>OX031007.1:49962413-51212413 GCA_943735925.1 Pollenia amentaria
GATAGCGAAAGCTTTAATTATAATTTGGCAGAAAATTAAAACGGCCCTTAAGATTTTGCACAAAAATTATATTTTAAATCGGTCGTAACTCATAACGATTTCTAATATTCTTAAAAAAATTTAATTATAATTATAATTTTGTAAAAATATATTAAGCCCTTGTGGAAGTAATCCATTATATAAAGGCATGTGGCCAATTTACTAGCTTTTTACTTCAAATAATTCATATGTTTAGCTTTACCATGTATATTGTATATGTGCATATTTTTTCATGTTTTATTGTCTTTAAGCACTATTTAATAATTTATTATTTTTTCTAACACAATAGAAATATTACCAATAGGAGTAGCATATTGTCTATCGCTTAATAGTCATTGCTAAGTAGCCGTTACTACTACTGTTATTACTCATTAGTACATATGTGCATATTCATTTCATTTATATATGGTATATACATTAGGGTGGGTTACTGATTTATGAGAAAAATAAAACAATAATTATTTTATATGTATTCTATCAAAAATATTTCCTGGAAGAAAATATACCTTTCAATGAAAGTATTGCTTGTGTCTGAATTTTCGAGAACTTAAAAATCGTTAGAATACAGTAATATGCTTTCTTGCAATACAATGCTATTGCTGTTATACTTATAACAAATTTCACAAAATGAAGATCAAAGCGCGGGCTCTTACACTAAAAATAAATTAATAATATTTTACAGAGGTCTAATGCAGACAAATATACAACATATTTACGCTTTTAGAAGTCGTTACGAGAAAAACATTTTTTTTGACCCACCCTAATATACATATTTCAAAATTAATGTCTTTAGGTTTCTTTGTTTGTTTGTGCCTCAAAGCCGCCTAAGCCACTGAACCGATATTTATGAAACTTTTACAGTACATTACTAACAGCCTGGAAAAAGCTACAGACTATATATATTTATTTTTAATTTTAAGTGGGCATGGCACCTCCTATACAAAGTAAAAATATATATGTATCAATATATCTTGAGATCGGCAAGAGCTTAAGACTCTAAATTTTATAAATATCGTGGTTGTCAATACACAACATGTAGGCAACAATGGAGCAGTGGGCGAAAATAGATTTATTTACATCTAAAGAACTCTAAGAGAAAAAGTGTCCGAAGTTGGATCAGAAAGCTGGGCTATTAATACAAAAATGGGCGTGGCACCTCCCATACAAAAGAAATATAGATTTCTGTATATCTGGAGGAAGACAAGGGCTCAAGATTAAAATTTTGGTACAAGTATCTTGGCTGTCAATTGACAACATCCGACAAAATGTGGGCCTGATTGGAGAAGTAGGCGTGGCACTTTTCATTCAAGGACATAGCGAATTTTTGTTTATCTAGAGAACGCCAAGAGTTTCCAAATTTGGACGCAGCATCTTGGTCAATATACAGCATCCGGCAAAATGTGGGCGGGTTTTGAGAAGTGGGCATGGCACCAAATAGATTTACTATATCTAGAGAGCAGTAAGAGATAAATCCAATAAATGTTTTACACATAGCTGGATTATTAACACACAATATTTCTTAAAAACTGCCGGAACTAGAAAATTGGGCTTGGCACCTACCATACAAATACAAGTGTAAAAGTTATGAACAATCATCTTGTTCAGCAATGAAAAAGATCCGGAAAGGACTGGGCGGAATTGGAGAAGTGGGTGTGGCATAAAATAGATTTATTGATATCTAAAGAACTGATAGAGAAAAATTGTCAAAATTTATGTGGGTTATCAATACACAACATCTTTCAAAAGGGGGGTGGGAGTGAGTTACTGGGCGTCGCAGCTTCCATGAGATTTCTGTACATTAAGAGAACGGTAAGCCCTAAAGTTTCCCACTTTGGAATAGATAACTTGGTTATCAATTCAACATCCGTCAAAAAGTGGGTACGAGTAAATACGTGGGCGTGGCACAAACTAGAATTCTGTATATATAAAGAACGGCAAAAGCTATATTTTTTCAAATTTGTTACAAATAGCTCGGTTATAATCTGTCTAAAAGGGGCCCCTATGGCAGACTAGGCTGGGCACCTTCAATACAAAGACAATATACATTTCTTTACAAATGGAGACTAGTAAGAGTATTCAAACTTGGTGCAAATAGCTTCGTAAACAATGCACGAGATCTTTTCTAAAATAATTTACTTATTTTATTTACACTGCAACAGCAATAGACCCGGAAATTATTAATGGTTCGATTACGGATGGAAACACAACTGAAGTTGCGTTGCCAGTTGCCAAATTTATATAAGGAATGACAACTGTCAATAAACAGGTTGTTATTCAGTTGCCATATTGTTAATATATTGGCAACCACAAGCTTGTAGTTGCTGCTAATATTTTTTTAAATAAAGAAGTCAGGAAAACTTATAAGAATATTTTTTATAAGTTTATGTATACACTTCATTTATTTAAGATATCAAACCAGTTTGAACTTTTAAGCCATGAAATTGGGGAAACAAAAGCCAGCACTGAAGTAACATGGAAGCGTATCGTAGAAAAATTTAACAGTTTTTCAACGAGTGTGGGTACAATTTTAAAGCAAAATTAAAGAAAAAACTGTCGCACAATAAAAAGTGGTTATACGTCCGGCCGAGAGCCGGCAGAGGAAATATATTTGGCCCCGATTGAACCGGCTGCTGCCGAACTTTTATAGATGGAACTAGCAGTAAATCCTAAAAGACATGTCTTTTGGACAAACTTAGCTGCAGTTTTGGAACAAGAGACTGAGCTCCTAAATAAAAATAAGCGACAACAACAAACGGTAGAGGCTTTGCTCTTATATAGCGTCTAATAAATGCCACCTTTAACGCCTCTTCTTGGTGTGCGAAAAGTAGGTCCACAGAACTAATCATAATTTTAATTTAATTTTATTTAACTTTTTTACTTTGAATCACTTTGTTCGTTTTTTTAATTTGTTATATTTATTTTTAGTTGCCAAACGGTCAAAAAAGCATTATCGATAATGGCAACTAAACAATGTTGCCGTACCTAATAACAATTTAAATGTCAGTTGCGTTGTTTTTTGACAACGCAACCCAAGTTGTGTTGCCATCCGTAATCGAGCCATAATAAATTTAAGAATTTAATACTTATTGAAATTTTTTTATTATTGAAATATCCAATAAATAAAAAAAATTTTTATTTTATTGAGGTTAGCGAAAACGCACTGGGTTAAGCTAATCAATAAGAAAGACGATTTTGAATTTTTTGTCGCTAATGGCCTTTTGTATTTAAGGTAGCGATATGTATGTTCGCATTCATTAGACTCCCATACTACAGAACCGATTTTCCTAAAATTTTCACAGTAATTTCTTGATTACCCAACCGTTGACCCGAAATATACCTCACTGTACGATCAGCTATTTACAGAGCGGTTACAGTAAAAGTTTCCATATTTGAAACAAAAAAATTGGCTTTCAATACAAAATAACTGTCAAAAAGCTAATTTGACTGAAAAAGTGAGCGTGGAACCTCCCATACAAGAATAATATACAAATTCTCGAAATATCTAAAGAAAAATAATAGTAGAAATTTAAAGCTTGGTAAAAATTGCTTAGTTATCAACACACGAGATCTGTTTAAAAAAATTTTTTTCAAATTTTTTTTAAATGGGGGTAGCGTAGCGCACCGGGTTAAGCCAGTAACATATAAATATGCATATGTAAGCATATGTCTTTAATAATTTTATTTTTCATATCACACCTCCTGCTGTTAATTTAATTTAATGTTGGCTTATTATGTCGCAATTAAGTTCACAGCGTGTCTTGTGTGTGTTTTTATTTACGCGCATAATGATTTAAAAAATAATTAAATATGTTTAACGCAGACATTTAAATAAAAGGTTTTTTCTTGTTAATATAAAATTAAATTAATTTTGAAAGGAATAAAATTAGGTGACCTTGAGAAAATTGTTATTAAGTGTTAGTACAAGATTTAAAAAAGTACAAAATAGACTTGCTGGGAAACAAACTTAAACTAAGCAAAATTTTGAAAACAAGGCGGCTAATATCTTAAGAAGTTTACGTCGGAATAATACTAAACGAAGGAAAGTAAAGAAACTACAGGTAGTCCTCGATTTACGCGGTCTGTTGAGATCGAAGAAAGCACGTGTAAATCAAATTTGCGTAAAAAGGAGGCTCATGACTGGTACAAGTTCCGTTTATGGGACCAGAAATTTAACATATCGCGTAAACCAAACATGAGATACATACAAAATTTCATTTTGGGACCTAAACATCGTGTTAAATCAAGAACCCATAAATAATAATTTTATTTTAACTTTTTTAAAATTAAAGGATATTTCTTTAAAATGATTTGTATAAAGCTTTTTTATGATATTTTTATAAAACGTTTGAATTTAAAGAGAATAATTGTTCAAACATATTTGACTATTTAATTCAATTGTAAAATAATCAAAAATAAACTAAGCCAAGGCGTATTAACCATTACATTTTACTGGCTACAGAAAAAATTTAAAAAAACATTTCGGTAAGCAGTTACTGAAAAAATTTCTGTAACGTGTTAACATTTTCAGTAAGCAGTAAATATAAAATTTGTTATGCAGTAGCAAAAGTAAATTAAAGTTGTCAAAAATGTCTACGCTAATGTCAAAATTTATACTAGCCCTACTAGGGATAGTCAAATTTTATTCACCTCAATAATTTCAATTCCATGACTACTTTGCTACCATTTCACACACACCCATTGTATAAAAAATCTTTTTAATTTTTGTAAAATATGTATGCACTTGTGCAGTTCTATTTTAGCATACAACTGATGAAATTTCAGTGCTGCATTTCGCGTAAAATAAGAATTACCATAATTTTTGACCGTGTTTTATTAAAATCGCGTAAAAAGGCGCGTAATTCAAAAAAAAGGTTACTATTATTGATCCGCGTTATTTCTCAATCGCGTAAATGAAGTACCGCGTAAGTCAAGGGATACCTGTATGTAACTTTTTTTAAGTTGAAACATATATGTGCCCCGGTAGGCTAGCTGGTAGTGAGCTAGCCTATCAGTACCGGGGTTGCGGGTTCGATTCCCGCCAGAGACTCTGGTCTCCTGCAGACAAGCAAAAAAAGCTTCGCGGGATTTAGTGTAGGAATAAAAAAAAAAAAAAAAATAAGGAAAAAGTGCTTAACTGCCTGGCACACTAATAACTACTTACTATTTTTTCTGTGGCAATAAGGAAAAGGCACTAAAGTCTGTTTTCTTCATAATATATTAAGTACAATGTATTTTCATTAGGGAGAGTTGTCATTATTTACCCATGTAATATCAAATAAATTTTACTGGTTTTATGACGCTTATTTTAATTTGTTTCTTATTTTCTTTTGTTTGATGTTACAGAACACAAAATCTAATGGTCACCTCCAACAAAACTATTTTTAAAGAAAATTTTAAGCCCCGTATTCCGTATTCATAAAAGTTTTTTGAATTTAATAAGGGTTACAAAACAAATTTTTTATGAAAATATTACGTTTGCTAAATTTGATAATCATTTATGATTATGTTTAATTTAACCATATTATTGTCACCCAACAACCATATTATGGTTAAATTAGTCCTCCGTCAAGGAGCCACAACGATATTATGCTTGCACCCGAACATGTTTGGTTAATAATAACTTCAATATGTTTAACACTAATAAAAGCATAGTTGGTTTTCAACCATAGCATGTTGCTCTTGGAGAATTATAAAATTCTATTTTAAATTTTAAAACAAATTATTGTCATATGTAACCATAACATGTTTAGAGGCAATCATTAGAGGGTTGTGGTTTACTGATGGAGTACTAATTTAACAATAATATGGTTGTCGGTAACAATAATATGGTTAAATTAGATATAATATGTATAAAAATGTCTTTAAAAATAGTTTTGTTAGAGGTGACCATATTTAAACATATATTTTCGCTGCGTGTAATGAAATATGCCGCCTTATTCTACTAGACTAGCCCTCATCTAGCTGCCAACTCTAAAAAGCTGTAGACTTTTACTAAACATTTGGTTTATTTTTAATAGAATTATTGGCGATTCATGCTCTAGTTACTTATATGTATGTAATTCATTTTTCAACAATATAATATTTAATGTTAATCAACGCCCTTCACGTTTGATTCCGTTATCAGCCCGATTTTTTAGAGCTAATTATTGCTGCAGTATCTACAGCTTTTTCCACTCCACTGCTGGTTACATTTAAGGTGAATTTTCAAGTTCGTCGCCATCCCTTTCCCCACCAGATTTAAAGGTGGTAGGTGAAGCATAATATCTATCGCATCGGTAGGAGTAATGCGAATAGCTCATGTAATGTACAGCGAGGCCATTCTCTGCAACTTTCTAAGCCTTCTGAAGTGGGTCCTCCTATCCAAGATCGGCCACCATACGAGTATTCGTATAGAAGGATTATATGGACTATGGTCGTATAGATCCAGTGGAGTATCCTTGAGGTGAATCCCCATTTTTTGCCAATTGTCCCATTGCAGGAGTACAAAGCATGGGTTGCTTTCCTGACCCGCTTGTCGTCCAGAATGATTCACAGATTATTTGTGCTCTTCGTCAATTTTTTCCTGTGTTATTAAGGATAATAGGTCGGAAGTTTGGCGCCCAATACTTTTGAGTGAATAGGGCCAGTTTGGTCTTCCTTGGATTCACAGCCAAGTTCCTAGCCCCAGACCACTTGAAAAGGTGCAAAAGACCGCCCTATAAGACAACACGTATCGTTAAAGAAAATTATCCTCTACAGCATTATCAGCATCTTCAGCGTAAGCAATGACGCTTCAGCTGCAGGATTCAAGAAACATCAGCACCGGAGTCAGAGCCATATTACATAGTATTGGAGAGAGACCTCCCCCTTGTGTGGTTCCTCTGTTAACAAACCGTGTGATGGTATAAGAACCGAGAGAGAAAAGAATCCGCCTCAGTGTGAGTAGACGCTCTATCCACTCGATAATTTCACTTTCACCGCAAGACTTGACAACGTCACTATTATCGCATCTAGAGCTTTGTTGTTTAAAGCTCCCTCGATATTTAGAAAAACCACCAATGTATGTTCGCCGATCGAGAGAGACTTTTCCACCACACTTCCAGTATCTTTAAGAGAAAAGGTACCAGACTAATCAGTCAAAAGCCCTTAGGTGTCGTGTGAGAGCTTATCCCTGCTTTGTGGATAAATACAACTCTAGTTTCCCTCAAAAGGACGGGATGTATTCCAGCCTAAGGCATAGCCGTAAAGAGCCCCATTAGACGAAGAGCTATAATACTCGATACCGTTGGCAAATACACAGGTATTATGCCATTCGGGCTAGTACATATGTATGGATCAAAAATCCTTATTGACCGGAATAGTGTATGCTAGTCCACAACCCCCAATGCAGAGCCAAGATCGGCCGGAATCTGGTCGTTCATCGGGCGTGCTGCCCGGAAAGTGAGTGTCAATCAGAACACACTCAAATTCCCCACTAGATGTGTTCCAGGTTTCAACCGGACTCTGCAGATATCCCAATGAGTAAGGCCTCGCAGAGGAAATCCTTTTTAATCGGGAGGTTTAAGCATTTAAAAGATGCCCTTGCAAAAACGTTTCCACGATGCATGTGGATATCAAGTGAATGATAAGATCCTTGAGATGAGTTTAATAGGCATCCCACTCTTCTCCAGAGGTCTTCGCCCTATTTAATAGTCGCCTGCAGGCAGGTCTGGAAGCCTGCAAGTTTCTGTTCAATCACGCGGGCTTCCTCTTGTCCCCAGGGACCAGTGGGACAGGAAGCTTCCCTTGATATATTAAACACCCGAGTTATGCTATCCACTTCAGGGTCTTTATCAACACCATTCCTAAGATGAGATGGCCTATCCACCCCTATGTTCCTAGCAATTATATTCATATAGAGGGGCAAATCGTAAGCCTAAGATTTCTAGACACCGATTCGACTGGACGTTTTTCCTTAATAGTAAGCTCTATACACCTATGATCGGAAAGGGGAGTGCTCATCAACAAACCTACGGTTATCAATTATCTCCTTCGCCGAAGATGACGTAAAGGTAACATCTAGGACTTCAGTTATATTCCTGGTAATAATTTACCCAGGTTACAAATGTTAATCTTAGTACTGACTACAAATTATACAAGTTCCTTACTTCTTATATTGGTATCAGTACTCCCCACATTGTGTAATGTGTGCTAGCATCGCAACTCAGAATTATATGGTGCCCAGCCTTCTGGGCCTCTTTTGTCAGCTCTGGGACCCCATTGGATGGGAAATGATCCGGATCATCGTGGGCACAGTACACGGATGCAAACCATTAGTAGTTTCCACTATGCTCCAAGCAAGCCGGTGTTACGTCCTTGTCTCTGAAATTAGACAATATAAAAACAAAAGACAGTTTCATCTGGATTGGTGAGCAGCTTTAACTCTTTTGTCCTCAGTCCGCACACCTCGTGCTTTTGGATGATGACGATGTTTACCTAGCCTGTCGTCAGGCGAATTAGTAGAGCAGCCGAGTGTGGTGGATATTTATTTAAAGCATCCGCTACAAGGTCCATCTCCACGATTGTATCGTTAGCCTCGTCGCCAGTGCAATTAAGAAGATCACTGGCGCTACCTATTTCGGCATCACGAATTAGCTCAGCGCCAGAATTTCTTAGTCCCTTTGCAGACGACCTCTTCCATAGTTCTTTACTTTACTTATCATGCCGTTAACCTGTCCAAAGGTGTATGAAACAGTGTAGTCAAACCTGGCTAGGAAAGGAAGGGTTTTGGTATTAAGTATTAGTACTATTTATCAGCGTTCACCCTCGGCCTCCCCGAAGCATCTTAATTTCAATTTGTGGGTTGGAAGATCGGAATTGCTTTCCTTAAACATCTGTATTGGCCTGTCAGCAGAGTCTTGGTTCACTGGTAAACAGGCATGCGCTCTCAGTCTAGAAAGGATGTCACGATTGTACACAACATACAGATTCGCACAATGCCAGATCGCCCAGTCTCATAACAGCAGTTTTATAGTACCTGCAAGTACCTGGTTGTATGTTCTGGCTTATCCAGCCTTGAACGTTCTCCTATCAATGACCGTAATTATGAGGAAGGCTTTGTCTTTCTGGCCACTTAAGGCCGTTTAGGTAACGGGTTGTCATCTGTAAAATGCAGTCTCTTACCAGACAATTTAGACGTCGAATCTGAGGCTGTGCATCTCGTAGAGCGGATGGCCTTCGAAGCTACCCAATACGCCTTTAGCCAATTGAAGCTGCGGCTCTGCAGCTCGTAGTGGGGATCTCCTTCAAAGCTACCCAATACGCCCTTAGCCCTTTACAATCCTACATGCCCGGGTTACTTGATCCCACGACCTGTATTCAGGTCGCTATCCATTAGAACTGTAGCTGTACCCGCCAAATTCGTCTGTGCTTGTCGTTCCTTTTCCTGCTTCCGTTTTGTAAATTTTAAATAAGAAGGCTGCCTTAATTTTGAGTCCCACGAGTGTAGGGGTACTATGGGTCCACCACGTCATAGCCCCCGTAACTTGATTAGGGCGTAGTCTATTAGCTGAGATGCCCAGGTAATAACAAATCTCCGTTATAATACAGCCGGACACCCCTTATTGCAAACCAGACCGATAGGCAAGAGTCGCGTAACAACTAGGGGTGGATAACCCTTAGTTGCAAAGGGGTTTGAGTTCAATGTCTTCGAGTCTGATATCCCAAAGTCCTAGGAATACCAAATATATTTTAACATGTCCTCAAGATATTTTATTTATTTTAAATTCTGCTTGATATTGTGTGTTAAAGGGTAAGTGGTCTAAGACGTTGCATTACGTTTGGCGAAGGGTCACAGCTGAATATAGCACTCTTACTTATTTTGACAACGGGCTCTGTAAAAAAAAGAATTATTATCAAAATTTGAATTTTTACCTTTCGACAAAAGATCAAACTCTTCGACAAAAAGGCACATTTTCACAAAAGGTCAGTTTGTACAGGTGCATAACCTTCATCCAATTGGATTACAATTGACTTTTGACTTCACAAAAAATCCCCTCTTCACAAAAAATTACGTTTTCACATAATGTCCCTTTTTTAGAAAAAAAAATCGTGTTTTTCCTATTTTTTTTTTTTTACAAAAGTGATATTTTTCGAAATCCTTAATTTTTCGTATAAAATTTTATATTTACTTACACCCCCTTTTAACACAAAAACCTTCTTCATTTAAATATCTTTTGCATTAAAACCCCTTTTTATGAAAACTCTATTTGTTTTACAAAAAAAAAAGCGCTGGGTTTAAACTTTTGAAAAAGAAATTTTAATTTAAACAAAAAGTAGTTTCTTGTTTTTGTAAAACATTCCCCTCCAAAAAAACTCGTTTTAAAATTTCGCTTTTTAAAAGAAAAAGTCCTGATTTTGATTTGTTTTTTTTTTTTTTTTTTGTACAACTTTTTGTTCATTTTGAACTATTTCATTTTCTAACCTTTGTCGATGTGGCAGCAGTTGTTTATCCATCATACTTAAATTCGCTTGACTTGTTCCGTAATGTATGTTGCTTAAGTCTTTTGTTTAATCAAAGAAAACATTTGAATTGTGTGCTTGTTGTGCATTTCAATTGATTTCTTGCAAATCACATTTGACCTAATTTTTTTCTCCTTTATTCTTATTATTAAAGCTGATTTTTTTATAATGACTCACCCTTACAGCAACAATCTAACGGTATTTTTTAATGATTTCTGTTTTTCATAAATTCAATAAAAATTTGTTAAATCAAATAAAACATACAAACTTATATGGGTTGTGCTCTTTTTTGTGGCTATTAAAGTATATGTTTATAGCTTTTAAAATAAGCAACCTAAACTTTGACCACAAATGAATTGAGTCTATGAAATCAGTTAACTGTAAGTTGTTAAAGTGGACAAAAAAGAATAAAGGAACTAGAAAAGAGTCTTTGGTGTAGAGTCTTTATACCGAAAAATTCATGTGTTTGAAGTATTATGGCCCCTTTTGGCTAATAAATCTTAAATTGACCGACCAATCATTTTGTTATAGTTTCTTTTTTTGGTTTTTCTTGTTAAAAAAAAAAATAAGTTCTCGTCAATAAGTTTGTTGTTGTTGCTATAAACGTGCCAAATTCTATTTATCATACCATTTTTGACTTTTTTTTCGATTTTTTGCTTTCTGGTGTCAAGTTGTTAAAATCGATTTATTGCTTTAACAAATTTTCATTCTAGTTTAAGGAGACTTAAATTGGTAAGCTGTGGAAAAAATTAGATTGAAAACCATTGTTATAGTCAAAATTTAATGAATTGCTTTTTAGTAAAATGAATTTTTGTTGCAGGCTTTGTTAGTCAAGTTGCACAAATGCCTTGCAACGTCTAATGCCAAACATTATTACATTTAAAGTTGAAAAACATAATAAAACAATTAAAGTTTTAAAAAAGAATCTGGACGCTTTTTTCTAGAAAAAAATTGTATATTAGGGAAATAAATTGTGAATTCATTATAAAGTGGGTGGCTTGTCTTAAGATTATCGAAGCATAACAAAAAATATGTTTATTGAAAAAAGGTGCGATTTAAATTATTAAATGATTTATAGTTCAACCTTGATTTTTTATTATTTTTTTTTTTTTTTTTGTTTTTGTAAATTGTCATAAAAATTAATTTTTCATTTAAAGCCGCTTTTTCACAATAAGTCAGTAAGTTCACAAAAAGTTACTCTTTTCACAAGAAGTCACTCTTTTCTCAAAACGTCACTCTTTTCTTAAAAAGTCACTTTTTTCTTAAAACGTCACTATTTTCTTAAAACATCACTCTTTTCACAAAAAGTCACTTGTTTAGAAAAACTTATATCTTGCACAAAAAGTATACAGCATAAAAACCTGCTTTTTCTCCCAAATATCACACTCTTAGAAAAATACATCATCATATTGATGATGCCCTGACATCAGAATTGTGACATCACAAATGGCATCAATGAGGCAAATCCAATGACGAGAATATCAGTATTTACGGGTAAGTAAATAATGATATTCTCTTTATTTGACTTAAGGTCAATTACAATATGAGATGACAGTTTGTCATCGCACTGATGACATGCTTTATAAAACCGACTCATATTCGTAATTTCTATGATGCAAATGTGTCATCCCATTGATGACATAATTTAAATTTTTTACCCTGATGGCAATTTGGCCAAGTGATGTTAAGGCTGCCATTGAAAAAATCAGGTTTTCAAAAGTTTTAAACATTTTTTTCATCCCTCTTATAATTTTTATTAGCGATTTACACTCCTTTTTATCACAGTTCAATGAAAAAAAAAACGATTTAATAATATTTTTTCTAACTTTACATTGTCATTAAGTCACACCCAATCTAATAAATCATCTTGACTACCTTTATTTTACTTTCGTTTTTGGCATTTAGTATTTTTACATAGTTTTAATTTATTGATTTCATAAAAAAAATTAAAGCTTCCTTAATATGTTTCTTTTTATCTTAAACCTTCAACTTGACATTTCAAAGTGCCGAATCACGTTTATACACCGTTCAGCCAAAGATTTATTTACTTAATATAAACCAAAAGTAAATATTTACTGAAAATAAAATGCCAACCATAACTGATACCAATAATAAATACATACATATTTTAAAATAAAAAAAATTACAAGTTTTTTTGTTTATTTTAAAAGTTTAATGAACTTTTTAACTACATATTTATACGAAATAATGAATGAAACTAAAGGACAATGCTACACGTTCATTGTATATTTTGATATTTGGATTGCGATCCATTTTAATAGTTTAATGGCTCACATTAAATTTGGCTATTCTTTGATATGCATCTATTATAATATAATATAATTATAATACTGAATTCTAAACGTTCAAGAAATATCGCGATACTGGATAGCGGTGAATATATATTTAAGCCTCAAACACAATTGGCAGCAACATCTTCACTGGTGTTCATAATAGAGCAACAATTTTTTTCATAACCACACACATTTTCAGTTAAGAAACCGTTTGCAAATTATGCCCACAACAATTTTAAGAATATATTATTATTTATTAAAACAGTTTGTTGAAATTTTCATTCAAAACTAAATAAAATTATTATAAACGTCATATACATTTTCATACAAATTGCTGCTGAAGTAGAAGTAGACTCAACTTTTTAAAAAAAAATTTGTTACATTTTTGTTCGAACATATTTATTCTTAACAGTCTCCACACAGAGCATTTCTTTGGCGCATTGGTTATTTGGCTTTGGCGTTGATTCGGCTGATTGGCCGGGCTGTACATAGAAGTTCTTGCGCTTCGGATGGTCGTAACTGGTCTGTTTTTTTTTTGCGCAAAAGTGACCTAAAAATATTCCTGAAAATATAATGCTGGAATCTATAGGAAATGCGAAAACAAGGACCAGAAAACGTTTTTTTATGTTTTTTAAAAAATATTTATCATTGGTGTTTTAAAAATATTTTAAATTGTACAATAACCAAAAATAGATAAAAATATTTTGTTTGATATTGTATCTTTAAGTTCAAAATAATAAAGTTCTCAAAAAAAGGTTTTAGAAAAATATTTTTTTTTGTACACAAAATTACGAACCGAAAATTTAATTTTATCTTTTTAAAAATTTAAAAGTCATGCCTACAAAATAATTTTTTTTTTCATCAATTTAAAAAAATAAAAGCAAACACAAAAAAAACAGATATTTATTTTTTCAGTACAATATTATTTTGTACATGAAAAGAAAAAAATGAACCGAAAACTTAAAATTGAATTTTTTTAATTGACAAAATTTAAACTCGTACGTACAAAATTATAGTAAAAAATATAAAGCTAATTAATATTAAGTAGTTCTAACATGATAAAGATTATCCTAGAACTAAATAGTAATCTTATCAATTAGCCTGATGTTGAGTTTGAGCAACAATAAATTTTCTATATGCTCAGAACTTAAATTCCTTCTATTTTTCATAATAATTGGCAAAGCCCTGAAGGCTGTCTCTACAGATACCTGTGTTGCGGGTACAGCTAATGCAACAGCAGCTAGTTTTGATAATTAAGAATCTCTAAAGGTTTTTTGCAATTGCAATTTTAAAAAAAATTTTATATTATAATTTTAATTAAAATTCACAATTTTAACTTTAAATTGAGTTTTTATTGTTAGTTTCTAAAAACAAAAAAAAAAATATTTTTCTCAAAAACGTTTTTTTAAGAACTTTATTATTTTGAACTTTTAAGAACAAATAAAACAAAATAATTTGTATTGTTTTTTCTTGTACAGTTGAAAACATGTTTTGAACACCAATGATAAATATTTAAAAAAAAAAAAATAATAATAAAAAAAAACGTTTTTGTGTATTTTTAAACATTTTATTTTTTTGTTTCTTTTCATGTACAAAACACATATTGTTCTTTAAAAATAAATATCTTTTTTTGTGTTTCCTATTTTTTTTTAACTGACAGAAAAAAAAAATTATTATGAGTTTTGAATTTTTCCAATGAAAAACTTAAATTTTAAGTTTTCGGTTCTTAATTTCTGATGCCTGCACGAAAAGGTAATTGGTTCACCCCAATTTGGTTTTAAGGAAAGCATGGGTGCACGTAAAGCTCTTTATACCCACACCACAATAGTCGAGAGGGTATTATGCATTTGTGCTGATGTGTGTAATACGCTAAAATATTGGTCCCAGACCCACCTTAAAGTATGTATATCGATCGATCAGGATCATTTTCTGAGTCGATTTAACGATGTCCGTCCGGCTGGCAGGTTGGCTAGCTGGCTGTCCATGTAACCTTGTGCGCAATATACAGGTCGCAGTTTTGAAGATAATTTGATGAAATATGGTACATAGGTTCTAATTGGAACAAGGATCAAGCCTAAAACGGGGCGAATCGGTCCATAATTTCATATAGTCCCCATACAAGTTGCTTTCCGGAATATGATCTTCCTGCCCACTATCAAATCAATTTTAATGAAATTTAAAACATAAATAAATCTATAATAGGCACATAGCCTATGCATCTTTTAAAATATAGGACAACGAGTGGAGATAGGGGTAAATTTCTGTCTCTCAGAAACTATCAAACCGATTTTGGTGAAATTGAAAACATATATAGATCCATATTTATGTGGACACATAAGCTATGCATTTTTAAAAAACATGGCCCCAAATAGGTACACTTGCAAAAGTTTTGTTCCCATATACTGTGGAGTAGGGTATTATATAGTCGGGCCTATACTTTCTTACTTTTTTCATTAAAAACCTTACACCAGAAATGCAAAAATTTTTTTTTACAAATGCTTCAATGATTATGAAAAATCATGCGATACAGTGCTAAATTCTTAATTCTATTGGCATGGAAGCGAAGGAAATTCGCCGCATCCAAAGCTTTATTTGATATTCAATAGTAATGGCTGATGTCAACGGAGAGCTGACGAAAGATATTGAAATATCCAGAAGTGTTAGGGAAGGGTGTATATTGTGTCCTTTGCTATCTAACTTCTACTCCGAAGGAAAATTTCAGTAATTGATTAACCACATTCAAAAGAGATGATGATTAGATTAAGAAACGGTACCTTTTCAAACAACATTAGATATGCCGATGATACGATCATTTTTGCTGATAACATGTCAGGACTTCAAGAGCTGTTAAATGGACTGACAATATGCAGCGAGACCTATGGCTTGAAATAAATATTAAAAACAAAATATATGGTTAATTAATTCATTTATTAATGATGTGCTAATAATCCCAATTTTTTTAAATGAAAACACTGAAATTTATTGTTGTGGGAAAGCTAGTTCCTATGCGCATTTCGCTGGTTGCTTAGGCCAGCTCGTCAGGAAACTTTTTCCAAATACTTTAGTTCCTGACGAGCTGGCCTAAGCAACCAGCGAAATGCGCATAGGAACTAGCTTTCCCACAACAATAAATTTCAGTGTTTTCATTTAAAAAAATTGGGATTATTAGCACATCATTAATAAATGAATTAATTAATAAAATATTTCATTCCCAAAAATAATTTTTGAAAATATATGGTTGTTGGCAGAAAAAAACCAATGTAACATAACTATTGAGATCGATTATTCGACTTTTTTCAATAACCGGTTTTCGAATATTACGAATAGTTGCTATTTTAAAAAACCCGGTTTTCGGTTAAGCATTTTTTAAATAACCGGTTAACCGGTTTCAATTCGAATACATAAAACCACAAAAATCAAGTAAGTTTTTGTAATAAAACGTTAATTTGAATAAAAACAAAACAATTTGCAAAGGTAAGGAACCAACAAAATAAATATGTAGATATGACTTAGGTCAGACCTAACAAATATTTGACGATAAAATCCAAGAAAAGTGGGACCAGTAAATTGGTCAAACTTTAACTTAGTTTTCAACAGTTTTTTATTCATTTACTAAACTTTATTTGTAAAAAGATATTTGTTTAATGTAATTTAGAAACTGTTGAATAGTATTTGATCTAGACAAACGTTTTACAAAAGCAAATAAATTATAGGATTTTAATAAAGATATTATTTGAAATATTCTCGCAAATTTATTTTGAATGAGTTTTAATTTGTTGGTGGTTAAGCATGTCTATATAAATCAACCATATTTTTAAAAAGTTGCAAACAAAACCTCTTAGCCAGGATTATCTATTTCAAATTATTTTGTTTCAGCATTATATAAACGAACAGTAAAATGAACATGCTTTATGTGTGAAATATTTGTCAATTCGTCGACTACAATTTAAGACCTTCCATGACATTGTTTGATGTCTTCAATTTTGTTTTTTAGTTCTTGGTGTTTTAATAAATAAAACTGGTAGAAATTTTTCCCATATCGTTGAATCCGCCGGAATGTTGTAGTTTTCAGCATGAAGAGATGCTAGAACTAGTTAAGAGTTTTTAGTGTCTTAAAGTGCATTTCGTCTTCGGCAACACAATGGGCTAATATTTCACCAATGATTCATTTTTGGCCGCGTATTTGGTATAGTATCTCTATATAAAAATATATTTAATAGATATTGGGAATTATTTCTTTTTCATAAGCAACTTTATTATATTCAACATTTTTTATTTTTCGAATTTATTCTATGAGTTAAATTTCAGTTATGTATTTTATAAAGCTTTTTGTAATAGAGCTATTATTTTGAATAGTTTTTTTTACAAGAACACACGCTTTTATAAGAGATTTGTATTTACAGTGTTCATAATGTTTTTTGACCTTTGTTACATTTTGTTTTGGCATTCTTCATTAAAAGTGTAAGTTTGACCAACATTCAATTATAAAATACTTAAATTACGGGTACATCTATAACCAGAGTAAGGAAAATGTATATTAATTACACATTATTAAAATAACCGGTTTATTATACCAAAATAACCTATTTATTCGATATTCGAAAAATAGGCATTTTAAAATAACCGACTTGGGCAAAGCTTAAATAAAAGGTAATAATAATCGTTCGATCTCCCTAAACATAACACATCTGTATATAAATCGGCAAAGGCACAACAGTTAAGAACAATTTCCCTCTCGGTTTGTGAACCGATTTGAACGATATTTACTTAGGTATTTACTTACGGAAAATCACAATGTATATTTTATTGAAATCTGAGGGGGTAAGAAAGGGTAAAAAAACGGGTAAATTCGATAACCCCAAAATTTAAAGAGATGCCCTTTTGGGACCTCTTTGTCATCCTGTCTATTTTTTAAACAAATAAACATAGAAATGAAAATTATACTAAATTCGAGGCGAATGTGAATTTGTAACAAGTATAAGTTTGCTACTTTTTCAAAATTAGAACGTTTATGGGTTGAAAATCGTGCATACTTTGGGTACTTTTTTTAAAACATTTTTCTGCATGTATGAACATTTACGTATTTAAGTATGGGCTCCAACTACAATATTGAAACTTTTGGTACTTCAATGCTTCATGCTCTTCATTGAAGTATCAAAATGGGGAAATGTAAGAACATAAATTTCTTGCCTTTACTCCTGTGGAACTGCATGTGGGAGTTTTAGAATTTTCTATAATATTGATCTTAGAAACATAACATTATAGATGCAGGCTCCTGATGGAATGAGAGAGAACCTGTAAGAAAAAAACTGCTGGTACTTTTTTGTTCTTTAACTGGTACCTTTTGAATTTTCGTTAATATAGGGACTACTAACATAAAATTTAACATGCATGGTTCTGAGTTTTTAACATTCTGTAAGGGGGATCTTTTTGCGTTTTTTCTACAACTGGTACTTTTTTCGATTTTCATTAATATTGGACCTAGAAACATAACATTAAGCATCCAATGTTCTTAGAGGGTGAGGATCTATAAAAGGGAACTTTCTGGTACTGTTTTTTTTTTCTTTAACTGGTATATTTGGAATTTATATGAATACTGAACCAAGAAACATAAAATTCAACATGTAGGCAGAGTCCGAAGAGATTGTAGAAATTATAAGAGGAGACTGTTTGGTACTTTTTTGATTTTCAATTGGTACTTTTTGACTTTTTTATATTAAACTAAAAACAAAACTTAATTAAACATTCACAGAAAAAAGTGTTTTATCAATTAAAAAAATGGTTTAGAAAATATTTAAACTAATTTAATGTGATAATTGAATCAATTATTTTTTTAGTTGAAAGAAAATTTAAAATTTAATTTTGATTTAATTAATATTTAGTTGTTTTGAAATAAATTTTCAATTAAATAATCTTAATTGACTTTTTTCGTTTAAAATAAAATAATTTAAACATGTAGAATTGTTGTTGGGAATTGTCAATATTTATTTTAATAAATTAACATATTGTTTGAAATGGCAAAGTTTTTTAAAAATTTTTTTAATTCTAAAAAAATCATTTATTGAAAAAAAAAATATTCGAAATTTTAAAATGCATAGTAATCAATATAATCATTTTGGAAATAGGTCCAAAATCAACAAATTGTTTGCTTGATATTATGAATTTGGTATAAATTTGGTGATTGGAGAAGTTTAATCATTTTCTCTATCTTCACGAACTTGAGTGGAAGAAAATATATGGACCGGAGCTTGGTCCAACGACAAATTGAAAAACGAAAAAAAAATGTTTTAAACATTTTAATTCATATAAAAAAAAATGTCCGAAACATGTTAATTCGTAAATAAATGAATGTTTTCTTCATATTTGGCAAATACTAGTTAAATAAAAGAGATATATAAGTCGAAAGAGTACAAAGCTTTAAATATCTCGGTATCACAATCGATGACATATGGGATATTTCGAACGAAATGATATGCGTTCATTAGGTACAAGAAAATTTTAACCAGCCATGACATAAATCTAAGAACAAAATTACGATACATGAAAACATTTATTTGATCAGTTTTGTTATATGCTGGGGAAGTATAGACTATCAAAGAAATTGATGTAAAGAAACTCGAAGCTTTTGAAATGTGGACCTAAAGAGCATACTCAAAATACCATAGATGTACTTTATAACAAACAACAAAATATTATATACCAGGGATGAGAACTTCTTAACACAATAAAAAACCAAAGACATCTTATTTTTGCCACATAATGAGAAATCAAAAATACAAGCTACTCCAAAACATCATCTGGAACAAAATTGAAGGAAGACCTATTAGAAGAAGAAACAAAATTATGGTGATGAACAATATACAGAATTGTGCAGAGATAATACACAATTTATAAGATATTTATTTCAAAGACAATAAGATAATGTTTTGGCATTGTGCGCCAAAAATTCAGAAAACGAATAGGCAAATAAAGAAGAAGAATAAGAATTTCAAGTGTGTTTTTATGAAATTAAGAATTTTATTAACTGGAGTACTGCATGTCATGTTTAAAGTTTATTTCCTTATCTTTTATATTCATATCTCTTAATGATACTGTCAGTACTGTCTTAACAATTGTCTTTACTTAAGAAGTATTAAAACGCGTGGCTTAATATGTAGATAGAGAAAAGTAAACTCAATAAAAAAACAAATTACAGAGTTTGAGGAGAACAAAAAATAAAAAAGAATTCTTATATAAGTAAACATACTTCCGCATACAAAGATTGATGTGAGTTCTAAGATGTACGGCCTTATTTAAAAAAAAAATAAAACAGATTAATAAAATGTTTATGAAACAGATTTTGTATGAAAATTTGTTTAATGAACCTTTTATTAACCTATTCTATTTTTTATAAATAAGGTCGTTTCAATATACATTTTAACTAATTTTTAAAGATTTCTAAATCATTTTGTATTCTTTCTAAATATTTCTGTTGAAGAAATATTTTAAAATTATTTGTTTATTTTAAAAAGCACTATTTTCGTTTTTAGCATAAAAATGTTCAGTTTCTTCAAAACTTTACATGTTATGCATAAAAATGGTGCCAAAATGTCTGTTTATTTGACATACAATTAACTTTTATAAAATGTTAGATTTTTTAAAAAAATAATTTAATAAATTGTTTAAATAATTTATGGATTTCATAAAAAAAAAAATAAGCAAAGAAAAAAATCGTTTTTATAATTATCTTTATATTAACATCAACACCTTGTTTATTGTTTGTAAAGGTGCAGCTGAATTTTTTTTTTTTTTTTTTCTTATAATTTTTTTCAAATTTTGTGTCTTCATTGTTAAATTTTGCTTGAAAATCGCATGATATGAGTGTAAAAAAAATGTGTGTGCGTTTTTTAGCTTCCCACATTAAAATAAAATTTCAACTAAAATTATTTTTTTTTTCGAAATTGTTTATAAATGTTGTAGTTGAAATAATAAATTTTATTAAATGAATTAATTAATTATTTTTAAAAGACACAAGGCACTGAGAAATAAAAGACTTAAAACACAAGCTGTTGAAAAATCAAATATAATAAAGAGCAGAATAAATTTAAAGTAAATTTTGATTAAAACCAGTAGTCATGAAATTCAAATTCCATATATTTTTAGATAAGTCTTCAGAATAAAACTGAACAATAAAAAGACATTTTAAGGCATTATTTTTCGTAAGAGCAATTCAAACTGGCAACTGTATTTTCATAAAAATAGACTAACGCCAGTACAATGGATCCAAGTAAAAGAAATTTATTTAAAAAAAACTATACTTTCTTCAAAAATTTTTAGCTCGCAGTTATATTAAATGATTTAACGCATCCACAAAGGTGTAAGTAACGAATAACATTTGCTAGTATAGAGCAGAGCATCGCTTTTTGTAAGCAACAATTTTATATTTTACTTTATTATATCAGAATATGAGCTGCTCCTAAATTCCAGCTAAGTAGAAATTATACTAAATATAATTAACAAAAGAAAAAAAAAAAAAAAAAAAAAACGGAAGTTAGGAAGAACATGTAAATCAATTAAAATAGATAATCATTCATTCAAAAGCAAATTTCGATCTACCAAGGTGAAATACCATTTGGTTTAAAGATTGATGTTTGACTATTGACGTCATCCGGCTGCAATAGCCGAGTGAGTAAGACGGCAAACCCCACTGAAGAGATTGTGTGGTTAAAATCGAAACTAGTCTGGGCAACCTGTCCGTGAACGCCTGGGTTCAAATCCCAGCGCAGTCAATAATGAAAAATTATCAATAAAAAAAAATATTTCATGTTGTAAAATTCCTGTCTTCATAAAAATAATTTAATAAAAATAATAATTCAATGAACTTAAGCCTAATTAAAAATATATAAATTTGGATTAAAAATAATTAACATATCGTCGGTCACAGGTTGACAACTCTTAACACGTTTATTTGTACTTTTCAGGAGACAAAAAAAAAACGTTATTACTCCGTTACTAAACCGTGTTGGAAGGTAATAAAAAAAAACCAAAATTAGTAGGAGATATTTATTGTAAGATGGTGTAAAGAACACAACTGGCTAACATGCAGAAGGACAAACACAGTATTTTTGGCTTCAAAAACCCCGATTCGATTTTTTTGCGAGTTAAGAGTTGTCAACCTGTGACCGACGATATACTAAATATAAAAAGCATATAATAAACATATAAGCAACACTGCCTCTCTTAAGTGATTTTTTTCACCGCAAGATTGCTTTTTAGGGAAACTGTTATACCTTGTGGAATTGGAGGATCATTTAGTCTTTTAGTTTAAGCAGCATATAGAAGCATTCATTGTGTCAAAAAATCGCCTTTTAATGTCAACATTATTTTTTTTAAATATTTACCCAATTAGTTACCAAATAATTTTCTTTGTCCGGCTTGTATAATACTATCTTGAAGCATATGATCAGCACGATATGGCATCAATTGCTTAAAAATGATTACCCTTAAGACAGAATACGATACATCCCAGCCGGCCGGTGTTATCACTTTGCTTTTTAAAATGAATTTTCTCTAGAATTGACCTACATAATATTTTGATTGAAACCATTATAAGAGTGTTTCATTATTTTATTAAACTGTTGGACATTCAATTCTCTACTATAAATCACATTAGATTCTTCACTTTAAATTTATCGTTCTACATCTCACACAAAACAAAAGACTTAAGACACATATCCGATATGTGGCTTATAATTTGATTCAATTATCTTCAAAGTCGTTTTGTTTATTTAATGAGTCTCATCTCTTCCAGTTGATTTACTGCTTTATTTCTATCTACTGCTTTATTTATTCATTTAATTATAAATTTGTAAGCTATTTCTTCTTTGAATTCGCGATTTTGCTAGAAAACATATAATATTTTACCTCCTCTCATGGGCAGACTAGTACATAGTCTCAATATTTTCTGAATTACTGCAAAAATGGTTTAATTTTTCCAAATTTGTTTTAGTTTACTAACTATGAAAAGTATTATTATCTGTTTCACGCACTTATACCTGTCAGCAGCATCTATAGCGCTTACTGTTGCTGCACTCGACAAATTTTTGTAAATTGACAGTTTAAAGTTTTTTAAATAAATTTAAAATCATCAGGTATCTAATTTAATTTGCAGTTATTAGTAAAATAACAATTATATGTAGTTTAGGTATAGTACACAGAAAAAAGTGTTTTATCAATTAAACAAATGGTTTAAAATGTATTTAAATTTAATTAATGTGATAATAAAATCAATTATTATTTTAGTTAAAAGAAAATTAAAAGTTTAATTTCGATTTAATTAACATTTTAGTTGTTTTGAAATAAATTTTCAATTAAAATTTTAATTAAATAACAAAAAATCTTTATTGACTTTTTTCGTTTAAAATAAAATAATTTAAACATGTATAATTGTTGTTGGGAATTGTCAATATTTATTTAAATAAATTAACACATTGTTTGAATTGGCAAAGTTTTTTGATCACTTTTTTAATTAAAAATATTATTTATTGAAAATATTTTTTCAAAATTTTAAGTAATCAATATAATCATTTTGGTAATAGGTGCATAATCAACAACTTGTTTGCTTGATATTATGAATTTGGAATAAATTTGGTGATTGTAGAAATTTAATAATTTTTTCTGTGTATGCTGTTTTTATTATGAAATATATTGGAAAATTTAATTTAGCTAGAGCTACAAAAAAAGATCCAAACAGTTCCACGACTTTCCCTTATAAGTTAAAAAAATAATTACTAGTATGTGTAAAAAAAGTCACGTGGAGGTCCCCCCGTTTCCCCTTAATTAGAGCCTATTTTTCTTAGGTAGTATACCTAATTCTGAAAATCCCACATGCAAATGACATTTTTTTATTCGCAAAATTTTACATTCTGTGCAGTCTCCACACAAAATACTTGTGTGCACCACTGATGTATACTTTAACTGCTACGAAAAAATATAAGAAAGGGGATTCCGTAACTAAATTGTAACTAACAGAACCGCAATAGCAAAATTTTTTTTTCAATGCCGTCTTCTTACAAAATATTTGTGTGAACGAAAATATATTAGAAAGGGCAATTCCGTAACTACATTGGGTGTTTTGAGATCTATGCTTTAAAGAAGATGAAAAGGAAGAGAAAAGAATTATTTGATGTACTAAAAAAAGCAACTATTTTATAATATGTCATCATCGAGGTGTAATGAACAACTATTACAGTATATTTTGGGCAAAATTGGCGTTAGTGAGCTTTCTGAAGATTTAATAAGACAAAAAAAAGCAGGAAGTTAAAGTGTTTGTTTCAAAGATGTTTACGAACTGGCGTGAGTGTAATTATATGTATGAGCGTTTTAACAAGAAGCACATAAACTGGCTTGACGAAAACCTAAAATTCCCGGAGATGCAACCGCCACTACTTCCATTATCAGTAGGAACACATTCAGAACATAAGATGCGAGGCAGACCAAGAAAATCATTTGAAGAAAGCTCTCATCGCAGTTAGCAAAGACATGTAATGGCAATTATATCAGATCTTAATTTAGAAAAATTATGTTTGCCTGCAGAAACAAGCTCATCAGGCAACAGAAGTGCAGCTGAAGTTGTGAAGTTAGCCATCAATTCCTCACCCAAAAGTTTAAAAAGAATGAAATTAGCACATGATACTTCTGCCTCTATAAAACCGTACAATCTTGAAGAAGCTTTAGCTCTTATAGCGGACCTTGAATTGACAAAAGAGCAATATTTAACGATGCGACTTGGAGCAATATAAAAAGGAGCTGATATTTATCCATCATATCATGTGATAGGAGAGGCCAAAAGAAAGTGTTATCCAGCAAATATTGAGATAAACGAAAATGAGGCTGTGGTACCGCTTCAAGATCTTCTTGCACATACTACGCAACGTCTGGCTCAAGTTCAGACTGATGTGATACTAAAGTATATTTCCACTGACTGTGATACAATTGAAGTTTATTATAAATGGGGATTAGATGGCAGCAGTGGACACAGTATATATAAACAAAATTTTGCAAATAATTCATGCGGACTCTAATATAATTTTATGTACGATTCTGCCACTGCAAATGTGTGAATTTCATAGCAACAATAACAAAATATTTTGGAAGGACATGTCACCATCATCGACCAAGCTTTGTCAATCAATCTGATTCAAGATAAAAAAGGAAAACGTCAAAAATGTAAGAGAAGAGTATAACGAAATTCAAAATCGAATATTGCAATTGGAGCCCACATCATTCGTACTTGACGGTAAAGAAATAAAATTTAAATATATCTCTATATGTACAATGCTGGATGGAAAGACTGTCAACATTTTGAGTGATACTGCAAGTTCACAAGCGTCTAATGTTTGTAAAGCTACTCCC
Organism: Pollenia amentaria; assembly: GCA_943735925.1. NCBI lineage: Eukaryota > Metazoa > Arthropoda > Insecta > Diptera > Polleniidae > Pollenia > Pollenia amentaria. Next base: position 49,987,619 of record OX031007.1, read on the forward strand.
AAAATGTTAAACGATTTAGAAAAATTAAAGAATATGGTCTGTAATGAAGACACTTTTAAGTATGGGATTGCGGTGCTACATGCACAAATTAGATGTTATGAATATGTACTACTTTACTACAAATTGGAACTACAGAAATGGCAAGCAAAAGGTGACAGTGCAAAACAAGAAGTAAAAGAAAAAAAAGGGTGAAATTAAAACTACGTTTTATGAACAAATGGGCCTTGTTGTTGACCAGCCGAAACAAGGTGGAGACAATAGCAATGACGGTAATACTGAAATAACTGGAATTGATAAAGACTTAATAGAAAGATTTGCAAATATACTGTCAATAATTTCTTGTGGGCATTACATCAAGGAATAAGTATTTAAAAACTATTGCTTTGACACAGCAGAAATGGCCATTAAACTTTATGGCTGGTACAAAACGAGTGCCACTGTTCATAAGATTTTAATTCATGGAGCTGATATTGTAAAATCTATACCTTTACCAGTAGGCCAACTGTCAGAAGATGTAATTGAAGCAAGTCATAAAGGGTATACAAATTTAAGACAATATCACTCCAGAATAACTTCAAGACCCTGTTGTTACCGTTCACCGAAAAAAAAGTAAAGCAAAATTTAATGAAACTATACCAAATATGCTAAGGGTGCCACTTTCTGTGGCAACGAAGAATATAATTATAAACAGGAGTTTGATGACGTCCAAGACTATGAAGATGTTAATATATAGAATAAAATAAAAATTGATATAATGTCCCCGTATGTCATCTTGATATTTAAAAAAATGTGAAACAATTAATTAGATTTCTTATTATTTAAAGTAGTATCATTACCAGTGGATCAAATTTAAATAAACATTTTGAAAAAATATAATTATTAATTCCTCTTTTTATAAGCATTCTCGTGTTGAAATTTTAATTTTTAAAAACTGACATCAAAAATTCCGTCTAATAAGTTTAAGCGAATTCGATATTGGATCCGGCATTTGAATTTTTAAAAACTAACATCAGATTCGTAATCAGCGACCGCAAAAATATCGTATAATAAGTTTTAAGTAAATTCGATAAATTTTTTAAAAATTATCCGCCATATTGGATCCTCCATTTTTAATTTTTAAAAACTGACAGCAGATTCGTAATCAGCGACCCTTAAAACCTTGAGGTACCTAGTTTTATTAAAATTTATTGAATTCATTTGATGTAAATAATTTTGTCGCACTAAATTTTCAATTTGTCCCTGTGTGCGTTGCCTTTTTAGCTGGTAAACACAACAAAATCTTTTTTACAAAAACAAAATACATATGTATGTGTTTTTAACGAACAAATAAAAACAAACAGCCAACAAAAATTGTTGACAAAAACAAAACATGTACACAATACACACACAGGGTATTCGTGATGTGGTTGTGCCAATTGCCAAGCAACAAAAACAGTACTAGTGAGAAGCGGTGCTAAAAATTTTTTGTTTGCTCATTCCTTCATCAATGTAAAGAAACCCGTAAAAATAACATTAAAATATTATGTATGTCCACAGAATCGCTACAATGTATCTGTCTTATAACGAAAAACAGAACGCTGCAAAATTTTGGTTACTTTTGAGAAAATAATTATGCACAGTATTAAGGGTTGTGTACTAATACAAAAACGCTAAAAAAAATATATATCTCTTCTGAGTGCGTGTACCGTACGTTTAATAAGATTCGGTTTACTTTCAAACACCGATTTTTATTTAATTTGTTCACAATTCAAAAGATTTAAACACATAGATATTTGCCAAAACTGCATTTCAACTTCTCCAAATTACTGACAATTCGTTTTTCTCTATTTACATGGCATCCCATCCACAACTCGATATTCACCTGTGTTTTCTCTTTACCACATAAGCCAAAGACTTAAGACAAATAGTTGCCATTTTAATCTTTACCACCTTCAACAAAAAATATATATAAAAAAAAACCAATTTACCATCATTAAGACAAGTGTGAATTTTCTAATACATTTTAACTGTATTTGAATGTGAAATATTTTAAGTAATCGCTACTAAATTAAACTATTTATTGTGCAGCCAAAATAGTATCAAATTGCAACATTCTTAAGCAATTTTAAATAAAAACAAAATAACACCATAAAAACACACTTGTCTTGAACATTTAAGGAAATTGTGTAAATTACAGTAAATGAATTAAAATCAAAATAAAAACAGTAAAAGAAATATGTACTCTTAAAGTGTTAACTTGAACAAATGTCACTTAAACTCTTAATTCAAGAAAAAGAAAATATAATTGAATTTTCATCTGCCATTATTATTAACACAAGCACTTTAGCTGTCTTTAAGACATCCTCAATTAGGAAAAATTTATTTTAGTAGCAACCTAATGACTTACATTTGAAGAAATAAAAATATACTAACGAATAAAATAAAATCAACAACAAAAAAATAAACCAAGCTAATGATGTAGAAATACCAAACATTTAAACGAAGAAGTATTCAAGAAATTTCTAAAAGGCAGATCAATAGAAACATGGACAAGAAAACTAAAGTATTAGTCTCTATCATGAAAAAATTGTTACAAGAAATGCCAGGTACATGGATAAGTGGTTAGTATGTCATGCAATCTGAAAGATTGAAAAGAATGTGAATACGTCAAAAATTTAGCAAAAATAGACTAGATGGCAATGGTATTTTTACACCATGGTAGCATAACTATATTTATCCATTTTTAATATCTCACAAAAAATAATTTAGAATTGTGTCAATCCTAGTGAGAGCAATTGCTCCCAAACTCCTTTTTGTATGGTGTTTTGTCAAATAATTGACCTAGTTAGAATTAGTTAAGTACCAGTACCAAACACTCTTTGTAAAAAGGAACTAATTATGTCAAATTGTATTGCCTTAGCCTATTACATGTAGAGGTTATCGTGTGAAATTTGTATGGTGGCCAGACAAAATAATAGGCCGATTTTGTCCATTTGCAATACCAAACATTTCTTATAGATAAGTAGTTTTTTAAGCCCGATAGAACTTACTAAATGGCTTGCTATCGAACGAACTGTCATACAATGCTCACTTTTTATTATTGTTGATCGGTATACTCCCTAGGGGAAAGGGAACTAATACTAAACTTGTCACGTGACAAGTCACTTTAACATGGCAACTTTTTGACACTTTGTAACAGGTCACTGAAATAACCTTAATTGGCACTTCCAATTTCGATTAAAATAATGCCTGCCGCAAATATTGTCACAAATGAACCATGTCAATATGATAGATCCTCTTCATATAAAGTAATAAAACTAGAGAGAATGCGCCACTACCCGCACAAAATTCAGTCACATAGATAGTTTTTTGCCAATTACCTTTCCTCTGGCCCAGCTGCACTCTAAACACATTATCACCAGTTAAGTGATAGGTTTTGTTTTCACCAATCACAATTCGTTCCTTTTAATTATAAAATTTTGTTCACTGGTCACGGGATAAGTGCTTTAAGAGCAATTGACACAAATTTCGCGCAGGGCTGGTATACAGTTAGGCTTGCCAGATTCAAATTTGCAAAATTATTGGCATTCGCAAAAAAATATTGATTTTGAGGAGAACTCTTGACAATTAAAAATTTCTTAAATTATTCCTGTATAAAAATAACAAAATTCCTAAGACGAATAAAAAACAAAAAATACCAGCAAATTAACTCGCAATTTTCCCCAAAAATTTCTCTACTCTTCTGTTTTGAGTCAGTTGTTTAACGTTTCAAATTACACTGGTCTGCAGCAAAAATTGTTTTAAATAAAAATAATGGGTGATTCAAGTAAAGATACTGTTTTCAATAGCCTTTTTTGACAGATCACATGTGAGTCGTGTCATGCTGTCATGTTATTTTTGTTTAGTATTATTTGGAATTTCATAATGGAAAGACTTACGCCTGAACAACGTTTAAAAATCGTTCAACTTTATTACGAAAATTCACGTTCTGTGATGAATGTGTTTCGTGCACTTCGCTCAACTTATGGTCAACATAATTGGCCTACTGAGCGTACTATTCGCAACACCATCACCCATTTTGAGACCCAGCATTCATTATTGGATAATATTCGACCGAATAGACCACGTCCAGCACGCTGTGAAGCAAATATAGAGGCCGTAGCTGAGAGTGTACACGAAGACCGTGGAGAGTCGATTCGGCGCCATTCGCAGCAACTCGGACTGACGTATGGAACGACTTGGCGCATTTTACGTCGAGATCTTAAATTGAAAGCATACAAAATACAGCTTGTGCAACAACTGAAACCGTTCGACCTTCCCAAGCGACATGGCTTCGCTTTATGGGCTCTTGAAAAGTTCCAAGAAGATCCGACGTTTTCGAGGCAAATTTTGTTCAGCGATGAGGCCCAATTCTGGCTCCATGGGTATGTAAACAAACATGTGGGACGAAGAGCAACCTGAAGAGATTCAAGAACTGCCACTTCATCCAGAAAAACAACGGTTTGGTGTGGTTTGTCGCCCGGTGGAATCATCATTCCATATTTCTTAAAAAATGATGCCGGTGCGAACGTAACCGTCAATGGCGACCCATATCGTGCCATGATAACCAACTTTTTGATGCCTGAAATTGAAGTTCGTGATCTCGGCGACATATGGTTTCAGCAAGACGGCGCCTTTTCCCATACATCGCATCAATCAATGGATTTATTGAGAGAACACTTCAGTGAGCACATAATTTCACGTTTTGGGCCGGTCGATTGGCCACCAAGATCGTGTGATATTACACCGTTAGACTTTTTCCCGTGGGGATATGTAAAGTCTAAAGTTTATGCGGACAAACCCGCTTCGATTCAGGCCTTGGAGGAGAACATCACGCGTGTCATTCGCCAGTTACCAGTCGAAATGCTCGAACAAGTCATCGAAAGTTGGACTCAACGGATGGACCATTTTCGACGTAGCAACGGCCAACATTTGATAGACATAATATTCAAAAAATAAATGCCAAAGAATGTTCTTTCCAATGATAATAAACATTCCCCACTAAATTTGAATTTTCTGTGTTTTTTTCTTTAAAAAAGTAGGGAACCTCGAAATGGATCACGCTGTATATGGAATATAAAGATTTCAAAGCTCTAAATTCAAATAGTTTTAAAAAATTTATTAAAAAAAATATTTTACGGACAAAAATATTTTTATCATTTATCAGTAGACCTTGGATTTAGCATATTTTTAAAGGATTAAGATAGGTAAATTCCGTTAACACCAAGTTTTTTTTCATTGAAAATAGAGTTGAAAACAATATGCATATTTAATTTATTTTTTTTTTTTATATTTGCATATATCGCATATGCATAATATATACCAAAATATGCAAAGTATGCAAAAATTTCCAATGTTAAACAAATCAAATAATAATATAAAAGTGATTCAGAAGGTAGTATATATAAATTGTATGAATTCTTGTCATATATTATAATAGAGCAAATGATACTGAGTACAAACGATATTTTATAGCTTGAAAAATTATTCAAGATAATTGGTGTTACAACTTACACCAATTATTTCCTCAACATTATGAATTAAGAAGCTTTGACATATCTCTTCACAAATCATTTGGTAAGCAGAAAAGCTTCTTTCAACGTCACAGGATGTAATTGGAGCAAATTATTATTTAATGATATTTTCTTTTGTAACGCGTTCAAGTCCAGACAAATCTTCAGCACTTAGATTTGCAATATTATTTATTTTTAAAATGATATTGAAATCTGGATTTCTTTTCAAAATGGCTTTAAATTGTTCTTTTAAATCCATTCCAAAATCACCAGTTGTTTCATAAACAATATTTTCAGCTTCCTTAAATAATTGCATTGATTTTGGTAATAGCAGACACTTCGATTCTAAGGAAGTTGTGATTTCGTCAACTCTCTCGAAATTCGACTTAATATTTATAAAATCACGTTATATTTGGTCAAACTAAAGTAAATGCAATATCCAAAAAGATGGCTTATCGGATTTTCCATTATTTTGCAGGAGAGCCAAAAGTGAGCCATACATTATATATATGTGCCAGAAAAAGCATTTTAGATGTATGGTTTTTTTTAACAATCAGGCTTATTGCAAACAAATACTTTGATTAACAACACAGAAAATATTTTCAGTAGGTTTTTATTAATTAAAATCATTGTTTGGGACTTAATTAATATTTTAATTAAAAACTTATTTCAAACAACTAAAATGATATTTATAATTTTCATTCAACTAAAAAAAAAAGAATTGATTCAGTTATCACAGTAATAAAATCGAAATACTTTTTAAACAAATTGTTTAATTGATAAAAAAAACCATTGATACTAGTGAAAATGCAGATACTAGTGACATTGAATTTCTACTTTAAAATTTATGTTACAACAACAAGAAACAAGATCCACGAGGAAAGACCAAATATATAGTTCGATTAGCGGTATATTTATTGGTTTGTATTGAATGCTATACTAATGTCACGTACGTGGTGCACAACATAATTTGTCTATGTCATTTGTATTTGATCAGTCGTAGGTATTTCAAAATAAAATTTCAAAGCAAGATATTCGTTGCAAGAAAAAATTTTAAATTGGTGTAATACAAATTTTATAAGCTTTTAAAGGTTGTCACGTACAATATTGTAAATGCTATGAATGCAACTAAATGTATCATCTTATTATGTTGGTATTAAGTTAAATTTTGGTCCAAACTTATTTTATTGCAATCTAAATCATTTAACCATATATTACTGGAATCGGTCCATGTTTGACCATAGCACCCATACAAATACTACACCCGAAAATAGCTTTTAATGCCATAAATTCCTTATAAATATTTGAATTGACATAAAAATTGAGAAAATAACTTTTGCGATAAGTACTTTGTCATGACAAAGTTTTGCGCTGGTAGGCCAAAAATTAACTATAGGTCCCATATAAACCCCCTTCCTAAAATCGATTAGAGGCAAACAAATCTCATATAGATGAAGATATTTGAATAATATTCGGCGCAAATAACTTTTTTATAATTCTTAACCTCATAGCATTCTTGCGACTATGATTGCCCATGGGTCGAAAATAAGGTACACTTTCTGAAATTTTTTTTTTAAATATTATGGTGTATGGTAACATATATTGTAGTCTTTCTTGTTTGTTTAAAATTTTTGTACACATATATTTACCAAAAATATATTTCATACCTTGTAAATACTATAAGATAAAAATCTGTCACGTACGGTATGTCAAGAACTATATTAGATACTTACATTTTGTTCATTATAAAACCATCCCAAAAAATTTTTTCTTTCTAAGTAAGGATTACAAAGGAAAAATATGTGGTTTAATATAAAAAATTAAAATAAGGGAAAAAACCTCCCACAATTTGCAGATTTTCGCATTTTTTTATATTCACCCCAAAATAACTTCCGTTTTATGCGCCTATTATGCTAGATATTTTGGACAACAAGGTTCCGAATGTGATAATTATTTTTTTCATATATAGTACCTTCTAAATAAAATAAAAATTTTTGAAGCAATTTTTTCCAGTTACTACAATTTGTGCAAAATCTCTATCGCTCTCAAGGCATATAAATGTCACGTACGATGACATGGAAATGACCATATGGTTCTTTTTAAAAAAAAAAATTATTATATAAAAAAAAAAAAATATTATTTTAGTATTGTGGTTATTTTGTTGAACTATTCATGGTTTTTAATCCAAATTTTTACTATTTAATTAGGCTTAAGTTCATTAAATTTAATTTTCATTAAATTATTTTTATGAAGAAAGGAATTTTTTACAACATGGAAGAACAATTTTAATTAATCTTCCATGTTGTAAAAAATTCCTTTCTTCATAAAAATAATTTAATGAAAATTAAATTTAATGAACTTAAGCCTAATTAAATAGTAAAAATTTGGATTAAAAAATATTATTTTTTAAAAAAAAATTATCAATTTACGCTAAGTGTTACCTTGTGAAATTGTTAACGTTTTGCGCAAAGTGGTCCTTTTTAAAAATTGTATCATTTTGCGCAAAAAAGTAAATTTTTAAGAAAAATTTATAATATATCGCTAAACAGAACTTTTTTAGGTAAAATGTATCATTTTGCGAAAATAAGATATTTCCATGAAAAATTATTATGTTGAGAAAGATTTTCCTTTTATAAGAAAATTTTGTAATGTTTAAGAAAAATTTACTATTTTGAGTAAAAAAGACAATTTTTTTAGAAAAAATGTATTATTTCGCGCAAAGTTGTACTTTTTTTGCGGTAATGATTTTACGAAAAGTTGTCCATTTAAAAAAAAAAATTCTTTTCTTTTACAAAACATTAATATTTAAGCAATTTTGAAAGTAAAATGCACCATTTAAATAAATTTAACTTTAAAACAAGTTTCATATTGTGCAAATGGAAATTTCCAAAAATTAAAAAAAAATTAATATAAAAGGGTAAATCGACCAAGAGTTGGACCCGGCCCCTTTCGATTTGAATGAAATTTGGTGATGTTACACTAAATGAAACTTTTTAGATTTTTTTTAGATTAATATACCAAAATAAAATTTTTTTATGAAAAGTTTTTTTAACCAAACGGGTGCATTTTGCAACAAAAAGAACCACATTGTACCATATTGCGTAAATAACTACAAAATATTTTTGGACAAAGTTTTTCTTTTTGTGTAAAAATTTTAAATTTTCGTAAAATTGTACTTTTATGTCTATTAAGCCTCAAAATATTAATTTAAGTCTCTAAACTTCACCGCAAACAATTTTGTAATAAAAAAATGAAATAAATGAAATTTACATCATTTTAACAAGGCCATAACGATTAACATTTTGGGCCGTAATGTTTTTCATCACTTAAATTAACAATTTTTTAACAATAATAAAAATAATGGTAGTAATTTGAATAATTTATCTTTAGCTCATTGCAATTTAACCAAATTTAACTAAAGCTTTTATGTTTACGATTTTATGCTTGCTTCGTTTATAAGATCATTAGTTTTGTTCGGAAATAAATTTTTCATTTATTTTGAATTAATCATAATTATTAAATAGTTCAACAAAATACGATTATGGTAGTGTCGGTGTCGTGTTTTGTTTTTTTTTTTTTTTTGCTTTTTTTTTGGCTTTCAAGATAACTTTGCTAAACTCTTATTTTTTACAAGAAATAAAAAAAATATTGTAATACTAAAATATTGTCTTTTTACTTTAATACCATTTCAATTTGACTCACAATAAAGAAAAAAAAGATTGAAAGTTAGTAACACACTTAAATAACACCTTGACCATTTATTCATTCACTCCACTTTGACCATCAATACTGGCTTAAAGCTCTGTAAATTACAAACGCACAAGTACTCGTGCGGTACTGTAAATAAGAGACTGCAATGAAACCCCAGTTACCCATTAAAGATTTTATACAGCAACAATTGCCTTTGAAGCAAAAGGCAATGAAAACAAAAGCAACCAAACCATTTTACAAATGACTCTGAATAAGTTTTTGATTTGAAGTTTTTAGTCTGTCTGTCTATCTCTGTTGCAATAATCTCCCCTTAAGACATGACTTAAAATATGGTACACAATACTAAATGAAATCCTAAAGAAATGTTTGTCTAAAAACCCGCCACAGAAATGTTGTGAAAATTGCTTAGAGATTTTTTTAAGTCAGATACTTATAGTATGCTTTTAACGCCTAATAAAAAATTTATAAAAACAGAAAGCCAGAGAAAAAAAAATTAAATAAAAACGCAGAGAATGACTTTAATTTCTTATAACAAAACATTGTAACCATACCAGATCTTGAAATTTATGTATATAGATGAAGAAAATATATGTATAAATTTGTTGCAGAAGGAAAAAAAACAAGGAAAAATCAAGCTGCTTTAATCTTGTTCAAACACCATTTGGTATGTGAGAAAATAAGTGCAATTGTCTGCTTAACTTTCATTTGTATAAATGATGGCCAACAGTTTAGTACTGGAATAAAAATTGTGTAAAAAAAAGGGTGCAACTAAAAGTTTTTAAAGAAAAAATAAAGTTTCACATAAATTTTAAATTGGCACGCTTTACATAAAAAGTCCCAATTTTTACACAAAAAGTCATACGTTGTACAATAAGTCACACATTTTACACAAAAAAGTATAAGTTTTAAAACAGAAAGTCATACTTTTCCAAAAAAAAATTTTTACATAAAGAGTGATATCGGCTGGTTAAATTTTAAGGGCCGATGTTGAATGTGTACCACACCTAAACGTCAAGTTTTTTTCTGCATTTCATTTGACATTTCTCAATTTCAGACTAACTAACTCAATTTGAGCCATGGAAAGATACACAATCGAGCAACGCGTTAAAGTTATTCAGGCTTATTATGAAAATGGACGTTCAAATCAAAATGCATATCGTGCAAATCATCTTCAGTGATGAGGCACATTTTCACCTCAGTGGATTCGTCAATAAGCAGAATTTCCGCATTTGGCCGAATGATAATCCACAAGTGATTGTCGAAAAACCAATGCACCCACAAAAAGTGACTGTTTGGTGCGGTTTATGGGCTGGTGGTCAGGCAGTTACTGTGAATGGTGTTCGCTATGGTGAAATGATAACGAACTTTTAATGGCCCGAATTGAAAGATATGGATGTGAAGGATATGTGGTTTCATCAATCACATGATCTTGACCGCAAAGATCATGTGATTTAACACCGTTGGACTTCTTTCTTTGGGGTTATTTGAAAGAAAAGGTGTACAATCGATAAGCCAGCAACAATTCAAAAGCTAAAGGATGAGATAATTCGGCACAGTAACGGCATTGAACCTCAATTATGCCTCAGCGTCATCGAAAATTTGGACCATTCGGCCGATCTTTTGTTCCATACATAATTAAACCATACCAATACTATCATAATAAAAAGAAATAACAATAATTTCCTAATAATTTGTGTTTTATTCAAAATCAAAATCGGCACTTAAAATTTAACCACCCTTTATTTATTTACACAAAACATCACTCTTTTTACCCAAAAAAAAAATATAATTTTTTTAAACCGACATTCACATTTTTTACACAAAATGCGACATTTTTAGCAAAAAGTCACACTCGTTATAAAAATGATAAAATTTTTACACAAAAAGTCATACGTTTCCACAAAAAAAGGCTAATTTTTATAACATAAAGTCACACTTTTTACACAAAATATGATATATTTTACGCCCAAAGTCTTATCTTAATAAAAAGTCACAATCGTTACAAAATAACCCCATTTTTTACACAAAAAGTTTCAGTTTAACAAAAAGTCACTCATTTTGCACAAAAAAATTATACTCGTTGCACAAAAAATAAAAATTTTACACAAAAAGTCCCAATTTTTACCAAAAAAAAATTAAGTTTTTAAATAGACAGTCACGTTTTTTACACAAAATGTAATACATTTAACACTTAAAGTCTTGTTTTTAGCAAAAAGTGACACTCGTTATAAAAAAAGATACAATTTTTACAAAAAAAGTCATACGTTTCCACAAAAAGTCACACTTTTTACACAGAAAAAGTCTAATTTTTAAAACTCAAAGTCACACCTTTTACACAGAATATGAAATATTTGACACTTTAAGACTCTTTTAACAAAAAATCATCCTTATTGTAAAAAAAGTCACACTCTTTACACAGAAGTAGTCATATTTTTCACAAGCAAAATAAAAACTTTTTAAAAAGAACCAAATTTTTCAGAAAAACCCACATTTTGCAAAAAAAATTATGTTTTCAAAAGTTCGTCACTCGAAAAAATGTTTGCTTTTTTAAAATAACCCAGATAATTTTGCGCCTTTTTCAACACCCTTTGAAATATTCGATGAAATTGCTTATACACTAGGTTTTTTTCAAAGTCTGATGTTTTCTTTTTTTGTGCTCATTCTTTCTTTTAGCAAATTAATGTCTTGTACATATAGTGTGGGAAAATTGAAAATATTTTACGACTACAATAAAAAAGTATTACAAATAATTAAAATATTAGCTCAAGATAACAGTCGTACCTCTTGAAAGTAATTCTGAGTCAATTGAATAACGAGCAATCATTTCCTTTTAATGTTTTGACTCTATAGAAAAAGATGTAAAAATTTTTTAAGGAAATTTTTTAAAAAAAATTTTACTTGGAGTCTAACTAAATGAAAAAGATTTCTGAGGGGCAAGGAAATTACACAAAAAGTTTAGGTTTACAAAACATTTGGTTAAGTTTGAGACTAAATTTTTAGACACACTTAATTTAATTTAAATTTGTTATATTGATTTGAAGATTGTTTCATCCATTATATTCGGCTTAATTTCCTTAGAAGTTCAATGAAATTAAAAAAAAAACACATTTGGCTTTAAAGGCAACACACTAATGGAGTGTTTTGCTTCCATATAGGATTCTCTTAAGGTAACCAACCGAATTGTATGGTCATTATTTTTTAATTATTGAGCCAAAAAAAGAAATACTAAAATAGCAAACTGGCGCTGATGGCTCATATATTACAATTACCTAAAAATATGTTCAACATATGTCATACTAATAAATCTAAATTTTTAACAACGCCTTCAAAATAAAACAAAACTTTGTCTGTTAATTTTGCCACATAAAAAATGTTTACAAATTAGTTTCCTGATAAGAATGTCAAAGCAAAAAAGCCAACAAATTAATGATAAGAATCAGAAGATAGAAATAAAATAACTTCCAAAATAAATAACTACCAACCATTATGCTAATAACTTGTTAATGAAATAAAATGAAATATATATTTTATTATTTTTTATAAAAAAAAATTCTATATTGTACATCGCATAAAAATTTTTTTTAACAAATTATTTAGTTTAGTTAACATCTTTTAATTTTTTTTATACTAGTTTTATCCATTTAAGGCGCCATGTTTTAAAAGAAAAAAAATTCATTGTATATAAAACAAGATGTATCGATTGTGCTACAAATGGTATATAAACAGTGAAACTAAATTATTTGTTGACTATTCACAGATAGTCACTTTTATTAAGTAAAATTTTTCTAAAAAAGTAAATTTTTCTTAAAGATTCCACCATATTTTAAAAAATCACAAAAATTTACACAAATAGCCACTTTATACACAAGAAGTCACTTTATGTCTCATTTAAAAAAGTTCACACTTTTTTGACAAAAAGATACACCTTTTAAACAAAAACTAACACGTTGTAAGCCAGTGCTATGTACGGTAGAAATTTGGAAATCACAAACGCTTATAGTGTTTGTGTAGTAAATACCTTAAAAAAACGTTTCTCTGTTTGTGATCTTTGTACACAATTAGAGTACTGTACTAAGCCAACTCAACCTAAAGATGAGAACATTTCGTTGCGTTCTGCTTTTCTTAAAAAACCACAAGCTTTGTTGCGTTCTTCAGAGTTGCCAATTTAGCACTTTAGGTGCTAGATTAAGCGCTTTTTACCTGTCCAAAAAGAGAGCTAAATTAGCCATTTTCTGTTAACGTTTTTTGAAATTATAGATACCCAAAATTTTTGAACTCTTTTTTGCATACATTAAGGCACACTAAATTAAAATTTCTAGCCGTTTTTCAAACACTTTTTATATCTGTAGTCACAAGCGATAACCGCTTTAGTCGACTTAAGAAACAATTGAGTTTATATTTGTTTTTATTAAATATTTCTGAAATAAATACAACTTTCGTTATAATTTTTTTATCTTAGCATTATGGGGATAAGAATCATTGATTCTGAATAACTTTTTTTCTAATGCAATTAATTTTTTATGAAATGGAAGCATAAATATAAAGTGCTTTTTCTCAAAAACTATGTCGACTTACTGAAATGTATACTTTATAACAACATACACATCATCTGGTGATTATTGGTATGCCGCTTGGCATAAGTGAATTCTATATAATAAGTGTGTCCTCTTTTTTAATCCCTAATCCATTTTGTGTATATCTCGAATATACATTCACATGTATTAAGTGATATAGTGACTAGAGATGAGCGATATTTCTGTACCTGTGATTTAATCACTGTTACTGAAAAATCACGAATCACAGTTGTGACCAAATTTGTCAAGTAACAGGTACTTTCTAAGTCGTTCTTTTTGTATTTTGTTACATATACAAATTTATAATATTTCACTGTTTGTGTGGGTAATAGCGTTTTTTGTAATTGACCCTTTTCTAGTAAATATTTATTTTGTTTTATTTTTTCTACTAAAAATTTAGAAATGTCGTCAGTTTCTATTTTATTATTATTATTTGATTCTACTTCTACTTCACTTTCACTTGACGACATGACGACATGTTTCCACTTCAATAACAATTAGACGTTTGATCTCCCTTTGCTCAAGTAATTGCAATTGGTTTGAACTCATTTTTATGCATACGAAATTGAGCAAAAGCTGTTGCTGTTTGGTCGAACTCGACTTACGAGCAATTGCTCACCTGCCTCAACTCAGCGCGTTTACTAGTTTTTATGCATGAGACCCCATGGTGTTGGCCGATCGAAGAGTAAAAGTGTGTGAGATTGTTCAATAAAAAAGTTATTTTTCATCAAAATAATGCACGGGTGCACACGTGTGCAGTCTCAATGGCAAAATTGCATGATTTGGGCTACGAATTGGTACCTCATCCGCCATATTCTCCGGATTTAGCCCCCAGTGACGATTTCCTATTTCCGAACCTAAAGAAATGGCTCGGTGGAAAGAGATTTAGCTCCAACTATGAAATTATTGGTCAAACAAATACCTGTTTTATGGACCTCGAAAAATCCTATTTTTTGGAAGGGATACACAAATTGGAGAAACGTTGTATTGAGTGTATTGAGCTAAAAGGAGATTATGTTGTTTCATTCAAAAAGTTACGGACTTATTAATCCGCCTCGTATACCTGGATTTCTGATATATGATAAAAATGTTAAATTGGTGTCCTTTTAATTTTTTTAATGAGTTTTTGAAAACAAATTTCTGAATTAAGGGCGTTAATTTTAAAAATAAGAAATATATTATTTAGAAGGCTCAAAGGAAATTTTATTCCCAATCATTTTGTAAATGATCACAATCTTACTAATCTTTTTCAAGTTATGACATGATGTATTAGCAGAACCGCCTTTTTCGGGCGAAATATTAGTGTAGCCTATAAAAAAAACTAGATTGAGAGAAAAGAATAAAAACAGATTTAAATTTAGCGCTTTAAGATCTTTATATTTCATATATTTTTATTTAAAACGGGGTTTCGCCAACCATTTCATTAAGTTTTTTATTGAAATTTTTTTTAGCGCTTTTTGATTTGGGGCACTACGCTTTTTGGTCAGAAATATTTCACAGCCCTGGTATTCGGTTCATCACATTAATGTTCGTTCGTTTCAGTTGTGCTAAGCACCCTTTTGGTTGGTAAAGACAACAAAATATTTTCTACAAAAACAAAATACATGTGTATTTAACGAAAAAAAAAAAACAAATAGCCAACAAAAAGTTTTTGCAAAGATAAAACATGTACACAATATACACACAGACTATTCGTGCTGTGTCTGTGCAAATTGCCAAGCAAGAACAACAATACTAGTGAGAAGCGTTGTTTTAAATTTATGTTTGATCATTCCTTCATCAATGTAAAAAAACACTACAGAACATCAAAATATAATATATCTCTACAGAATCACTATAATGGTTCTGTTTTATAACGAAAAGCAGAACACTGCATATTGTTTGTTACTTTCGTGAAAATATTTATGAACGATATTAAGGGCTATGCACTTACACACAAACACTAAAAAAATAGATATCATTTTTGGGTTTGTGTACTGTACGCTAAATAATATTCGGTTTATTTTCGAACACTGTTTTAAACCAGGAATATCATTTCACACAAAAAGAGATGTTTAAAAAAATCACAACAGACGCACTTTTTACAAAAAAGTCACAGTTTTAACACAAAATTACTCGCTTTTTACACCAAAAAGGCACACCTTATACGCAAAAAGTCTAAGTTTAAAAAGAGAAAGTCACACTTTAAACACAAGATGCGTTGCATTTTACACAAAAAGTTTTATTTTAAGAAAAAGTCGCACCCTTTGCACAAAAGATCACACTCGTTACACAAAAAGAGACACTTTTAACACAAAAAGACAAACAAAAGGTTTACATTTTTTTACAAAAAAAAATAAGTCACACTTTTTACACAAAAATGTCTGATTTTTTAAATAGAAAGTTTCAGTTTATATGCAAAATGTTTTGTATTTTATTAATAAAAAGTCATACTCGTTGCACAAAAATTCAAACTTATTAAAAAAGTACAAAATTGCATTATTTTGCAAACAAAAAATTTCATTTCTTTTCAATAATTAAGAAAATTATCACTGTCCAAAAAACCGATTTTAAAGAAAAAGTCTGGTACCTTTCTCGCGAATAAGGTACTATTAATTTAAAAAAGCCAAGTATTTTACGAAAATGTTTTATTTTCTTAGAAACACTGTTTTGAAGAACAGTGTCTTAAATCGGCACTTTTTGCAACAAAAACACATTTTCAGAAAAATCCGTTCTTCAATAAGACTGTATTTTAACACGAAATTTATTTTATCCCTTACCAAAATGAACCTTTTCTTTACAAAATTAAATTTTTTATAAAAATAATTGCTTTTTTACTCAAAATGATACGTTTCTACAACTAATAAAAATTTTTTTTTTTTAATGTCTCTTTTGTATCAGAAAGAAAAATTTTCCAAGAAAACTCATTCTAAACTCTCTAATCACCAAATTCATTAAATCAAGCAAACATTTGGTTGATTTTGCACCTTTTACCAAAATGATTATATTGATTACTAAAAGTTGTAAAAATTTAAAATATTTAATATTTTTTTTCAATAAATGATATTTTTGATTCTAATTAATAAAATGATCAAAACATTTTGCCGTTTCAAACAATGTGTTAATTGATTTCATTAAATATAGCTCAGGTTTTGACAATTCCCATTGATTTTCTCACATTAATTAACACTTTTTAAGCCATGTTTTTTAATTGATAAAAAACTACTGATCATTTTTTCTGTGTATAGAAAATATATAAATTATTTAATGGAAAAACAAAATTCGAAGACGAAAAGTGTTTGTATATCTGGCAGTTTAAAAAGACTTGTATCCCAAAGGCTAAAATCTGTTTTAGGAAAGTTGAAATCTGATGATCCGAACTATTTATTAATTACAAAGGAAACATTTTTAAAGAATTATGGATTCAGTAAGATTAAAATAAATTAATGTTTCAACTAGTTAATATATTTTGCTTACACAAACCAACATTTAAAATTTAAAAATTTTATTGCAAATCAAAAGACTTAAGCAAAAAACTTGAGATTGACAACAGCATAAAATTCGCTGGATTTACTAGAAAAAAATTTTCAAGCTATAAACATTTTCCTTACCACTGTGCTCTGCTTTTTCTGTTCAAATCGACCACCACTTGCATGAATTTTAATGTAGTCATTGTGTGTGTGTGTGTTTTTTATTTTTGTCATTCTTAGACTCAGCCACTCCATTATGTACTCCGTATGACACTTGTATACAACCTACGCATCTTAATTAAGACTATGAATATATATTTTTTATAAATGTTGTCTACTCTGTCTATTTTCTATTTGTTAAATGTAGTAAGAACTTCGTTACCAGTATGTAAAGTGTTAAGTTGTTTTTCTAATTTTATGAAGTACGAACCAAATGGTTTTTGCATAAGCGTCTACTACAGCATTTGTAACATGTGTGTGGTTAGTTGATATTTTTTTGGTAGTGTTTGTTTTGTTGGCTAAAACCACGTTGAAGCATATTTATCATAATAACAATTAATCAATTTATTTTTTTAGTTGTTAATGTAATGTTAGGTTTTTTATTTGACTGCTGAGAAATTATTACCTTATAACAAAGAATATATGAAATATTGTGCATTGTTGATATTTGAAATAATTTCAACGATTTTAACGTTTTAATTTTAAAAATTGTCACCAAATTGATGGAATATTTTAAAAATTTATTTGAGTTCATTTAAGTTAAGGAGGGCAACACCTTGCAAATTAAAGACCTCACATATTTATTGAGTTGTTAATGAGATGTTTAACGATTATTTATTTGCTTATTGATAATTAAATAAATGGAGTAGAATGGAGTGGCTTTGAATAAAGTCATTGGAAAATTATGAGAAGGAGGGCTAAAATTGTTTGCATGTATAATTTATATTATATGTTATGTATCAAAAAAGTTGTTTACATGCAAAATGTTGAAATTATTAACAAGTAGAAATGGTATTTCATCCATTTTTAATTTCTGGTGTTACTCTTGGCCTTATATCTTTAGCTCGAAAATGGTAACAGCAGATGGTCGTGACACGATTTCCTTATAATTGTTGATGTATTACAAACGCACTGTTAACGGAAAATTGCTAAATTTTTATTGTCAAAAAACCATGTTTGAGTCCTTTCTTTAGAAGCCGGAGCTATTTAATCTTATACAGCTTATTCTAATGACAAAATCGTCCGTTTTAAGTCTGACATGCTTAAGATCCCCAAAAAAGTTCTCACCATGAATCAGCCCAGAAGCTCGAAAATTCTTAAGGATAATCACGTGGTACCACATTAAGACCTGGTTTATCGTGGTCTGGATTATACGCGATTGTTCGGATCATATACTTTATTTCGTACTGAGTCCATTTTACACTAGTACCTTATTAAAAAAATCAGTTTATGCCCCTTTAACACAAAAAGTTCTCGAAAAAAATTACTTTTTTCAAGAAGAGAGCACTTTCCACAGAAAACTGAAATTGGTAATCAAAATGTCTCTTATATATCCCCCTATATCCTCGCATATCCCCCTAGATTTTAACTCCATAAGAAAACATATATTAACTCATAAGCTTTGAGATGCAGTTGGCGAAATATTTATCCAGCAACTGGCTTAAAAGCCGAAACTATATCCCCTTCACTACAAGATCGCAGCTAGTTGATTATAATTCAGCCCCTTACCCGACATCTTTAAGATTTCCATATGATTTCAGAATCTTCAACAATTAAAATTTTTGGTAAAACAACAAGTTTCCAACTGATGATTTTGATAGAGGGGACCAAAAAAAATTACGTTCATCGGCATTTTCAAAGTTTTAAGTTATTTAAAATTCGCAATAGGTTTGTTTATTTAAAAGTAAGTTGCATCGAAGCTTGTTAAAATTTTTAAAATATTTATGCCGTTAAAAGGGACGTTTAGAAATAAGTCGACTTTGGAAGTTATAACGCAATTAACCTGACAAATATATTTATGACAGGTTTTTGAGATGTGGATTAAGTTTAAACTTAGTTTAACGTGATTGAAATGTGATTTTTTTTTATTATATAATTAAGGCTCCGTTCTTTCTCCTACTCTATTTCTTATTTTTCTAAATGACCTTCTATGTCAAACTTTCAACCCGATCTACTCTTTTG
This sequence comes from Pollenia amentaria, assembly GCA_943735925.1. Taxonomy (NCBI): domain Eukaryota; kingdom Metazoa; phylum Arthropoda; class Insecta; order Diptera; family Polleniidae; genus Pollenia; species Pollenia amentaria. Next base: position 50,007,065 of record OX031007.1, read on the forward strand.
CAGATGACAGCAACATTTGTCATTCGTCTTCATTTGATATAGTCTTGGAATAGGGTCGCGCGAATAGGGTCGATTTTAATGCCCGAAAACCCCAATGTTGCGTGCTGACGCATAAAATCGCTACGGTATAATTATTGAGTAATCAGAATCTCTTGCTGTTCTGAGCATGAGGATACAATGTGATATCCGATGGACAGAACATAATTTCAGGTGTCGAAAGAAGAATTCAAGTGCCTCGGTGTTTTGAAAATCTGATCTCCTTACTATTCATACCACCTATATCCGACTGCGAATCGAATACAACTCTCATGTGTGGGCCGGTGCTTCAAAGTCTATATTGGAGCTTCTCGACCGCGTGCATAAGAGGGCGAAGTTTCTCATTGGTGGCAGTAGGTTATCCAATTCTATTGACTCCCTTGAGCACCGTCGCAATGTGAGTTGTATTCGCCTGTTTTATCGTTAGCACAATGAGATGTGTTCTGGTTCCTGAAACCCATACGTTGGTTCGAAATACACGTTTTTGCTCAAGAGTCCATCCTTTTTGGTCGATTGGCCGGTAAATCGTACAACGCATTACAGGGAAAATTCGTTTTTTGGCCGGACTGTTCGTATGTGGAACAACCTTCCCTCTCACTTTCAGCATAAATAAATTCAAGTCGAATGTTCACAAACACTACTCCCTCTATCCTCCTTCCCATTCCTTTTTTTTCTAGTTCCAACACAATGTATTGCATATGTAGAGGCCATCACCTGAATGCTTCTCCTACCAAAAAAAATAATAAATTTTGTATACAAACTTGGTTATTTATTAAGCGTATGGATTTAAAATACTTACTTCAACACATCAGATTGCAATAAGTTAAACTTGGATTCGTCACTTCAGAGAACTCTAGTTCAGTATCGTGGATCTTTTCTAAGCATTTCCCTTGTAAACCGCAACCACTTCTAAATATATTTTTTTTTAGACGAGCGGTTTTTTTGAGCAATAAGCCTACCAAGTCCGACTCATTTAATCGCCCTCTTATTGTCCATGTAGATATTTCTGCATTTATTTGCTATCCAATTCAGCATTTATTTCACGCGAAGATAAAACGATTTATTTTTGAGAAAGCAAAAGCTTGTGCTATAACCGATATTGCCAGTTTTTCATTCTGATAACTTTACACAATTAACTCTCTTATTTGTGGACTACACGATTTCCTTTTACCTATTTTAGAAAATAAAACGTGTTAAGATTATTGCAAGTTAAACTATGGTTTTTCAAATTGCGTTAACTTCGTTAAATATTAAAGAATAAGTTAGGAAATCAAATCAAAAATTTTCGTGGCCAACCAAAAACAACTACTTGGAAAATAATTTTAAATTTGTTTCTTAAGGGAAACTTTTAACTTCACATGGTTTGGATTAACAACAATGTTAATTGTCTACTCGTTCAATAATGGTTGTTATAAGTAACAGTAAAGGTCATTATAGAAGTAACAATGCGATCGATAGTTTTATCTTAAAACATCGTTTCTAATTTTGTGGCCACCACGATTAAAAATCCACAATGGTGTTGATTCCTGATTTTAACCAACTTGTTTGCCAAGATCCTAAAACTAGCAGTGCTAGTTGACGAATATTCTGCAGACTTTGGCCTACTCGTATATTTTGCTTCCTGCTAAAGGTCGTGAGGATCCGTTGATTGTTATTGATATTTGTTGTGGTGACTTATCAGGCCACGTTTTCTGATTATAGTGTTGGGGCTGTTTTTTTGTTTTTTATTGAATCTCTTATCGAATTTTCAATAAGTATCCAAGTGTTTATCCTAATAGTTATTTATTATATATTTCCAATGAAACATCTAGTTTACTGTATTTAAATACATATTATTCTACATTAAATCCCAGCAAGTGCCATCTATTTCCGAAAAATAAACGTTTCGGTTGAAAATGCGAGCGGTTGAATTATTAATAAGCTTTAGTATATGCAATATTTTTATTTGTGTTATGATAATTATTTATTATATACATTTGAATATATCATAGTTTCATCATAGTAGGCTTTGAATTTGAATTTTATATGCATTGCTATTCTACCTTCACATATACACATATGAATATATGTATTGGTCTAGTAAAAGTTCACCAAAGAAGAATTATATAACTGTTAAATTTCAAGTGCATTAATAAGAAAAGTTCTTTGATATACAAAAATACATAAAAATTAGTGAAACAATGGTGAGTCCGTAATTTTTTTTTAATATAATGTACCTATATAAGTATATATCATTACCTTCAGTGGAAAAGGATGTAGTCCAATGTAAAAATTTAATAGGAAAGAGAAAAAACTTTCTAAGGTCTTTAGTTCTGAATATATTTTAAGTCTGTAAATCCAGTTTTGCTTCATTGCCGACTCTTTATTGGCTTGCAAACCAACTAAAAATAATACATTTATGTTTTACATAGCTTTTTGTGACTTATCACCTTTTCTATTATATATTTTATACTTTTAATGTACATTTTAGTATGTCAATTTGCAAAAAATAAAATATACTATAAAATTATTTTATTTATTTCAATGTTGACTATTAACAAATTTTTTTGAAATTTTCACATTTTGATGGGCCCTAGCGCTTTTTCTTTAGCTTTTTGGACTTAGAACTTTTACATATCGTTGCAAAACAAGAACTAGAAAAAAATATTTGATGTATTTTTGTTTACTCTATTGAACTGCATCAAAAACTTAATTTTCAAAAATTAGCGCACTTACGACTGAATGTATGTATGTATGTGCAGTCAAAATTGTTTTTGTCTTTCCATTGTTATAAGCTTTAAAATTCCTTTCTAAATAAAAATAATTTAAATAAAAAAATTAACTGTAATCATTTTAAACCAGAATAATAATATATGTATCTTCAGATTAAAACCCAAACAGTTCGACTAAAATTCATAACTTAATTTTAAAATTAGTGAAGCATATTCCTTCTTCCAAAATTTTGTTAACAATTGCATATGTTTTTTTTTTTTGGTCGAAAAATTGTTCAAACAATTAAGTATGATGTAGTCAAATAAATAGTTTCAAATAAAAAAAAACATTAAAATAAATAAAATTTTTTTTATAGCAAAAACGTTATTTAAAAAGATTAATTTATTTTAATTTATATTGAACTGATTTTATATTTTATTTTACCTTATTGTTGAGTTTTTTTTTAATACAATATAAACATATCGTTTTTGATAAACGTTTAAAAACCAATTTTTTACTTGTTTTGTATCATAAAAAAGTTACCCCCCGCCCCTAAGACTTAAGCTGGATCCGCGTCTGGTAGGCAGGCTAACCGTATAACGGGCAAAGAACAGCTGAGTTTCGGTAATTGTTCCACGTTCCCTGTCAGCTTGTTCCCTGAGATGCATCGGTCTTGGTCTGCCATTCAGGCTACTCAACTGTCCGCCTTCTTACCTTTGCTGCATTCTTGAGAAATACAGAATAAGGGAATTGCTTCTTGTCATCATCAAGTGGATAAAAGCAGATAGCTTTCCGCACAAGTGCACCTCTGTGAAAGACCCTATACTCCAAAAGTGGGTTACTAATTGGAACACTTTACGTCAGTCAAAGACATCAAAAATTTAATTGATTTGTAGATATAGAAAAACGGTATACATTTTTTAAAGGGTAAAGAAAGTCAAGGTCAGTATTATAATTTAATTTAATTTAAGCCATTACTTTTGTTCGGCTACTATTTGCAAAAAGCATAACAGTTAAAAAAAAATTAAGTTAAAATTTTCCTCTATATTTTTTTTTTTGACCCCAAAATCCATAAAATAATGTAAAATATTTCCTCAATTAATCAACAATTAACATTGAACTTGGATTTCTTAACAACCTAAATGAATAATTGTCTGCAATTTTCAAAAACAAATAAATATTTATTGGCTTAAATTAATTTCAACACGATATAGTTTTTGTTGTTCCTTAACGAAACATTTAGAAAAAAAAAAGAAGTGCGTGCAAAAAATAATCAATATAAAATTTACAAAATATAAAATGAAAAAAAAATCATTAACGCCCATAAAAACTACAAATAATTGAATTGAGTATAATTTTGAAAAAATTAAATAGTAAAGTAATTTTTTATTTTGATTTAGTATGCAATTTGGTATAATGAACAAAAAGGTCAAGACCGGTAGTCATGCAGTGCGTAAAATATAATTTATTTATATTAAATTTGTTTTATTATTGTATTACATACAAATAATTTGCAATTGTTTATTATTATTTTGATTTGGCTTATTTTGTTTGCTATAATATTTTGTTTAGACATGTTTTCATATCCACCATAATTGGATTTCTAATACGTGCTTTTGAAAATTTTTAAATTGAAAAAAAAAATTTATTAAAATAATTGCAATTTGAGTTTTTTTTCTCAATCGAATTAAATAAAAATAAAATTAAAATTTCATTTCAATTTCCATTTGCTTTGTGTGTGGCCTATTTGATCTAATAAATATTAATTATTTATTCCTTTCAGTTTCTTTTTCAAAATCATAATCGTTAGATATTTAAAATGGATCGTTTGTCTATACAGATTATTATTTTTTTAGTTGCATTTAATTTGTAATTATTTTATTACTTTAAAAGTAAATTGATAAGTATCTTTTTATTTTTGGCGGTAGTCCAAAAAACAAACAATAAGCTCAAAATGATATTGCAAAATCAAAGCACATTTTGTTTTCAAATGTTTAATCCTCAACGTGTGCCAAGTGACCGATATATCGTAAAAACTTTATCGGAATTCTTAAACTGTAAAATCAAAATTCATGTGTGTTCCGTGTCTGCTTGTAAAATAAAATGTCTTGCAAGTCTAATTTATTTAAAAAGTCATGTGTTTGACTTTTTTACAAAGTTGTTATTTAATAAATTGTTGCTTCAGTTGATGGTTCAAAGGCAGTGATTCTCAAATATTTAAAATTTGATTCTACTTTTCTACTAGAACTAAAATACAATCTAAACAAGAATCGTATATGCTATCTGAACTACGATCTTAACAAAAATCTAACTAAAACTGAATCAGAAATCAACTAAAAGTAAACTCGAACTTAACTTGAACTGAAGTAGAACTAGAATGTGGTGCCCCGGTAGGCTAGTTGGTAGTGAGCTAGTCTATCAACGCCGGGGTTGCGTGTTCGGTTCCCGCCAGGGACCCCGGTTTCTTTCCTGCAGACAAGCGTAGAGCTTTGCGGGATTAGCATAGGAAGAAAAAAACTAACCTGGAACTAAACTAGAACCCACCAAGAACTAATTGTAGAACCGTAATTAGAATTTGAAGTAGAACTTTATCTAGAAATTTACATAAAAATAAACATGAAAGAGTACTGAATTAGAATCTCGACTTTTTTTACACTTCAAAATTTTTTTTTACAAATCTGTCTTATGTAGGACTAACGTAAGTAGTAAAAAATTGTAGAACTAATAATTGGTCCCACTCTAGGAAGTTGAGAAAGGAGACTGCAAACGGATTTGGATGGTTTTCCAATTTAATAATTAATTATTATGGATTGCAAAATTCATCTTTTGTCAATGGAATCTCTAAATCCATATGGATATGGTTTCTATAGAAGCTCGATATTGGCATTGATAGACGTTCCCCACACGCAAAGAAAAAACATGATTGATACAATCACAATCGCAAACTATCATTAATGTTTGTGGTTATGATTGTGTTAAACACGTCTCAAGCAACAATATATGTTCAGTTATAATGATTTTAGATAATTGTTGTCTCAAACATATTATTATGTTCATGAGAAAAATGCGCACGATCTTTCAAACCATTTTTCTATATTTCCCAATACCATGCAAAATGTCTACTTCAACATTTTATATGGTTCTTACAATAAAAACAATACAAAATGTAATTTAAAAAATTTATGTTTTATTACAAATATAATAAATAAAATATAGCATACATATCGCTCATTTCGTGCAAGACCGTCACAACTCTAAATTTGGCATTTTCGAGTTAGTAATGCAGAAATGTTCTTCTCTTAAATCTCTACAAATTGATCTAAGAACGGAGAGAATTGTCGAAAAAATAACGGTAATACAGATGCTTGTGACGCTATGACCTCTCGTAACAAACTTGAGCAATTAACATCAACAAGGTCACATTTCAGTTTGTGTTTGGCATTCCTCTTGTACATGTGGTTTTCTTTGTAGCAAAAAAGAAACATTTGATTTTATAACTGTATTTTAGTGAAAGAGAAGGTGAGAAATAATAGGTTGGAATCTTAAAAAGGCTCTCCTGTAAAGTTTCAAATTTTGAGTTGTGACGGTCTTGCACGAAATGAGCGATATATTAAAAATAAAATTAAATACACATATTTATATACCTGTGTATGTGTTTTAATTTATAAATTTACGTTGTGTGGTACAAATACATCCAAGCAAATAAGAATTCCGTTTTTGAAAAAATTCGGGGCTGATGACAAAATTATGTGTCAAAATTTGTTATAGGTTTTTTTTGGCTGCAAGAAAGACAAAATAATTGCATATTTATATATTTTTATAATTATATTTAAATAACTTACCTGTTTCAATAAACGTATAATAATTTATTTCGTTAGTTTTGCAAGGCAGCATGGCATTTTTCTCCCCGAAAAATGTTTTCATTATTCTGTCATCATTCATGTTTCTCGCGGACGGAGAAAATGTAATTTTAAAGCACACACTGTCTGTTTTGACAATAAATGTTTGCATCTTAAGAGAATGGCTTTTCAAGCAAACAAAAATGATATTATTAAACATACCTTTTGTGTTCAACTAATATTATGATTTTAACTGTATAGTTGAATATATATATATATTATAGTAGCTAACATATCAAATAATATAATATGTTAAGCTAGACCAGAGTACCTTTTTAGGTGTAAGCCACCATATAATATTATTATAGTGAATTTAAAAATGTTAAGGACAAAAAACAATTTTTTAAGTTATATTAAGACTATAATTAATTTATTAGGGTTAACATATAAGGCAAGTATAAACAAAAATGGTCGTAGTGACCATTCATTAATCATGTTTTTTCTCTGCGTGCATAATTGAATACCATATGTTAAAATTGATTTCAAACCGGTTTTATACAGGATGATCCAGAAGCCCAGGGGGCGAATTCTGGCAGTCGCAATCAAATACTTTTTCGATTCGAACGCAATTTTATTACTAATTTTTCAAGTCGGTACTAAACGAATCGAAATTATTTTTCAGTGTTGTAAACTACTTATTTGACTTTTCACAATACTGAAAAAATAATTTCGATTCGTTTAGTACCGACTTGAAAAATTAGTAATAAAATTGCTTTCTAATCGAAAAAGTTTTCGATCATGAGTGCAAGAATTAGACCACACCCACCCCCATCCCCAATGTTTAGTTCAGATTTGTTTAACCAATGAAGTCTTGAGGCTGTTAACTTCAAGTTAAGTCTATTGGTTTGGATTTGTCGACCCCAGGTTAGCCGACTTTCAAAAGGTATAACAAGGTATTTTCCTACGAGAAGTCACTTGCGGGCCACATGTGAACTTAGATTAGCTGTATCATCCACAAATGTGGAAATCGGAGATGAATATTAAATAGAGAGTAGGTTCAAGAATACTTTCCTGTCGAGAATCAGCCTTATATGAGCAAAAAACCACGAATGCCTCTAATTTATACCCACACGTAAAGAAAACAGATTTTTCAATGTGCTCACCTCCTACAACTATTGCGTCCGAACATGTTATGGTTAATAATATGCTTACCACTAATAAAAGTATAGTTTCTTCAACCATTGCTTATTAAGCCTAATCTTTTTAGGAATACATTTTATATTTTTTTATTGCCCATAAATGTGAGAAATTTTACAGTTAAAGTTCAGTGTCAATGCCCTAGTTTAGGCTTTAGTTGAGGCAAATTTGGAACTGAATAAAAATTAAATTAGAAATTCTTATTCTCTATAAAATCGCAAATAGCTTTGATTTGATTTACTTCTCTTAATAAAAAAAGATAATTACTTTCTTCTAAGGATGGTCCAACCATAATGCACGATGTAAATTGTAAGTCACACATTATCTTTAAGTTTTTGCCAACTTAATTTGTTCAGTGTTTTACTTTCTTGTTTCCGTGTTTTACAAATTCAGCCATGGAGAAGTACACAATTGAGCAACGCGTAAAGATTGTTGAAGCCTGGTGAATTTACAAAGGTGACTTTACAAAAAAAATCCTCTTCAGCGACGAGGAACACTCTGACCTCAGTGGATTCGTTAAAACATAGAATTGCCGCATTTGGGCAAATGAGAATCTACAAGTGATTGTTGGAAAGCTGATGCATCCAAAAAGAGTGACTGCTTGGTGCGGTTTTTGGGTTGGCGACGTCATCGGATCGTACTTCTTTGAAAATGAATTCGGTCAAGCAGTTACCGTGAATGTTGTTTGCTACCGCGATATGACATCGGACCTCTTGTGGCCAAAAATTTAAGATATGGACCTGGACGATATATGGTTCCAATAGGATGGTGCAACTTTCAACAAAGCCAACGAAACAATTGCGCATTTATGCGAGAAATGCAATGGCCGTACTATCTCACGTAGTGGCGATGTTAATTGGATCATGTGATTTGACATCGTTGGACTTTTTTATTTGGGGATATTTAAAAGAAAATGTGTACGTCAATAAACCGAGAACAATCCAAGAGCTAAAGGATGCGACGATTCGGCACATTAACGACATTGACCCTCAATAATGTCTCAGAGTCATTGAAAATATGTACCATTGGATAGAGGTATGCCACCGAAGCCGTCGCGCTCATTCGTCCGCTGTTTTGTTTTACACATTATTGCGGTAGATCCTGCTATCATAGTATAAAAGATTAAGATAATTCTCTGAAAATCTTTTGTTTTCTTTACAATTAACATCGTGAGTTTCGGTTGGACCACCCGTTACATATATCAGTTTTATCTCAGTTCTAGTTAAGCTCTAGTTCAGTTTATGCTCGGAGAGAACCATAATATGGTTTAAAATATGTCTTTGGGAAAAGGTTTCCTGCTGCTTCTAAGCAGCCAGTGAAATGCGCATAGGAATCCTTGAACAATAAATTTCAGTGTATTTATTAAGAATGAAAATTGAAATTTAGCACAACAAACAAAAACTTATTAATTAAAAATTATGTATTTCCGAAAAATAACGTTAATTACAATAATATTTTTAAATATTTTTCGTTAAAAATAGTTTTGTTTGAGGTGACCATAAAGAAAAAAGCAGGGACCGAAAATAACAGTTATTTTGAAATTTTAAAACAAAAATTTTAAAAGTTTTGATTTTTGTTTTTTTTTTGAACAATAATAACAGTTTTTTTCTTATTTTTTTGAACAAAAATAACTGTTATTTTTTGATTTTTATTTTTTCGATCAAAAATAAAAGTTATTCTTTAAAGAAATCTAAGTGTTATAATTATTGAGTTGTCTTTAAATATTTATTTAAATGTGTGATCATCATTGGGATTTCTTATGCGCATTAAAATAAATATTTTTAAAATAAATATTTGATTCAGGGGTCTAATCACCGCATTCGATATCGTGTAAACTATCGTATCGAGTAAGCCATCTTATTTTTCTGCATACGATAGACACTGACGTATCGAATGAAAACTCGAGAGATTTAATGTCTTTGGTTACTCCATATCGTACGCTATTATCTCAAATTACGATACATTTCATTCGATATCAAGTTCCATGATACCAAAATAAAACATTTCTTTTAATTTTGCTCGATATCGTAAGCGGTGATTAGACCTCAGATTTTTCTTAAATATAACACGACCTTAGAGCAAAAAGGTTCAATTTGCCCCTAAACTACATGTTAGATAGAACCTTGTTGTCCTAAGGTCGCGATAAGGAGCCTTAAATATTTAAAATAAAGCAAATCGATGCGTTATTGCTCCTGGGCACTATGCAAGCGTTCGCCCGAATTTAGCGTTCTGGTTTTTTTAGAGTTTTGAAACAATATCTCCCATTTTAATTGAGCTAGGGAACAATTGGCAATAATTGACTTTGCAATACTATGGTGTAGAGTATATACGATTCTGTACATTTGAATATAGTACATATATTTGTTTTAACTTCAGAATCACTGCTTTTAAAGTTTATCTTTATTTCTATATTGTTTTATTATATTATTTATTTAAAATGTGTCAATTACATTATTTATTCTTCTTGTTTCTTTTTAACATTTTATTTTTAACATTTATTTATTTTATACAAAAAAATTAACCTGTTTGCTTTTCTGTTTTATTTAATTTTTCCCGTATTCTGGTCTTGTAGCTTTTTGTAGTTATTTAAGATAAACTCATGATTTATGTTATTGAAATTTAATTATAAAATAAAAATTCGTACAGTAGCCAACGTGAGTTCAACAAAATTTGAAAAATATACTTGATTATACATAAAAACAAACAAAGCAAATATTAAGCTCTATTAGTTAAATATGTAGGAATTACTTAATTTAATAATATTTATCGTTTGTTAAGATACTTGAAGATAAAATAAATTTTAAAGAAATAAATCGTCTAAAGTATCTGAAAAAAGATCGTTATTTATTTTTGAATTAAGCTTTAAGTGACCTTTAAGTTAAACTGATGTGCTTCGTAAAATTGAAAATGTTTTAGCTTAATTTTATATTTGCTGATATTTGAAACTTTGGATAAATGATATAAAATAAAAAAGGATTAAGTACTTATGATTTTAAGAAACTTCTCGAGCCTTCATTCAATTGGTATCTAAATTTTTTGAGAAATGACATTAAACATGTAAAAAATAACATTCGAATTAATTTACTACGGATGAAAGGTTTTTACTCTAATCTGTAGAAGTCATTTTGCTGCTAAACTCTGTGGCCAAATCATCGCATTAGTTATCGATTAAGGTTTCGAAGCGAAAAAAATTTCGTGGCGTATCGAAAAGTAGATAGCGGCAATCACTAGCGTTCCAATCGCAATTTGTTTAAGAATGCAATAAATTACACTATGCAAAAAAGGAGAAAAAAAAATTTTTTTTTAAATGCCTACTACATTTTTTGATCCGCTATTGTCACATAACAGCAAAAACCATCATTATTTTAATTCTATGGTAAGGTTTTTTTTAAATTTTTTTTTTCTAAAATTTGAGATTTTTTAAGAGGCTGCTTCATACATCTTGTCGTAACTTAATTAAGACGTACTCGATATTGGTACTCGATATTGACTGAAAGAAGTTTAACAATTTGTAATGTTGCCGTAAGAAAAATTTTATTAGTATGCTATCACAAATCGAAAAAGGTTGCCAAATTACTAAAAGTCCCTACATTTCATTGATTTTAAGAAGCCTGTCATATTTTTCCTACAACCATGTTTTCCTATGTATAACATCACTGGAGTCAACTGATATTTCAAACTTTAAATATATGTGTTTATGTTTGTCCGTTATTATAGTCGTAATCAGATGCACTTGTTATTCCCTATATCTGTGTTGCTCACATTCTTTAAAACATATTTCGAAAATTTAAAAAAACATGAGTACAGATACAGATATTAACACCAAAAATGTCTTTTACGAAGCACATATGTTTAAAAAATGAAGCTGCAAAACTGGGAATAAACATTACGTGGAAAAGCTTTATTAGCAAAAGAGATGTGTCACTAAGAGCAAAGTGGAAATTATTTCAAGCAGTTTGTAGATCGGTATAAGCATATGGTGCACAGATATGGGGCTACTTGTGGTTCGATTATATAGACAAACTTCAAAGGTTCTTTACAAAAAGGGTGTTGAAACTTCCAGAAAGTACCCCAAATTATGTTATTGCCTTGGAAACGAATCAGGAGGAAGCTCATATATATACTTACAGTCTTCACTTGCAATATATCTCTAAAACACTTTTGAATATAACAATCAAAGATTACCGCATATTCTGTCAAAACTTATAGTAGCTAAAAGAATATACTGGTGCAAAGACTTTATTAAACGTTTACATGAATACGAATTAAGTTTTGGTAACGCAAATCAAAGTCAATATACATGGAACAATGAATGTATTCGGTTTATACAGCTAATGAAGTATAAAAATGTACAGGAATGTACTAAAAATGCATAGAAGAGCCAACAAAGAATTTATAAGTACTTAAATCATGATATAGGGCACATGTACTGTAATGATCAACCAACATGAAATAACACTTATAATGAAGACTTGAGGGGATCTTCTGTGGCTTAACGGGAGTCAGCATAGAACAGATCAATCAAGACTATGCTCTCTATGTAATTTAAACGAAGAAGAAACTTTCTTGCATTTTCTAGGAAGATGTCCAGGGTTAGATTCATATAGATATAGGTTTCTTCAATACTCAAAGCTTTCAGATGAACAAAATAAACAAGTTTTGAATGGTGGTGCGGATGGAAACTGGCATCCGCTTTATAATTATGAAAAAAGCGCCTTAACATATAGGAATTTTTGATAGCTCAATATAACTTTTAGATTTGTTTCAAAATTAAGCTAATTAAAATAATTATTTTTTGGTTTTTGTTTTTTTAATTTATCCAAACTTCCGGCTGACGGTTTTAAACCAAGCCGTAAAACATCTTTTTTATTAGTATTATATAAATTGTATATTATTTTATAAGAAATACTGAAATTTATAAGAAACACCCAAAATGGTGCGGTACGCAACGAGTTCTCAACGCTGTGCACCATTGACGCTGGGAGTTAGTATGGCAAAATGTGAATAATGACGGATTTAGTCTTATGTTTCAAAATACTTTAACCAGCAGTTGGTATTCGCACATTAATAATATTTTCGATTACTTGAAGATCAAAATTTTACTTTTCCTTAATAAGGTAGAATAACATTTTCATTTGGTACGCCAAGAGATGTTTAAATTAAAAGGTAACTGTTTTCAGTTTTAAAAAAAATTTTGAACGGACTAGTAAATCGTTGACCTGAAAATCTTTATATTTTTAAATAATATAAATACTTCAGTATCCAGCTATTAATCCATTAACGCAACCAAATTTTTCTATGGTAAAACAAAATTTTTGTTTAAATGAATTAATTTATGGACAAAAATATATCTGCTGATTATTGTGAGATTTAGTGGAATAAACTTCCATTCACTAATTGCAGTAGTTATTTGGAAAAATTACGTCCAGCTAAAATAAATGCAATTTCGGGCAAAGGTTAATAACTTTTAAGATGCATCTGGCAGAGAACACTATGAAGAATTGACACAGGCTGTATTCAAATTCCTTTCATTACCAAACTCAAGGACAGAAATTCGCTATATTGTGATTACATATGTAAATATTAACATAAAAATTCATCTTTAATAAATAAATCAATCCACAATGATAAAAAATTCAAAAATATATACCTAATAAGAAAACTATTAAAAGTGTGTCATTAAAAAATACCATTTCGTTCAAAGGGATTTCTTTGGGGTGTTTTTTTTTATCTTTTTAGAAGGGATATTTTGGGGAGCATTTATTTAAATTTGGTGAAGATGAAAAATTGTATCTGGTAGCCCAGCTTGTAGCCAGTGGAAGTTACAAGAACATCGTTGAAATGATTATTTCGTGGGTATGTGCCAGGGATGCAAATTTTCGCAAATCTTGGGAATTGGGATTTCAAAAAATCAAATCCCGCGATTTTTCGGGATAAATTATCGTAGGTCCCACAGAGTTACCGTTGGATATATTCAAAAAGTACCAAAAAAGCGGATTTTTACAAAAAAAAGTGGCACCAAAAAGGTGATTTAAGAACAAAACGGCGGCACATGTTTTACAATATGAAGACGTACACAAAATAATGTTTTTGCACGTGCTTTGTTTAATTTATTTGAAAATTTCAATAACATTTTTGAATGGAAAAAAAAAAACTTTTTTATGTGATTTTAAATGACCTTAGCTGGCTGAATCTAAATCTGTCCAATGATTGGTTCTATCAGGTCTAGTTTTTTAAAAGCCTTTGAGTCATACATATACTGCCCGTTCGCCGATATCGAACGTTAACGTTCGCATAGAAAATTACATTTAAAACAAAAACAATTTTTGAAATTTTGTTTTTGTTTTAAATGTTATTTACTATGCGAACGTTAACGTTCGTTATCGGCGAACGGGCAGATAAATTTTTTTTATATTTTCAACTGTTTCGAAGATATTCACAAATTAGTGATAATATATTTTATGCAAAATAAGTACTATTTTTGTTTTAAAAAATTCATAAAAAAGTTATAAGGACAAAAAGTTGACATTTTTATCATTAATTTAATGAAAATGGTAAGACAAATGTTAATTTTATGTATTATTCACTGTTGGGGGCATGTTGCTAATATGTATGTTTCAGCATGACTTGTTCCGATTTTTGGCGAATTTTTCATAACCTAAATCTTAAGAAAATAAAATTTGTCGAATTTTGGCGATTTTCGGTGTATAATTGGTCACGAAGGTGAACAAAATCTGACAACCCTGATTTATAAAGGCATAAGTATACGCCATGGTATAAGTATTTATTTCATCATGGTATACAGAATACGCACAAAGGCAAGTGGTACTTTCCAAGAGCACTTACTTGCGAATAATTAATATGTACACATGTTACATAATATAATCGCAGTAAAAGCATAAGCCTATTACGATAGACAACAAATTATTTCAGACAATTAATTGGAATTCTCCCAACATTGATTGTAGTTGTAAGTGGGTAAAGAAAAAACATATTAAAAACAAAAACAAATTGCTTTTTTTGTTTTCGCAAGAAATCAAAATAAAAACAATTTGTTTTTGTTTTAAATTACAAATTGCTTTTATTGTTTTCGCAAGAAATCAAAATAAAAACAATTTGCCAGTTCAGTTTTGTATGCACGTGCACTTGCAAAATTTTATTTTTGGGAATACATTTTGGGAATTACAGTGTGTTTATCTTTTCTTACATTCCCCACTACAATAAATAAAATCTTTTAATGAAAAAAAAATTATGTATTCCCAAAAACAACTTTTGATAAGAAACTTATTTCTTTAATTAATTTTCTTCGTTTTTTTTATTTTCAGCACTTTTCACATTAAAATTTCTTTATAATTGTTGGACACGCTTAAATAATAACAAAAAGTTTAACTTTATTCTTTCGTTTTCAATGACAGTATTAACAGAGTTAATCAAATAAATATAAAAGATCATTATTGTGTTCCCATACCTCTTAAGGGAGAATGTCATGATGAATTTCTTGTTATAAAAAAGCTGAAACAAAAAAATTAAGTTCTCGATTTCGAGATTGACTTAATCCCGAAGATTCCGGGATTAAAAAATTAAAATCCCGAAAATCCCGAGGTTTTTCGGGATCGGGATTGTTATCCCTAGTATGAGCTAATGTGCAATATGTAAGAACGTTAACTAAAGTATAAAATAATTGGAGGCAAAACTGTGCCCGACATTTATAAAGTTAAATACAGGGTGGCTGATTACATTAAGAAACTGGAATAACTTTTTTTGTAGTGTATGGAACTTATTTAATCTTATTTTATTTGGAAGCCCATTGAATTTTATTAAAAAAAATTTAATTAGTCTTAAAGATTGGTAATTGAAATGCCCGACCTGGTCGCTGATGCAGATGCGGAATCTTATTAAAAAGTGGTTCATTACTGCAAAGTTATGGCTAGAATTGCAGTTATTGTCGCTTTAGTCAATCCGCATTTGTAGGTTACGATTTGTACACTTCCTGTTTACGTTGCCGATCAGATCAGAATGACCCTCATCAGACATGAAAAGACAATTCAACAAGTTCTCGTTCTCTTCCACCCTTTGAAGCATCTTCTGGCAAAATTCTAACCGGCAAGTCTGCTGCATTAAGTTTATAAGCCATTTGAATTTTGCAGAGGAATAATAAGTTCCAATCCATGTGCATTATTGTCAGCAAAGTCTGCTTCCTTACACCCATTTGAGCAGATAATCTCCTTGTTGAAATACTGGGGTTGCTTTGTATTGCAGCAATAGTTTCCAGTGTTCGAACGGAAGGCCTTCTAGCGACTGTCGCATGCTCTGCAAAATTATTCACAAGTCCCTTTGAACCAAGACAAACAGACTCTTATAACTTTGGTGAGAACTTCTTGCATCGAAAACATGTGAAACAAAATATTCCATCGTTTCTCGAAAAGTGAGAAAAAATTGTGTCTGTAACTCATGTCTAAAACTGTCAAAAGATTTTACGTCGTTACGTTATAAATGTCATAATATTCCACTCGTAGCCGATTAGAAATTGCAGATGTTGAGAACGCCAGTCAATAATATCGTTGACGGCGACCAAATTTGCTATACCAAAAATGTAAAGTGCGACTTTAATGTTTGTTGATGAACAAACTGCTTTGAAAACATTCGTATATTTTTCAAAAATGTTAAAAGCAAAATAATTAAACAATGAAAAAATATTCCAAGAACATAAAACTTATCTCTTCCGTGTTAATATTCATTGCATTTTCCATTTTTAATTTATTTTTTAGTGTTAAAAATTGAGTGAGTTTATTTGACAGTTCAAATCGGGAACTTTCTCACAAAAATTTTATAGACACTCTTTTTCAGTATATTGGCGAGAAATTTCATTACGTGACGGTTATTACTCGCCAACAATGTAACAGATGCATTTAAGTAAGAAAAACAGCCGTTTGTTTCAATTTATAGCATTTTTGTTCAATATCCCACTTTTCAATAGAAAAGTTTCTCGCCGCGGGAGTTACAGCACATGGGCACAGATTCTTTTTTCAGTGCCCCTGTTTTCCATTTTTATTAAATCTATGGATCAAAAGCACAAAAAAAATCCAGATTACTTAGATAGAAAAAAAGTTATCAAGTTCTTTTGGTTGCGGCTTTCATCAGCCCTGTCAAACTGTAAAATGCAATTTTTGTTGTGCTTATAAAGAGCATATAAGTATGAGTACGACAGCTCTTATGGCCTGATTAGCCGATCGCAAATGTAGAAATTTAAATGTTGTATACACAGCTGATCGTTTTTGATGTATGGAAAGCAATGCAAATGTTTAACTGACTGTAGTGTCACTTAACCGTAACGTGTCCACCTGTAGAAAATAGAATTTCATTACGAGGTTACGTGACAGTTGTAGATAGTGATAGGCTGCTTGTATTTTAAATGGAATGCGGGTAAATTCACTCTTTTTCTTTGGTACTTTTTTCAGTAATATTATCTGTGGACTGCTGACAAAATAACTTGCAATACATAAATATTTTCATTTAAACAAATATATGTTAAGATGTTTAAAATAAGCAAATGCATACATATGCGCAAACAATAAAAGTCTGCTCTTTATTGGCACGAGTATCAAAGCAAAGTTTTGTGTATGAACATTTTCAAAATAATATAAGTACATGTACATGCTAAAGTACAAAATGGCCGCCCTGTTTTTAACAGATGACAAAAAGTTTGTTCTTCAAAAAAGGGTGCTTTGAGTACTTTTACAATAAAATGCAGTAAATGAGTAAACTTAAAAATTTGCTCTCACAAAAAGCTGTTGTCCAAAAAAGTACGCGAACGCAAAATTTGTAAAAATTCGATGGCAAATAATTGAAGTGTTGAAAAATCGGTACTCGATTAAATACTTCTTATAACACGAATATTTTTGGAAAATACAAACAAATTATTTTATGTAATCTTCCATATTTGTTAGTTTTTATTTTATTTAAATTGGCTAATTTGTGTCCGGCTAAATTTGATCAATAGTACACGAATACTTTTTTTTACTATTGATAACTGTAAAAACAAGGGCTGTTCTAAGTACCCGAGTACTTGACACTTTTACAACTCCAAAAAATTAACATAACAAAACAAAGTTTCAAAAGTTGGTATTTAGCCATATAAATTCTTCAAAAGCAAGTTATTTTAATTAATATTAATTCATTTTTTGTTTTTAATATTAGTTTTATTTAAACTTTTCTTTTTTTAAACAATTTTTTCACAATTTGTATGCCTTTTGTTTGTTTACCTTTTGAAACATATGTTTTTTTGTTTTACTAAATTTTACTGCAAAAATTTCTGCAGTAAAAATTTGTAAGTACTCAGTCAAGAACTGTCACTTTACGCTCTTAATTTGTGTTCTCATTTACTGTATTTTGTGTACGCGAACGCAATTTAGTAAAATGCAGTAAAGTTCAGTAAAAAATAGTTAAATTTTTTGTGTTCTCAACCGCAGCTAATATAAAAAAATGTTCATAAACCAAAAATTGTTAATAGATTGATATTGAATAAATAAATAAATAAACAAAATGAATGACGAAATTCTGATTTCTTTAGTTTGTTTTTCAAAAAATATGTAAACAAGAAAATACCTTTGCCAGATTGCTGATTTATTAACACGAAGTTTTTCAGATTTCGAGATTCGACGTTTTTTTTCAAAAACAATTTTATAACACCGAATTCACTTAAATTTTATATCACTGAGAGCCTTAACATTAACAATGTAATCCTTTCTTATGTTTTTTACTATTAAATAATAGAAAAAATAACTATTAAAATTTTAAATTTTAACTGTCCTGATTAGAGGCGATTTTTCCCAACTTCGTCTGTTAACCCTATATACATATAAACAGAAGCCTTTTTTTTATTATTATTATTCCTACTGTAGTGTATGCATACTTAGAGCAAAGCACTGTAGCATTAATTGTTTACATTTAAGTATTTTCTTTAGAATTTCATTTTTTTAAGCCAATGAACTTGTTTTAATTTTATGTTGGTCAGCAGTAATGAGCATTAAATTTTTTTGTATCAAATACTGTGTAAAATAAAATTGTAATACTGTGTAGCATGCGAACGACTTGTAATATGAATCCTAAATTGAATTCTTTTTATATTATTATTGTCGCATTAAAGGCTTTCACGTGCCATGGAATTTTGATTCAATCACAAAGTCTCACGGGAACAGCAAATCAATTATTGATTTGTTTGTAGCCCAAATTAATGCTGACCTATAGAATAAATTTGGTACATTTGTCAAATTAAATCAGAATTAATTTCAATTTCAAAAAAGTGATTTTGATTCTCAAAACAAAGGGCATTTTGATGCTCGTAAGATAATACTAAACAAACCTCAACATGTTTACACACACACACTAATTCCTTTACACTACACTAAGTCCCGCAATTCTTTTCGCTTGTCTGCAGGAGACCAGAGTCTCTGGCGGGAATCGAACCCACAACCCCGGTACTGATAGACTAGCTCACTACCAGCTAGCCTACCGGGGCACAGGGCATTATCAACACTGTCGGATTATACAGGGCGTAAAGTGCAATGCCTTATGCCATTAGTAAGGGGGCATTTTTTAGAATAAAACAAGGCACCCTTTTAGAGAGCGAAGCATTTTTAAGAAACGAACACCAAATTGCATTTGTTTTAATGAAATGTCACATTTTTTGTAGAAAAGAAAACACCATGTCTTTTTTCTTATATAATTTGGTAAAAACACCTGCTTCGTTAAAAAACCTTTTTCTCAAATAAATTATTTAATAAACAATATAAAAATTATAAAATTTTATTAGCTCCAAATTTATTTTAAGCAAGAATAACTTTTAATAAAAATTTACCAAATTTATCCCTTTCTTTAAGCAATTACATCATAAATATGCAAATTGTCGGCTTAAACGTAAAAAAAAGTCACAAATTTTTTGATATCAGCTATAAACATTTACTTTTTTAGACATGTCTACAAAATGTTTTTGTAGTTTTAAAGTTTTCGGGCACCGGAAGTGTCAACATGACTTAAGACACCATGTTATTTTATTTATTATATCGTTTTTTTGTAAAATTTGATAAAGTCAGCCGAAGTATAAAAATAGAAGCCATATTTAACAGTCAGTCATGTAAATAAACATTTGTTGCCGTTTAGGTTCTCTTTTTTTCCTGTTGTAAACAATAGTGCTTTATGTCATAAACTACACGACAAATAATAAATTTTGTGCAAATATTTACAAAAAAAAAGAGTTGAAAGCGTGCTTTATGATTCTTTAACAAGACCAGCGAATAATAATGATAAAAAAAAAATAGAAAATGGTTTGAAATAAGGCAAATGCACGTGCAACTTTTGTTACGAAACTGGGGAAATTTGCAAATACTGTTTAGAGAAGTAAAAGAAATAAAAGCTTTTAGAAGTATGGCAGAAAATTTTTTTGGGAAAATAATAAAATATAAATAAAGCTTTCTTAAAAAAAACGGCCATACCAATTAAATTTTTATTGAACATATAATAAATTAAGAATCTAATTTTCAATCTGTATAAAAATTCAAACAAGAATCTGAACTAGAAACTTAACTAGAGTTTAAACTAAAATTTAATCTAGAGCCTGAACTGGTAGCTAAACTTAAATATACGGGCCTGTTCTGAAAATCACCTGTTATCAAATCACAGGTGCTTTTAAAATCACATGTGTGATTTTGTGATGTTCTGTTAATCTTACCGTTTTGTGTTTTTCGGTGTGATTTTGAAATGTCGAAAGCACAACCAAACACAAGTGGAATGCCCTGTTTTTAACAACTGACAAAAAGTTTGTTCTACTAAATTAAAGCTAATTTTGTAAAGCTTTTTATGTTATTTGCCGAAAATTTGCTTTTTTTAACCGATTTAGCGATCTCAAGTTAGTTTTAGGGTTTGTTTAAAATTTTGCTATTTTTCCCGAATTTTAGCCATGTTCGCGATAGAAGAGATTTGTTCCTGTAAGTTTTTCGATTTCTAATAAATAGTTGACTCTAAAATCATTCCGCTGTTAGCAAATTTTGGTGAATTTCCGCTAATTTTTGCCAATTTGTACATATTATACATATTTGCCAATTTGTAATTGAAAGTTTTGAAATCACAAAATAATATGCCCAGAACACCTTTCTTGTGCTTTCAAATCACTTTGATAAAATTGAAATTTCAGAACAGGCCTGATAATCTACAATCTGAAATAAAATCCGAACTAGAATCTGAACAAGAATTTGATATTAACTCTGAACTAAAATCTTCAGAATCTGAACTACAATATAATCTGCGATCTGATCGACAATCTTATCTAGAGTCTAAACTATATAATCTACAGGCCTGTTCTGAAGATCAAGTGATTTCAAATCTCGTGTTTTTAAAATCACACGTGTTATTTTGTGGTGCTATGAAAATCACACCGTTTTTGTGTTTTTCGGTGTGCTTTCGGCAATTGAAAATTACACCGAAAAAATACAAAAACAGAACACCAGAGTATCACACTTGTGATTTTAAAAGGCACATGTGATTTGAAATCACGGGATTTTAATTAAAGTGAAACATGAGCACGTAAAGAGTTTTGAAGCTTTTGCAGAGCATTTAAACGCAGTCCTACAACAAAATAGCCCAACAAACGCAGAGATAAATATTGAATCTGAAGATATTAAAATAATTCGATATTACTGTCCACGTGGCCCCAAATATACAAATTTTATTATTTAGGCCGATCTTCTTAATAGGATTTTTCCCTCAAATTGGAAAATTTCTAAGTAGGCCGGGCAAAAATTTCTTATAGACATTTTAGCTTATTTCTTTGTCTATCGAAGTTATTCGAAAAGAAAGTTAGCCCTTATATAAATTACAGGAATATTATCATAGTCCACTAATTTGTTTTCCGTGAATATCACAGGGCTATAGAACACCTTAGCCGCTTAACCAGGGAGATAAGAAAATTCCTTGAATTAAAATACTATTGCTCAGCAGTTTTTAGATGTTGTTCAGGCATCTTATGTCTAATGCCATCAAACATCCATAAATTACTAGAGAGCTATTTATCAGACCGTTTAATTATGTTCCGAAGGAGAGAATACATGACAAAAGAATATAAGATTAAAGCAGGGAAGTGTCATTGGATCTTTTTTCTATTAAATATGCACCTGTGATTAGCCCAAGTAAACACCTGAGAACCTCAGAAGCAGTGCTCTCACTACTAATACAATTTTTTCAACCAAAATTTTTGAAAAAGTAACCAAATGCAAAAAAATATAACCAAATTAGAAATGCCTTTTGTTAATTGATAAAAGTATTAAAATTTATTTTAAGGTTTATTGTAAGACAAATACTAAATAGGAAAATATTAATGACAAATACAGAAAACAAAACAAAAAAAGTAATATTTGTACATATTAAAAAAATAGCCAGAAACTTTAGTTAAAAGTTTTTATTTATTTAAGACCTTTTTTCATAAAAAATATTTTTATTATATAAGAGCTAGGCCCGTCAAATTTCCATACAAAATTCGGTTTATTCAAAGTTAATAAGTAAATTTTTTTTTGGAATATGTCTTTTATAGTAACCGAAATTTGTACTTTAAAGTTTTAAATAACAAAAAAACCAAAAAATTAAACTGTTTTCCGCTTTTTAACTGTCAGTGGCAGGGCTTTCAAATGTGGCAATTTTCTAATCCCTTTGGAGATGGAAATTTACGATTGGCGATATTTTTGTTCAGTATTTATTTATTGAATCTTCATATATTAAATATGAACTAACAATAATTAATTAAATCTTATCCTAATATTTGCTTCAAGTCCTGCCAGTGCCAGACAAAAAAGATTTCGTCATCACGGTTTTTGTTCACATACCCAGCAAAAACTTTACTTACCTGGTAAGTTAGCAAGTAATGTTGGAGAAATATAAACACTACTTATTTTTCGGCTGAATAACTACTTATTTTTGTTCGAGTTGTCCACAGAATTCAGTAGTTTCATTACACTTACTAGAAGTCACAAAATATCTAGTTATTATTTAACTACCAGTAAGTTGAATTGTAAGTACTTACAATATACTTACTAGAAGCCAAAAAATAACTAGAAACAAAAAAAATAATTGGCGCTAGTTAATAGACCTAATAAGTAGTTATGGAGCTAGTAAATATTCAGTACTGAAAACAAAACAACTAATAAGTAGTTATTAAGCTGATTATTAGTAAGCAAATATTCATAACTGAAAATAATAGTAGTGGAAAGTACTTACTGAGGTCATTACTAGCAAGTACTTATTGAGGTTTTCGGAATAATGACAATTGTAATGTCAACTACTTACCAGGTAACGTATGAAATAACTACGACCTATTACCAATATTCAAAAAGTTTTTCCTGGGTATGTATGTAGGCGTGTATCGCTCATCTGATTGGGTGAGTGCTGCAGTGTCGCTTCTCCTTAAGCGAGTGTGGCCGCAATAATTTAAAATATTTCGAGCTAATAGATTTGGGTGCAGTTTCAGCCTTTTTAAATATTTTACTGCATATTTCGTTATCATAGCTTTTACTAATGGCACATTGAGATCTTTGTGGATATTTGAGTTTTTGACGTACCAGCCGTTCCTGTGATTATTCGAAGAAGTTAATTTTGGCGCCTTTGAATTTTTTCGATGTTAAAAGCCGAGGCAGTGCCCCATAAATGAATACCGTAGCACCAAATTTGAAACAAATAGTAAATGAGAAAATCGTAGTGCAATGTACACAATTTTCGAAGTCGTAAATAATTTCTTTCGAATCGAAATACGCGATAGCTCCCCATGTAAATAACAACATTAAAAATTTAAAAACCGTAAATTGCAAGTGTATCAAGAAAAACATATTAAAACGTATTTTATATTATAAAAAAAATAACCAAAATGGAAAAAATATTCGCATCTCCACATTGAGAAAAAAATTACCAATTTTGGTTAGAAATAACCAAAGACGGCAGCTCTCAAGCCAATAACTTACCCGGCGTTTACACATGCAAGTGCAAGTTCGTAAAACTCAATACACTTACACATTTTTACTAACACCATCACATTTTTCGCACTTGCAGCCCAACTTGCAAGTAAATTTTTGACACTTGCAGCAAGTAAAATGACAAATAAAGAAACAGTGTTACCGTGGATGCCTTTGGTATCAATTTACTAGTACTTAGTAATATAAAAATTATGTTTATTGTTGATTTTCTGTGTTTTTAAGAATAAAAAAACAAAAAGAAAACACTACTTCAAAGCAACACATCTTCATTGTATTTTAAAACATAAATTGCAAGCATTTAAAAAAAAATTTTAATCAAAATATTTTCTCAGAAAATTTTATGATATCGGTAACTACGGCAATACTGGATTCACATATTTTAAAAATAAACATAATTTTTTCATCAAGATGGACCAAAAATAAAATAAAGAAATAATTAAATTATTTATATATAATATTATTAAATAAATTTCGTGATAACATTAACATAATAATGTTTTTTTAACCCAAAAATGAAGCTTTTTTCATAAGATGTTTTCGCTTCGAGAACATTTGAAAAATAAACTTACAACTGACTGTGTAAACACTCAAGTTACTTGCAAGACTTTCGGCTATTTCTTCGACATTTTCGTTGATAATACATATACACTACTTGCAAGTATTTACTTGCATGTGTAAAGGCAGGGTTAGATATATACGTAAACATTTTTCCTATAAGCAGGGTGATTCAATATTCACCTTTTTATTATCTGACTGAAAAGAAATAAATTTTGAAAATTCAACTTTTTATTTTCAAAAGGTATTTTTATGAAATAAACTGTTTTCGTTAAAATGGTTTCTTAGTTTAATATCAATAGAGATATATGTTTCTACTACTTTTGAAATCGTAATCATACACGCAAAGAAAAAACATGGTTGATACAATCACAATCGCAAACTATCATTAATGTTTGTGGTTATGATTGTGTTAAACACGATTTAAGCAACAATATATGTTCAGTCATAATGTTTTTAGATAATTTTTGTCTCAAACATAATATTATGTTCAGAAGAAAAATGCGCACTTTCAAGCCATTTTTCTGTATTTCCCAACACCATGCAAAATGTCTATTTCAACATTTTATATCGTTCTAACAATAAAACAAATAAACATTTAATTTTAAAAAAATGTATGTTTTATTACAAATACATATAATAAATAAAATATAGCACATACCAAAAATAAAATGAAATACACATATTTATATACATGTGTGTGTGTTTTAACTTATAAATTTTTTATTACGTTGTGTGGCACAAATATATCCAAAAAAAATAAGAATTCTATGTATCATTAGTATTGTGGTTATTTTGTTGAACTATTCATGGTTTTTAATCCAAATTTTTACTATTTTTAATTAGGCTTAAGTTCATTAAATTTAATTTTCATTAAATTATTTTTATGAAGAAAGGAATTTTACAACATGGAGAATTAATTAAAATTGTTATTGATAATTTTCATTCTTGACTGACCTGGGATTCGAAGCCAGGCTGGCTGGCGTGTGATTATTGTTAAAGCTAAGGCACAAGCTCTATGTGTTCATTTGTCCTTCAAGTTGTGCTGAAAAATGTCAACAAGAAAAAAAGAAAGACAAAAACATGATAAACAAAAAATGTACTTTGGACTTCAAGAAGAATTCTTGACAAAAGTACGAAAAAACAGAAGTAAGGAAAACATGTGAGATCAATTAAAAATGGATAATCATTCAAAAAGCAAATTTCGATCTACCAAAGGTTAAAATACAATTTGGTTTAAGGATTGATGTTTGACTACTGACGTCAGCAGTCATCGATGGCTGCGAGTGTAAGACGGCAAATCCCTCTGAGGAGACCTAGTGGTTGAGGTCGAAACATGTCAGGGTAACCAGCCGCCTGGGTTCGAATCACACGCCAGCCAGCCTGGCTTCGAATCCCAGGTCAGTCAAGAATGAAAATTATCAATAACAATTTTAATTAATTCTCCATGTTGTAAAATTCCTTTCTTCATAAAAATAATTTAATGAAAATTAAATTTAATGAACTTAAGCCTAATTAAAAATAGTAAAAATTTGGATTAAAAATTCTATGTATCTTTACTTCAGCATGCAATAACACTTTTCAATATTTTTATCAGTTCACTTAAGACTTCTAAAAAAGTCAAACACAAACTTATCTTTTACTTCTTTTATGAAATCTACGTCATATATAAATATAATGTTGAACCGTTTTTGAAAAAAATTCGGGGCTAATGACAAAATTATGTGTCAAAATTTATATGCCGGTTTCAATGTTATTGGTTTTTTTTTTTTTGGCTGCAAAGAAAGACAAAGTAATTACATATTTATATATGTTTTTATAATTATATTAAAATAACTTACCTGTTTCAATAAACGTATAATAATTAATTTCGGCATTTTTCTCCGCGAAAAATGTTTTAATTATTCTGTCAACATTCATGTTTCCTAATTAACTGACGCTCGCGGACGGAGAAAATGTAATTTTTTTATAAGCACACACTGTTTGTTTTGACAAAAAATGTTTGCTCCTTAAGAGAATGTGTTTTCAAGCAAACAAAAATTATGGTATTAAACATACCTTTTGAGTTCAACTCATATTATGATTTTAGTTGTATAGTTGAAAATATATATATTATAGTAGCAAACATATCAAATAATTTAATATGCTTAGCTAGATCAGAGTAACTTTTAAGGCGTAAACCACCATATAATATTATTATAGTGGATTTAAAAATGTTAAGGACATAAAACCATTTTGTAAGTTATAATAAGACTTTAATTAATTTATGAGGGTAAACATATTAGGCAAGTATGAATAAAAATGGTCGTAGTGACCATTCATTAATCATGTTTTTTCTCTGCGTGTATTATTTTTTAAAATGTGTAAAATTTTACATAAATTTATGGTTTGATGGACTAGAACATTAGGGAATTCCTAATATTTCGTAAAAAAAACCTAGTACCATTTTAAAGAACGTACTCTCTCCTTTATTTGCATACCCATTTGGTTTTTTTTTTGCTCGTTTGGAGATTGATCAATTTTTCTGACTCAAGTCTAATCTCTATACTCTATATCATTATAAATGTTGTATACTTTAAGTGCATTCTTAAAAACAAAATACAGGTCGCAATTTTCAACGGAATTCTATGAAATTTTGTATCTGTAATTTTTTTTTAGCAAGAACAAATCTTGTTGACTTGGACCAAAATCGGTCCACTTTTCCAGGTACCTCCCATATAAATGACCTTCCTGAAACTAATTAAACGCTAATAAATGTCCAGCCAAAAAAAAAAAAATAAAATGATCAAATTAAGCCAGAAGAACTCTTGTATGAACACCAAATATTACAATAAATTTTATTACAATCGGTCCACATACCAACGGACCATACCCCTCATATAACTCCCACTGCCGAAAGGCAATTTAATGCCATACAGATACAGCGCACATAGGGGTTTTGTGCCAAGCAAGCCGGACATTAGGCAAAAATTAAATTTAAGATATGTACAAATTTAAGTAGGCAGCTTCTACAGGCAACAAAATTCTGCATCGTATAGTGAATTTTCCAGATTTGTCGTTTTGCGACACTGTTAAAGCCAGGAAAATTTACTAAATTGCATGCGTTTTTAATGAATTTTTAGGGCTTTGAGGGGTTTACAATATATATTTTTTTGGGGCTAAACGAATAAAGATTTTACATTGATAATTTTTTCTTTGAAATACCATATTTACAGCTAGGTATATTAATTTTTTGAAAAATTTTAATTATAAAAAAATTTGTTCGAAATTAAAAAAAATTTCACTTTTTTGAAAAAAAAATTAAAAGGTTTTTAAAAGTTAAAGAAGTCGCGACCCTAAAAATGTTATGCATCACGATAAAATTGGGAATCTGTACTTTTAGACTGAAAAAAACGTTGCGCGTTTTTGAGCCATTTTTTTAAATTTCACCTTTTTCTGTTTTTGCTCATCTAGCACAGGTAGTAAAAAGAGTAAGAAACCCGTTTGTCAGTCATAAAATGTTTGTGTTTTAAATAATTGTTGGTAGATGTTTTTTATTTAAATTATTACACCTAACACTAATATTACCTGTGTAAAAAAGTAATGTGCGAAACAGTAAGTAATGCTTTTTAACCACCTGTACAGCTGCGTTCTAAATGACGTTATTTTATGTTTTAAATAACTTAAAATTATTAACAACAAAAATAATAATTAATGTAAAAGTCTATGAAATTACCCTCTTTGTCTGACCAGACCAAATTTTTTAGGTTTGCAATATCTTTCCAATTGAAAAAATATCAAAAAACAGAAATGTGAATTCTATAAATGATATGTTCTGAATCGAATGAATCAAGTTTGAATCAAATCAGAAAGCAAGGGCCCATTATGCACTTAGTTCAATTGAACTACAAAAACCAAACGCAAAACTCGTTTCAGCTGTGGTTGATGCGAAAAAGAAATGTATAATAAATTCAAATTATCTAAAATAATAAGCATACGTTCAATAAAAAATATATTAATTTACTTTTTATATAATTGGGTTTATTAGAGGTTCTAATTGTGGTCTGGCCAGACCAAGAGAAAAACTTAGTGCTGAAAACTTACCGATAATCTAAGGGTTAATCGGTCAATAATCGGTTAATTGTATAAATATATAAAAATACATAAATTATTTATTATTTGGAGTTTATTAGAAAAAAAACCAATAACATAACGAACATAATGCTTGAACTAAAACGAGCAAACAATATGTATTAATTAAAAAATAATCTGTAAGGACATTTTATTAGTTTTTCAACAGTTTAAGAAGATCTTATAAAATAATCTTTTATACAAATAATTTGGATTAAATGTTTAGGATTTAAGCGTTTATTTTCTTTAGTTTTGAAAAAACTTGACTTTGAAAAAATTCTTTCATTGATCGTAGATGTTGAAGATATCAAAAGCAATCCAAATTACAGAATATCTTATTTCTCAGTCTTCTTCCTGGATTTTTTTCTAAACATATAAAATCTTCAATTATGTCATTAGATGCCTGTTTTAATTTTTTTAAATTTTTAGCACTACCAATTATACTAACCGAAGTTCTATTAAAACAAATAACTAAACGCATATATAAAAAGTACGTGAAACAAAAAGCTGTTGACAGTAAACACTTATTTAAAATGAAGGGTTTGTATGAAAAAATATTTTCTAAGCACATACCTTTTGTATATGAAACGAAACAAATAAATAAAACACAAAAAATGTGTTATAATACCACAAAAAGTAAAAAAATTTGTTACATCGGTTAATCTACTGATATTAACCGCTTTAATCTTTAATCGAAAATATGCAATTTTAAATTAACCGATCAGTTAATCGGGTAGTAATTAATCGGTTAACCAATTAACGGTTATCCGAATGAATACCCTATATACAATACAATAAATACTCAATTTTTTGTTAAAAATTTCATATACAAATTGCAAAAAAAAATTCTTACTCAAATTAAGCTCATTATTTTTAAGAAAATAACTATCAATTTGGTAGACATTATAACTACATTCCTTCACAACCTACTCTACTAACAAATATACCAAAATAAGGGGTAAAAGGTCACCTATCAAACAAAAAAACGCATTAAAATAAATCCGAAAAATATGATATGAGAACACAGAAAAAATTACTAAATTTCTCCAATCATCAAATATATTCCAAATTCATAATATCAAACAAACAAGTTGTTGATTTTGCACCTATTACCAAAAGGATTATATTGGTTACTAAAAATTGTAAAATTTTGAAAAAATATTTTTAATAAATGATATTTTTAATTTTAATTAAAAAAGTGATCAAAAAACTTTGCCATTTCAAACAATGTGCTAATTTATTTAAATAAATATTGACAATTCCCAACAACAATTCTATATGTTTAATTTATTTTATTTTAAAACAAAAAGTCTATTAGGATTTTTTGTTATTTAATTAAAATTTTAATTGAAAATTTATTTCAAACAACTAAAATGTTAATTAAATCAAAATTGAATTTTTAATTTTCGTTCAACTAAAAAAATAATTGATTCAATTATCACATTAATTAAATTTAAATACTTTTTAAACCATTTTTTTAATTGATAAATCACTTTTTTCTGTGAACATTCATGCAAAATATGATATAAAACTGGCAAATTATCCAAATCCGCTTGAAAGGCACCTTTCTCAACTCAAAACGCGAACTAGGCTTCGAAGAGCTAATCTTCAGACTCCCTAGGTCGAGAACCTTTTAAACAGTAATGTTTCCATACAATTTTATATTGGTTCCTTTCACTCCTGTTTGGAGCATAGGGCTGCATAAATATTTAAGTATAAAAAAAATAGTCTTAATTTTTCAACTTATTTTGGAGAATTTTATATTTATTATCTAGGTTATTACATCGACCCATATCAAATTCGTCATTAAACCATTTTATTTTTATCATTTATTATATCAAGTTGCTTGCTTAAGTCTTTTGTTTATTACTACACACTTCAGTCCATAAAAAAAATACATATGCTGTTATAAATATTTTTAATTTAATTTTTGGTCTTTTTACAGGGAAATACATAACTTTCAATTTAAGTCCATAAATTTTAATGTTAACAATCCATTTTAAGTAGTTTAGTATTTCTATATAAATTATTTTGTCACAAAAACGTTAAGTATTCAGGCAACTTAAAAACGGTAGCACAATGAAAATGAAAAAATGAAAAAATGTTTTTTTAAGCATTTAAATTCTGTAAAGTTTTTCACAATATAATGAATAATTGCTTTACAAGTTTTAACTGTTGAAAAGTTAAGCATTTTTTTTTTTTTGTTGTTATTTTGTTTATTAAAATTTTAATTTAAAATTTATGTTTGCCAACCTTAGTTAGGCTTTTGTGCTATAATTCTTTTTATTGTTATTTTTTTTTTTTTTTTTTTTTTGATAATTGCTTTAATTTCATTTTATTTGTTTTTCATTAGGTTTTACCTTGACTCTAGTCTTTTTTACATAAACTTTATTGTTTTTTAAGAAAAGTTAACCAAACTAACATGTATACAATTTTAATCGAGTTTTAAGTTTAATGGTGGCAATATCCAGTTAAATGTTACAGTTATGTGGACATTTATTTTAAAGTTTTCATTAAATTTTATAATTTAAACTAAACTTTTGTTCCTAAGCTTCAATGTTGATGACAAATTAATGGTGTTAAAAAGGTGCTCATTAAAAATTAGTTTTAAAAACAAAAATATAATGTAATAAACATAATTCTGTGGCGACAAATGTTGTAATTTTAGTAATAAAAGTACAGATTCGTCATGATGAAATATATACATTTTTGATCTTACTCAAAGTGAGCAATATTTATTCAAATAAGAAACACAAAAATCTAAAATGGAATCGGGGTATAAACATCCTTGGGTACCAAACGGTCCATAAATTGACTGATCTATCTATATACCTACTCTTTCGACAAGCCCATGTACTAGATTACTGGCGAGTCTATGTTTTAGTACATTGAGTTGCGTATCAACTACTCCATTGAGCACACTTTAACCTGAACCATTAAGAAGAATATATAATTGTATATCTACTGTGATATCGCCTAGGTTAGTCGACTAATACGTCAACTAGATTATAAACAACTTCCTCCAGTAGGCTATTGACTACTCCATCGACTAGTCCATAACCTACAATATCGGCTGGACTGTCAGCTTAATAATCGTCGTGGTTATCGAGTAACCGAATGTACATGTCCTTCCATCTTAACTACCGAATCAACTAGCTACAAAACTATGATCTAACAGTGTTGCCCGGTAATTTTTATTCTTCCCCCCAAAAAAAAATAAAAAAAACCCCAAATTTAACGTATTTTGAAAAAAATCCCCCCAAATGTAAAATTTTAGATAATACCTTCATTTCAATTAATTTAACTTGACTAAGTTTTAAGTTACGTTCTAATATCAATACCTAAATAAAGCAAAAATAGCAAAATCTTTAACATTTTACTGAAATTCACCCAAAAATATTTTTTTTTAAGTTTTTCATTTTCACTTAAGAAAATATCTTAACAATCAAACATATCAAACAATTTATAAACAGTTTAAAAAAGACTGTATTATATGTATGTACAAACATATATAAAATATATGTATATGTATCTGATTTGCTATTTTTTAAATACTAGAATAAAGTTTCTTCAAAAATATCGAGTGCTGCCATATCATTTTCGTTAATATTATACATTCTATCGGAATTAAAAAGTTTGAGCATTTATGGTGTTTGATTAAAGTTGTGACACGTATTTTTCAATGAATACTTCAGCGCTTTCTTTTTTTAATCTTTTCAAAAACTATTTTTCCTCAACCAAAAACCAGCTGTAAAATATATCTTGTATTACTTAGTTATTGTTATATACACCCAGCAAATAGTGATACCCCCTATATATAAATTTTTGATCCCCCAAATTTTCCCCCTAAGAATTTGTACCCCTAAATGAAATAAAATCCCCTAAATCTAGGGGGGAACCCCATAATCTGGATACTCTGGATCTAACCTAATGACTTGCTCATCAGTTGATCTATCCACCACCAGACTATTGATTACAAAATAAGATCGTCGACTAGTCCTCCACGTAGACTATTGGCCTGCACACTACTAAAGTAAAGTATCAACCAGTCCATTGAGTTTGAATAATCCGTGGAATATCAGTTTTTTCCTACAGAAAAATTTCGACTAGTCTATACAGTAGACTATTCATTATTTTAATATTATTTTATTAAGTAAACTATCGACAAGTCCATAAAGTGAACTATTGGCTATTTCACCTGGTGATATATTAATTAGTCTATCTGATGAAATATCGACTAGACCAAGGACTAGCTTTTTAATAAAATTTTGAAAAGTCTATTTTTTTGTTTTATTAAGAGTTGCAAATACAGCTACAAATTATATTCTTACTTAATTAACCGATCAATAGTAACATAGACTTTCATCCCATTGTAGTGAAACATACCAGTGTCTCTTGCGTGCCCCGCTAGGCTAGTTTGTAGTGACGCAGTCTATCAGTAAAAGGGTTTTTACTGTTAATGAATTTGAGATTCATTCATAAATAATCAAATATTTCAAGTGCCCGTTAAGACATCAAATTTACAGAAAGCATTCAAATAATTATTGAATGTGTTTATATATATTTATTTGAGTACATTAATTTATCCAGCTGGTTTGACTTATGCTTACACATACACACATATTTTGTATGTACTCGGGTATTCATTTAATCGGGCTTTTGATTTAATCGGTTAATCACTTGATTAATTAACCGAGGTTAATAATCGGTTAATTTTGTTACTGATCTGTTACCCGTTTAATAATTTTTTTTTTTTATAAATTAAGTAATTTCAGAAAATAAAAACGCATAACTTATTTATTATTTGGAGTTTATTAGTAAAAAAAAAACAATAACATAACAACT
Organism: Pollenia amentaria; assembly: GCA_943735925.1. Lineage (NCBI taxonomy): Eukaryota > Metazoa > Arthropoda > Insecta > Diptera > Polleniidae > Pollenia > Pollenia amentaria. The sequence goes on from OX031007.1 coordinate 50,040,348, forward strand.
TTTAAATTACAACGAGCAAACAAAAAAATAATTCATATATATGTTATATATATTTTTAATTTGATTAGTTATTTCAACAGTTTAAGGATTTCTTATGAAATAATCTTATATACAAATAATTTGGTTTAAATGTTAAGGATTTAAGCGATTATATTCTTTGGTTTTGATAAAACTTGACTTGGAAAAAACTTTCATTTATCATAGATGTTGAAGAATCGAAAGCAACCCATAATACAGAATATCTAATTTTTGTAAATTTTTAACACTGCTAATTGTTTTGGGTGATTCCGTTAAAAGATTGATAAGAGAAGATATGAAAAGAAACAAATAACTAAGCACATACATATAAAAAGTACGTGAAACAAAACGCTGTTGGCAGCAAACACTTATTTAAAATGAAGATCACTGAACACCTTCTTTTCTATGAAAAATTATTTTCTAAGCACACACCTTTTGTACAGGGTGGGCCATAGTTCACTGACCATTGTATTTTTGATATAAATTTTTTATTAAAAACTAGCTGACCCGGCAAACGTTGTTTTGCCTAGGAAAGTATTGTTATTGTGTATATTTAAAATACAGATACAGAATCAGGTACAGGTAATATTCGGTGCAGATAATTTATCTTTATTCACAAAAAAGAAAAAAAAAAATATGATAATGTGAATTATCAGAAAACTATTGAATAAGTTAAGAGAATATCACTGAAGCACTTTGTGATAAATAATATTTTTCGTTTTGTTGTCAGGTGCGAAAATGAACAAAGAGGATGGCTTTCCGACACGGGAACATGCGACATAGAGTTGACCGTGTGAAAAACAGTCGTTCTCCAAATTTAGGCCACAAACACTCAATGAAATCACATCAATTTAGAAACCTCCGTCGGCTCATGCACAACTACTTTGATACAGATCAAAGCATGATCAATTGCATAGCTTACGATTTGATTAATTTTCAATGGCACTTCTTGTCGGAAATTGTTTATACCAACATAGAAACCTTTGCCGGCTCATGCGCAACAACTTTACTAAATACCATAGCATGATCAAATGATATAATTTATTTTGAGTAATTTTCAATGGTGCCGCCTATCAGAAATTGGTCATACCAACCTAGAAACCTTTGTATGCTAATGCTCAACAGCTGTGCTAAGGATCATAGCATGATCAAATGCACAGTTTATGATTTAACTCATTTCGAGTAATTTTCAGTGGCGCCACCTGTTTGAAATTGGTCATATCAACTTATAAACTTTCGCCGGCTCATGCTCAAAAACTTTGCTAAAGATCATAGCATCGTCAAATGCGGAGTTTACGATTTAATTCATACTGAGTAATTTTCAATGGTGCCACCTAATTTAGATTTTTTTTTTGCTATTCTTCAGAGACCATTCCGAATTGGTACGAATCATCGAAATCGGTCCAGCCGTTCTTTAGTTATAAACGTAGTAACTAACGCCACTTTCTTTTAATAATTTGGATTACAAAAGTAAGACTATCTTTTGTGGAAAGCTTAAATAAATTAAATTTTAAAAATAATATCTTTTAGATGCCTCCACATTTCCTTCAAAGAATGAAAAACAGAAGTAAGGATGAACATGTAAATTAAAACCTTGAACATTTCAATATAATAACCACAATACTAATTGTTATTTCGAAACTTTAGTTTATTTTAACTCCGTCACATCATTTCTACATGCAGTGTTTATAAAACACTTTTTGAAACAAATTTATTTTATTTCTTTAATATTTTATGGGGCTCCACTTAGTCTAATCAAAAAATCTGTTTAAATGATGTCATATGTAAATCATCTGCACCTTTTATTTAACTTTGTAAATCTAAATTCAAACAGTATGTCCAGAAAATATTGTGACATGGTGAAAATAATCTCGAAAAATACAAGTGGTTTTTTTGTTTTTAAAGCTCGATTCACCCACCCGAACAAAAATTTTCCGAAAAAAAAATTTTTTATATTAAGTTTAACGGCTTTCTTTTGAGAGAGAGATTGAAATTATTTTGTTCGGAAAGTTTTTTCTTGAATTGGTTTAATTATAATTCTTGCACATAAAAGTTGAATTGAGCTGCCACATCAGATAATGTTTTTGAATTGATATTATAACAATTGGTTTTTTTTTTTTTTTGCTGAATAATTAAGAAAAAAAATAATTACCTATATTTAACAATAAAAATATAATGACTAGACCACTTAATTTTTCCCGCGTAAAATGAATGTGCTTGTGGAGTCTTTATTATAACTCTAATCCTCCAGATTTGAAATGTTCACAGCTTCAAAAGTTCATAAACTATATAAAATGGTTAAACGTGGATTTTCAGACTAAAACAATTAATGCTAAAAGTATGATTGCCGCTTTAATAATTATATTTAAACCGGCAGTCATACAAGAAATTTAAAAAAGCATATATTAATAATATTTTGGATTAACTGAATAATCAAAATGTCCCTTTTCCTTAATAACGAATATTTTTGGTCAGAATTTGAAAGATAATTACCAAATTGTGAAATTGGTTAAAATACACTATTGCTTTAGTGTGATTATCTATGCTAATATGAATTTAAAATAGAAATTTATTAGATACAAATAATCCCCACTGATTAATAATGTTAAAACTTAATAATTTATTTAAAAATAGTTCATTTGGGGGCTTTTTATTTTTAGGGGGGATATTTTAAGAAATTTTAAATTTGGGATCGAAGAGAAAATGAATTTTGCAGTCCTAGACTAAAATTAAAAAAACATTTGAGTCAAAAAATAAAAAAAAAATAAATTATTTTTAGAATTAAGAAAATAACAGTTTTTATAACATAAACTAGTGCAATTTTTGCGAGCACTAAATTGCAAATTCTATTGAAGTGAACGTTGCATTGAAATTAATTGAAACCGTTTTTTTTCTGTATTCAGTTTATGCATTTGAATATTAAAAGAACGTAAAAATACCTTTAAGATTTTGTGACCTAAAAACGATCTGTACTTAATTTTTACACATGGTTTTATTAATCATCTCTTTATTTTTTAACTTTTTCATTTATAAGTTGCAAACTAAAATTAAATTAAAAACACAATTTTAAAAAGCACATGTAAACGAAACTTTTGACAATGCTGCCCTGACTAAAAACAATAAACGGCTGTCTCTTCGCCGCCACCTGAAGTAAATTCGCCTTGCTACTTTTACTATGTAAATACATTTTCTTGACATACTGTATATAAAAAAATATTTAACACAGTTGGCGTCGTTTTAAATCTTTTCATTTATTTAATTCTTTTTTTTTCTTTCTTCTGTTTTTTTTTTTGTTTTTTTTTTGTTGCACATCATTTAATAGACATTAATCTACGCCCAAATAGGATTTTATGGCTCATATTGCTTAAGAGTATTCTTTAAAACTTTTTTTTATAGTGACATAAAATTTTGACACATTTTATTGTATTTTTTGTTTTACTGTTGCCATAGCTGGATATTGTATTGCATTATAAATTGTTTTCAATTAATTATGAAGTTTTTTTTTTGTTTATTTAACTCTTCAGCAAAATTTGTCTAGACTCATGTTTCTTTTTTGGTAAATATAGAAATTGATTTTATGAAACGCGTGTTGTACCCACACAATTAATTAGATATATTAGATTAAAGAGTATAATTGAATTTTATGAATGGGAATTAAAAATAAAAAGAGAAAATAAGAAAAGAAATTTTAATTGGGAGGTCTTTTATCTTGATTTGTTTTCTTGTTTTTTTTTTAAGATAGCAAAATAAGTAAAATTAATTTCCTTAAACGCCCACTATTAATGACAAATTTAATTACATATTTTTAAATGATTTTTTAATTTAATTAACAGTTTTTGCTTCAGTGGTCGAGCGTATTCAAAAATTTATGGTTGAAATATAAAAATAATAAATATTCCAAAAGCTAATAAATAAAAATAAATGTAAATAAACCCTTAATTCGTTTAATAACTTTTTTTATTACAAAATTCTTCGAACTTGAACATCATATATGGATTATAAAGCAAAATACCTGCAGATTTGTATGTACATATATGATTGCTGTTAATAAACTTAAGTTATTCCTTAAATTTTTATAAAATTTTCTACAAAGTTTTTTATTAAAGCCAAAAATCATTAAAGCAAACAAAAAAGATGTTTATGTTAAGCTAATTTTTGGCTACCTAATATGGCCAATAATAAAGTTTTTTTTTTCAATTCTGCTTAAAACGTATGTATAAAGAAATTATAATTTAGATTAAGATATTTTTAAGAAAAAGGTAGGTTCTTATTAACCCATTAAATGATTCAAATGAATTGTAAAAAAAAAACAATGTATATAGCCTATAATAATAGAAATTAATTGAAAATACAATAAGATTTAAAAAAAGTCATAAAGAATATATAAAAAATTGCAAAATATTTTATATTAAAAAAAGATTCTACAAAAAAAACACATTAAAAGAAAACCCTTCTTTTGACATCGTTTTCTCCCATTCGTGCATAGGAACAATTGGAGACGGTCTTTTAAGTGTACAGCCAGTCCATCGCCATAATTCACCTATTGGTGTTAAATATTCAGGAGTTTTACCCAGAATTCGGCATAGCTCAAAATTGGTAGATCTCTTAAGATAGCGGCTGACCAACCATTGTATCTGGAACCACGGAAGCTTTTCAACAGATGCTGATTGCTTAAAAACTCCAGCTCCAGTGCCTAAAGGATTTACCATGTACATTTTTTTGCGTAACGTAGCATTGGCTCTATTGGCTGCACTTGTGTTTCCATCAATGATGCTAACACTGCCTTTACACATGCAAGTAGTGTAATTATCGACGAAAATTACACTACTTGCCGAAAGTCTTGCAAGTAGCTTGAGTGTTTACACAGTCAGTTGCAAGTTTATTTTTCAAATGTTCTCGAAGCGAAAAGATCTTATGAAAAAAGATTTATATTTCGACTTAAAAAATATTATCATGTTAACGTTTTCACGAAATTGATTTAATAATTTCTTCTTTATTTTATTTTTGGTACGTCTTAATGAAAAAATTGTGTTTATTTTTACAATATGTGAATCCAGTATTGCCGTAGTTACTGATATCATAAAATTTCTGAGAAAATATTTTGTTAACAAAATTATTGCAATTTATGTTTAAAAATGACATGAAGATGTTCTGCTGTATTTGTTTTTGTTTTTTATTTTTATAAATACACAGAAAATCAGCTATAAACATAATTTTTATTTTACTAAGTACTACTTAATTGATACAAAAGGCATATACGGTAAAACTGCTTCTTTATTTGTCATTTTACTTGCTGCAAGTGTCAAAAATTTACTTCCAAGCAAGTACGAAAAATGTGATGGTGTTAGTAAAACTGTGTGGGGTTTACACTTGCACTTGCATGTGTAAACCCCGGGTAAGTTATGTTAATTTTCGTACATTTTCGATTTCTTGGTCATCAATTTTTATTGCGGAAGATTTTTACTAAAATCTACTAGATTTTGTGTAGGTGTAAATGTAGTATTAATAAACTGTACTTAACAAAAAAAATAAAAACTTATAATGAACTCAAATCCCTTCGGTCATCTTGGCTTACCCTGTACTTTTAAAAACACCGTAAAATTTTCGAGAGAAAATGTTTTCGAAAACAACGAAAAGAAATTGTCTATGCACAACTTGTTCTTTTTGAAAATATCGCCAACGTTTTTAATAAATATTTTAAAGATGTGGAAAACATCGCAAACAAAAATAAATTTTTTTATATATCGTTAAAGCTTCTACGAAATTTAAGGTTTTGTTTAAACATGATGAAATTTGTGTGACCGCAAATATTTCTATTATAAATTTTATGTTGTCTATAACATCGAAAACTTTTCTGAAGAGGAGTTTTTATTAATTATAACTTAATATATTTAAAAAAATATTATATACAATATATGTATATATATAACCGTCAGAAGGCCTTGGGGCTCAACGGAATATGGTATTTCTGAAAGTTGTTCGCTGCAATTCCCTCATATTATGCCTGGCTATAGGAAAAGGTTCGCACTCTAGTTAAAATCACATAGTATTATGGTTAGGGTATTAATTCGGTTAACCATCAATCGGTTAACCGATTAATTATCGTTACCCGATTAACTAATCGGTTAATTTAAAATTGGCTTTTTTCGATTAACGATTAAACCAGTTATTTTCAGTCGATTAACCGATTAACTGATGTACCCAAATGTTTAATATTTTGTAGTATTATTTTATAACATATGTTTTCTGTTTTTTTATTAATTATTTGTTTCGTCTCATATTCAAAAGGAATGTGTTTAGAAAACATTTTTTAGAAATTTAAAAAAATTAAAACAGGATTCTAATGGCATAATGGAAGTTTTTTTTATTTTTAGAGATATCCAGGAAAATGACTGAGAAATTAGGTATTCTGTATTATGGGCTGCCTTCGATTTCTCCAACATCTACGATAAATGAAAGAATATTTTCAAAGTCAAATTTGATAAAACTAAAGAAAAGAATCGCTTAAATCCTTAACATTTAAACCAAATTATTGTTCTAAAAGATTATTTTATAAGATCTCCTTAAACTATTAAAAAAACTAAAACAAGATCTCACAGCTTATTAATATGTATTAATTAAAAAAATTCGAGTATGTATTACATTTTTATGAATTAATTGTTTGTTTTTTGCTAGTTTTGTTTTTTTTAGTAATAAACTCCAAATAATTAATAATTTATGCATATTTATTAAAAGTTTTTGTTTGTTGTGCTTAATTCCCTTTTTAAATAATTGATAAAAAATACTGAAATTTATTGTTGGAGGATAAGCTGTCCCTATGCGCATTTCACTGGTTGCTTAGGCCAGATCATCAGGAAACGTTCTCCTAAATAATTTTAGAAAAGCCAAAGCTATCAGCAAACAAAACTACAGAGGGAATGAGAATTACCTACAAACACTCAAAAAGTCTTGTTTGCAACGATATCAAAGCTTAAACAAAATACCAAACAATAAATCAGTGATGAGTTTTATCTTTTCTTACATTTCCAATATTAATTATGCATATTAATTTATTGAAATTAATTAATTTATAAAAAAAAACATGATTAATCGGTTAACCGATCAATAACAAAATTAACCGATTAAACCAAAACCTCGGTTAATTAATCGAGCGATTAGCCGATTAAAGCAAAAGCCCGATTAAATGAATACCCTAGTTTTGGTGTAGTTCTGAAAAGAAAAATTTTTCAACATCTTTTAGTAACGGTTTGTTAGCAGTACTCAGTCACCCTGGTCATTTTTGGAAATTTTTTTTTTTTTTTTGTTTAGCGTTCATTATTTATGACACTAAAACAAAAGACTTAACAACAAACTTTGTTAATACATTTTATCAATTTTACTATCTTTTTAACTAAATACGAAATAAATCTTTCTTTTGCGCAACTACATTTAAAACAAATTATAAAAACTATTTTTTGGTTCAAATGTATTTGTGCGAAAGAAAGCGTTCTTTCGACATCACCAAATTGGCAGTCAATATTCATCATACTATTTCCTCATGATAACACCATAAATTTTGCTTATGATTTTTATTATAAGAAATTATTAATATTTTTTTAACAACACATCTGTTATGATTATGCATTTATTTATTCTAATCTTTTCTTATAAATCAAAATCACACACCAAAAATATTTAATAACCAAAAATAAGCAAAGTACCAAAACAAACTTCATTAAAAATTAACTTCAAAAGTTACCGACCATTTTGATAATTTCCATTACGTGACCGGTAAAACAATGGCTGTCAGTAACATAGAGATCTTAATATTTAGATTCATAATTTCAGATACATAAAAACCAAATTCTTAAGATATAAAAAAATTATGACAAATAATTACATTTAAAGAGATATTAGAACAAACTAATTTTGAATACCCTGCACCGAAAGTAAAAGGGTATATATAAGTTTGTCATTCCGTTTGTTATTTCAACATTCATATTGATCTTAGACCCTATAGAGTATATATAGGGTGATCCATTTTGAGGTTCCCTCCTTTTAAAAAAAAACACAGAAAATTCAAATTTAATGGGGAATTGAAAGAACATTCTTTGGCATTTATTTTTTGAAGATTATATTTGTCAAATGTTGGCCGTTGCTACGTCGCAGATGGTCCATCCGTTGAGTCCAATTTTCGATGACTCGTTCGAGCATTTCAACTGGTAACTGGCGAATGACAGGCGTGATGTTTTCCTCCAAAGCCTGAATCGAAGCGGGTTTGTCCGCATGAACTTTAGACTTTACATATCCCCACAGGAAAAAGTCTAACGGTGTGATATCACACGATCTTGGTGGCCAATCGACCGGCCCAAAACGTGAAATTATGTGCTCACCGAAGTGTTCTCTCAATAAATCCATTGATTGATGCGATTTGTGGGAAGTGGAGCCGTCTTGCTGAAACCAAATGTCGCCGAGATCACGAGCTTCAATTTCAGGCATCAAATAGTCGGTTATAATGGCACGATAACGGTCGCCATTGACGGTTACGTTCGCACCGGCATCATTTTTGAAGAAATATGGACCGATGATTCCACCGGCCCACAAACCACACCAAACCGTTGTTTTTTTGGATGAAGTGGCAGTTCTTGAAACTCTTCAGGTTGCACTTCGTCACAAATGTGGCAATTATGTTTGTTTGCATACTCATTGAGCCAGAAATGGACCTCATCGCTGAACAAAATTTGCCTCAAAACGTTGGATCTTCTTGGAACTTTTCAAGAGCCCATGGAGCGAAGCGATGTCGCTTGGGAAGGCGTAAGTCTTTCCATTATGAAATGCCAAACAATACTAAACAAAAATAACATGACAGCATGGCACGACTCACACGTGATCTGTCAAAAAAAAAGTCTATTGAAAAAAGTATCTTTTCTTGAAGCATCATATGTATTCTGCGTCATTCTGAGTAGCGAATTTAATTTATAGTTGTCCATCTGTCTATCTGTCCGTGTGAATGATGAAATGGGTTTCCAGAAATAGTGGGGACTAGGTTGTTAAATATTTATGTCACATATACTCCGTTAAAGCTTGATATTGGAATTTAGCTAGATCAGTCCACAAATGGCTGATATATGAACAAGAAGCCACGAATGCCTCTAATTTTACTCCTAAATTCCTTGTTGTTGTTTTTTGTTATTTTTTATGTATTTCTAGTAGGGAGATTGCTTATTCGACTTTTTTCAAAGCCCGGTTTTCGGTTATTCCGAATTGTTGCTATGTTCGAAACCCCGTTTTTTCGGTTAAGCATTTATAAAATAACCGGTAAACCGGGCTTACACAAATAAATAATAGCACAAAAATCAAACTAGTTATTAAGTTAAAAAGTTTATTTGAATAAAAACGAACCCATTCCCAAAGATAAGGAACCAACAAAATTCATATCGCAATTGATCATAAAAAGGATATAAATTCAAAATTTTTAAATGTTCAGTATGTAGAAGCAAAACAATTTTTACTGCCTGGCCCACAATGTCGACAAGAACATATCTTTCGTATATTTGTATTGAAAACAAAAACAAATTTAAGTTTTTTATTATTGTCTTCAATATAAATATGCGAATGAAATGTTCTTGTCGTCATTGTGGGCCTGCCAGTAAGTGCCATAAAAAAATTAAAACAACCGTTTCATTACCAAAAAGGAGACAAAATAGCATGATATTTTACAGCGCGTAGATATGAATATTACGTGTGGATTTTTTTCCAAAAAGTGAAAAAATAAATATTTTGATTTAATACCCCCTTTATGATCAAATGCGGTATGTGTCTTGTAGCAGATTTATATTTTCAACCTTAAATAGAAAACGTAATAATTGACACAAAGTTTTATTAAGAGCATTGAACGATAGAATGGAAATTCGGATTATAAAATTTTTCGTCGAGTTGAACACAGTGTTCAAAACGGAGCCTTGTGTTCTGCGCCACACGCTGCAGTAAGCTTGGTTCAATTGAGCTAATTTCTCAACGAATATTTTCCTTTAAAGCCACAGGAGATTGGGGATTATCATTATAAACCCTCTCTTTGAGGTAGCCCCATAAAAAAATCCATGGTAGTTAGATCGGGCGACCTCGGTGGCCATGGGATGTCCCCAAAGCGACTGATCAGTTTTTGATACGGGCTAATATTTTACTCAATGATTAATTTTTTGCAGCTATTTTAGTAAAGTAATATATGAGCACGGTACGCAACGCACGTTACAATTTTTCCAGTAACATATAAAAAACGCAATTGTATTTAGTTTAACAAATAAAAATTTATATTTGTTTTTATTAACATTTTTAAATATAAATTTGTATTTATAAATGCATTTATCAATGAATGTACATTTTTTATTAAAGAATTTTATATTTTGATGGCTGGATGGATGTCCATGTAGACCTTGCGCGTAAAGTACAAGTGCAATTTTGGATATAACTAAATGAAATTTGGTATGTGCGTTTACATTGTCATAAGAAGCTCTCTTTTTGGTTTAAAATGTGTTTAAGCTAGCAAATCTTTAAATCAGTAAAAAATATAAACCATCCTAATACAGACCGTATAAATTTGACAATAATTATCGTTGGACTTCCGCATTATTATTTTTTAAACTACAAATTATATATCGTTACCTTAATATAAAAAGGCCCCAACTCATCAAAAATACTTTTTACAGGAGAAGGAAAAAACTTAATAAAAGCTGAAATAATATAGCTACACAACCATTGTCAAAAAACATCTTTATTAAAATTAAACGAGGAATTCAGATTGAAATACATAATATGTATTTCTTTCGAAAAATTGTGTGTATGAGTTAGGCCTTTTTTTCTTTAGAAAATTGTGTGTATGAGTTAGGGCTTTTTGTATTCTGCTTATAACTTCTTTATTTTTAATCTAATTTGCTTGAAATTTTAATAGAATGTGTATTAGCAACCATTCTACAATAATCAATAAAAAAAACGGATTTCCAAAAATAATGAGTTGGGGCCTTTTTATATTAAGGTAACGATATAGGGCACTGTTTACAGCTGTTGAGTTTAAGCTGTGTTTAAACATTCACAGATTTATTAGAAATAAAAGTCGAAAAAATTCATACTGATGCATTTATTTATCTAAATTATATAATACAACGGACTCTTATATGAATCCTAAGCTAAACACATAATTTTATTGTAGCGGGTCAATGATTGCCAATGGGTAGGTGTCATATGGTCTGGCTTGGCCGACTGTACCTTCTTACTGGCTTTTATATATCTAAATGGTTACATTTAAAACATAAATGCTCTTAATATAATCATTTGTCATCAACCTGCCAAATATTTCGCTTTACAACAGCTCTTATTCTGAAGAAAAGTAATAAGAAGCGAAGATATAGAAAAAGAAAATAACTATTGAATCGGCTTTTAATACAATTTTTGGAAGAACTCAAATCGTGACGCACGCTACAGAATTTAATATGCAAAATTTTTTATTTTCTTATTGTAAAACTTAAATTTTTTTATTTGCTTAAAAGAAGGTAATGAAATAGAAATAAAATTATAGACGACTTGAAAAAAAATTCATTCTACTCACAATATAAAAAAAACCTTATTTTTCGTGAAGCATGCTGCAACCCTCGGTCCTGATATTTCATACCTAATATCAATCTATCCAAAATAGTAAACAAAACAATTTTATACCAAAATTTAAGACAATTGAGTGAATAAAAATATAGCTTACAATCGGACCATATATATTAACACTAAAGTATTTTTATGAACACCTAAAAAAAATTTTAATTTCTAGCATAACATTAAAAGATCTGATGTAGGGTAAGATTTGGTTATAATTATTGTATTTATGATCGTCGAAATACATTTTGTTTTACATATATTTCTGAAATTATACATCTAGTCCAATATTACATTAAAAAAAAATTTAATTAGATTAATATGAAAAATTTTCGGTTGGTGGACAGTTTCTGGGATTTGCCCATATGTCGTCTCTTTAAAACTACTTCGAACGGAGTTGTTAATTTAAGGTGATTAATAAGTCGTGACGTTTAAGAACCTTTGCAACTTATTATTTTAGGGCACTTCAGGCACCCATTTTTGCTTTTTTTATCCCGTTCGAAATATCTCCAGAGATAACATCTAAATTAAAATATATACTACTTAGAATACTCTTTACAAATTAATATTTACTTTTTAAATGAACACTTTTTTGTAGTATTTTAAATTGTTTTTTGTTTTTTTTTTTCTTTGTTACAAAAACACACGCTTTTATAAGCCATTTCTATTATCATTGTTCATAACTTATTTTGACTCTTGTTACATTTTGTTTTGACATTCTGCATAAAAAGTTCAAGTTTGCCCAATATTCAGTTTGAAAAATACTTAAATTACGGGTACATTTACAACACGAGTAAGGAAAACGTATATAAATTACACATTATTAAATAACCGGTTAATTATACCAAAATAACCGGTTTATTCAATATTCGAAAAATTAACATTTTAAAATAACCGACCTGGGCAAAACTAAAATAACCGGTTAAAACCGGTCGAATAATAAACGCCCGATCTCCCTAACCATTACGTTCTTATTGCAATAAGGTGAAGGGTATATAAGATTTTTTTTTTTTTTAATAAGACATTTCAGAATTTTTGTTGATTTATAGGAATTTTAATTTAAATTTTGGGTAGCTACTTAAAATCGCTTAAATGCTCTGTATTTGCGTAAATCGTAAACGTTTTCCGGAAAAATTGATTTTAACTAATGTTTGCCCACTGGTCGAAATTCGACCATAATTATTTATGCGAATATGAAGAAATCATACATATAAGTAAAATGAATTTACATATTTCGAGCATTTGTTTTTTATTCATCTTAGTGGGTCGGTATGGCGAGGGACCAGCCTCCTGTTGAATAGTAAAAAAGAGTCAACATTTTTCTTCTTGCAGGTTCTCATTCACTCCTATAATTTTATGTTTCTATGTTCAATATTATAGAAAATTCAAAAATTACCACATGCAGCACGGAAGAGTAAAAGAAATTTATATCCCGTATTTTCTCTTTTTGATGATTTTTTCTCCGCATAAAAGTACAAAAAAGTTCATTATTGTAGTGGAACTCCATGATTTAATACGAATGAGTCAATACATAAAGCAAAATATGTTGTAAAAAAGTGCCAAAAATAGGTACGATTTGCACACCTAAAACGTTCGAATTTCGGAAAAGTACCAAATTCATATTTATAGTTTTAGATAAGTTACGAATTTGGTATAATCTTGATTTCTATGTTTGTTGGTTTAAAAGTTAAATGGGGTGAAAAACAGTTGTAAAGTACAGGTTATACCCATTTAGCACCCAAAAGGGCCGAATTTAAAAAAAGTCCTCTTATTTTTCTAAAGCACAACGATAAGTATTACAGCCTGTTCCTCGATTTTGAACGTTAACGTTCGCATAGAAAATTACATTTCAAATAAAAACAAATTTTAGAATTTTGTTTTTGTTTTAAGTATAACTTTCTATGCGAATGTTGATGTTCGAAATCGTTAAACAGGACGTTAAATTTGTTTTTTGTATCACTTATTTTTACCCCGCAGATATTAATGAAATATATATTGTGCACTACTGCCAGTAAATACCTCTCATATGGTGTACTTTTTGTTCAAATCGGTTGGCAAACAGAGTACCAATGTGTTCTTAACTGTTTTGCCTTTGCCGATTTATATATAGATTACCGAATTCAAAGAATTAAGTAAACAATTTGTTGAATTTGCGCCTATCACCAAAATGATTATTTAGATTACTAAAAATTGTTAAAACTGAAAATTGTAAATTTTTTTTTCAATAAATGATATAAATTGGCTCTTATTCGACCTTTAAAATTTTTTAATTAATCCTTTTTTTAAGCTTGAGGTCTTTTTATTTTTTTATAAAAAAATATTAAATTTTATTGAATCTTCAGGGATTTTATCTTGAATATTAATATTCAAAAAAAAATATTAATATATAAAAAAAAGAAAAAGACCTCAAGCTTAAAAAAAAGGATTAATTCAATAAATGATATTATAAATTTTAATTAAAAACATGATCATAAAATATGCGACTTCAGGCAATTGATTAAATTACAAAAATAAAATTTAATAAAAAAATCTAAATATTATTTAAAACCCGAATATGTAATCGAATTATTTGTTAGATTCAATGAAAACTTTTATTGAATAAATTATTATTAATAATTGAAATTTAACTTAAAAATTAATTATTTAAATCAATTTATTTAATTAACAACAAAATTTTAATTTCTCGAAATTACACTTAAAAACTTTTATCATGATCGGTCCAGAATTTACCACAGGTTTTATATAAATCCGCCTCCAGAAAAGCACTTTATGACGCCTTAAAGTTTAAGGCTTAAACGCTAGCAAATTATATTTTTGTATTGAAATTCAGCTACTTTTGCACTCTATTAAATTTTGTGATGTTCGTTTCATTATTTACCAAAGGTCCAATATAAAACTCCCTCCTTTTAGATAACTGTACTATTTTGGTTTTCGGTGTATGGTTCCAGATCTTTACTATAACGTAGAAAAAAACGAAATAAAAATTAAATATTTTGAAAAAAAACGTAAAAACTCAGCCAGTTCTTATCAGATAGAAATTTGCAGCATATCGACAAAAAAGGCATTTATTTATTTATTTATTTATTGATTATGATTTCCTGCACAACAGAACTAAGTCTTATAATTACAGTGCAGGATTGTGTATGTGTACAAATTATTTTCCAAATTTAATAAAGTTAAACTTAAAAAAAAATATACGTTTATAAACATTTTATAATAAAAATTATATATAAAAAAATTTAAAGAAAGAAAGAAAAGAAAACGAAATCAATTTAAAACATAAATAAATTTCAACATAAAAAATTTTAACATTAAAAATTTAAACAAAATAATTTAGGCAAAATATTTAAAAAGGAATTCCCTAAAAGACATTGCGTTGCTGTTTATTTGTTGGTCATAAGGAAGAGCATTCCAAAGACGAATAGCGTTGATGAAAAATTGCCATTGAGAAACTAGGCATCCAAATTTCGGAAAAATTATCCTTTTACCCCTTGGTGATCTAGCAAATCTTATTTTTTCAAAAGGTATTTTGGCTTTTCAGTGTAAATCACTTTATGTAAGAACAAAAGAACCCGTATCTTAAGAAGGCTTTCGAAAGTAACTCCATAGAGAGTTTTCGAGTATGCTGAAACTTGGTCACGCTTCTTTAGTCCATGAATATATCTTATGATGTTGTTATATAATACTTCAAGTTTTTTTGCACTAGTGGAATCGCAATGAGAAAACAACTCGCATCCGTATGTAAGGCCTGGAACCAAATAAGCTTTTGCAAGTAGGATCCTGACATTCAGCGGTGTAAAGTATTGTACGGACCACAGGGCTCTTAGTTTAACATAAATTTGTCCCACCAGTGTATTTATATGGCTTGACCAAGTTAAGTTGCTATTGAACACTAATCCCAGATTTTTTGCCGTTTTTACGATGTCAATTTTCTCATTGTTTATTAGGATATCATTTTCGATTAAAGGTGTGATATTTTTTTTGTGAATAACCAGACATTTTGTTTTACGTGGATTTAAACACAGACCATTTTGAGATGCCCAACGATGTATGTTGTTTAGATCGTAATTGAGTTTGCCAATGTTTTCCTTAATTGATGCTACTGGACTACTAAGGTATAATTGTACATCATCTGCATACATGTGGACACTGCAGTGAGTTAATTGCTGCGGCAGATCGTTGGCGTAGATTGAAAATAACATTGGTCCTAAAATCGATCCTTGAGGAACAACACTAGACAGTAATAAGGGACTAGACGCTTTGTTGTTTACGAATACCGATTGAATACGATTTGTGAGATACGATGAAATTAGTTTTGTTGATGACGACGAAAAGTTAAAAAGAGTCCTTAGCTTTGAACATAAAATTTGGTGGTTAACCGTATCAAAAGCTTTAGAGTGATCCAGTAGAACTAAAAAGTTAATCTTACCATCATCAAGTTCTCGCCGTATATTCTCCGAGACATCAACTAGAGCAGTTACGCAGCTGTGTTTAGGACGAAAACCTGACTGTTTATCAGATAGTAAATGATTATCATAAACGTAAGAACTTATTTGGCGGAGCAAGACCTTTTCCATTACTTTTGACAGAAAGCTAAGAATAGCAATTGGTCGATATTCGGTGTTCGATTTTGGAATTGGAATTATTTTAGCATGTTTCCACTTTGCAGGGAAATTACTTGTAGTTATGATGGTGTTAAATAAATAGGTAATATAAGGCAGAAGAACTGGTAAGATGGCTTTAATAAACTTGGGATGAAGATTATCATATCCTACAGCATTAGATTTTATTTCAATGCAACTAGTGAAAACATCAAGCATGAGAACTCAAACATATTTTGTTCAGAAATATTGTTGTTGCTGGTGTTAAATGTATTGTTGTCGAGGGCTGTATTGTTTGGTGTTACCATTGGATTATTAGCAAAAATATTGTTGAGTTCATCAGCGTCAATAGAGGATCTTATATTTTTAACAGGATCACCAATTCCAATATCCTTAATAGTTTTCCAAGTCCGTTTCGATTCATTAGCAGAACCAAATCGCTTAGAATAATACTTAGACTTTGCGATTCTTATTTGATAATTGACTTCCTTCCTCGCGGAACGAAAATCAGACTTTAGAACTACTGTCTTAAAACGTTTCCACCGTGAGTACGCTAAATCCCTAAATTACCTTTGCAACAATATGCCATTTATCTCGATCGGACTTCTCGGTTGGGCTCCACAAGTGGGGACCAGGGCTGTCAGATGTGGCGATTTCTCGCCAAACGTGGCGATTTTCAAACTTGTTTGGCGACCTAATTTTCGATTTGGCGACATGGCGATTTTTTGGCGATATATAAAATAGTTGGCGATTTTGTTGGCTATTTTTGTTGAGCCATGAATTTGTTTAGAAATTTGTCAAATTCAATACGATGAAATAATATTTTTTTTATTTAAGTATTTCAGTGTATGAAATTTGATGCATTCATATGTATGACCAGTATTTAAAACTAAATTATGTTGAAATGGCTGATGAAGATAATAAAAAATCTTCGAGAAATTTTTTTTTCCACATTGAAATGTGCTCTTGAAAGAATTAATAAGTAGAATTCTTTAAAAAATGAATATAATTAAAGTTTATGAAAATTTTTCCATTATAAAATGTGACAAATTATCACAGATAAAATTCGTTGTTGTTAAAGATATTTTAATGATTTTTATGAATCCTAACGTACATTTGGATGTTAATGGAACACAATGGAAAAAATACCGTTTGTTAAAACAAATTTTAATGAGATATTCAATCTAATTTAAATCAGTCTGTCCAACAATTTATAGCTATATGGATACGGCAGGTCCGTACCATTTTAAGGAACTTGCATTGGCTGTTCTTTATATGCTGGTTATTACAACTAGTAATGCCTGTGTTGAAATAATGAACTCCACTTAAATTTGCCTTCGAAGTAGAATGCGATATGAAGTGTTCGACACGTTTTTGCTATCTAAAAGTTATATGAATGTGAATAGTACATGTTACATTTATTTTGTACTTTCACAATGTATTCCAAAAAAAGAAGACAAAAAGGGAGTCTGCTCGGTGAAGTATATAGCGTTTTAGATATATAATAGAACTGCAACTACATACAAATGTATTGTATATCCAATATTTGTTTAATACTTACCGCAAAAATTCTTCATTTGTTGTTAAAAGTAGACTACTATAAAATACTTTAAACATTGCATCTTTTTTGTGTTCACTAATCATTTTTACTTTGGTGTAAAAAAAATTAAGCAAAATATATCATGGCGACTTTTTTGAATTTTTGGCGGATTTTAGCGATACGAAATTTTGGGATTTATAAAAAAATATTTTTAATTATTTTAAAAATACATATATTATTGTCAAAATCTAAACAATAAATGCTGTGGCGATTTTGGCGATTTTTGACATTGAATTTGGCGAAAAAGCTCAAAATCAATCTGACAACCCTGGTGGGGACCATACACCGAAAAACACAAAAGTACCGTTATCTAAAAAACGGTACTTAGAAAAAAAAATTTAAGCGTTTTTCATGTTCAGGAGGTCTCAATTAACTTATCTAGGCGTGTGGCGTTCTTGGTATTTTTCCAAATTAAAAATTTGTAAAGCAGTGTTATATATGTACTATGTTCATATGAACATTAATCCTTACAGATGCACGCAGAGAAAAAATTTGTTTAAATATGGTCACCTCCAACAACACTATTTTTAAAGAAAATTTTAAACATATTATGTTTAATTTAACCATATTCACCCGACAAATTGGCATATTTTAAACAATTTTCAGGGCATAAGTACTGATTTATTCAATTAATATTTTAATAGCATTTTATTTTGAAAACTATTTAAATATTAATTAAATCAAAAATTTTTTTTTAGTTTTTGTTAAATGAAAAATAAATATAATTGATTCAATTGACACATTAATTAAATTAAAATACTTTTCAAACAATGTATTTAATTGATAAAAAAAACTATTGAAAAATTTTTTTCTATTAATTTTGTTTCAATTTACTAAGAAATTTGGTTTTTATTTGAGCCATTTGCAATTCATTTTATTCTTTCTTTTCACATCGGAAATGTTTTTCAGTAAAACACAATTCTATTATTTGTTTATTGAACAATTCTTTAGACGTTTTTTTTTAAATTCTGTAAAAATTCGTTTGCTTTTTTTCTTTTTTTTTTTGCAAAGAAGCACAAAAAATCACAATTACGAGTGCGTAAGAAATCGACATTTTGGCAAATGAGTTTATTTACCTTTGAGGTGATTATAAATATATGTAGTTGAAATTTATTGTATAGAAGTGACTAGTGGTGGTAATGATTTTTATTTCATAATATGCTTAAAAATTTAATAATAAAAAAAAAAATATTCTTATTTTCTTAGAGTAAAATGATGTCATGGAGATTATTGAGCAATAAATTACAGTTAGTGTTAATGAAAAAAAATTTTAAACTAAAATAAAACCAAGATGGGGAGTGCACTTATTCTGAAGTTTCAACTCACACTTGGTGATAGTGCAAAATTATTGCAATCATGTTGCTGATGTTGAGTGATGAGTTAAAAATAAGCAGCCGTACTAACCATGAGTGTTTGTGATGTTAAAAATTTGCACTCAAAAAAAAATAGTTTGATATAAAAAAAAAAATAAAAATCATATGTTTTTTGTTCTTCACTCATTTGAGTGCAACCAAAAATTGTGCACTCAATTTGAAAACAAAACACTTGTTTTTTAAGGATGAAAGCCAAGAATCATTTACAATATTTTATCATAAAATTGAAAAAAAATTCAAGTTAACTTTTTTTAGATTTTAGTGAGAGCACATTAAAGTGCAACGTTTTTTTTAAATTTTAATATTGGTATTTAAATTGAGGGCAGATTTTATGCATTCAATCTGCGTTTAGTGCTGTTTTTAATAAGATCTAAAATGAATTAAGCCATCTTATAGTAAGTACGAGGTAGGTGCATTATAAAGAAAGTTCTTAATTTTAAAACCCATGTAATGTCAATACAGGGCTGTGGAGTCGGAGTCGAATATACCCACAAAAACTAACGACTCCGACTCCAAAATTTTTCGGCATACAAATTTAAAAACATTTCTAAAATTTTCCACAATAAATTCTTCGAATGTTTTAAATATCGAATAGAAATTTTTAAGTATAATTTTCTTGCTATATTTAACAATTAAAAAGGAGCTGAATTAAAAAAAAGGGTTTTCATGATATCGCTTAAAATTGCTATTTGTAGAAATGGGCAAAATTCCGAGACTCGTTTCATGAAGACACTTTTTAATATTTGTGTAATTTAATCAATTAATGTAAGTTTGTAAGAAACGTCAATACAAACAAAAAAAGAAGAAAAAAAAAATTTTTAAAATAAAAGTTGAAATTTGTGATTAAAAAGACTAATTTGCTCAAATTATTGCAACATTTGTTGTTTGTGATTTATAAAAACTGGAAGTTTTCATTGAAAACGACGGTAAGCTTTAATGCACAATTGAACAGCGCAAGTTTACGAGGTAAAATTGTTGGGCAAGTTTTCGAAGTTTGGGTAAATGAATTCTCATACAATTTTTGATAGTTCATTTGCGAGGGCGTAAAAATGCACAGGTTGCGAGATTTTGAGCGGTATCATGAAAACTCTTATTAACGATTATCGATACTTTGTAGGCCAGATAAAAGAGAGTGGAATTAAGAGTACACAAGTTTATGTAGTCTTGCGATTTTTTTTTTTTTTTTTGTTTCCTCATTTGATACAAAATTGAGTTTAGTTCGGGCACAGGTTTTCTATTTCCTAAGTGTACATAGATGAAAGATTGCAGCAACAAATATTTTACAATGTAAACCCAAAACAACAAAAACACAAAATGTTAACAGGGACTTTCAAAAGGAAAGGCGAAATAAACTACTCAAACATGTCAAAATTGTACGTATGTGTAATTCTTTTGCGTTGTTAATTAGGGGATTTGACAAACGATTAAAACATGTTTATAGATGGTGGTGCAACCAAAATGCACGATGTTAATTGTATATTAAGGCAAAAGTTTTCAGAGACCTATAATTAAGGTTCAATGTCATTAATGTATCGCATTATATTATCCGTTAGGTGTTGAATTGTTATTGGCTCATTGACGTACACTTTTTCTTTAAAATAAAATTTTCTTTAAATATCAAATCACATGATCGTGGCGGCCAATTAACATCGCCCGATGACGCTACTATTCCATAAGCATGCATTGGTGTTTTCACATTTTCTACACACCCGGTTTGCTGAAATTTGCGCACAATTCTCCCGATTGTGGACACACTTGTTCGATTATGCTGACCAAAAAAATCACAAAGTTCACTTCGATTTGAACGCTCATTTTCGTAAAAGGCTTCAACAATCTTAATGTTAAATTAAGTTGGGCAAAAGACTTGACGTTGAGGTGTGACCCACAATAAACATCGTGCATTTTGGCTGGTTCACCCTTTAGAAAAATCGAAATGTTGAATATTTTCCAAAGTGTTTGCGCTATTTAGTGCTAAATTTAATCATTTAAGTGGATATTTAGCAGAATAAAGAAGGAAGAGACGAAACATAAAAAAATTTAAGAGGATAAAAGTTTTTATGTTGAAATCTGAATCTGTTGAAAAATGATTAATTATGTTTGGGTCGTTTATTTGTTAACGGAAAGTGAGTGTTTTCCAAGCCGTTTGTGTGGTTTGCTTGGCTCTTGTCATTATAACGCGAGTGTGTGTTAAGCAAATCAGGTAAGATTTAACTTAAGAAATAAAAAATAATATAACAAAATTGAAAGAAAAAAAAATGAATGTAAAAATTGCAAAATATGCACAATTTACAAATAAAATTTATTTTTAAAACAAAAAACTTCAAAACTGCAAAATGCAGATAAATCTGCACATTTGGCAACGCTGGCAGTAGGTAATATTTTATTGTTTGACATTACATGGGTAAATAATGACAACTCTCCCTAACACAGGGCCTCCACCTGAGATAAGATATAAGATTTTTATATCAGCAAACGTCAAATTCAATCGCAGAGAGTGTTATCTTTCGTGTGGACTTTCAAATAGTGTTAGTATTAATATTATAATAAATGTTATGAGACAGTCGTTATAAGAAATCTTATAACAACTATCTTATAAGATGAGCTGTCAAAAATAAACATACATACACACTAGAGATGAGCGATATTTCTGTACCTGTGATTTAATCACTGTTACTGAAAAATCACGAATCACAGTTGTGACCAAATTTGTCAAGTTACTGGTACTTTCTAAGTCGTTCTTTTTGTATTTTGTTATATATAAAAATTTATGATATTTCACTGTTTGTGTGGGTAATAGCGTTATTTGATTGAAATGTCGAATGATATTGCTGTTCCTTTCATTTTCTCTTCTATCTTATTAGAATTTTGTATGCCAAAATTTATTTGTTCAAGTATGTATGTATATGAAAGTAAACAGATTTCAAAGCTCTTACAATTTGTGGTTGTTTCTTTGTAAAGTGCTTACAAAAGCTCTTGCAAAAGCTCGCGCATTGTACATATAGCTTGGCCGCAATTGCTTTAAAAGAACAGAAAACTGAAACTGATTTTTAAATCACATTCACTAATCACGATGATCTTTAAAAATCACGGGATCGCTCATCTCTAATACACACAAATAAAACAATTATAAGCCATCATCATTAAAATGTGTAATTTATTAATGCATAGAGTGCCAATCTTGTGAAAGGTGTTAAAAAAAACAATAGTTAAAACTAAAAACTACAAAAAAAAGAATAAAAACGATACAAGTTTACCGTACGAGAATCAGTCGATTATGAAATCTTGTAAGATACGTGTTCCCCTTGTTTAATATTAAGAAATGTATTCTCTCATTCTGCCGACGCACAGTGGCGCCCGTAGAGCAAGCGAGGTTGCAAAAATCAAAATTTTCATGAATGCCGACGAAGTTTTGAATAAACCCATGTTATAGGAAACTTTTCAACGATTTCAAATATGCCACTCTTAATAATATCACATTTTTAGTTTAGAAGATATAACCGTTCAAAGTTGACCGACTTTCGGTTTTCAAAAAAACACACAATTTTTAGTCAATTTGTTGCGATTTCAGGTGTAATATCACGAAAAATAGGTAACGAATCGCCTTATTTTTTGTTTGTATTGATTGATGTATTTATTAAATGTATAATGATAAAAAAAAAATTAACTGTTTGCTTTGTGTTTCTCCTGGTAAATCACTATTTAAAAACTATCCGTTTTTTCACTATTTTTCAACTTTGACGGAAAATAAAAAAAAACTATATTTTTCTATATTTGCCATATTTGCAAAACCTGTTCTTTGATTATTTCTTTACATAATTCAAAAGGTTTTATCTGCCCGTACGTGCCCGTTTGGCTTCTAGAGGTAAAAAAGTTTAAAAAGACATGGTTGCAGAAATTGTATGGCGTCCATCCCTTATATGTTTTGACTGACAGTAGTTTGATCTAATAGTTATTATATTAGCAGGTACGTACCTCACATAAACAATACTTTGGCGTACAAATGGTCAGGAACAATATTGACTTATGGTCCCTACAGGTAGGCACAAATCTTATTTGGACACGTGCATAATATCAAAATTGCATTATTCAGCATAAATCCATATGTATGCAGGGAACAGGTAAATTTTTAGGCATGGTAGCATAAGCCTATATATTGCAAAATAAGCATAATGCCTGGATTAGTCTACGCCTGAAAGTTGGCGCAACAATTACTGAAACCATTTAACAATTTAAGTACTGAAAACATGGCGTTGTACAATTTAAAATTATTTGAACTGTTTAGAAAGTCAACCACACCAAAGTTTTTCACGGAAGTGAAAATTCTTCCTGAGAAGTTGACATTGATCAGCAAATGAGGCTGCGATGGATCATCCGGACAAAGCGTTTATAAGCAAAGGATATCTCCCGATGACGCTACAATATCGGACGGAAATATGTTTATGGCATCTGTTGTTCCTTTGCGGCTAAAATCGGATGATTCCCTACACTGGAAAAATCCACGTCCGTCATCAGTGCATTATTGCCGACCAATAATGTTTCAGTTTGCAAGGGAATCGGCAGAACTCATAAGGACTACGGTGAAGGACATTGAAGAACAAATAAGCAAGATTAAGCCTACAAAGCTGCAAATTGGAGAAGGAAAATATATTGAATGCAATTACGAGTTCCACCTGACCATGGTTGACGGAAAAGTCGTAAACGAACTGACAGGAACAACCTCAACAATGTCATGCCCGATTTGCAAAAAGAGTCAGAAGAACTTTTTTCAATTCAATTCAATTTATTTCATATATAATATGTTACATCTCAATTTTATATAATTAGTTGTAAAGAGTTTAAGATTAGTATCTTTTTCTGCTTAATTATAATATATTTCAATTAGTTATCATAGACAGAATTATATTGGAGGTAAAAATTTAGCAAAAACCTATCTAAACCCCTTTTTTCGTATTATTTTTATATTTTTTTTATCGATTTTATATTATTATTTGTCAGAAGAACTTTGGTAATTTAAACGATTCTACAAATGAGGAGAATTACGAATATGGAATGTCACCATTGCACGCAAGGATAAGGTGTATGGAATTCTTGCTAAAACTGGCATATACCCTACCACAAGAGGAAGAAAACTTCGATGAAAATACATCAATAAAGGATAAGGAAAAGATCAGAAAGAAGCAAATACAGGATGCTTTTTTCAACAAGTTGGACTAAAAGTAGACTGTCCCAAGCACGGATACGGTAACTCAAACGATGGAAACACTTCTAGGAGATTTTTTGAAAATGATGAGGCAGTAACTAGAATCATTGGAATTGACAATCAAATCGTGAAAAGATTGGGAACGATCTTGGATGTTTTAAACTGCAAAGAAAATGTCAATTCTACAATATATGGAGAATATGCGTCGAAAACTGCATCTCTTTTAGCAGAAATGTATCCAAAGAAGAAGTTGACCCCGACCGTCCATAAAATATTGGCGCATGGTAAAGATATAATTGAGTACCAGTCTTTGCCAATTGGAGAGCTTTCTGAAGAAGCACAGGAGTCTCTTAACAAATTTTATAAAAAATATAGATTGCAGAACACATTCAAAGCATCAAGGGTAAGGCAAAATAAGGACCTCTTCAACATGTTGGCAGCATCTTCCGATCCACTTATTTCTTCCCTGCGGCATGTGAAGTCACGAATAGAGTTACAAAATAATTATAGTTTAGAAATGGTTAGTCTTTTAGATATACCTTCTCTTACGAATTGTGATGAATATTTTACAGAAAATTGAAAAAATAAATTTAAAAAAAAAAATAATTTTTTTTTTAATTTGTTGGGTAATAATTTAAAACATAAAACCCTTAAGAAAAAAAATAAAAACAATCTAAAAATGTAAAAAAAATTTTTTTTAGTTACCATAAAATTGATTTTTCTACTAATTTTAACTTTGATAACCCATAAGTAGGCCCCTACAAAGCGTAGCACCCTTTCCAAACGCTCATTTCATAGGCTGAACAGTTATCTATCATATGCTGTTCAAACTGTTCAATTATCTTATTCGGTTCAAAAGATATGATTTTTGCAACGAAAAAACTCAAATGGCGCCACTGTGCGACGTTCTCTCAGGTATTATATCAGATATTTGGGCTTATTCCGGTTGTTGTTGTCGTACACGACTGTGTCGTTTTTTGTAGTAGATTAAAGAACACAGGTTGTGTTTTACTTTAATCTTTTACAAAAAACGACACAGTCGTATACAACAACGACAACTGGAATAAGGCTGATTATCTCAGGTGGACCCCTGTGTAATAGATATGTAATATACCTTGTACTTAATATACTACAAATTAACCTTTATATTTCAAAATATCTCAGCTTAGACCCCCGTAAACCTATTTAGGTTTAACATTTTCTGCATTTATTATCTTTTTTAAGGTGCAGTTAATGTTTACGTTGTCGTTAAGGTGTCTCTTCAACAGATAATGACGATGACAACATAAGTGTCACAATGACACAATTGTAATTGTTTTCAAATGAAGTGCAGATTTGGTGATTTAAAGAATCACTCAGTATTTCTATTCTACATACATAAATATATATATTTTCTTGGTTTTGAAGCCTGAGATAAAACTCATTGTTTTAATTGCTTAATATTTCTATTGTTGTTGTAAAAGTTCATAATATTTTTTCTAAGTTTTGCTTAATTTTTTTTATTTTTTTTTTTTTTTTGATATTGCAACAAACAAAAACAAAAAAGTTTACAATAGTATCACGTTTATCTTTGACACCAAAAATGGTAATGAAATAATCGCAAACGTTGAAAACAATTGAAAACGGTTAAATGTGGTTTTCTTGTCTTTTAAAAACCAGAAAACATGACTTCTTTTTAATACCAAGTCTAAAAAAAACATAAACAAAAGAAGAAAAAAAAATTTTAAATATTGTGAAAATATTTCATCACAACTGTTCAAGTTATTTGTTATAGATTTGACTCAACAGAAAAATAATTTACTGCAAGATTCGAAGCATAGTAAGTTTGAAGTTAAAACGAAAAAAAGGAGAAGTATTTTTCAAAAGAGAAGGATATTATAAAAAAAAGAATACTAGAAAGTATTTTAAACAGGAACGTTAGTATAATTGTTTTATAAATTTCGTCATTTTGTAATGATTGCCAACATCATAACCTAAAAATATTTCAAAAATTTCTTTTGAGTATGTGTGTATGTATGTATTTTGCGCGAAAATATCGATTAATTATTTCTTAAAAAGATTTTTTTAATTTTTAAAATTGTAACTTGTTTGAAATTCATAAAACAAGTGATAAAAAATTATTTAATCTAAAGATTTTATTTAACTTGCTGGGTCATCCTACCTACAAAATGTTTTACCTTTTGTAGGGTATTAACGTTTAAAGAAAAAATCACGTTATTTTTTTTGGGTTGCTACTCCTAAACACAAAAAAGGAGTGCTCCATTATTAATTCTCAATACAATGTTTTCTTTGTATATAAAATCTTAAACTATATTAAACACAATTTAATAAATTATATTAAATGACAATTTATTTAAATATTAATATCTGTGGCATCGGCTACAATATGACAATTTGCCAGCAATTGATCTCATTATTTATGGAAATATTATTTTTTATTTTTCTAACTAAACAAATTTGATCTTTTTTCTTATTATTATTGGAAAAGATGTTCGTAACTTAAATATGGATTTTTGCCATAAATGTTAGAACAAGATTTATTGATTTTATTATTTAAATTATTGTAAATATTTGTTGTACATGTTGGAATATAAGTGGGTTGATTTACAAATAATGAAAATACGTGTGTATGTATGTACATGTTAATACAAAAAATAAATTATTTGTTTTCTAAACAAACATGTCGCACTTGATCAACAAAACTGTATTAACTCAAAATTGAAAAATGTTCAGTAGAAGCAAAGTAATTTTTAATTTTACATAAAAGGCATATGAAAAATCATTTTTAACAAACTATTTCAATATCAAAAAGTAGACAAAATAATACGATATTTTTAAAGCGGTTGGATATGAATATTACGTGTCGATTTTTTCAAAAAAGTTAAAAAATAAAAATTTTGAGCTAATACAGTATTGTTGAACAAGTGCGACATATTAGTTATGAAATAAATTAAAAGTAAAAACCCCTTTTTAAAAAGCAAGCTTTTATTTTATGAAAAGATAAAATAAACTTTTTCTTTAAAACCTTTACTATCAACTTATAACCTTATTACACAATTTATATGATATAAAAGCTTGTCGCGGGATTAAAGAACTCGTATTTACTTATTTTGAAAGTTGTAATCTACACAATTGAATCTCGCGAAAAGCTTTTTTATCATATAAATTGTGTAATAACGTTATAAGTTGATAGTAAAAGTTTTAAAATAAAAGTTTATTTTTTTTTTTTTTCTTTTTAAAAAATTTTAATACAGCTACCGTACATGTGCAATTGTTGCTCTCACACGTACGACAAAAATAGGTGCGTTTGAGTACTTTTACAGTAAAATGCAGTAAATGAGTAAACTTAAAATTTTGCTCTCTCAAAAAGCTGTTGTCCAAAAAAGTACGCGAACGCAAAATTTGTAAAATTTCGTAAAATAAAGGCAACAGCTGATGGCAAATAATTAAAGTGTTGAAAAAAGTTTACACTTTTGACTACTTAACTCGTTTTCTTATCGGTACCCGATTAAATACTTTTTATAACACGAAATTTTAAGAAAATAAAAACAATTTATTTCATTTCTCTTTCACATTTTTATTTATTTTTTTATTTTATTTGATTTTACTGTTTTCTGTCCGGCTAAATTTGTTCGAAAATACATAAATACATTTTTCGCTATTGATTACTTAAGAAATAAGTGAAGTACTAAGTACCCAAATACAAATACTTTTAACAACTCTAAAAAGTAAAACAACAACAACAAAAGTTTAAAAGTTGGAATTTAGCCATATAAATGCACCACAAAGAAGTTTAATTAACTAATATTTATTAACTTTTTGTTATTGTTTAATTTTTATTTAAACTTTCTTTTTTTAAAACAATTTCTTCACAATTTGTATCGTTTTTGTTTGTTTCTTTTGCTTGTTTACCTTTTGTAACATATGTTTTTTTGATTTACTAAATTTTACTGCAAAAATTTCTGCAGTAAAAATTTGTAAGTACTCAGTCAAGAACTGTCACTTTACGCTCTCAATTTGTGTTCTCATTTACTGTAGTTTGTGTACGCGAACGCAATTTAGTAAAATGCAGTAAAGTTCAGTAAAAAATAGTAAAAACTTTTGTGTTCTCGAACGCAGCTAATAATGAGCGTAAAAACAAAGGGGTGTGGCTTTTAAACAATTGTTTGCTTGAATGAGCATCACTAATTTAATTTCAGACGGATTGGAGCAACGAAGTTTATGTTCAGTATCTTATTTTTTTATAACTCGCATTTTTATTCTCAGTAAGTCCTTTCTTTTGCGTTAAGAACTTAGTCCGCCATATAGGCTTTAGTGTGACGTAACTTTATTTTTCGCCTCATTTTCAGCAAGCCCTTTTATTTGATACCCATTTGGTAGGAGTGCATTAAAAATAACTAGTCCGCCTTCTACAAATTGACAAATATTTCATACAAAAATCATGTTCATATTACTATTCGTTTTTATAATGCTGAAACAAAATAATTTGAAATCTACAATCCTGGCTAAAAAATTTCAAAAATATGGTTGAAGTCTACAGATTCATATAGACATGCTTAACCACCAATAAACTTAAACTCATTTTAAATAAATTTTGAGAGTATATCTCAAATAATAAATTCATTAAATTCCTATAATTTTTTATTTGCTTTTGCAAAACGTTTGGCTAGATCAAACATCGTTTAGCAGTTTTTAAATTACATTATACAATTATCTTCTTACAAATAAAGTTTTGTAAATAAATAGAAATTGAATCTGAGAATTATTTCTTTTTCATAAGCTACTTTATTGTATTCAATATTTTTTAATTTAAAATAAAAAATGTTATATAGAAATTGTTAAAAATAAAGCTTAAGTTTGATCAATTAACTGGTAACGCTAGTTTTGGATTTTATTGTCAAATATTTTTTAGGTCTGAACATACCTTAAGTCATAACTCTGTATTTTGTTGGTTCCTCACCTTTGTGAATTGTATTGTTTTTATTTAAATTTACGTTTTATTAAAAAAACTTATTTGATTTTTGTATTTTTATGTGTTCGAATTTAAACCGGTTAACCGGTTATTTTAAAAATGCTTAACCGAAAACCTATTTTTTTTAAATAGCAACTATTCGGAATATTCGAAAACCGGTTTTTGAAAAATGTCGAATAATCGATCTCCCTAGTAGTATTGTTTGGAGAATAATTGTTTCTATGTGAGAGCATGAGAAAAAACGTTTTCAAAATAAAATTGATTTTATTGCTCGACCGCATTCTCTGGCATAATTTTATGTCAAACTGTATGGATAACATCGTTCAGCCCCAGTTCTGTTTCATCATTAAACTTAAATTTCAAATATTGAGCTCAACACACCATTAACTAAAATATTTGGATGTAAACATTTAAATTGATCTCCACAATCAAATCTTTTAAAAAGTTGGTATCCAAGTTCAATATAAAAGAAAATTTTTTACAATTTCTTCAATATCAATAAATCTGCAATTTGACAGCAAAAATCGGCAATTCTCACTTCTTCATTTTTGCAACGAAAAATCAGCAAAATGCTGGCAACGGTGAATACCATACACAATTATTAAAATAAAGAACATATTTTACTACCCGACCACACGCGCAATATATTTGGCAATTATTGCCCTATTAACTGTCAAACTTCATACATAAAAAAGGCTGGCAAAAATATTAGTGTTTTTTATATAGAAGCAACAACATGAAAATTGCGAACAGTAAAAGAGAAACACGAAAAATGTCTAGTACAGATAGTCATGTACTACACACTCTACCTCTACAACCCCTCGCCAACAAACTTCGTCTGTCTGCCTTCCACTTGCCACATTGTAAAAGGGGACGTAGTTAACATAGCGATGGCTAATATAGACGGCATGTAAATTCGCCTTAACAATGTCAATAAAATTCTAACGGTATCTCACATTTCTTTGTTGGCTTGATTTGTTATTTATTTTTAAAAGTTTGTTAAAATATTTTGAAAATTTGTTAAAATGCCAAGCGAAATTATAACCCTACAATTAGGACAGTGTGGAAATCAAAGTACGTATGTACAGAAGTATTTAATATTTAAAAAAATAAAAAATTGTGTTTAATCTGCATAGTTGGTTTTGAGTTTTGGAAGCGTTTGTGTTTGGAACATGGCATTTCACCTACCGGTCTTTTGGAAGACTTTACTACTGATGACCTAGATCGCAAGGATGTGTTTTTCTACCAAGCCGACGATAATCATTATATACCAAGAGCTGTGCTTTTAGATTTAGAGCCACGTGTCATACATACCATCATGACATCGACACATGCAAAGGTTAGATGTGGAGATTATTTTACTTTTCCAAATCTGCTTTGTCTTGTAAATACATAGTAGAAAGATCACAGTTAGTTAAAACTTTCTAAAGGTTTTCACGTCAAAAGTTGCATTCATGCGAATAAGCAAAATTGTAAAAACATGACCACATAGACATTTATTTGTGTATAATAACTGTATGTGGTTGCTTTCTTGTTTTTGAAATTGTACTCGAGGAGGGCAACTTTGGCGTGAATACCTGGACTAAATCGTGCCATCATTTGCTAAATTGTTATAGCAATAATAAATTTGTAAAATGTATGTCAATATCCACCATGGATCACCAAGGCTTTGGTCACAAAACAATTCTGTAGCTTAGTATAGACAAGGGATGGCAATCGGGACCAATTTTTGAAAATTCCTGTATTCGGGATCAATGTGTTTCTTTAATATATTCCTTTTTTTTTAAATAAACGACACTTTTTTTTATTTATGAATTTTTACATATGTAGGTACATAACGTACATATATTTATTAAAAAACAAAACAATTTTATACCTACATATCGCTCATTTGCTGCAACATCGTAATAACTCATAAATTAAATTTTGGAGTTAGTGACAAAGAATTGTTCTCTTTGTTTTTCTATATATTGTATATAAATTTCATTTCTATATCGTTTGTACTTTCCCGGTTTGAAGAGAATGTGTCGTTATTTTTGCTAAGTGGTTAGAGCAAGTTAAAAACTTTAAACACGTTTATTTCGGAATATATATTTTTGAGTTATGACGACGTTGCAGCAAATGAGTTATATACATACATATGTAATCAATGCCTACATATACATATGTATATAATAAGTTTACAAAAAAAAATGTTTTCATATCAATTTAAAATTGATAATCATATTTTTGTTTTAAATTTTTTAATGCAAACTATTTTAACATTTTTTTTCAATAATTTCAATCAAAGTATGTCTTTGTTTATATAATAACTTGCATTTAACCCACTACTTCGTTAGCGTCTCCTTTTCTTTCGTGGGCATATTTTTACGCCAAAGTTTATGTTTCTAGGTTTTAACCCGCCACTTAGTAATATGTACGCTTTTCACCTCTTAAACGTTCGAATTTCGAAAATGTACAAAATTTTTATTTGTATTTTTTAGATACTTTACGAATGTGATATTTTTTTATTTCGATGTTTATTGGTTTAATAGATAGATTGCGTGACAAAAAAGTTTTAAAGTACAAGTTTTACTCCCCAAAAGGATCGAATTTCAAAAAATTCGTTTTTAGCTTTTTTAACCTCTAACCATAAAAATTTTCAAAACTTCCATCCTAGGGAATCGATTTAGCGAGAGGCCAACCTCCCGGTCAAATATTAACATTTTAGCTTCAGGCGTTTAAGACGTGCGATGATGAATCAGTCAGTAACTTTTCATTTTTATATTATATAGGTAGATGATGAAAAGCCCTTAAACGTTCGAATTTCGAAACGCATCAAATTTGTATTTGTATTTTCTAGATAAGTTATGAATGTGATATATTTTTTATTTTACTGTTTATTGGTTTAAAAGATAGATGGCAAAGCAAAAAAGTTTTAGAATACAGGTTTTACCCGTTTACTCCCCAAAAAGGCCGAATTGCAAAAAAGTACCAGGCACCTGTCGTCCGCTTTTTTTTTATTGAACAACAATAAGTACTAAATTTTTGAATAAAAAAAAATGTTTTGTAAAAAAGTACCAAAAATAGTTACGGTTTTTACCCCTTAAATGTTCGAAAAAGTACCAAATTCGTATTTGGATTTTTTAGATAAGTTTCAAATGTGATATAACCCTTATTTCTATGTTTATGGGTTTAAAAGATAGATGGGGTGACAAAAAAGTACCAAAATACAGATTTAACCCGTTTACTCCCTATTTGCCCTTTTTGGTACTTTTTTCTCCCCATTAAAGCATAAAAAAATTCAATATTGTAGTGGGAGCCCATAATTTAATACGTATGTGTCAATAAATAAAAAAAAATGTTTTATAAAATAGTACCAAAAATAGTTACGCTTTTTACCCCTTAAACGTCCGAATTTCGAAAAAGTACCAAATTCGTATTTGGATTTTTTAGATAAGTTTCAAATGTGATATAACCCTTATTTCTATAATTATGGGTTTAAAAGATAGATGCGGTGACAAAAAAAGTACCAAAATACAGGTTTTACCCGTTTACCCCGTTAAAGGGCTGAATTTCCAAAACGTACCAGACACCTGTCCGCTTATTTTTCTAAAGAACAACGATAAGAATAAAATTTTTTTTGTATCTCTTTTAGTTTAAGGGATATAAGGTTACCGAATTTTCCCGTTTTTACCCCCTAAACATTCGAATTTCCAAAAATCCCGTCTTAGTGGATCGATTTGGGGAGAGACCAAGCCCTGGTCGAAATTGCAAGTTTTTACCTTCAGGCGTTTAGGCTGTGCGATGATGAATTAGTCAGTCAGTCAGTAACGTTACAATTTTATATTATAATAATATATAATCATGGAACGCTGCATGTGAAGTGCTGCTCCTTGCACCTGTGATGCCAAGAGATGCTCTCCTTTGAGCCTTGCTGAGCATCTTCCTATAGCTATCCACGTTCAATGCATCCCACCAAACAGCACATCCATAAGTAAGAATTGGCCTAACCACCTATGTGTAAATCCAGTTTACCATATCCGGTCTCAGTCCCCAGTTCTTACCGATGGAGTTCCTGCATGTGTAGTAGGCGTTGAATCCCCTTCTCATCCTCTCCAGAGTATTTCCCTTCTAAGACAATTTACAGTCGAGGAAGTTACCCAAATACTTAGCACTGTCCGATAGAGCTTACTCGACACCATCTAGCACTGGTCCCCTAAAACACTCTATCTTGTATCTTCTGGTAAAAAGCACCAGTTCCGTCTTCACAGGATTTACACCCATGCCTCTATCCTTCGCACATGCCGAGAGATGGCCCAACATCACCTGCATAATTTCACCGATCGTGGACAGAAAATTTCCCCTGACCAGCATAGGCAACTACTTTCCCGCCCATAGAATCAAAGGACCTGAGAATCCCGTTGACCGCGATCAACCACGGTAAAGGCGATAGAACCCCTCTTTGTGGTGTCCCCCTGGTAGGGTTGCCATTCGTACTGTTTAAAGTACTGATTTATGCATTAAAAGCAAATCAGTACGAAAATGTACTGATTTTTTCATTAGTGTACTGTTTTTGTACTGTTATATATTAATTTTGTACAGTATATAGTTTGTCATATTGTCAAATTGTTTGCGGTACAAATATAAATATAGATGTTCCTATCGATGAGTTATTAACATTAAAGATTTATGCCGAGGTTGTATGAAAAAAGAAGATAGTAGAAGAAAAATGGAAAGTGTTGCTAAATGGTAGTGCTTTTACAAATTTGATTAAATGTGTGATTTTATTTCTTCCATTCCACATTCAAACGCTTTTACAGAACGAGTCTTTAGTTTTCAAAGTGGAGAAAAGAGAGAAACAGGCTCCTATTATAAAATCTAGAAGGTGAGTTGCAGATAAAGACATAGTTTGGTGATAGTTGTAATGAGTTTTACAATTTCTTGAAGAAATTGAGAACAATGTACAAAAAGGCCATAAATATTTTTAACTTGTAACATTGTAAATATTTATGTTCATACATATGTAAATATATTATTTATAAAAATTTATGGTATAAGATCGTCTGAAAAACGATTGTGTTTGTTGAAATAATTACAATTATTAATAGTAATTAGTTGTAAATCACTTTTAAATAATTTTTTTTAATTATTTTGAAGATAAATACATAACAAGCTTCGTTATTTCAAGTGTTTAACATTGTTGTCCTTATATCTGTAGATTGGTGCTAAAAAGACCAATGTCAAATAATTCATTTATGAGAAAATTTAAATTTTGGTTTTTTATAGAAGAGTTCTAAGTGAAATTGGCAAGCAAAACCCTTTTGAAGCTGTTCTCGGTTGAAATTGACATTGGCTGTTTCCGCAAAATAAAAGAGATTCAGCATGACCTTTTTACTGCAAAATGAAATTAATTATGCTGGTAGATAAAGCAAAAAACTACTTTTATTTAATTTTTTGTTGACCTTTATTCAAAAAATTTAATAGAATAAAGGAAATAAATTTTTAGTTCACATGTTGGTCACGCTTTTTTCGTCAAATATTTGCTAGGCTAAGAAAAGACCTAAAGCAACAATAACTTAAAACAGCAAAATATTGACAATGGCCATTTTAGTACGAAGCTTCAGATATAATTAACACAAGTTTTGCTTTTAATAGAATTAATGTTTCTTTGAAAAATATTAATCCAAGTAACAAGAAATTACGAATCGAATTTTTAACAACTTGTTGTGTTTTAGATTTATTTTGTTACTCCCTTTGTATTTGCGCTATAAATATATACTGAATTGAATTATTGTTTTAAAAAATTTCAATTTTATTAATTAAATTTTGTCACGGTTCAAATTAAAGAATGAATTCAAGTTTTGTTTTCAAAAAGATTAAAGTTTTTATGTTAATAATATGCAATTTTATATTAAAAAAGTATATGTACTGTTTTTTATGCAATTGTACCGATTTTTTTTCTCTTATGTACTGATTTCTCTGATTTTAAAACTGGCAACCCTACCCCCTGGTAACCCTCCTCCTTATCCTTTGATCCCCAGGCTCGAGTTGATAGTCCTGCTACAAAGCATGCAGACTATCCACTCCATCAGTAAGTTTTTAAATCCCAGCTCTACCAACGAATCCCTCATCGCCTCAATCCTAATTTTATTAAAGGCTCCTATGTCCAGAAACGCGGCGAGAGTATATTCGTTATGTCTCAGGCCGTGCTCAATGTAACCCACCACCTCATGTAGCGCACTCTCAACAGATTTACCCTTAAGGTAGGCATGTTGAGCGTTTCTAATGTGGTGGGTATTAATATTACTCCTAAAATGGAGATCTATCAGTCTCTCGAGTGTCTTCAATAAGAATGAAGACAGACTAATAGGCCTGAAATCTCCCGGCTTCGAAAAATACCGTCTGGATCCGTTGATTTATAGCTTTTCCCTTGTGACTATTTCCTCGACGCGGGCGGACGTATGACTCGATATCACAGATATTCCGTCCCATTGACTATCGTTCATACCTCCGGTTTCCGTACACCCAGGAAAGTGCCATTACAATGACATTTTCAGCACATGGCCAATACATTTACTGTAATATTTATAATAAATCATTTAAGTATGTATGAAATGTATTTCAACTGCCTGTTTTTTGATAACGAGCGCACAAATTACTCGTTTAACTTACATTTAAAACAAAAATAACTGCCAGTTCATCCATTTCGAACTCTAACGTTCGCATAGAAAATTACATTTAAAACAGCAACAAAATTTTAAAATTTGTTTTTGTTTAAAATGTTATTTTCTTTGCGAATGTTAAAGTTCGAGAAGATCGTTGAACATGCAGTAAATTTTTAAATTTTGCTTTTGTTTGATGTGCTGTTTCCAGGCGACAGGCACTTAAAAAAAAGTAATTTTCATATAAATTTTACTACACAATTAATTGATTGTCAACCGGAAACAGCACATAAAATGTAAGTTAAGCGAGTGAGTTTTGCGCTGGTTATCAAAAAACAAGCAGTAAAACAAAATGTTCATTACTTAGAAAAAAAAAACGATTTGAAATCGATAATAGAATTTTCAGTATCTTTAAAAATATGTATATTTCTGGTAAATTTTTTGTTTTATAAATGTTGGTTGAACTACATTCTGAACAAAAAATTAATACTAAAATTCATTTTATTTAATGTATATATGTGTTTTTTAAACAAATTACAAATTTTTATTATTAATGGACAGGAACGAATATGAGGAATATCATAAATATAACGATTTATTATTGTTTTATTATTATTATCATTTTAGAATTATTGTTATTATATTATAATTATTATTATATAATAATTATTATTATTATATATTATTATTATTATTATTATATAATAATTATTATTATATAATAATTATTATTATATAATAATTATTATTATATAATAATTATTATTATATTCAACATTTTTCAGTTATGTATTTTATAAAGCTTTTTGTAATAGCTCTATTCCTTAAATTTTTTTAGAAATTACTTATTACACTACCAGACTATTATATTGTATTTTCTTGTTACATTTTACCTTAGCTTTCCGTTGGATAGCAATGAAGTATATTTATGTACAGAAAAATTTACAATTATTGGACACCAGCAGAATGTAATGCATTTTCTGGCCCGCTACGGCCTTCGTCAGCATTCTTTGTGTCAAACTGGATAGTGATACTTTATAAATTGAATGTATTTAACTCAACTATTTTAACAAATAGATATTGGGAATTATTTCTTTTTCATAAGCAACTTTATTATATTCAACATTTTTCATTTTTCGAATTTA
The DNA here is from genome assembly GCA_943735925.1 of Pollenia amentaria. Taxonomy (NCBI): domain Eukaryota; kingdom Metazoa; phylum Arthropoda; class Insecta; order Diptera; family Polleniidae; genus Pollenia; species Pollenia amentaria. The sequence continues at coordinate 50,077,520 of OX031007.1, forward strand.
TTCTATGAGTTAAATTTCAGTTATGTATTTTATAAAGCTTTTTGTAATAGCTCTATTCCTTAAATTTTTTTAGAAATTACTTTATACACTACCAGACTATTATATTGTATTTTCTTGTTACATTTTACCTTAGCTTTCCGTTGGATAGCAATGAAGTATATTTATGTACAGAAAAATTTACAATTATTAGACACCAGCAGAATGTAATGCATTTTCTGGCCCGCTACGGCCTTCGTCAGCATTCTTTGTGTCAAACTGGATAGTGATACTTTATAAATTGAATGTATTTAACTCAACTATTTTCACAAATAGATATTGGGAATTATTTCTTTTTCATAAGCAACTTTATTATATTCAACATTTTTCATTTTTCGAATTTATTCTATAAGTTAAATTTCAGTTATGTATTTTATAAAGCTTTTTGTAATAGCTCTATTCCTTAAATTTTTTTAGAAATTACTTTATACACTACCAGACTATTATATTGTATTTTCTTGTTACATTTTACCTTAGCTTTCTGTTGGATAGCAATTGTGACAGTAAAGAAAATCCAATTTAAATTTCAAGTGTAACGAAAACTTAAACATTTATTCATTATTTTGTTTTTGGTTACTGTTTGTTTTTTCTTTTTTATAAAAACGAAACAAAAAATAAAAGTAATCCAATTATATTAACAAAAAATTCATGAACAAATCTATTCATCGGAATCTGTGAATATTTCATAAAAAATTGATTCCCGATTGGTTTTTTTTCTATTTGTTTTTATCTTTACATCAAAAGAACTACAGTATTGAAATCAATCAGAATTTTTGAGAAATAAGCTTTTAAAATAAAAAAAAAACCTTTTTACTTAAAAGTGACAGTAAAGAAATTTGTGATATTTTTTTTGTTTTTTTCTTCTAAAAAGTTATTTCACGGAAAATAAAAACAAGAAAAAGTGATCAAAACTTCGTAATATATTAATATACATTTTTATTTATTTTATTTTTTACGATTTTTTATTAAATAACTGTGTGACAGTACGGAAATTTTTAGCTGTACTTACCATCGTGCGATTATAAATTCACTTGAAAACACCAAATAATTGATTTTATTATTTTATTTTTTATCTTAATCAATTTATCACTTCTTGCACTTTTTAATAGCGATGCACATAAAGCAAACGAAACAGCTCAAGTAATGATTATGACTTAATTAAAAAAAATGTGACATTACGGAAAAAACGCAGAGACAAAGTAAAATTAGAACGTCAAAATGACATTGATAACATTTTTCAGGTAAAACCAGGAAAAAGCAATAAAAATAAATACAATCATTGAAAAACAGTTGAATTTTTTATTATTGTTCTATTGTTTTCAACTCTTTTTCCATGTTGCTTAATGAATAACATGTGTGGAGACAGGTATATTTGTATGTAATAGGCATGATATACAGTTAAAGCACCATTTGCACAATTTAGCAGAAAGTTTTACAATAATAACAACTACTTTTGTTTGTTGCTAATTATTTTAGAGCTTACTTGCCGTTTTTGTTTTTTTATTTTCTTTTACATGAAAGAAATAAAAAGCTTGAGACGAAAAAAAAGCATTGTGTTTGGAATTAACCCATATACAAGGCGAATTCATTCCAGGTAATCTCGGTAGTACAAGTACAACTCGTTCAAAAAGCACAAGCAATTTGTTTTTGTAAAATCATTGTACAATGTCAAAAACCGAAACAAATATAAACAGAAACAAAGATAATAAACAAAATTTTGACATCCAACAATTATAAAGCTAAAGAAAAAAAGTTATCAGCAGGTCTTTTAGGATCACCTGTAACGAATTCGCCTTGTAAATATATCAACTTTTATTTTTAGTTTCTGAATACTTCTTACTGCCTGTTTTTCAAATTAAAATAAAAATTTTCGTTTTGAAAATTTTATTGAAAACTAAAAAAATTTGAGGTTTTTTTATTGTTGTTTCCCAAGCGAACATTTTTACTGCCAGGCCCACATGTCGGCAAGAACATTTCTTTCGCATTTTTATATTGAAAACAATAATAAAAAACTAATATTTGTTTTCAATATAAATATACGAAAGAAATGTTCTTGTCGACATTGTGAGCCAGGCTGTTATTATATTTTGAAAAACAAGCAGTTAAATCGTGAATAATTAAAATAATTTTTTGGTTGACAAATAACGATTGTTTATAATTTTTATTTTTAGGTTGATATTGCATAAAAATAATGATTAATAATGATTTCTATATTTTGCATAAAAATAATCATTATTATGTTGCTACCTTCTTAAGCCAAAGCTTAACTAAATATAATCCAGCAATTGTCGTCGTATATCAAGCCAAAACTAAAAATTTAAAATAATCGTTGTGTGCCAAAAAAAAAAAAATTAACTCAAAATTAAGAATTATTTACGATAAAAAATATAATTAACTTAAATATAATTTTTTATATATATATATTTTTTTTTGTAAAAAGTACTCGTACACAAAAAAAAATAAAAACGATCATTTTTGTACATATACGGGCATCTTTTATGAATTAAAATGAAATGGATTTGAAATTGAACAAATTTTTAAAACGTCTCTGTAAGAAAGTTCATAAAAATGTTTCTTTTTATATAGTCTGCGTTCATACGGCTCATGTTTTACTGACATGATTGCTACTTTATGGGTGAGAGCGACGAGGGGAAAAGAAACGAGTACACACATGCATGTATACGCTTGGCTTTCTCATTCGCTATTTTTTCTTTCTAATTTGTATTTAAAGACTATACAAAAAAAAACATGTCATCAACATGACATGAATCATTTGAACACCAGTTCATGTTCAAAGAAGAAAAAGGAAGAATCATGTCATTAAGACATGAGCCGTATGAACGAAGACATATGAACTGCATACTATGAGTACCAGCTATATTTACAAGAACAACTCTTAAAAACAGAAAAAACGACAGTCATTTTGTAAATGATTTAAATCAAAATCTCGTTCGATTTCAATTCAATTTCATTTAGATTTCTATATTAAAAATCCCAAAAAATACCGGGATTTATTTTATGTATCCGTTTGGCATCCCTAGTATAGACTGCTCCCTAAAAATCTAATTAAAACTTTGCTCTAAAAGGATATTTTAGAAGATACCCTTTTACTTAAGACGAAGCGTTAAACATTCCGACCACACTTTAAGTTTGCCAAAAACCTGATATAGGAATAAATTATCCTAACTTACATTGAACTCGTAATGGGGGTAAGCTGGCCTGGACTCAACAAGAACTTACTAAAAAACTAACAATTTATATATGTATACACGTAATATGTATTCATATTTAACCGCTTTAAAAATATTGTGCATATTTGTCTACTTCTTGGTAGTGAAATGGTTGGTTTAAATTTTTTTCATATGCCTTTAATTTTAAATCGTTTTGCTTCTAGATACTGACAATTTTAAAATTATGAGTAAATACGCTCTATGATCAAGTGCGATATATAATATAAACCTTTCTTTTCTATTTCCTTTTAGCTTTATAATCCCGAAAATGTTTATCTCTCAAAACATGGCGGCGGTGCTGGCAACAATTGGGCTTCCGGTTTTAGTCAAGGTGAAAAGTTGCAGGAAGAAGTATTTGATATTATTGATCGTGAAGCAGATGGAAGTGATTCTCTAGAAGGATTCGTGCTCTGTCATTCCATAGCAGGTGGTACAGGTTCGGGTATGGGTTCCTATATGTTGGAACGCTTATCAGATCGTTTTCCTAAGAAACTTTTACAAACCTATAGCGTGTTTCCCAATCAAGATGAAATAAGTGATGTGGTAGTACAGCCCTATAACTCTTTGCTTACTTTAAAAAGATTAACCAATTGCGCAGATTGTGTAGTGGTTTTAGATAATACTGCTCTTAATCGTATTGCATCAGATCGTTTGCATCTAGAAAATCCTACATTTACACAAATTAATACTTTAGTATCAACTATAATGTCGGTTAGCACCACGACATTGCGTTATCCGTCTTATATGAATAATAATTTAATAGGTTTGACGGCACCATTGATACCCACGCCCCAGTTACATTTTCTAATGACGGGTTATACACCCTTAACCACAGATAATGATGTAAGTTTTAATTATGATAAAGAAATATATTATTTTCTTTATTATTTTGTTTTTTTTTTTAAGCCAAATTTGAATATACGTAAAACTACAGTGCTGGATGTCATGAGACGTTTATTGCAGCCTAAAAATATGATGGTTTCCTCAGGTCCCGACAAAACTAATCATCACTGTTACATATCGATTTTAAATATTATTCAAGTAATTAAATCAAAATAATAATAATAAGGTAATTCACGTCGCAAGTTGCACTTTTGCTTTTTCACATGGGTGCAACTTGTGACGAGTATTACCTTTATATAATTATATTCATATATACAGAAATTCATATTCTTTATCATTTATTTTAGGGTGAAGTTGACCCTACCCAAGTTCACAAGTCTCTACAGCGTATACGTGAACGTAAACTAGCTCAATTTATTCCCTGGGGTCCAGCCAGCATACAAGTTGCTCTTTCACGTAGCTCACCTTATGTTCAAAGTACTCACAAAGTTTCCGGTCTTATGATGGCAAATCATACCAGTATTAGTTCCCTATTTAATCGTGCTTTGGCCCAATATGACAAGTTGCGCAAAAGAGGAGCTTTCTTGGATCAATTTCGTCGTGAGGATATGTTTAAAGATGATTTATCAGAGTTAGACAATTCTCGTGATGTTATCGACTGTTTGGCTCAAGAATATGAAGCGGCTACCCAAAGGAATTATTTGCAGTGGGTACTTAAAAAACGAGGGGAATAGATTTAATTTTTAAAAACAAAATTATTTATAAATGTACATAAATGTGCTAACATTTGTATTTATAAAATTAAAGATAAGATAATTCAACCTTTTATAAGCTGGAAACAGAAGAATTGTACAGTGTACATAGAACAATCCTTGGGTTCCAAACAATCTCATTAGAATTCGAATTAGATTTGCCAAAAAAAAAATCAACAATAAAATAATGAAAACAAGAAAGTATAGTGGTCTTGCCTGAACATATTATACCCTACACCACAATATTTAAAAACTAATTTTCAATTTGGGACCCATGGGTAATCATGGACCCGCTAGAACAATATTCTGTTATAAGGTTAAGATTCATGTAAAGTTCTTTATGTCTCATGTTATTTATGGGTCGATTACGGATGGCGAGACAACTTCAGTTGAGTATAAGCCTAGAAAATTTAGCTATTGAAAAATACTCCAAAAAAAAGTATAAAGTACCTATCGTATCGGCAGCAAAATATCGATGATACCAATATATCGGAAAATCTGAAGTATCGCCGATATATCAGTATCGGTATTGGTTACATCCCTAAAAAAACAAAATGATCCAACAATCTCTTCAATAATTTCTTCTTTAGAAAGATCAGCCATTATGTTTTTAAAATTTGTTTAGTTTTGTCTGTATTAATAGTTGTATTATGTTGCCACTGCTTCTTTTGACAAATGAGCAATTAGTTAGCATATGGCAACTTTTTATACGAATGAAGGGATAAAAAGAATTAGTCAATTGAACGTCAAAAAGTCGCTTTGTTGCTGCAACAAAATCCCTTCATGTAAACGCAAGCAGATTTAAGAAGGGACACCAAAAGAAAACGCAGGCAGTGTCGCAGCGACATGCCCCTCCATGTAAACTGGCTCTTAGTAGGTCTGTGCGAAACGCCTGCTGATTTTTTGTAGAGTTGTGTGTTTTTAGGGATGTAACGAATACCGATACCGATATATCGGCGATACTTCAGATTTTCCGTTATATTGGTATCGGCTATATTTTGCTGTCGATACGACGATACTTTTTATATATTTTTTTTAATAATTTTGAACAAATAGCTACATTTTCTATGCTTATATTTTGCATATAGAATAATGAAATTTTTTCAAATAATAAATGAATCAAAGATGGGAAAATAGTTCGAAGTATCAAAACTAACCGACTGACTTAGCATTAGATCTAACTAATTAAAGATTTATGGCTTTGGAAAATAATATAACGTATTGTTTATCTGCAATGTTTGATCCTCGATACAATGCTCGAATATTTCAAAGACAATTGACTTCAAAAAAAAACGCATTCCGAAAGTGTTGAAGACCCGTTCACACCTACAGGTGGTACAACCCAACAAACACGAGGTCAAACCCTTGATATGAAATGATTCTATCATATGACATCAAATACAATTTTCAAACCTTTTTCAACTGTTTGATTTTAACATTTGAAGTCAAAATGATAATGATTTTTATGTAAACATTTAACATACAATTTTTATCAACTGTAACTGTATTTACCTCTTACCATGGTGGAATAAGAAGGTGGCAGCGCTACGGCAACAAATACAACATTACAACAAAAATGAGAAATAAGTCTCCGTATAGGTACGTCAAAAATTATATTAAACTAAAATCAAATTTTGCCGCCGAACGCAATGCAATAAATTAGTTTTTAGCAAATTTTTATTTCACTATGGTTATTATCTTATTTAATTTTAATTAAAATAATCAAAATTTTTAATACAATACGATACTTTGACGTAAGACTAGACAAACAATACAAGAGCAAAAAATCGTCATCTGGCGTAGTAATGCCACCTGTTTATTTCATCATGCCTCTTACCAAAGACTATAGATTTATAAAGAAAGACAAAAATGTTGTGTTTCTTAAGCCTAGTACTCTGTTCAACATTTCACGTGAAATGCTGTCAAAACTCATATGAAAAAAACTTGTGCGGAATTTCTATGAAAAAATGTTGATAGAGTTGTACTCTGTTTAATTTGTGAAAAAGTTGCGAAATGTTTCTGGCAACATTTTTTTTACAACTGCGAAATAATATAAGCTGCACTTATTTCACGTGGAATTTTAAGCAAATAAAAAAAGTCAACTCTCCACTCGAAAAAAAAACTAGTTTCTATGTTTGGTAACAGAGATGAAATATCTTATTATTGTTTCAACTTTTTAAAAAAAGTTTGCAACTCTGTTTCAAAGTTATAAGCCTGCTGTCAGTATTGTTAATATGATTTTTTATTTTATTAAATTCAGATGAAATTTGCAAAAAATCGGCAAAGAGGAGTACAAGTGTATTTTACCTTTAATAAAATGTTCAATATTTAACATTATTCCAGTAGTGTGTTTATGTTATAGTATTTTGAACGATTTAAAATAAATCGGGCATGCTCTGACAATCGTAAAACGCTTAACATTTGCGATTCTGACTTAAAATCGTATAATATGTGTTCTGTAAATCACAATGGCAGGAAGTTTGGAGAATGTAAATTACAAAAGTATGCTGAAGGAAACTAGAATTTTTGTTAGAAACTATGGCAGATCGCAAGCATGCGCACCAGTTTCAGAACACTAAAATAAATCTGGCGTTTTGCTTTTTTAAATCGTGCGAATATCATAACAAGGCTGAATATCTTAAAACCTAGAACTTGGGATATCAGTTAATTGAAGTTTGCAAAAAATATTAATTTTAAGAAATTTTTAAAATTCCATTTAATATGCAATCAAAAGTGATTCAGTTTTTAGAATTTATTTTCCAAAATAAATTAAAAATTTACTTGTTTTCTTGTGGAGATCCGATGTTTAATAACTTTTGGCAGGGGAAATGTCTGACAATCGAATAAAGCTTAAGCTTTATTCCAAGTTTCTTAAGCAATAATTTTTTAATGTGTTCAATGTAATTATCTGGCAATATTATCAATTTGTCATCTAAAAACTATAGTCGTACTAAAATTTTTTTTTTTATATATAATTAAGAAAGAAAAGTAAAATGCGTTTCATAAATCGCTAACTTTTTTAAATTTTGCCAAAAAAAAAACGACATTTCGGCAAACACAAAATTTCGTCGCCAAATAGGTTTATAAATCACCACATCTGACAGCCCTGCTCATAGTGGCACACATATATGTGAACTAGGCGTATAGTCATACTAGAGATATAGTCCACGATTTGTGACTATAAGCAAAAAGTACTGTACATAGTATTTTTTCAATAACGTCAAAATTTTATATTGTCAAAAAAGATATAATTTTTTCAACGTTATTTTACAAAAAATTTCTTATAATGTAGACCATAAGCAAACAAATAGTTGTTAATATAACATAGACTGTCCCGTGTTCGAGCACTGGTATATTTTGTTTATCTAGGTATACAATGACAAAGCATTCTTTATTTCGTTAAATAATATCATTTTACACAGCAGAAACATGAATTTTTCCCCACACAGAAATACTTTGTTACCGTTTTACACAGGCCCGAACTATTTACTACGAGTATTTGGGAAATAATTTTACTTATAGGCTCTTTACAAGTTTAATGGTTGTAAATTTTAACTTTTCAAGTATGTAATCGATGATTTGAAGGTATTTAAATGTTTCCCATGTGTATTTCTTCTGTCATAATATAAGGAATAGTAAATTTAACATCTCCATCCTGTGTTATAACATACGTTATTCTCCGTAAACCAAAAAGAATAAATTTAAATTTTAGTTCAATTTACGCTTTGCTCAACAAAAAATTTTTTATTTTCATTGCTTTATTTTGTAAAAATATTTTTGCAGACCTTTATAAGAATTTTACAAACTTCTAAAAGTAAGACCTCCAAAGCCTGATTATTTATCATAATTTGTAATAAAATTTTTGTTGTAATAATAAATAAAATTGGATTTTTCGTCGGAAACAATTTAAAAATATGTCAAATAATACAATTTTTATAAAAAACTTTGAAAATTAATTTTTTACTACATTTTAAAACAAAAAATAAATAAAATTTCAAGAAATAACGTGCACACACATCAAACTGGCTGCAAATTTTTATGAAAATCAAAAGTATTTTGATTATGTCGCTTTAGTAAACATAAAATATCTTTTATAAACAAAGAAGTTAATTTTTTTAGAAAAATTATTTCTTATATTCCTACAATTGTTTAAATTTAGACAATAACAGCATTTGAACTTCGGTGCGAATCGATATAATTTCATCTGTACAACAATAAAACACATATCATTGCCCTACATTTAAAAATCTGTCACATTTGCTTTTACATAGGTTTCTTGCACATAAATGGCATGAAAATAAAACTTCTTTTATTACCTAAATGTGTTTTTAACGAGAAAAACAAGACTTCTTTTCGTTTTTTATATTTTTTAATTGCCATATATGTACAATGTACATTGTGCCTACATACATACACACACGCGTGCACGTACATATACGCTGATAGATGAGAATTAAAAGTTCTCTGAGAGTAAAAACAATAACTATAATTTACTCTCAAAAGTGGATTTAGCGGCTAAATCCACCAGAAAAATTAATATAGACAGAAAAATGTATACACTTTGTATGACAGTGCAATATCTTTATAAATCTATAGTCTTTGCTCTTACCGTTGATAAACAAACATCTGACAGCCAAGAACTTTGCTGCCACTCTCATGCAATCAGGCTGCCAGATTTTACGATTTATTGTCATTTTGGCGGTTCTTGTGTACAAAAATAACTACATACTGACGATTTTTCAAATGAGAAATTTTGTACAAATTTACAAAAGTTTTTAATATAATTTGTGATTTTATTTTAGCTTAGATACTTTCACTTATTTGATTAGTAGTAATTTTTCTGTCTTAGCAGCGCGATACTTAGTTTTGGCGTTCAATGTGCTCGTTAGTACTGTTTTATTCGATTCATATGAACAATTATTTTAAGCACTTTACAAGATTTTCGACGAGTAAAATACGTGATTGATATATCTCCAGGCTTCAGTTCATGTGGTACCTAATTTTCTTACTTTTTTTTGAATGTAAATACTTTTTATCAATTTTTAATTGTGTAACTCTAATAATTCTGGTTCATAACCAAGTAACGTCACCAGTTCGAAATTCTCAAACATTCGTAGCTTTCTCGTATGTAGCTATATATTGGTAGCAAGAATTAACTTATACTCCTAATATTTCAAATGTTATTATATTTGTACTAAAACCTTATATAGTGGTTCTTTTTTCTTTTTTTTAACTAAATGAAGTTAAAACTATACATAGTTAATGAAAGCGAGATTTTTATTTTTGGATTTTGTTTTTTACAATGGTGTTTTTTGTGACGATTTATGTAATGGCCTTTTCACACTTGTCAACATCTACCATAACTTTGCGAAGATGTTGAAATTTTCCCATAAGAAATACATAGAGCTTATAATCAACATATTTACAAGTTGTCCGATTATTTTTTGTCATCACTAGAAAGGTTAGGTTTGGATAAGAAGGGTTATGCGCCCAAGGATACACTTCCACTCGGAGACTAATGCGGTCCACTGTGTATCCCTTTAATATAGAGGAAGAAGAAAAAGAAGTGGCAACAAATTCTATTATTATTGTGGCATCACTGGCAAAATGGTATTTCTTTTGTAAAGGGGTCTATACACGGTCAACATTTCTCATCAAGCGCTATAGTAGGATTAGTAAAAATGTGTTTGTATGTTGACACCGCCGATGCTGGATGAAAAATCAAAAAATTTAGATATGACGGCGAATATTACGCCCAACATGACAAGCATTTTGACCCCTTACACAGGGTCTCCACCTGAGATAATATCTGATATATCTGAGGGAACGTCGACAGCATGAAAGAACACATTTCTTTATGTTTATCTTAATATTAAACAAGGGGAACACGTATCTTATAAGATTTCATAATCGACTGGTTCTCCTACAGTAAACTTGTATCGTTTTTATTCTTTTATTATCGTTTTTTGATTTTTATAATTTAAAATATTGTTTTTTTAAAAACTTTTCACAAGATTGGCACTATTTGCATTAATAAATTACACATTTGAATAATGGTGGCTTATTATTGTTTTATGTGTGTGTATGATGTATATGTATTTTTGACAACTCATCTTATAAGATAGTTAGATAAGATTTCTTATAACAACTGTCTCATAACATTTATTATAATATTAATATTAACACTATTTGAGAGTCCACACGTAAGATAATACTCTCTGCAATTGAATTTGACGTTTGCTAATATAAAAATCTTATATCTTATCTCAGGTGGAGACCCTGTGTTAAGCAGCGCTACCATTTGTCATGTTTTTCCTTTTTGTAAGCCTTTTTTTTATTTTTTGCTTAATTTTTTTATACTATTAATGGCCAATTTTCAGGATTGACATTAAAACACATTTATGTTTAAAATCGTTTTAAATACAAAATTCTCTTCTTCACTAAACACTTAAATGAAACTTAAGTCAACGATGTGGTACATTTAAATTCAACTTAAGTTTTCATTGGATTAATTTAGCAAGGTGCCCTCAATATCACAACAATACAAAAACAACAGACAAAGTAATAAGAACCAGCTGTTTTTTGAGATCACCTTGTAAATAACTACACTTTTTTATGATATTTTTTTGTACTTAGTAGTGCTACCATACTTTTATCTTAATTAAATAAGACTTTTCATATACAACTCAAAAAATCAATCAGTAATTAAACACGATTTAAGTTTTTATGAAAATTAACATAATATAGATTTAAATACTATCCTGAAAATTGGGCATAAGTAATATTAATTCCATATGCATTTTGGTGTTTTCTATTAAAATTTTGGCACATTTATATTAAAAAAAATATTGAAAAAATTAGTCTTTTTGCAGAAATGGTGCCATTTTTTATTGATAGAAACATGGGTATGATTCACTAAATGTTGCTACGCGCGTGGGGATGTTTCTGGTTGAAATTCTTGTTACCTTTTTGGTTTCTCAAAATTTTTTAATATTTTATGTTTCCAAACACAATGTTTCATCGTGTGTGGCGATGTTGGCTGTTTGGTTGAGTGAGGTGTTTTTGCAACTCTCGGAGAAACATATATGAAGAAAGAAATCGGAAAATGGCAGCAATTGCAAATTGGGAGAATTTGAAAACAATTCTAATTTTTGGGACATTAAATATGATAGGTATAAAAACAAAATAAATAAAAACTTTTTTTTTTGTTTTGTAGTAGTATATTCACAAAACACGCAATACTAATGTTTCGTTTTTAGTGTAATCGTCTGTGGTAAAAACTGAAACATAAGTAGTAACACGTGTTTCGACACGCATGTTTCACATTTTCATACTCTCCATGCGTTCCTCCGAAATATATGCAAGTGTTCAAGGCAAGGCGAATTCAACTAGTTAAATTCACCTTGGTACAAAGGGTATGTCTATTTGGCGATTTTTTTTCCCTCAAAAATTGACGATTTTCAACCAAATTTAGCTGTCGCTATGCATGCCACTTAAAATTATTGCTATCTTTATTTTGACATTTCATTCGCTCATTTGTCATTAGGTTGGTGTTATGCATATTTTTCCATTCTTTGCTGATAAAAACACCTAAGTGATTCATTTTGTTAAAAAAAGTTGCAAACAAATAGAAAATATTTAAAACTATTAACTTTTAATAATATCTAACAATAAGTAACAACAATGGCTGCTACTTTAAAACCATATCTGGCTGCTGTACGCCACTCCTTAACAGCCGCTATGTGTTTACAAGACTTTGCCTCTCAGGTGGTGGAGAGGCACAACAAACCCGAAGTAGAAGTGTGCTCCAGCAAGGAATTGATTTTAACACCTGTAGTCATATCCCGCAACGAAAGAGAACGTGTCCTTATTGAACCCTCCATCAATTCCGTGCGTGTCAGTATTGCAGTAAAACAGGCCGATGAAATCGAAAAGATTCTATGTCACAAATTTACGCGTTTCATGATGCGTCGTGCCGAATCTTTCATTATTTTGAGACGTAAACCTATTGATGGATACGATATTAGCTTTTTGATCACCAATTTTCATACAGAACAAATGTACAAACATAAACTGGTAGATTTTGTCATAAGTTTTATGGAAGAAATTGATAAGGAAATCAGTGAAATGAAATTGGCTGTAAATGCACGAGCCCGTACATGCGCTGAGGAATTCTTGAAGAGATTTTAAGATGATTGCCAGCGGTAGTGCTTCTAAAGGATGTGCTCAAAGTTAAAAGTATTTCGGTATTCCTTTTTATTTAATTTTATAAATGTTTTCTCTACGTATTATTGATTTTAAGTAAAACAAAATTTGATTTACTTATAGGAAAACCAAAAGAAATAAATTTAGCATTAATAGATTTTTTCGTAAAACAAATTGATTTTTAATATTTAAACAAAAAAGATGAATTAAACAATTTTGTAATAATCTTAAAAAATTGAATCTAACAAAACAATTTAACAGCTCAGATTATTTTTTTCAAATAGCGAAATGAAATATTTGTTTTTATTTGTAGTTTATTACATTTATGTACCCATTTATTAGGCATTTAAGGCATGTTCTGACAATCGCAAAACCCTTAACATTAGCGATTCTGATTTAAAATCGCATTTGTTCTGTAAGTTTGGCGACTTTTAACTGCGAAAATATGCTCAAGGGGACTGGAATGTTTTAAAGAAATCAGGGGGGTTACTCTATTGCGATGCAAAAGAAACTGGAAGCAAATCTAGCAATTGTTACTCTTTAATGCGATTTCGCTTTTGTCTTTCGCATCTTTTTAGTTTTTTCTTTTCGCAATCATCACTATTTATTTTGTTTAAATTTTCAGTTTCAAATACATACTTTATATATTTTGTCATTTCATTGCTCTCAATCTGAGCCATCTTTAATTTTTATTGCCAGTATTGCTTCATTTTAAAAATTTTTTGCGAAAGTGATAGAGAGTACCAAGTTGGCATTTAGCTTTCGCATCGAAATCGTTTTCGAATCGCAATAGAGAGTAGCCCTCCAGGCAGATCGCAAGCAAAACGAAGCATTTACAAAATACCATAACATAAATCTGACGTTTTGCGATTTTAAGTCGTGCGATTGTCAGAGCATGGCTGTAAGATTATTTTTGTTTTTAAATTAGTTTAAACTTGATGTTTTTATTTTTCCTTTGACGGACCATACCATAGAAACAATAAGGAATTTTCATAATTTACAATTGCTTCAGCAGATTTGGTTTCTGTTTCATCTACAAAATGATATTGACCTGAGGTTGTAGCAAGTAAAGGCAGCGTAGGATGGAAACTAACGCCATTACAACAGTCCTGATGCAAATGTATCTAATATAAATATATATAAGACAAATAAGATCGTGTTTTAAGAAGAAATTACATCTATGTATGTAAAATACCTCAAATTGTTGTTCTTTATCAGCTAAATTCCATATTCTCAACAAACCATTAGTATCACCGCTGGCAATCCAGTTATTTAGCGGTGTTAAATCAAAATAAATCCTTTGATTTGTTTGTACGTTTCTTTCAAATATTTGTACTGGTTCCGTATAATTTCGCATGTCCCATTGCAAAATTTTGTTATCTTTACGAGCACCGCTAAATAAATACCAACTATGATTTATTGTAGGTAAATAACGCAACCAGGTTATGCCACCACTATGGCCACCTAAAGTAAATAAAGGTCCTAATTTAGGAGCTCTTAAGTCATAGTGATTTATATAACCCGTCCAAGTGCCAGCGGTAACACAGTTATCATTGTCTGTAGTCAAGGCAAAGCATGAAACAGCTTTTTTCACTGGTATTGTACTGCAATCACGTCCTGGCCTTTGATTAAAAATTTTAGGATAACTATTATTCTTTAACATAAATGTTAAAACTTACATATTGGTGTCAAATATTTTAATAGTTTTCTTATAGCCACCTAAGACTTTTTGAGCATCATTACTAAATATTATCGATATGGCCGACTCTACTTCATCTACTTCGTCATATCCACGATAAGAACATCTCAACTCACCCGAGAAAGCATCCCACATATGTATGGGTTCATGTTGTCTTGTGGCAAGCCAGCTAAAAGAAAAGCACTCAATTGAGAATTAAACAGCTTTATATCCAATTTACCAACAAGTAGCTGGATCTGCACTATTCATATAAGGATACCAACAGCAATCATAGACAGTACCGCCCTCTTTTACATGAATAGCCGATGCTAAGTCACTAAGACCTCTGTTGGCTGGTAGTTCTTTTAATGTATATAAATCAGTTGGTAATTCTACCACATGCATACCTAAAAAATGCATTTTGTTAATATCCGTTTTTTTTTGTCAATTTAAAAGCTTACCATCCAAATTCACCGGCACCAGTACACAAGTACCATCTGGTGACCATAAACAACCTTTGGTATATTGTTGTTTTTGCAGCGTTGAAGGCCACAGTCTTCTCCCCACCTCCACGAAGGACTGTTCAAATAGTTTACTTTCATCTTGCAAAAAATGTGAGCTCTCCTCTTCTATAATCGATATATCAGCATTTTCATCGCCATAGATTTCTTTCATACTATCGCGCTTTTCTACTGCAGTCTTAATGGGTTGTAAATGTGAAAACATATCTTTCTGTGTCTCAACTACAGAACATTCTAAAGTACTTATTTCCATAACATCGTCATCATCCTCCTCGACAGGTATAACACTTTCATCAGAATCTTTCTTGTTGGTCAAACCCTTTGTGGACACTTCTTTTAATGTATCGGCTATGCTATCCAAACTACCATTTGCTTGTGTTACATCAAATGCAGAGCTATGACCATTGTTATGCTTGCGTTTTAAAATGTCTCGTTCTTCCTGTTCTAAGGTTATACTTAGTTCGGGTTCAGATATATTTTTCATATTGTGTATTGTGGATTCTTTTGTGGGTATTTGACTAAAATCTAAATTACTTAAATTAGCCTTGCTGTTAAATGTAGATTCTTCTAAAACCGATACAGAAAAGGCTGCTAAATAAAAGGGAACAATTAAAGTTTTGTTGATGGAAAATTTATCAAATGTATTTTGTTTTACTTACAGCTTTCGATTGTTGTACATATGCTGTCGTTCATTTTTGAAGAAGAGGAAAGGTACAAATACAAACAAAACTTAATTTTTCAATACTGAAAAAAGCACAATTTTCCAAATTTTTCTTTAATTTTACTTGCCGGCTTTTTGATTTAAGGCGAATTCAACTACAGATGGTGTCGGAACCAATGATGGTAATTGTGGTACAATTGTACCAAATTTGGTACAATAAATACTTTATTGGCACACTGCACTATAGGAAGTTGTCCCCCTTTTTTTGGCCAAAAGTAAAAATTTTAATTTCTGCAAAGTTTATTTTTTTTGCGTTAATACCTATAATAAAAAAATATAACAAAGTAAACATAGCTTTTTAAATTTTTCGAAAAAAAATTAATTTCTGCTACTTTAACAGTTGTTTTGATTTCGATTTCTGAACCAGTTATCAGAAAACCTTTAAGTGCAGTGAATTTTGTGACATCTTCTAATAAAAGTTTTCGCAACAAAAATTTATATTTTTGAAAAATTAAAAAAGGGAAATACGGCCGAAGGTAAGTACTTTTACATTCTATAGGAAAATGTTGGTAAGCTCATCTATAAAATCGATTAAATTGGAAAAATTATAGTAATCTTAAAATGAGCTAATGAAATTATGAATTGCGATATATATCCCCTATATACATACTTAAAGATAGACTTACAAAAAAATGATAACACATGTTAGATATAATATCATAATAGTTCTCTAGAACAATCAATTATCTTCCAAATTTAATATATTTTATCTGCGAATTTTTTGCGAGTTTAAAAAAAATAGATATGTATATGGCAAGAGAAACACAGCGATATTGACAAAGAAGCCGCTATTTACGCACATTTCTTGTCATACATTTCTGAGAGTGATTGTTCCGAAAACTTAAAGCAGTATTGAAAAGAGCATTAACGATTATTTTGTTCAAATATGAATATAAAATAGCGTAATAGTTCCAGTACTTAAAGCCCGTACTTCGATCATAAAACGTGAAACGCAGTGTGCCGCCATTAAATCAAAACCTTGATGACCGCAAATGCCTTTTGCCAAAAATCTGAGAGAACAAAACGACGAGTTGCAGCAGAAATCTATAGAGATTATAATAATGAAGTGGAATTCCTAATTCTTGCTGCATCTGCGTCTGCTCGTAAATATAACCAATTATATTTAGCAGTGGTTTTAAAAGAGACTGTCAGTACTCCAACTAGAGCTTCGAAAATATGGAAAATAATTTCAAAAGCAACGCCAACTAAGCTATCTGCTGATGAAGGACTATCCTTTCTTTTAGAGAACAACTTTTTAAAAGAGCAATATTGCAATATAATATATGAAAATAAAATCGGAAATTGCGATATATATCCTCTATATACTTAAAGATATCACATGTAGTAAATATAAATGCAGATCAGACGGCGTAATAGTTACTGAGACATTAGCGAAAGTTCCATTGGAAATGTTACTGAAGCATACATCGGAAAGAATAGTAAAAGGGCAAGAGAATGTTTTATCTGTTTTAATGGAAACAAAAAAAAAAAAAAAAACGCCAAAAAATACGCCGAACTCATTGTCATTGTGGTGGTATTTTGAACCCATGTATATTACATTTAGTTGACGGTTTGGAACTCGAAAATCAAATTGTTGAATAAAATCCTTTTTAAACTTGACTTTGTTTGTTACTTAATTAAATTGGTAAAATTGAATCTACTGTTATATTCGAAAGGTAAGTGTACACTCGAAAAAAGCAGTTTAGAAAACCAGATTATCTATCAAAGATCTAAAAAAATTTTGGATGCGGGAACCTATGTATATCCCATAACCTCTTCTTAGAACTAATTATTTGTTAATTTTTTAGTTAAATTTACTTATGTTTTCTTCTGAGTGTATGAAAAACTTTTTCGGTCACTCCCTCTCTCTTAAGTGTTCACCAAACGTCAAATCCAAAAAATCGTTCAAATCGGTCCACCCGTTTGGCTGTAATTAATTTTCCGTTTTTGTCGATTGTTTTTCGGACTTCATTTTTGTTAAAGATGCTTGAGAGACTGTTGGATTCTATCCTAGGAGTATACCCACCTCATTAGCAACGCTCAACACACCAAGGGTAACTCTGTTGAGAGAATGCTGCATGAGGTAGTTGGTTGTAATGAGCCCGGCCTGGGGCATATGGATTATACCCTCGCCGCGATATAGGAGCCTTTAATAACTAATTGATGCGATTAGGGAATCGTTGTTAGAGTTAGGAGTTCAGGGCCTTCTGGTGGAGTGGATAGTCTGCATGCTTATCAACGGAATTATCAACTCAAGCCTGGGGGATCATAGTATAAGGGGAAAGGTTGCCAGGGAACGCCAAAGAGGGGGTGGGAATATTTCGACTTTAATGTGGTTGTTTACGGTCAACGGGATTCTCAGGTCATTTGGCTCTAAGGGTAGGAAAGTCGTTGCCTATGCGGACATTATAGTTCTTCTGGTCAGGGACAAATTTGTTTCCACGATCGGTGAAATTATGCAGGGGATGCTGGGCACAGTCTGCGCATGTACGAAGGATAAGGAGCTGGGTGAAACCCTGTGCATGCTGAACTGGTGCTTTTTACCAGAAGGTATAGGATAGAGGGTTTTAGGATGCCCGCGTTGGATGGTGTCGAGATAACTCTATCTGACGGGACTAAGTATTTGGACAGTTTCCTTGATTGTAAATTGTCTTGGAAGAGAAGTACTCAGGAAATGATGAAAAGGGGACTCAATGCATATTATACATGCAGAAACTCCATCGCCAAGAATTGGAGGCTACGATCACAGTTGGTAAGCTGGATTTATATATCGGTGGTCAGGCTTATTATTACTTTTGGATGCACTGTTTGGTGGGAAGCGTTAAGGGTGAATAGCTATAGGAAGTTGCTCAACAGGGTTGAAAGGAGTGCATCTCATGAGATCACAGGAGCAAGGAAAAGCACGCCACATGCAGTGCTGGATTTCCTACTATATCTGTCTAACCTAACCTAAGCTTATTTTTTATTGTCAGATGTGCGAAGTGTTTGCGTCTGAGAATGGCATCATTGTCAGAGACCTTTTTCTATTGGAAACGCTGCAAAAACATACGTATCAGAAATAGAAAGTGGATTTTTGAATTTTGAACCAACTTCAAAAACAAAATGTAGTTTTGAGACTATGTCGGCACCAATTATATATATTCTGGCTCATATCTTGAAATAGATATTTAGAAAATAGACTTTTGTGCTGTTTTCAGAACACAAGTGATTGAACGTGTAGTAAAATTTATATGAAAAACACTAAAAAAACAGTGCTTTTCATATAAATTTTACTACACGTTCAATCACTTGTGTTGGGTATAAAAATATTAAAATTAAAATGGTTTTTTTAATTTATAATAAATGACCTCAAGCCGAATCAAATATAAACCACAACAAAAAAGGTCAACAATACAAACTGTAAAAGCCGGTGATACACTATCCTATTCAGTCGTACGAGTTGTCATAAAAATCGTGTGTGCCAAGGCGAATTAATTTTTCAAGTGGCGTTGAAAGCACAACTATGCTACTTTTTCCAACTTAATGCTGTATAGTCACCATTAACAAACCTGACAAGGGGCGAAAATGCCCAAGTAAAACCTAACCAGTTGCGACAAGTGCGGATAGAATTGAATAAGGAAGCTCTAGAATCTTTTCAAATGTTAAAAACTCTTCTGACCATGACAGAAATTCTTGCGTTCCCTGAGTTTGACAAACCTTTTTATCATACTACAGACGGCTTGAACTACGCCATAGCCCCCGTTCCGCTACAAAAAGTTCGCGTTCATATCACGCTCTCTAAGCAAAACAGAGGAAGGGCACGCTACTAATGAGAAAAAGATGTTTGCTTTTGCGTGGACGCTGGACAATCTAAGAAATACGGTGCCAAAAAGATAAAAATCTAAACCAACCATCAACCTCTTACCTACGCCCTAGGTAACCGGAACATCAATGCCAAATAAAAGCGATTGAGGGCACTGTATAAAGTACAACCACGAGTTAATCTACAAACCAGGCAGATCGAACTTCGTTGAAGATGCTCTCTCTAGACTAAAAACTGAAAACAGCCAGCGAGGGCGACTCACAAATAAAGAGAGCAGCGTCAGAAGTAAACGATAATGATTTAAGTATTAAAATCCCAGAATGCTACCTACCACTTTTGAACGATCTCTACATACAACACTTTTCAAATACAAGATTAGAATTGCACAAAAAGGAGTATCTGATTTAAGGTTAGAAAATCTTCAATTTGAAATTATTGAAAAGGAATATAGTAGAGCACAAAGAAATGATAGAGAAAATAAAAGGCAAATACTAGATAAATATTATTTTCCCGTATGCACTTTCAATGCATATTTTCAATAGCAACATGTATGATAGAAACCCGTCCAGACCTTTATTGTAATTATATTTATTATATTTAACTTCTTTAAATTTCTTATAACTATAATAATTTTTATTGATAACAATTAACTAATTTACTTACAAAATGAATCAACTAAGAGTAATCAACTAAACTATTAGAACTACCTAGAATAAGTAACAAGCTAACCATTTGCATTACTTCATTAGAAATTTCCACTATTTTCCAGAAGAGAGATTCTTCTCATAGCCATACTGAGTTTCGTAAACATAAATACAATCACTTTACAATGGAAATCTACCGCTATGATGTACCTATAGTATCCGTACGAGATGGAAACGCCAGGATTAACAACGGAAACTTTAAATTGGTCCGCGTTATAAACCTTGATAATTACAACGCGATTGCCGATAACGTAACTGCGTTAGTTCAAGAACGCATGTCGCCCAGCGGTAAAACGACGTAATTTTCTATCCCCTGGACCAAGTAAAGGCAGACTCTTTGAGCTAGGAAATCAATCGAGGAGAGGCCGAAGATCAATTAATTGGATTGGTTCTGCCTGGAATTGGGTTGCTGGCCATCCAGATGGATTAGACTACCGTCTTAAGAAGCCAAAATATAGTCATCAGTAACAACAATGAACAATACAAAATTAACGCCCATATTCTGAATACATACTGCAAACGAAGTTGCACAAAAGACCAATGAGCTCATAAGTACAATAAACGAAATAAGTAATGGTAAAGAGAACGAGCTAGTCGGCCAAGAAACCATGCAACAAGTTCTTATATTGAAAGTTGAAATTGTAAGGGCTTGTCAACTCGCTAAGGGTGGGGTTGTAAACTCGAATCTATTCGACAATCTGAGATTAATAATATAATTACAGAAGTGGAAACGCTATCATACGGCAATGTTATAGAAGCAATTAAATACGGAATCCCGTCAATCTACACGAATGTCACTCTATTATTGTATGTCCTATCCATACCAATATTGAAGAAGGAGTTCTATCACCGGGTTATTGATAGAACGACTATTAGAAACAATAAGCAAATATTTACCTTTTAATTAATTTCTCATCAGTCAAAACGAAACATTCGGCCTTCGCATTGACGAACTAACAGTTGGTCATAAGTCTTCCCTGTCCCAACTGTCTGATGAAACCTGTATTTCTTGACTACTCAAGTGGGGTAATGCCAGTTGTAAGTACAAGATGGTTAAAACTAGAACAATTGAGATGATTAAAGCAGACATGGTCTTCCTAACGAACTTTAAAGGTGTCTTGAATACTCGAAAACATACTAAAACCCTAAATGGTACTTATATGATACGTCTGTCTAACGAAAATATCTTCATAGACAATGAGGCAATTTCAAGCACGTCCATCTTAAAAATGCAGCCATTGCCACCAGTCCTGTCGAGCGACTTTAACGAGTCATTTTTGTAAGACATTGACCAGGTTCGCGATATAGGTCTACAGAATGTAGACAACACTTGGGAACGATATTGAATTTATCACTCAGCATGCATACAAGTATGTATCGGAATTTTAAAGTACAAAATAAGAAGAACATTAAACCTACCAAATGTGAAGAACCCGGACACAATTAGCTCTTAATTGTTAATTAATCTTTATAAAAACGGACGTTTGCAGATAAGACCTATATTAAATTGTTGACCGACAATCGGAAAGTTTTTTGCTTTTCTTTTGCTTGAGTAAAATAACCTGATTCGTAATAGAACTAAAACGACTTTCAGGAGGGGAATTTAAATTGGACCAATGGTAAATTATGGATCAATCATCCCAAAATTCTGTAGAGTGTTTTCTGCTAGTCAAAAACATGAATTAGAATAAATTTCAATACAGGATTTAAATAAGCTTTAGCGTTTACAGTGAATTTTAAAAGGTTGCTTATTATGGAATTTTGAACAAATTTTACTGCAATATCTATATCTGCTACGGTTTTAGGCGTATTTAGTTAATTTCCCAGAATGTGTTTTATATGGGTTTATGGGAAATTATGGATCGATCATAACGATGTTTTATTACTGTGATTTATAGTCCTACAAAACTGTGAAGTATACAATTTTATTATGATAGCGTTATTTATTACAAATATAGGCGTGCTAAACTGTTTTCCGAGAGTAGGCTTTATATGGGGTCTATGGTAAATTATGAACCGATCTTCATGAAATTTGATAGTGTAATTTCTAGTCCTATAAAACTGTTGCGAACTAAATTTTATTATGATAGTATTATTTATTACAGTTGTAGGCGTACTAAACTGTTTTCCGGAAGCAGGGTTTATATGGGGCTAGTGTAAATTATGGGCCGATCTTTTTGAAACTTAACACTATGATTTGCATTAATATAAAACGAATTTGTGCGAAATCTTATATCATTCCGTGCATTACTCCACCATTCATGTTAGCTCTTGAACCAATTTTTCTGGATTAAAATCCCAAAGTGCTTAGGGTAATTACAAGCAACTTGACACCTAGTGTGAGTCTTTCGAAGGTGAGCGTGTTTTCAAGAGACGGTCAGACGGACATGGCTAAATCGACTTAGAATTACTCAAGGTGCCAGCATATATATACTTTACGGGGTCTTAGAGGTATATTAAAAAGTTTCACATGGAATGGCAAACTTAGTATACCTTCATTCACCACTAGTGGTGTTGGAGGGTAAAAGATTTTTTTAGTGTATATAGTGGGGAAATCCTTAATTTTCAAAAGGTTTAATCTTATCTTAAAATGCAAAATATATGTACATACATATATTAAAACGTTATAGATAATCCGAATATTTATGTGTTTCAATAAATTGCATACACTAAAGATACTAAAACCACAAAAATTCAGAAATAATTTTCAAAAAGGTTTCATCTCCGGAAACTTGAATGTCAATTTGCTCCTTTAAATATTACTTAAAATAAGAATTCTTGACAAAAAATACGAAACAACAGAAGCTAGGAAGAACATGTAAATAATCAATTAAAATAAAAAATCATTCATTCAAAAGCAAATTTCGATCTACCAAGATGAAATACCATTTGATTTAAAGATTGATGTTTGACTATTGACGTCATCCGGCTTCAATAGCCGAGTGAGTAAAGACGGCAAACCCCACAATCGAAACTAGTCTGGTTACAATCGAAACTAGTCTGCGCCACCTGTCCTGCATGATAGCAAAGTCTAATATTTATTAAAAATAAAATCGTAAAAGCTGTAAAGAATCACAGCAAAAAGTCGCGATAGTCGCTATAGCTCATTGTCAGATGATAAAAAACAGGGAATTCCACTTTGTTTGCTTGTGCTTTCGACAATTGAAAATTACACCGTGATTCACACCACAAAATCACACATGTGATTTCAAAAGCACATGTGATTTCAAATCATGTGATTTTCAGAACAGCCCTGTATACATACATACAGGCATACATAGCCCATAAAGTCTGCGTTCACATTAATGCAATTTTAAGTGAAATTTTAAGTGAAACTTTCTCCAATTTTCATATAACGGAATTTAATATAGTAAACACAAAAATATTGCAACCAAAAAGTCTGCGTTCACTTTGTTTAATTATAAATTCGTTACTTTTAACCGTTACTTTTTAAGAAATTCTTTATCAATTTTTGCTTGATTTTTCTTACTTTTAATTTTAATGATAGCTTGACGAAGTTAGTTGTGAATTTTATTTACAAGTTAATATAGATTTGGAAATCTGAAATCTAAAGGTAAAGAAATCAGTGTTTCGGAAAGAAAATTATCTATTAAAATGTGGGAAGAAGACAACAGCTTCCGAACAATTGGTTAAACTATTGGAAGAACACATTCTTCAGTCACACTGGTTAATAAATAATTTCAAAAATACAGGCATATTAACTTCTAAGCCACGAACAGGACGCCCGAAAATATTATCAATACTAGAAGAACGCAAAATAGTTAATATGACAAAGGCTAATCCCCGTATTACCACCACAAATATTATGGAACACGTCCGTCAATCCTTTAGTAAGTAAGTTTGTGCCGAAATAGTCCCAACAAGATAACGATCCAAAGTACACAGCAGATATCGTTAGACTTTGGCTCTTGTACAATGCTCCTAGGCAGCTTAAGCCCATAAACCAAAAAATCAAAAAAACAGGGACGTGAATTCTAGAAATGATATGTTCTAAATCGAATGAATCAAATCAGAAAACTACGGCCCATTATGCGCTTAGTTCAATCTAACTACAAAAACCTAACGCAAAACTCGTTTCAACTGTGGTAGATGGGAAATAGCAATGTGCGAAATTAAAGACTACATTTTCGATGACTTGCATATGTATGGAATAAAATAATTTAATAATATTATATAATAAATTTGTATAATCTAAAGTAATTAGCATACGTTCAATTAAAAATAAATTTTTTTACTTTTTATTTAATTGGGGTTTTTAGCTGTACAAATTGTGGTCTGGCCAGACCAAGAGGAGAACTTAGTGGTAAAAAGTAACATAGAATCCTTGGGTTAAGTTTATAAAATACTCACCGAAAATATGATTTCAAAACAATAAACAACTCAAAAATTTATAATATTTTTTCCAGAAAATCTTTTAATCTTTTTTTTTTAATTCAAACATTTTAAAGTTTCATCTAAAATAGCTACAAAAAAAGCCCACAACAATGTCTCAGCAATCCGCAACATCAGATTTTGATATTGCTGAAAAACGTGGTACCACCGGTTCCATAAATGAAACACCAATTTCATCTTTAGAAAAACGTCATACTGTTACATATTCTCAAAGTCTTGTTAAACCTGAAAATCGTGGTACTATTGAAAGTATTGGCAGTGTACCCATAACAGTTAAAACTTGCCAACAATCTACCGATTTCTTACTGCGATGTAAAGAGTTAAATATACCAAATGATATATTACCAATTCACGAGTATCATGTAGAGACGGCTCAAAAATTTTTGACTTTACAGGGAAAAAATGGCAAAATACACAAATTTCCTTTAAAAACAATTCTTCCCAAGGTACAAATGACCAAACATGTGCCGGCAAAGCATTTACCAAGAGATGTCGAAGTTGATAGAAGGAGAAGAATTTATAACAAAGTCATTATAGAAATAGAATTGGAAAAGCAGGGTTTGAATGAGCAAGAACTTTTTCCCACAGAGGAACAATATTATGTATTATCCGAAAATGCTTTTCAACATTTTTTACCTCTAAGTTTTTTTGATGATACGAACTATGACTGCCATTCCCCGGAGTACTGGCTTAGATTAGGAGAAGTCGAAACAGGGGAAAGTTATCCTTTACCGGCTCAAGCTTATTTGCCGGTCAATCATAGTTTATTGCAATATAAGTGGCAAAATGTGGCTGTAACTTCTTATAATGCTTTAAAAGACAAATGGTCGGTCATTGTATTAATGGACGAATTTGTTTATGAAATACCTAAAATACAAATTTTATTTATGGCTGAAAATCCCTTTAATTTTGTGCAGCGATTAAAACAAGCAGTAAAAATGCGCAATAACGCTGAAATTTCAATAATGATGGAGAATTTAGTAAATTGTGTTTTATGGCAAGATGTAGTAGAGAAACGTGTATATTCCCACAAAGTGGTAGATAAATTAATGGCAAATATTCAAACCGATGCTAAATTCTATGAACAACTACGTCTAGAAATATATTTGTTATATGAACATTTAATGACATGTTACGAATTTGAAAAGTTTATCCAAGTTTTACCCCATGAATTTCCCAATTTCAAAGCAGACATTATAAGAAATTCACTACCCAAAGCATTTATTTCTTACGAAAGTAAAAAAGAACGAAATAATATAAAAAATTTAAAGATTAACATAACCGAAAGGAAAAGCCTTTTATTAAACTATACTTTGTTCTATACAGCTAAAGGTATTGAGGCCATGCTTAACGTGGCATGGGAGTGCCAATATATTGAGACTTTGTTGATATTTGTGTGTAATATTTTAAAACCATTGTCTCTGGCAGATTTTCTAAAATCCCAACAAAAACAAACCACAAATATAACTAATTATTTGAAAATAAATTGGCCAGCGAAAATTGCCAATGGAATAATAATTGTTTTAAGGGCCCTCGGCAAAGGTTGGTTGGACATAAGTCTAGATAATTGGAAAGTCTATCAAATGGCTAAAATATCTCGTTTCATATTTCAAGTTAAACTTCGTATGCAGGAGTCTATGCAAGTATTATTGGAAAAATCCATAAATACGTTTACAAATTTTTTAACAGATCCTTGTCGCCAATTTTTGCCATTGAATTTTCAATATC
Source organism: Pollenia amentaria (assembly GCA_943735925.1). Classification (NCBI taxonomy): domain Eukaryota; kingdom Metazoa; phylum Arthropoda; class Insecta; order Diptera; family Polleniidae; genus Pollenia; species Pollenia amentaria. The sequence goes on from OX031007.1 coordinate 50,104,153, forward strand.
AGTGGTCACAAGATTTTATAAATACAGAATTTCCCTACAACAAACCCATTTTTTCTTTGGTTTTATCAATAAACGAGGAGAAGGAAGTAATTTACTCAACCCAGCCAGAAGAATTTGCTCCATCTCTTAAAGATTTATTTAAAAAGAGTTTAGAAAAAACCAGTAATGTAAGACAAATTGATGCTGAATGTTTATCAAATCTAAGATTTGACACTGGCTTATATATCCTCACAGTAGAGTTAATAGAAGAGTTATATACAAAATGCAATGATCTTTTGCAACAGTGTTATAAAAACGCCATATATCCCTTAAGATCTTACGCCCACAAATATGATCGTTTTATACAATTCTATTTGATAAATGTACCTAACTATATGGCTCAGTATAAAACGGCTAGAAAATCTTCTATGGAAGTAAAAACGGATATTTTAGAACATAAACGCTGCAAAGAAGAATTGCGTCAAATTCTGCCTATCTCAATTACAATAGGACCTTTTTTGGTCATTGTAGAACCTATGAAACATTATATGATAAAGAAACATATGGAAATTGTTAAGAAAATATTCGAATACTATGTCGAACGTATGTATGAAACAAATGAGCGTTTATTAGAGCAATGCTTGGAAATGTTTCAGAAAATTAATGAAAAACCGCAGAGCATAGAGCATTTATATAACATAAAAGATTTTGCATTAACGGTGCCCGATTTGGTGGATCATCTCAGAGCCGATATACAAATAATGTGGCTGGAATATGATATGTTGGATAGTTTTTACTATAATTTACCTGATCATCAATTTTCCATGAAATGGGAGGTATATGCTTGGCCAAAAACCATATTAAATCGTTTAAGTACCTTAAGGGAAGAGCAAAAAAATGATACAGAAGAATTTAAGAGATTACATTTAAGTGAATGCATAGGTTTTGAAGAACGTTTGGAATCATTAAATGATGAAATACAACAATTTTCTTTACAATTTAATCCACAAAAAGTAACGGAAATAGCAGTAGAGGTATTTTTTTGAAAATTAAAAAAACCATTTAAATATATAAAAATTCTATTTTTCTAAGATTAAAAAAACGTGGAAAATTATTCAGGACTTACAAAAGCTGGGCGAAACTTTGCGGTATCGCCAAAAATTGTTTGAATTAGATGAACTTTCCTTAGAATTTCTGAACAGTATTATAAAAGGCTTTTTACCATACAAAAATCTATGGTATGCTTGCCAAGATTTAGTGAAACTAGAGGAAGCTACATTGGGTAATCCTCTTGTTAATATAGAACTCGAAGAGGTTTGGAATAACTTGGAAATAATACGTAATTCCCTAAATAAATCTTTAAGTGTATTTGAAGAAAAACCTGAAATAAGGGAAGTAGCTCATTATTTTCTAAAACTACTTAAGGAATTTATACCGAAATATAACGCCATTAAATATTTAAAAAATGAAAATTGGCTTTTTCTACATTGGCAAGAGTTAGCTGCACGCTCTGGGTTAGATATCAAATACTCAATGGCCATGAATTTCCAATATTGTATGCGTAAGGGTATAATGGAACATTTGGAATTGGTGCATGAAATATCAGAGAAAGCCACAGAAGAAGCAGACGCCATACGCAAAGCATTAGAGGATGAGGAGAGGCGAAAGGAAGAGGAGAGATTAGCTTTACTGATGCACAAAGCTATGAGAAAATGTCGCACGGATGTTTTGTAAAAAGAAATACATATGCATATATATAAATACATATTTGATTTAATACAATTTTGTACTCATATGTATATTACCGCTTTTCATATACATTTGTACATATAAAATGTTTTCGTGGCTTTTTTTTTATCGATTTCGAACGAATACTTCGTTCGCTGTACTAACATGCAAAACAAACATATTTTTTTATAATTTATTTTTCTTTTAAATGTAAATTAAGCGAACAAAGTCTTCGTTCGGAAATAGGTGAACAGGCAGCAGTTAATCTTTTAATATATTAAAATATAGTTTTTTTTATATATGCCTGGGATCTCATCATTGTATGGGCCATATTTTTTTAGTATATCAGTGTTAAGAGTAGTTTACACGATCATAAGTCGTAAGTATTTTGAGGAAAATAAAAATCACGATAAGTTGTTGTTTTTTGAAAATTTTTAAAGAATTATTATATCAGGGAAGAATTTTCGTCAAAAAAACTACTGTTTGCATTGCCGTCTGCCCCTTTAGCAATTGAATACATACAGGCAATTTTATTGTACAATATCAATTACACTGTGCTAGAATTTGACAATTTTTTTCTGACAAGCGGGGAACCTGGCTAACCTAATTTGGGTACGCTTAATCCAGTGGGGCTTACCGTTTTTTTATGTTAGATTTTATTTTCGAGTTATACCGTTATTTCGAAAATGGGGGAGGTTGCACAACATATATTCCCGTAACTCAAAGACGGTTTCGTTTATTGAATAAACAAAAAAGTCCGCAACTTACCTTTAAGCAAGGCAAAACGTTTTTCTAACCTGCGCAGTAGTTTTAAAAACATATACATATTTTTTTGCAAAAAAAAAAAATTATTTACAACCAAATTTCGAAATTTTTGCATTTTAAAAATTGATAAAAAGTGGAAAAACATTTATTTATTGATCAAAATTTATTGAAATAAATTTTGATCAATAAATTTTGAAGACATTTTGCTGTTTACAGGAGTTTGAAGAATTTTGAAGAGCAATTTTGAAGAAAATTTCAATCGTGTAAATCTAGCTTAAGAAAAAAAAAGTAGTACAGCTGTGCTTTCGACGCCACTTGAAAAATTAATTCGCCTTGATCTTGCACTTATTCTACCATGGTTGTAAGTCCCCTTTTACAACGTGGCAAGTGGAAGGCAGGAATTTTTCTTATTCTCTTTGAACTTGCCTTAACCTTTTACAATCGCGAAATTAATAGACAGACAGAAATTATTCGTTTCCTTTCTTCGTTCATTTTCGCTGTTGACGGAGAAGAACATTTAACAGGCAATGATGTATAAAATTACATTGGTGTGAGAAAAATGATATGAAGCAACAACATGAAAATTGCGAACAGTAAAAGAGAAACACGAAAAATGTCTAGTACAGATAGTCCCAATTTACATTATACGATTTTTGTCGTTGTGATTATTGTTAACATTGTACGATTTTTGTCGTTACAACTTCTTGTGTATATATATGTATAATTTGACACTACAAATGAATGAACAAAACGAATCGTAGAGTACACTCGCTTGTGTACCCCTTTTAATTCCTCTCTCCCCTCTCGCCAATAAGGTAAGAATCGCAACGACAAAAACCGTATAATGTAAATTGGGACATAGTCATGTACTACACTCTCTACATCTACAACCCCTCGCCAACAAACTTCGTCTGTCTGCCTTACACTTGCCACATTGTAAAAGGGAACTAATAAGATTTATTATCAGTGTTGCCATGACTAGTTTATTAGAATATGCCAAAACTAAAAAAACCGATAAAACCTGCTTAATCGTAAAATAAAAACAAAAAAAGTAACAAAAATAAAAGATATATACATATAAATTCATTTAATAACGCTTATATACTAGATTTATTTATTGAAGATAGGCAATAATACATATACGGCCATGTTCTGGAAATCAATATTGAGTAAAATTGAAATTGTAGGATATTTTCAGTTAAATTTTTTTACAAATCGCCGGATTTTTCATGATTTTAAGAGTAATTCTAATAAATATTAGTGGCACTCAAAGTATAACGAATATAAAATCGAATAGTTTTATGAACCTTTAGACAGAATCGTTTTAAAAATTTGTTCGATTTCAATTTCACTCGAATTTGATTTCCACAACATGGCTGATTAGATACACCCACTTTTGTTAACTTAAGTTAGTAAAATTTTTCCAAATTGGTACTTAACTTTAAAATACTTAGGCTGAGCTCCAAAGTCCTTATAATTAGCAGACAAAGTAACAAATTTATCGAAGAGTTTAACAATGCATACATAGTTTGCTTATTTTTTCCATACGGTTGCATTGTAGAATGTTTAAAAAGTTCTGCTCTGCAACTGACGTTTTGGATTTCTCCCATATTTTCTGCAAGTTCTGCGGCTCTTATACTATTGACATTATAAAAACATGACACAAAATGCTGTATCGTAATATCCCACTGTTCTATAATTCTTATGGTATCTCTCTCCAAAGAAGCCTACCTGTATAAGAAACACCTAATATCTTATGGGGTGGTACAAAAGAGTATTCCTGGAATTCTTTTATTTATGTTACTCTTTTAGGACTTTGAAAAAAAACTTTAAAAATTACAACAAATAACCTTAATATTTTTGTAATAGCTGAGTATTTATTGATTTTACCAACATTATCAGTCATAACGTTAGCGCCATTTGTTCCCAATCCGACCAAATTTTTTAATGGGTACTGTTTGTTGATACAAATTTTTTTATAAGAAAAACTGAAATTGATAAATTGAATTGACCGTCAAAGTAACTTGCTACATTCATAATTTCATCATCAATAAAACCAATTCTGTGTTTTTAATTTTTTTTTTAGATTTGCACTTGTCTGCTTTGCGACCATTGTTTTAAATTTGTTAAAATAATAAAGTACATTTTCTCAAACCGACCAAAATTTAGTTTGGCCTACCTTCCGACCAAACGACAAATATCCGACCAAATTTGGTTGGCAAAGACCAAGTTAAGCAACCCTGATGCTGCGCTCAGAAAATTTTTTGTGTTGTTAGTATCAATTGAATGACAGGAATAAGAAGAAGCTGCTTGTAAGCAACTTTAAAATCGGTAACAACAATGAACGCGGGAAAGTAAGTAATAGTTAGGATTGATTTATATATATTTAAAAATAATTTAAATGCCAACCTTTTTCCAGAGAATCGAGAGTATTCAATAAGTGCGTTCTTCCCCAATGTCATGCACTGCGTTTTAGTTTGTTCCATAAATTACCAAGAAGTCGAAGTCGTTTAAAAGTTTGGCTAAATGCTTTTGATAGTGACTTTCTCAATTCAATTCCTCATTCACGTCTAGTAGGCCTAGCAGTATGCAGTCGTCATTTTCGAGTAGAAGACTATGTATATCCAACGTCTAGAAGGTTAAATTCTACTGCTGTACCAAATTTAAATCTTAAAACCTTAACGGAATTGGATAAATGCCGACATGCAGAAACACAAAAAGGAGTAGAGTATGTCCAAAGTAATAGCGATGAGACGAGTAACGATTCAAATTCTGCTAATGATTACATGAATGTTCCTTTAGACGCCGAAGATATGTCTTCTAAAGATGAAGAACTTTTTAATGATAATAATAATACTGTCTCCTCAAGTGAGGATGTAAATAATACTATTATTCTTAGTACTTGTGTTGAAGAATCTACAAATGTTTTTCAGATTGTAATTGATAATGGCTTTGTGCTAATGAAAGATCTACAAGTGCAGATGCAAGTTAAGGCTGATATTTTATGGTTACGCCACATTTGCAGTTGCCAGAATTGTTTAAATAAGAAGCAAAGTATATCCTTGTTAAATTTCTTTGAATTGTATAATAATCTGCAACCTGTAATGGCGACAGTAGAAGAAGAAACCAAAATATTAGATATAATTTGTAAGTACATACCTACATTTCTTAATGCTATTTTCCAGTTAGTTGTAGATATAAGAACTAATAATACCTATCTACTTTCTTTTATCTATATATGTACATACATATACATACATATATACAATTCTTAATTTACTGACTTCCTGACTGCACAGCCTAAACGGCTTTAGCTATAAAGTTGAAAAAATGTGGACAGGAGGTTGGTTGGTCTCTCCAAATCGATCCACTAAGAAAAGATTTTGAAAATTCGAATGTTTAGGGGGTAAAAAGGTTAAAAACGTGAAAATTCACTAACCTAAACTATCTATAAACTATTCTAAGTAGGTATCTCCTAATCAAAAACAATTTTTTTAAAAATATATGCGGACATGTGTTTGATACTTTTTTGAAATTCGGTCCTTTTTGTATGTTGGAATTTTTTTTCTCACTCAACCTATCTTTTAAACCAATAAACATAGAAATAAAAGATTACATTTGTAACTTATCTTGAAAATATAAATTTGGTACTTTTTCAAAATTTAAAAAGTACCAATTTATTTATATACGGTTTTTATTACTAAATAATATTAACATTTTTTATTTTTTCGAATAAGAAATAATTCCCAGATTTTACTAAATAAAATTTAAACCATGGTAGAATAAATACAAGGTATGGTCATTAGAAATTTTGTTCTCAATTTTAAAACTTATATAACGTCAAACAAAGGAATATAAGGGCAAAAATTAAAACAAATAAACTAATTTGACATTACATGGGTAAATAATGACAACTCTCCCTCATGAACATACCTTGTACTTATGATACTATGATTTAAAATATAGCATAGTATAATCATTACTTATTATTGTACTTATTCTACCATCAACCTTAGTATACAATATTTAAACAATTTTTTATTAATAAGATTTTTTTTTTTTTATAAAAATACTGAAATTTATTGTTTAGGGAAAGCTAGTTTCTATGCGCATTTCGCGTTTTTTTTATTTTTAAGTACAATTTTTTCAAAGCCAACATATAAAAAAAATTAAAAATTTAATATGGGTCTACGTGTCACGTATGTAGAGCCAATTGTACTACGTCGTGGTTGCTGCTTTTTGCTGATTAAAGATTACTATTTTGTTTTTTTTTTTTTTTTGGAACTTACACTACTCGGACTTTATTGCGATGTAATATATTTATGGCCTTTGGGCTTTTGTATATGATCTCTTAAATAAATAAATAATCGCCTTGGTTCTAATTCCACTACAAAATAAAAGTGAAAAACATTTTAATTCCACATACAATTTCACTTTGTTCAAGCAAAGTAATGAAACGTTATTTTTATGATGATTTCATTTTCATTTTGTTTTAAACAACTATTTCAAGAAATGAAAATTTCTTTTTGCTCTTTTAACATAATTTAAATGTGTTACTTGCAAAATTTTGAAAATTTTTTATTTAGTTGTAATTTTGGACTTCATAAAATCATTTAAATTATATTGTATTGTTTACAAACTTTTTACTTTTCATTTGGGCTCTGCAACTTCATCTGACGTTTCATCTAAAAATTTATCTTCGAAACTATCGGCATGTAAAAGCATGTTCGCACGGCAGCGTATTTTCGTAATTCGCTCTCTTATTCGTAATTCACAGCCCAATTATGGTCCAAATTACATAATTCGTCATACAAAATTTTGAGAGCGGATTATCTCATTTGTACGTAATTCTATTTTAATTACCCTGGGGATTACTTCAAAATCAATGTGAGCTCTAATTTTTATCGGTTTTTTTACCATCACCAGCTGTCAAAGCACTAAAATTTCGCCATATCTCCAACAATGGCCGCTCGTTGCATTGACTCCATTTGCTTACAGCTTTTCTATTTACTGAAAAAATAATTATCTTATATATTTTTTTGAGAAAATATTCTTAATTTACTTTTTCTTTCCATTCTTAACACATGTAACATCAAACAAACAATTAAATTTAGCAATAAACAAAAATAAGAAGAAGAACTGCCAAAACCGATTACGAAAGTGCCGTGAGAACACGGTAATCCAAATAAGTAATAAACACAGAGAGCGAAGTAATCCAAAGCACCGTGCGAACATGCTATAATAGTCATCATGTTCAATTGGCTGATTTGTCTCTTCTAGAAACGACGAATGATCGTACACCTTTTAAACCCTCGAAAGCTCTATAAAGATCGCAAAGCATTGCAACTGCATCATCTTAAGATGGAATGTACTGCTTATTGTTAGGACTACCACCAGATGCTGACGTATCCGCTGTGTTCCCGGAGAATTTTTAGCGACGGCAGTCTTTTCTATCGGTCCAAACCTTTTTTCAAGCAGAAAAATATTTTTCTGAAGGACCTGTGGAAGTATGTTCTCTTGCTACGACCTTTCATAGCTAATCACGCACCGCCCTATCACCCTTATAAAATTCTTTAGCTAATCCAAGGTTTTTTCATGAACCTTAGCAACGCCTTTTCTTGTGTCGATTTTTTGTGCTTCTCCCTTAAAAACAGAAATAAACTCACCATAAAGAAATTTACTTAAATTTTTTTATTAATTTACTCCCATTTTATTATTTTCGCAACAAATATATAAAAAAAGCTAGAAAAAATAATTTGTATTTATTTATTAAATTTCGAATTTCTAATACAACAAGACATAATACCTATCTTATAAATTATAGTATTAGAATCTGAAAAGTTATATTGATAAAACATACTGAGTAGAAATCACATACATAAGTATAATAATAATAATACTAATAATTAAGAAAAGAGAAATAATATAGAAATATAAAAAAAAAATAAGTTACAGATTACGTTCGGTAAAATATTTTACCAAAAAGTATTTTCTTTCACGCGGCTATTTGCTTTAGATTTGAAATTATTTTTTTTGTAGTGAAAATTATTTGTGGAACACAAAAATTCCTCTTGAAACAAACTGGAAATAAAATTTTACTTTTCATTTCACCTTAACGATTTTAAGAACACAAACTGAGTGGAATTTTCGTTTTCATTTCATTTGAGGAATGTAGAACACAGGCGAATACAAACAAAGTATCTTATTTCTACACTCCTCTTCCCAGTTGGACATGTCTTGGAAGACATCGTTGATGACGCGTGTACGACCATAGAAAATCCTACCGTCCAAGCAAATCGTTGACGACTTTTTCACACAAGTGTCCGGAAAATCGTTCACGACTTTTGGGCGACATTATCGCTTAATGTCGTTGACGATCATATGGGCGACACAGTCGTTGACGATCATATGGGCGAAAAATCTATCTTTGTGCGTTCTGTTTCTGTACAAAAAGGTTTTGATTGTGACATTTATTACTTACCAATGGACACAGTATAAAAAAAGACAATCACAATTAACGCTCGGCCGCAAATTACGTTTTGTGTTACATAATAATTATTTTTCCGAAGAGGAAAAAAGCGTTTTTAAAAGGCAGGTTTATTTATTTAAAAACATTTTTTTTTAGATTATCAAAAATAATCATAATAAAAGAAAAATATCAAGAAATTTAAATTTTTAATTAAATGCAGCTTTACAGTTTATACTTTTTTTTAGTGGAAAAACGTTTAAGTACGAATTATTCCACTGGCTGACTCTTTGTATAGAATTTTGACGGCTTAAGGGTGCATAATTTTGAGTAATTTGATGTTGAAACAGTGCAAGATCGTAGTGTTAACGGAAATCTGCAAAAAACAGTTTTTGCAACTTTTACAATGTTATTCACGGCTTTGCCTTAGTTTTTAAAAAAATTACAAAGCAAACCCCTAACCTTTCGTCAATGTAGCCTCAAACGCGAAAAAAATGCATGCAATCGTCGCTTATCTTGGCTTGATTAAGACTATTGAGGACAATATAAGCGACCACTGCATGCATTTTGTTGTCAATGTGATTTGTAACACGACAAATTGTTCTCAATAAAGTATTATTCGAGGAAAATTTAAGAAAATGTCTCCAAAAAAGTCGTAAATACGATTTTATACACGACAAAATACACTTTTTGTTATAAGTTTTTTTCATCAACAAATTCTAAAATGTCCTGAGGACATCGTTGACGATGAATATTTAGGAGAACGTTTCCTGATGATCTGGCATAAGCAACCAGTGAAATGCGCATAGGAACAGGTTATCCTCCAACAATAAATTTTAGTATTTTTATAATTTATAAAAAAAGAGAATTAAGCACAACAAATAAAATCTTTTAATGAAAAAATTATGTATTCCCAAAAACAACTTTTTCGATAATAAAAATTTTAGCAAGTGCACAATCATCAAAAACTGAACCTGCATATTATTTTTATTTTGGTTTCTTGCGAAAACAATAAAAGCAATTTGTTTTTGTTTTTAATTTATTTTTTCTTTACCTACTTACAACTATAATTAATCTTGGGAGAATTCCACCCAGGGACCCGAAATAACTCTTATTATTTTTTAAATATCTAATAGGTTGTGGAAAAAATAACTGAAAAAAATTGGTCCTGTAATAATAATTATAAATTACCCAGAAAATTGTAGTTCTGCGATTAAAATTATGAAAGATTATTATTTTTTTGATCTTTGATAACCGTTATAAAAGATTATTATTTTTTTTGGTCTTTGATAACCGTTATGAAAGATTATTAATTTTTTTGGTCTTTGGTAACCATTATGATAGATTTGTATTCTTATTGGTCTTCAATAACCATTATAAAAGATTTTTATTTTTTCTGTCTTCTATAACCACGCTACAGTTCGCAAATCTTAAGATATTTTTATAAAATTTCGCACACTGACTTATATTTGCACAAGGACGAACTTTTTTTTTATTGATTTTAATAAGGATCCGCAAATTTTTTGATATTGGAAAACAAAAATGTACTTAGGATTTCAAGAAAAATTCTTGACAAAAAGTACCAAAAAACAGAAGTTAGGAAGAACATGTAAATCAGTTAAAATAGCTAATCATTCATTCAAAAGCAAATTTCGATCTACCAAGGTGAAATACCATTTGGTTTAAAGATTGATGTTTCAGTATTGAAGTCATCCGGCTGCAATAGCCGAGTGAGTAAGACGGCAAATCCCACTGAAGAGATTGTGTGGTTACAATCGAAACTAGTCAGGACAACCTGTCCGTGAAAACCTGGGTTTAAATCTCAGCGCAGTCAAGAATGAAAAATTATCAATAAAAATTTTGATTAATTTCATGTTGTAAAATTCCTGTCTTCATAAAAATAATTTAATGACAATTAAATTCAATGAACTTAAGCCTAATTAAAAATATCTAAATTTGGATTAAAATTCATTAACAGTTCAATAAAACGTGTTCTAATTCAATTGGACTAATTAAACTATCTATATTTCCAAAAATAAATTCAGGCCTGATCTCGAGGGTTCAAAAACCCAGAGTTTTTTTTTTCCAAATTTTAGCAGAAAATATTCCTTATATCATTGAACATTGTTTGTAAATTTTGCTACAAATTTAGCTAATTCAATTGAAATTTCAGCTAAATTCAAAGACCGGTTTAAGCTTAATTAATTTTGAATATTTACTAATTTTTTTCTAAAATTTAGCTCATCTAAATATACAGACAATGATTCTTACCTTCATTGATTTTTCTACAGCCGAAAATACTGGTACTGTTAACAGTTATATCTGCAGAGGTTTCGCTATTTCTACTGACATTTTTTTATGAGTGTAAACAAGAGCTTAAAACTGATGAAAATCTCATCGATTCTAAAGTGAGGGTGAAGAAATCTTAAAAAAAACCGCAACAAATGCAAATATTGCTAGTAATACAAATGGTAATAAGAATCATAATTTAATGAAGTTCTTTTTAGAAATGACTTTTATGAAACTGTATCATAGATTCTATAAAATGCTTCATTACCTGACAATTTATTGTTTCTGTAAAGAGTTTCATTAATTCTATGAAGCTTTTCATAAACATTGACTGTAACGAAACCTGTTTCATAGATTTTATTAGGGTGTCATTTGCTGAACTCCAACGAATATTTTCATAAAATTTGTGAAGAAATTCAGTAATGAAATGAAGATAATTCCCTAATAACAGAAACGAAAAAAAAGAAAAGAAAATTTTTTTGAATGGATATGGAAGACCGAAAAAAATAAAATTCTTTTGTAATGGTTACGGAAGACTAAAAAAAATTAAAATCTTTTATAATGGTTATAGAAGACCAAAAAAAATAAAAGTCTTTTGTAATGGTTACGGAAGACCAAAAAAAATTAAAATCTTTTGTAATGGTTATGGAAGCCCTAAAAAAACAAAATGAAACTATAACGGTTATCAAAGACCAAAAAAATATTGGTTATTTGTAACTATTATTCAGAGAGCAGGTTTTAAAAATTCGTGATAAATTATTATATCAGGATTTTTTTAAATATTGGTTATAACGGTTATGTCCCTGATTCCAACTAATTGTAGTGGGAAATGTAAGAAAAGATAAACTCACTGTTTTATTGTTGGTATTTTGTTTAAGCTTTGATATCGTTGCAAACAATACTTTTTGAGTGTATGTAATACTCATTCCCTCTGTGGTCTTGTTTGCTGATAGCTTTGGATTTTCTAAAATTATTTAGGAGAACGTTTCCTAATAATCTGGCCTAAGCAACCAGTGAAATGCGCATAGAAACAGCTTATCCTCCAACAATAAGTTTCAGTATTTTTATCAATTATAATTAAAGGGAATTAAGCACAACAAATAAAATCTTTTAATAAAAAAAGTATGTATTCTCAAAAACAACTTTTTTGATAATAAAAGTTTCCAAATTTTTTAAAAATATCTCGGTTGTCAATACACATCTGACAAAATGTGAACGGGATTGAAGAAGTGGAAGTGGCACAAAATAGATTTATTTATATGCATATATAGAACAGTAATAATTTTTTTTTTCTTAGTTTAGTACAAATATCTTAGTTATCAATGCAAAACAACTATCTATAAGTGGGCGAAATGGGAGAAGTGGGCGTGCACAATATATAATTCTGTATATATGGAGAACGGCAATAGCAAAATTTCAAATTTGGAACAAATGGATGGGTTATCACTACACAACATCTTTTAAAAGTCGATGGGAGTGGACAAGTGGGCGTGGACCTCCCATACACAGATATTATAGCTTTCTGTATATCTAGAGAATGGCAAAAGCGTAAGTTTCCAAATTTGGTACAAATAGTTTAATTATCAATACGCAAGATCAGCCAAAAAGTGGGCGTGTCACAAAATAGAGTCAGGTATACCTTAAGAACGGTAGTTGTAAAATAGTTCAAATTTAGAATGGTTATCAATACAAAACATCTGTTAAAAACTGGGCTAAATTTTAAAAGTGAGCGTGGTATCTCCCATACAAAGACAATATAAATGTCTATATTTCTTAAAAACGGCTATAATAAAAGATACCAAAATTGGTGTAAATAACTTTGTTATCAAATGGGATCTGTTTTAAAAACATTTTACTAATTTTTTTCCAATGGGGGCAGCGAAACGTACTGGGTAAGGAATCTATCTATTTTAACTAAAGGTGCTAAATGGTAAAAATCCATTAATTTTGAAAATAAATTATAGGTGGAAAATAAAAGATCACTTTTATTTTTTTATAGAACTCTTATTCCATTTAAGTATGCATTTAAAATACTTAAGATTCTAGGAAGAAAAGTCACTTTTAAATATTTTCTAAGAAATAAATACATCGAATTTTTTTATATACATATTTTCAGGGAGTGATGGCCACACCTCCACTTATAACCTAAACGAACTGTACGAAAAGCTACAACAGAAACAACAACCAACTCCAGATTCAACATTTTTATAATGTTATTATAATGATTTGCAGCCAATTAATTTTAATGATCTAATACAATCAAATATATCCAGCTCCCACAAAGCTTTATACCGCTTGCAAAAATCAGGCGTGTTAATTATAAATGAAATACCAAAAGACGATAAAGATAGGTTCCTAAAAAAGTCTTTTGTTGGTAAACTTTATGAATATTCATGAGATAAATTTACAATCGAAAAGAGAACATTTTACCAAAATCCCAACATAATACACCATTTTCGAATTATACTTTTAATTCAATGGACAACGGATTACATGTATTGCAATTCCCTTATGTTAAGCATAATTTAAAGATACAATAAAATCTAGTGGAAGGGTTTGGGGCTTTGCACACAATTACCTAAAGATATATATGAATTCTGAACAGAATTTGAAGTGGAATATAATTTTAAAGATGACAAGGGTTATAACTATTTAACAAAACAACCCATTATATTAAAAGAAGATGAGGTAAACCGTATTTAGTTTGATCCTTTTCACATGAATAGTATTAAACCTCAAAATTTTAGACAAGTTGGAAAACATTTTAAAATATTAAATAATGTGTTGCAAATGCCACAAAATCAATGGCCAGTCGAGCTTAATACCGAGACAATTGTTATTATGGACAATTATCGCATATGCTGGGGTCTTAAGGAATCTCTAAGTGATTGGATTGTTTTTACATGAAACGAAAATATTACTTAAGTAGTTTAAATATTTAAAAAAACAACATGAGTGAACGATTAAATTAATTACGTAAGTTATTTCAGAAGATTGCATTCTTTTGTATTTAATTTTTGCTTCTTGTTTCAGATTTATTCATTTAACACCGGTATAAAGTAATGTTGAAATAATAAAAATCTTATTATACGTCCGAGAAAACTCCTACTTTTAACTAACGGCAAGTTGTATTAATTACCCTAATGCCCAATTTTCAGGATAGTATTTAAATCTATATTATGTTAATTTTCAAATAAACTTAAATCGTATTTAAATACAGATTGATTTTTTAAGTTTTATTTGTAGTGTTATTAATTTAAGATAAAAGTATGGTAGCACTACTAAATTCAAAAAAATATCATAAAAAAGCGTATTAATTTAGAAGGTGGACTCCGAAAACAGCAGGCCGTTAAAGCTTTGCCCGTCGTTTTTGTATTGTTTTGATATTGAGGCCACATTACTAATGCCCAATTTTCAGGATAGTATTTAAATCTATATTATGTTAATTTTCAAATAAACTCTAATCGTATTTAAATACAGATTGATTTTTTAAGTTTCATTTAAAAAGTCTTATTTAATTAAGATAAAAGTATGGTAGCACTACTAAATACAAAAAGATATCAGAAAAAAGTGTAGTTATTTACAAGGTGGTCTAAAAAAACCGCTGGATGTTATTGCTTAGTCTGTTGTTCTTGTATTGTTATGATATTGAGGCCACCTTGCTAAGTTAATCCAATGGAAACTTATGTTGAATTTAAATGTACCACATTGGTCAATTAAGTTTTATTTAAGTGTTTAGTGAAGAAGAGAATTTTGTATTTAAAACGATTTTAAACAAAAATGTGTTTTAATGTCAATCCTGAAAATTGACCATAAGTTATTACAATGGAAACTTAAGTTTAATTTAAATTTATCCCATCGGTGAATTAAGTTTCACTTAAGTATCTAGTGAAGAAGGGAATTTTGTATTCAAAACGATTTTAAATATAAATTGGTTTTAATATCAATCCTGAAAATTGGCCATAAGTATATAAATTATTCTCACATGTATACTCAAACCTATAGTTTAAACTAAACGATTTATTAAAATATAAGTTGTAAGCTTTAATAACTTCAGAATTTTAAACGCTACCGCATAATGCGTTTTATTATGTGAAAGCTTGAAGTGTTCTCTTTAAAATATATATGAACTAAATACTGTTATATCGCAAAAATTTTGAGGTAAGAGTAATTTTGTTAAAATACATGAGTAATGAAAAATGATTTTGAAATTGGTTTTTAATGGACTTATTATTCGATTTTTTATATATCACGAAAAAGGTAATGTATGTTGCTGAGATCTAATTTATACTTAAAGAGATATTGGCTAAGAATTATTAAATTTTTTGGTCTATATCTCAAAGACAGTTAGTCAGTTAGTCAGTGGAGTTCTTTCAACGTGAATTGAATTGGTGGTGTTATTCTTAGTTGTTTTTGCAAGGGATTTGGTTCTTATTAAAAAAAATTACAAAATAAATTTATTTATTGTTATAAAATAAAACCCATTAACTGAATAAAATAATATAAAACTGAATTTGATTTGTGAGTGATTTTATATAGAAATTTTATATTAGAAATTTAATACGAGGAAAAAAGGCAGCAGCAAAAATACTTAATTGGACGAGCGAAAAAATAATCTTCCAAGAAAATATACGCCAAATAGTGAAAGCGAGCAGCTTATATCTCAGCCGTGGAATTACAAGCAACTTGATACCAGTCCCCACTCAACTAGATACCAGCCCCCACAGTAAGTACCATCCAGTATTCTCTCTACAGCAATTTTTTACCCCCGTGTACCCATACAGTTAGTGCTAACTGCGTTAGCAGAATTTTTTTTAAAAGCGCTTCTTAATGTAAGTAATTGCTTGTTCCTTGTTTGCCGACGGGTTAGAAATCTTGATGAGTTCCGGTGTTCTATACAAAATTGTACAAGTAATAAAAAGAATAACAATTTTCATATATCCAATTTGCCGTATGCTAAAAAGCTTGCATACGACTTTGAACAAATAACATATTTGTCAACATACGTAGAACATTTTTTAAATAGTAAAAATAGTGTGCTTAGACAATATGCTATAACTGTGAACAAACGATTGCTGACATCGTTAACAAATGCCTGTCATATGTGGGTAAGCATACGTTTATTGAAACAATTTGTGTCTACACGATATGTTGGCACCATTAGAAAATTTTTCAACATAAATATGCTGATTCAACATATCGCTTAGACTTAGCTTTACACATACTATACGACTTATTTTATATTAGCAAACGTATGAAGCATATTTCTTTTAGGCATATGAAATTTAGTGACAAATTTTCTAAAAATTTATATTTAACATAATCTCAATGTTTATAACAAATCCTTATATTTATTTTCCATTTATATTTATTTCGTTGATAAATTGTGTTGTTATAACCTCTCTATATTTTCTTTTTGTAAATACATGATCATCATATAATAAATGACCCTGAACGGTAGTGTCTGTTATATAAAATTGAAGCCCATCAAAAGATCGCACTTTCTTAAAAAAAAAGAATGCAATAAACACATTCTTTAAAATGTGACCATATTAAAAATGTAACAATAACATTAAAATTATTCATAAGCGCAAAAATTTAAGAAATCAACGGTAACATTTAAAAACAACTTTTCCAAAAATAAAACAAAATATTTAAAATTGCCTTTCTCTTTTTTATTTCGTATTCTCCACTGTTCTCCAATTTAATGCATGGTTCTCTGCATGTTGTTGTTCTTTTTACTATGTAAACACTAGGGAGATCGATTATTCGACATTTTTCAATAACCGGTTTTCGAATATTACGAATAGTTGCTATTTTAAAAAACCCGGTTTTCGGTTAAGCATTTTTTAAATAACCGGTTAACCGGTTTTAATTCGAATACATAAAAACACAAAAATTAAATAAGTTTTTGTAATAAAAAGTTAATTTGAATAAAAACAAAACAATTTGCAAAGGTAAGGAACTAACAAAATACATAGATATCACTTAGATCAGACCTTACAAATATTTGACGATAAAATCCAAGAAAAGTGGGACCAGTAAATTGATCAAACTAAACTTTATTTGTACGAAGATATTTGTATTATGTAATTTAGAAACTGTTGAATGACATTTGATCTAGACAAACGTTTTGCAAAAGCAAATAAATGATAGGAGTTTTATGAAGTTATTTTTTGAAATATTCTCTCAAATTTATTTTGAATCAGTTTTAATTTGTTGGTGGTTAAGCATGTCTATATAAATAAACCATATTTTTCAAAAGTTGCAAACAAAACCTCTTAGCCAGGATTATCTATTTCAAATTATTTTGTTTCAGTGGTGTTTTAATAAATAAAACTGGTAGAAGTTTTTCCCAAATCGTTGATTCCGCCGAAATGTTGTAGTTTTCAGCATGAAGAGATGCTAGAACTACTTAAGAGTTTTTAGTGCATTAACGGGCATTTCGTCCTCGGCAACACAACGGGCTAATATTTCACCCAATGATTAATTTTTTGCAGCGTATTTTAGTAAGTTCTTATTTGTCTTTAGAACTTCTTCGAACGGAGCAAAGTTTTATTTAGAGCACATTAATGTCAAGCATGTAGACTAATTAAAGGTGATTAATAAGTCGTGACATGGAAGAACCTTTGTAACTTATCATTTTAGGGCACCTCAAGCACCTAACTTTGTCTTTTCAATCGCGTTCGAAAAATATCTGGAGATAGCCTTTATATAAAAATATATTTAATTTTAGAATACTCTTGCACAAATTACTATTTACTTTTTAACTGCACACGTTTTTGTAGTATTTTGTTTTTTTTTTCTACAAGAACACACGTTTTTATAAGCGATTTGTATTTACAGTGCTCATAATGTTTTTTGACCTTTGTTAAGGGCATAATAATTGCTTGGCAAACATGCAGTTTAATTTTGATTCTGTTTTCCAATAGACAACACAATCATATTTTGTACAAACATTAATTTTTCATTTTTGTTTTGTTTTCAATGAATGTAGCCGACGATTGTGCTGCGGAAATTTTGCTCGCTATTTGTTTAAAAAGGAAAAAAATATAAAAGATAGAAAAGGATTTAGAGAAAAGAGTGCTCTAAACAACGAGCTGTTTTGAGGGAAATTATTCTGCTAAAACAAATTGTAATTTACGGGTGAAAATTATGTTTTTCTTCTTCTTCTACGTCATTACTCTGCAAAGTTTTCGCTGAAATGATAACTTTTAGCACTAAACACCACAAAAAGTTTGACAAATATCCAACATGTCTGCCAAATATTAAAAATGTTTAATATTTCTGCAAACATTGCTTCAAATGTTTGTCCAAACAGCAAACACCCTAATTAACAACACAAAATATTTGTACAAACGTAAAATTATGACATGTTTTCCAAGCTATTTGTGTGGTTTATTATGCCCTTTACATTTTGTTTTGACATTCTTCATAAAAAGTTTAAGTTTAGCCAATATTCAATTAGAAAAATATTTAAATTACCAGTAAATCTACAACAAAAGCAAGAAAAATGTATATAAATTACACATTACTAAAATAACCGGTTTATTATACCAAAATAACCGGTTTATTTGATATTCGAAACATGGGCATTTTAAAATATCCGACTTGGGCAAAGCTAAAATAACCGGTTAAAACCGGTCGAATAATAACCGTCCGATCTCCCTAGTAAACACAAAAGCTAAGAATACTGCTTCTGTTATGTGTTTACATTGTTTTTGCTCACACTAAAATACCTGCTTCGCTAACTAAAGCGTCATTGCGTAGTCGGCCTTCGTTCGGAGAAAAGGCCGATTTTAGAAGCTTTACTTTGCGAAGCCTGTACTTGTTATACCATATAGAAGAAAATCCTTGCGCCCGGCCGAAGGCCAGCTGTTCAGAGGAACTTTAGTTAGCGAAGCCGGTAATAAATAATGCCATGCAGTTTTGTGATAATTAGTCGATAATTTACCATATGTCCCATATAAACCACGGACAAGGCCGATTTTAGAAGTTTTACTTAGCGAAGCCGGTACTTGTTATATCATAGAGAAGAAAATCCATGCGCCCGACCGAATGCTGGCTGTTCATAGAAAATTTAGTTAGCGAAGCCGGTAGTTGTTATATCATAGAGGAGAAAATCCTTGCGCCCAAAAGCGTTTTCGTTATATATATATATATATCTTCTTAATATATAAAAAATCCGTGTCACTGTGTATGTTTCGAATAAACTCAAAAACGAGTCAACTGATATTCATGAAAATTGGCATATATATGTAATTTGGTCCAACTTAGATGATAGGATAGTTATTATTTAAATTAATGGCCTGGGGGCGGAGGGGCGTGGCAAAATCCATAACTTGAGAACGGCTTGACCGATTTGAACGATTTTTTCTTTAAAATGATCGCCATGGTCCAACTTAGGTTATTACGGAAAGAAAATTTTGCCCCGCCCACTTTTACGCCCACTTTTTTCGATTTACCTAAAATCAGAAAACGGCTCCATCGAGTTGACTAATTTTTCTTTCAAATGTTCGTATTAATCAACTTTAAGTTTTCATCGAAAGAAAAATTTACCACGCCTACTTTTACGCCCACTTTTTCTATTAAGCGCATTACTGGAGAACGGCTTGACCGATTTGGACGAGTTTTTCTTTAAAATGATCGCCATGGTCTAACTTAGGTTTTGCGATAAGAAAATGTTGCCCCGCCCACTTTTACGCTCACTTTTTTCGTAAGATTCACAGCATATATATACATACATACAACCATATGTATTTTCAAATCAAATGTAAATTAAACATATGTATATGAACAACATTTTAATTTATAATATTATAATGATGAAACAGAACTGGGGATGAACGATGTTTTACATGCAGTTTGACATGAAATTTCGCCAGAGAATGCGGTCGTGAAATAAAATCAATTTTATTTTGAGGACGTTTTTTCTAATGCTCTCACATATAGACACTTATCCTCTTAACAATGTGACATATGTACTTTCATTCAAAAAACTTTATGATAGGTATTTCATGGATTTTTATTTAAAGGCCGTAAATTTCGTTTAAAGATCAATTTAAATCGTCTGGTAATACAACACTAATGTTTGCTTAGGGCCAGCAACGCGGACCGGGTCAGCTAGTATATATATATATATACATATATATGTAGCTCTTATTTCTATTTAACTTCTTTTGTAATTATGGACCTTATGACCCTTTTGAAAATTTCAATGTCTATATGCAAAGTGTCAATGCCCACGGAAATTATGACATTTTCAAAAGTCATAGTGTACATTGACAGAATGACACTTTTTGGAGTGACACAGTGTATATCGTTACTTTAATATACAAAGGCCCTAAGTCGTTTTTCTTTGAAATCGTTTTTTTTGCATATTTTGATAGACAATCCTCTAGTACACTCATGGTAAAAAAATTGATTCGATCCGACCAAAAATAACAGAGATACAAGCAGTATAAAAAAGCCCTAAGTCACTAAAGTATTTTTTTTACAAAATTAAAGCCCTAACTCATTATTTGAAATTAACTTAAGTACTTATACTGAGCATAGTAAGTTGCACGATGTGAAATATATTGACTCACAGATGCATAGTAGGCGTTAAATTTATTTAATTTTTTTAAATACGTTTTTAAATTGCGGACCTCATTTTGTGCTTGTTTTTGTGAGAAAAATTAAAGATATACTTTAATCGCGTGAAAAATTATTAACAACCCAACTATGGCCGAAATATCTGATTTGTGTACACCGAAAAGGAAAAATAAAGCAGAAAAATGTGAGTGGCAGCGGAATATAAACATAAATAATCGTATGAAAGGTAAGGAATACAACAGTTTATCGAAAACAGGAGTTTGTCAGAAACCTGAAAGACAAATGGGAGAACCTTGTTCGTCACGTTTCTGTGCAAAAAGTACGTTAAGACACTGTACAAAATTCACGGAGTGCGTACGGAAAGAAATATTCAATCTTTTTTGGGAGATGACTTGGGACCAGAAGCGTTTGTATGTTACCGGGCTTGTAAGTTTCTCAGATAAAAAAAGTGTTCTCAAAATTCAACACGAACCAAAACAATTTCATATTTTTTGAGAATTAATTCAAAGCGTTTACAAGTATGTCGCAACACTGGGATTGAAGGAGAAAATGGTACGTAACTGGATTAACAAAAGCGGAGATCATGGTACACAAATAAGTCCCGAAAAAGTTTCAGGCTTTCACAAACAAGTTAAACAAAACTCGGCTACTGGTATTCGATATAAAGAAAAACGAAACTTTCTTCGTAAATGGCTAGATATGCTCCCGAAAATGGAATCTCACTATTGTAGAAAGAGGACTAAAAAGCTTTATCTAGATACCAGTTTTACTTCCTATCAGAAGGCTTACAGGCTCTATTCAGAAGAATGCAATTCGGATAAAAAAAACCGAGATATGAAATTATCATATCCTATTTTTTCAGAGGTCTTTAAAGATCTGAATATATCTTTATTCAAGCCAAAAAAAGACGAGTGCGATGTTTGCGTTTCATATAAAGCTAAAAACTTGCCACAAGAAGACTACGAACTGCATAGAGAGAAAGTAGATATAATGAGGGAAGAAAAGAAAAATGATATAAAAAATGCCGAGTCCTTGTTATGTGCAGTGTTTTTCATGGATACTCAAGCTGTTAAATTAGTACCCCAACTAAACGCTAGTGCTTCCTATTATAAAATGAAATTGCAAATACATAACTTTACCATTTACAATGCTGTAACACATGAATCCCACAATTATGTATGGGACGAAACAAATGGGAATCTCGTGGCTTCAGTTTTTGCATCGTGCATCACTAAGCATTTGGAAAATTTCCTAATTGGTACACCACATTCACCACATAATTCTTTATTCAGATGGATGTTTCTATCAAAATAGAAACGTAACATTATCCAACGCATTATTAGCCTTTTGCGAGAAAACTGGTATAACAATTGAGCAAAAATATTTGATAAGCGGACATACACAGATGGAGTGTGATGCAACTCATTCGCTAATAGAACGAAAGATACGTAAAAAACAAATAAACTTGCCCTCTCAATTTTTAGAGCTCATTACGGAGGCGCGAAAGGATCCATTTCCTTTGAAAGCCAAACAATTAAGTTACGATTATTTTTTGGATTTCGAAAGTATACCAAAGCGATATACCAGGTACTAAATATCTTAAAATACATAATGTAAATAAAATGTATAAGAAAATCTTTTATGTTTAAATATAGGAAGAAGCTGTGGAGATCCAACTGTGAATATGTTGCGGGCTCTAGGTCATGATTCGTCAGGATTATTATATTACAAAACGAACATCAATGCGGAATATGAACTACTTCCTTATAAGTCCAGGAAGTGCGATAAGGACATTACTCCCACGTGCTTATATAAAGAAAGAATTCCAATAAATATAAAAAAATGGGAACACTTACAATATCTGAAAAAGTTTATTCCTTCCGATTGTCATAGTTTTTATGATTCTTTACCCCACAGCTTGTAAATCTTATCTGTATCACAATATACATTTCTCCTTTATACTTACATAATATTTAATATTTATATATATATACATATTATATTTGTTTTCAATTAATAAAATCCTGTTTTAAACGAAAAATATTTCTTTTTTTACCTTATAACGAAAAGCCCTAACTCGCAAAAACTTTCAATATATTGAATCACTAAAAGCCCTATCTAATATAATTTCATAAAATTCTCTTAATTTTAAAAAAATTATTATATCATTAAATTCCTTAGAGAATTTAATAAAAAACTGCGTTTAAAAAATTACTGTATCTTTAAAACTTAAGATTTTATTTAGTTTTTTCCCTCTCCTGAAAAGTAAGGAAAATATTACTTAGGGCTTTTATATATTAAAGTAACGATATGGACACTGTGTCACTGGACTTAAATTTAAAATAAAAAAAGTAATATATATTTTTATATATAAATAGGAAAATGGAATAAACAAAATCAATATTAATTTGGAAAAGTAATTGCGTGTACGATATTTTTTGTTAGTCCGCCTTTAGCCATCACAACTAAGCTCGATAGCGTATAATTGTCCGTGTGAAATTCATGGTGTGCCAAAATCTAAGATGCAAACATATATCGTTTGACTGCGACTTTTTGATTGTCATTGCGTATGCCAATCTAATGGAAAATTGAACGCGTTTGAATTCAATTGGCACATCTGGGAGAATCATTAGAATTCGTGGCAGCAAAACATTTTTGAACATAAACCATTCAAAACTGTGGCTTCGATTACATTTTTCATCAATTTTTAATGACCAATGGCGTACCATTGAACAGCAGTGGTGAGTTTAAATCCCAAAGTAAAATAACCGGAGATCCAACTCAGTCGTAGAAGATGTGGTGACATGCCTGGCAAATCCAGTGAAATCAAATCAAAAAATCTGTTGGGTTATTTATAGGTTATTTAACATCGCAAACTGCATCGACCGATTTGTATGATACGAAGTTGTCTGACAACGGCTGCTTTATCCTAAAGTTTAATGCGTTGACGTCCACATTTTTTGCTGCCAAAATAGCTCTTTCTGCATGCATGATTTTTTTATTATCAGAAAATATGCGATCAGCTAAAGAATTTTGGGAATTAACAATTGTGCAGAAATTAGTGGGCCATTTTATGCACTCAGTATTTTCATAGACATCAACTTTTCCATCGCCGATATAAAACAATATGTGTATTTTTTATGCAAAATTAAAAAAAATGCGAAAAGAATTTGGATAGGGATACCCTAATAACCGATAGGTTATTACAAAATATCGTTTATTAGGGTGGTTTTAAATGTAATTTTCTACGCTAACGTTAACTTTTGAAACCGTTGAACAGGCAGTATACTTTCCAGGTGCTTAAATGCCTCTCCGTCTCTGTTCGTAGCTTTTACTGAATTTTGCAATAAGCCAGTTTGATATGTAGTGGCGACAAAAATATTTTTCTACAAAGGGCTCACTTGCGATGTTTTGCTTCCCGGAATCGTACGTGATCTTAAGGGCCAAACTACTGATAGTTTTTTCTGTGTATTTAAAGTTATTAGGTGCGTTCATTTACTGAAAATTTTTGCTTATTTTCAATAATTGTTACTAATAAGTGTTCACGTACCCGAAAAACATGCAACGAGATACTGATAAAAGAGCATAAACATTTGGAAGACATTTTTTTTTTAAATTTCTGATAGCAACATTTTTACTAGCAAAAATTATTCAACCACTTGTTTCATTTTTTTGTTTACAAAACAATTTTCACAATATATAAATTAAACAAAGTTCTTCAGTAACATGAAATATTTATTTTCCAAAATTTAAGAACAATATTCTTGCTCAAAAAGTTCAAAATAATTTTGAATAAAATTGAATTTATTAAGAAATATTATCGTATCTTACAGCTGAATAGTAGGTGTGTTCATTTACTTTACTAGCAGAAACTTGCAAAGAGAGAGTAAGTAGGAATTTAAAGAAATTGCTCTCAAAAATACTAAAAAGTAAATGAACACTTTGCCAGCCAAAATTTGCAAGTTAAAGTAGTGACGTATATACAGGAATATTTGAGTACCCATTAATTATTCTAAGACTTGGGAAGATTTTATACATTACGTTAAAAATAATGTGATTTTATTAATTTATATTTGTTTATGTTGAATAAAATGAATCACGAATTGGATTTTTATTTTATTTAGGAGGTGAAAGAAGAATTCGGGGTTTCCTCAATAATAAAAGATAAAAAAAACTTTGTTAACAATAAAAGTATTTATAAGGCAAAACAAAATATTTGATGTAACAATCTATGCATGTGTAACCTATGTATATAGGCATATAAAATTTCAACGTTACGGACTGAGTGACAGATTTATCTTCGCACAGCCTTAAGTTATAAGGTTGACATTTTAACCGGATGCTGGTCTCTCGCTTAATCGATCCACTAAAAGTGGAAGAAATTGGCTAATAGTACGGAAATTGTGTGTGTGGTAGTCACCAAATTTAGTGCATTGCGATTCGCAAGAAACTACTTTCATGTGTTAATGCTAGGTAACATGGAATTATTGGAAATTCGAATGCTTAGGGGATAAAAAGCGTAAAAACGAGTAAATTCGCTAACCTCATAACTCCTAAACTAACCGTAGATTCATCCATGCTTTCCAAGCAATATTTTTGCCCGAAGAATGATTTTTTTAATGAGAGTGTTCTTCAGAACGATTCACCTATTTCAAAAAATTTGCCCGGAACGGGTTAATGGGGAATATGGTTTACAGATGTAAACAATTATACAAATTGGCAGCACATCTAACAAACTACTTATATTAAATTGTTTTCTAAGAGTGTGTTAGAAAAATGGACGAAAAAAGGAAAGTGTTTTTATTATTTTTTTTAATTATATTAATTTTTTTTATTTAATTACTAGCGGGCCCGTTGCCTGCTTCGCACGGCAAAACAAAATAAGAAAAGAAACACACTTGTTTTTAATAAAGTTGGTTTTGTTCCCTATTATTCAATTTTTAATTCTAGTTTCTTACAATCTTAGACTATGTATCACTTAAACTATCTTAGAGCTCTTTCGTAGACAACATTTTTGGTTTTGCCATGAGTTGTTGTGTAGATAAAGAGAACTGAAGGCTTGCCAACACGTGAGCACGAAACATATAACTGGCCGTGTGAAAAGCAAGGATATTCTAAATCAATTCCGCACAATTCCAACGATTGCCCTTGCGCTTTATTTATTGTAATAGCAAATGCAAGACGTATTGGAAACTGTAGTCTTTTGAATTCAAAAGGTAAATCTGATGGAATCATTGGAATTCGTGGAATCAATACATCTTCACCTTTAAACTTCCCCTTTAAAATTGTTGCTTCGATCAAATTGTTCATGACCTTTTAAGCCAGCAATAGTCAATGATTGGCCTTGTGCTTTGTTGATGGTAATAGCAAAGGCAAGACGCAAAGGGAATTGGGAGCCGCTTGAATTCAAATGGTAAATCGTTGGAATCGGTCATGCCGTTTTCCAGTTATGCGCTTAATAGAAAAAGTGGGCGTAAAAGTAGGCGTGGTAAATTTTTCTATCGATGAAAACTTAAAGTTGATTAATACGAACATTTGAAAGAAAAATTAGTCAACTCGATGGAGCCGTTTTCTGATTTTAGGTAAATCGAAAAAAGTGGGCGGGGCAAAATTTTCTTTCCGTAAAAACCTAAGTTGGACCATGGCGATCATTTAAAAAAAAACCGTTCAAATCGGTCAAGCCGTTCTCAAGTTATGGATTTTGCCACGCCCCTCCGCCCCCAGACCGAAAATTTCAACCAAACTTCATATAAACCATATATGGGCCACTGCCTACGTAGTGTATAAGTTTGGTTGAAATTGCACGACGCGTTTATGATTAGTTCGGCGACGTACATATACGGACTTATTTTTATATATATAGATTCACCAAAAAAACAATTGTTGCAATGGCAGCTCAATTCATCTTTTATGTACAAATAGAAAGTTGCATCGTACTTCATTTTGTTCTGAACAAGAATTAAAATGAACACATTAATTTTTGAATTAAAGCCAATAAACATAGAAATAAAAACTGTTTTACATTCTTAACTTATCCAAAAAAATACAAATTTGTTTCTTTTTAGAAATTTAAACATTTAAGGGGTGAAAATTTTACCTATTTTTGGTACTTTCTTAACAAAACATTTTTCTCCATTTTTTGCAATTATAGGCCTTCACTACAATAATGAATTTTTTTATATTTCAATGGGGAGAAAAAATATAAAAAATGGTGAAATGCGGGAAATTAAATGTCTTTGTTTTACTATTTCTTTCAACAAGTGGTACCTTTTAAATTTGCTATAATAGCTATTAGATACATAAAATTATAGGTGCAGGGTCCAGAGTGAATGAGGAGAACCTATAACGTTGGTAATTTTTTTAAAACTTAGAAACATAAACTTTGGTATTTAAATATGACCACGAGAGAAATGTAAAGAGGAAGCGGGTTAAACTATTGTTAATTATAAAATAAATTTAGATTTTCTCATTATCTACTTTATGGCCGTTTTATTTGGTCCAAATGCATTTCTTTGGTGTTTGTTTCATAACAAACAAAACGGTCATCAAGTAAACAATGAGAATGTCTCAAATTATTTTATAAATAATAAGAATCAAGCTCAAGCTTAATTAATTACTTCTTTTATGTTAGAATAAAAAGGTCGAATAAGAATAAATGAAATAATATTAATAAGAATCTTTAATTTTTAAATAATTTAATTTGCAAACACATTTTTTAACTAATGGGGTATTATACTGCAATAGTGTTGAGTATCGGGTATCTAGGTAACCATTATACTCACAATACTAATAACAACACCTGATCGGTTAAACGCAAAACAAAATACATAAAAGATTTTTTTAACAAGCTCGTTATTTTATTTAGCAATAAAAATATCGAAATATCTGTCCTAAGTTAAACAAAAGTATGTTTTCTTATCGCATACATTTTTTAATAATTTTAAAAATCAACATTAGCTTATAAATTTTGCAAAATATCCTTATTTAAAACTTTTTTTGGAAAAGTTTGTTTTGTAAACAAAAACATGAAACAGCAGTTTTAAAAATTAGCTGCGTTCGAGAACACAAAAGTTTTTACTATTTTTTACTGAACTTTACTGCATTTTACTAAATTGCGTTCGCGTACACAAACTACAGTAAATGAGAACACAAATTGAGAGCGTAAAGTGACAGTTTTTGACTGAGTACTTACAAATTTTTACTGCAGAAATTTTTGCAGTAAAATTTAGTAAAACAAAAAAACATATGTTTTAAAAGGTAAAAAAACAAAAGTAGCAAACAAAAGCCATACAAATTGTGGAAAAATTGTTTAAAAAAAGAAAAGTTGAAATAAAACTAAAATAAAAACAAAAAATGAATAAATATTAATTAATTAAACTTGTTTGTGAAGAATTTATATGGCTAAATACCAACTTTTGAAACTTTGTTTTGTTATGTTAATTTTCTGGAGTTGTAAAAGTGTCAAGTACTCGGGTACTTAGAACAGCCCTTGTTTTTAAAGTTATCAATAGTAAAAAAAAGTATTCGTGTACTATTGATCAAATTTAGCCGGACACAAATTAGCATATTCAAAAAAAAATAAAAAAACAAACAAATATGAAAGATTACATAAAATAATTTGTTTGTATTTTCCAAAAATATTCGTGTTATTAAAAGTATTTAATCGAATACCGACAAGAAAACGAGTTAAGTAGTCAAAAGTGTAAACTTTTTTCAACACTTTAATTATTTTCCATCAGCTGTTGCCTTTATTTTACGAAATTTTACAAATTTTGCGTTCGCGTACTTTTCTGGACAACAGCTTTTTGAGAGAGCAAATTTTTAAGTTTACTCATTTACTGCATTTTACTGTAAAAGTACTCAAACGCACCTATTCTTGCAAGTTAAAATTTTACCAGAAAAATTTTTCAAGAATTTTTTTGTCTCTCAATTTTTTTCTCCCTTTTGACGCTCTCAACTTGCAAATTTTTTGGGTTAATGAAAACTTTCCAGTTACAATTGTTACAAATTCGTAACAATTTTTAGTAAATGAACACAGCTATTAGTGTCTATATGCCTAAATTGCTAGTTTTTGCTGGTAAAGCGTTCATTTACTTCTTTATTATTTTGAGTAATTGGGAGAAAAATTTTGTAAATTTAAATTAACTCTCTCGTTGCAAGCTGCCGCTAGTAAAGTGTATGAATTGTTCAAAAAAAATCTAAATGACAAAATCATAAAAAACATTTTTTATCAGCTGTTTTCTTGTGTTTCTTTTTTGCGTATGTGATGTGTAATAAAAGCAACTGAAATTTTCGGATAAGTTAAAAAATATTTTTGTGTTAATATTTGTGTGAAAATATGTATATAACTATATATATATATGTATATATATATATATATATATATATATATATATATATATATATATATACATACATATATATATTTTTTAACGTTTTTAACATTTCAAAGCTTGCAGCGCTATTCGTAAGCGACTATTCTGATCCCCACTTAAAAAACCAAAATTTTTTTGCTAAAAAATACCTATCACATATACATAAGAAGAGAAGTCGATTCGTTTTGCTATCATCAACCCCGTACTTCTCTAATTGAAAACGAATAAAAACATGTAAATGTGAATTGCAGAAAAGCAAAAATGCTGAAGAAATAGAATTTCGAGTGAATTCGGATTCAAAAACACACGTTGTTGTGTAAATTCAAGACCTTAAAGTAGTTTTATGCAAAACTAAAATTTATGATTTATGACGATGTTGCAGTTTTTAAGATTTTTAGGTTCATTTTTGAGTTATGACGATGTTGCAGAAAGTGAGCAAAATGTATTTACTTACATAAACGTTTTTAAGATTTTTAGGTTCATTTTTGAGTTATGACGATGTTGCAGAAAATGAGCGATATGTATTTACTTACAAAAACGTTTTTAAGATTTTTAGGTTCATTTTGGAGTTATGACGATATTGCAGAAAATGAGCGATATGTATTTACTTACACAAACGTAAAGATTTTTAGGTTCAGGAAGTAATCAGAATTATGTAGGAAATTATTTCCTAATATGCATGCCACGATCACATTAATTAATAAACATTATAGCTGTTTATTATGAATATTTTTACTACAAATATTTGTTAAAACTAAATTAAACTATAATTTTATCAGAATATGAAGAATACAAATTAAAAAATTTGATTTTGGTTATAATAACATAACTGAAATCCAATGTTGGTAATTTAAAATTAAATATTTTAAGATTTGGTTAATTTGCTTGTTGGACAAGTTTAATCATATTTCCCTTCCATGAATTTGAATAAAGTTATTGTGAATATAAATTATATTAATATTATTCGACTAAGATTAAGATATAGTAAATTTTTTATTTTTATTTGTATATATTCGCAAAATTTTTTGTAAAAAATCAACTTAAAAAAATTCAAATTATGTATTTTCCTTTGGTTTGATTCCATGGCCCAATTAGTAGGTCTGTTCGAAACGCCTGCTGATTTTTTGTAGAGTTGTGTTTTTAATCATAAAACATAGGCATAAATGGTCAAAATGTCAAAAGTTGTTTACATTTTTTATTATATTTTTTTTAATATTCTTTTTGATTTTAAGAAACGGGTTTTCTTATTGTTAAAATAAAAATAAAATTTAATAATTGTAAAATAAAAAAAAGTGTAATAATATTAAAATGCGTTATTGGACAGTGTGTAAAAACATTTTAAAAGTGGATGCGATACGTTATTTTCAGTGCCAAAAAACCCAGTGGAAAGTGCAAAATGGGGTAAAATATGGAGCAGGAATTTGGCCCCATCACATGAAATTTGCGCAGACCATTTTTCGGAAGCAAGCATTGTACGCCAAAATTCCGGTTGAACATTTTCATTAAACAAAATAAATACATGATAAAAACAACACATTTTTCTTAACAGGTGACAAGTTTTTGACATTTTTAACATTTGCATACACAAACAAAACGCGTGTTGTTTTTTCTATTGTTGTAGTTGTGCGCAGACCTACTAATTGTGCCATGGTTTGATTCAAAGAAAAATATTTGTTTTTATCAATATATTCATTAAAAAATTTACAAATAATTTAATCCAACAAAAAACCTTCCAAATAATTTAATTAAAAAAAAAAAAAATATAAATACTTTGATTCAACAAAAAAACCTTATAAATAATTTTATTTAGAAAAACAAATTATAAATACCTTGATTTGTTTTAAAGAAAAAGAAAATTTCAATTTTTTTCAATATTTAAGCCTTGTACACAATAGGCAGCAACATTTTCACTGGTCGTCAATTTTTTTTCGTAACTACAGGTGTGAAAGTAAAATTTCCGGTAGTTTCCTTCATTCTTCTTTTTAAATTATATTTTCTTTGCTTCTAGATGCAAATCAAAAGGTTGTTAAAAATTAACTATTATCATATGTACCTCAGTGATATTGAAAAACTGAAGGAAATTTCCGAGAATCTATGAAATTTTATTAAAATATAACACACCAATTACATCTACAGCACCAATCGAGAGACTTTTTTCACTAGCAGGATTATTGAATAGCCAAGAAGAAATTCTTTAACTGATGATCATTTTGAACAACTTTTCATTCACAGTTTTTAAAACAATTTTCTGTATTGTTCTGCAAGGCTAGACATTTTTAGAATTTTAATAAATTTGGTTTTAAAATGGTAAAATTAAATAATTTGTTGAAATTTTTCAGAATAATAATATTTAAGTTCTTTTTTTTTTGAATATTATGTATTTGGTAATTTATAATTTGAATATTCTTAATTTGTTTATATGTAGTTTGTTTGAATAAATTTATTTAGCTTGTACAAGTTTTTTGCATTTTAAAAAAATAAAAATGAATATTATTCAAGTTTTTTATATTCAAATATATTCAATTTTATAATGTTTCAACGAATATTAATAAGTTGTAGAATTTAGATTGAATATATTTGCAGCTAAAAATATATTAACTAAAAATTAAATTTAAAAAATAATTAGTATTATGGCTATTTTATTGAACTGTTAATGGTTTTTAATCCAAATTTCGAAATTTTAATCAGGCTTAAGTTCATTGAATTTAATTTTCATTAAATTATTTTTATGAAGAAAGGACTTTTACAACATGAAATGAATTAAAATTGATTGATAATTTTTCATTCTTGACTGAGCTGGGAATTGATATAAATCCATTAAGATAGGTAATCTGTCATTTAAAGCAAATTTCGATCTACCAAGGTAAAATACCATTTGGCTTAAATATTTATGTTTGACTAATGACGTCATCCGTCGTCAATGGCGGTGAGTGCTAAACGACAAGCCCCTCTGAAGAGATTGTGTGGTTACTATTGAAATTAAAGACAAATTTCTTTTATGTTTAAATTGAAAATTAAGCAAAGTTTTATTATAAGAAT
The DNA here is from genome assembly GCA_943735925.1 of Pollenia amentaria. Taxonomy (NCBI): domain Eukaryota; kingdom Metazoa; phylum Arthropoda; class Insecta; order Diptera; family Polleniidae; genus Pollenia; species Pollenia amentaria. The sequence goes on from OX031007.1 coordinate 50,136,388, forward strand.
TCTCGTTACAAAAAATTTTCGGCTGTTCACAAGAATGTATTGAAAGTATATAAAAGTAAAATGAAAATTTTCCATGTCATGTAAAAATAAAAAAGAGTTGCCAAATCACCATATCCATATGCTATAAATATTTGGGAATACGGTGAAACAAAAGTTAAGTTAAACCGATTTTGGAATTGACAAATAAAGTTGAATTAAAATTAACGTATTTTCAACAGTTACAAGCGAAACTAGTCAGGGCAACCTGTCCGTGAAAACCTGGGTTCACTTCCCAGCTCAGTCAAGAATGAAAAATTATCAATAAATTTTAATTCATTTCATGTTGTAAAATTCCTTTCTTCATAAAAATAGTTTAATGAACTTAAGCCTGATTAAAATATCGAAATTTGTATTAAATTTAAAAAAATTTTATTTTCTATTTAACTTTCTATTTAACATAGTTGTATGTTTTAAATATTATAAAAGAGTGCCACAATGTATTTGAAAAATATTTTTGTTTAAAGTGGATATTTGTTCATATGATCTGAAATCTTCTACAATTGTGGATAAGTTGATTGTTTTTTGGAGTGCTATGAAAATCTTTATTAAAACTTATAAATATTCCGGTATGTGATGAAAATCGATCGATTTCAAAACGACCGTTTTTAAAAGGTGTGATGAATTTCAATCGATTTTAAAATCCGTTTCTGAGTTATTGTCTTAATATTTTGTTGAGAATACAGCTCAACTAACACATGTAATGAATAATTTTAAAGAAGATAGAGTGGAGATAAGTATAAAGTGTACTAGAAATTAGATTTTTATGATACTGAAAACGATTCTATCGATTTTAAATCGTTTCGTTTTCTAAAACGATTTCCATCACATACCTGATTATCAATATTCTAATTAATTTCGATCGGTATATATTTTGCATATATATTATTTATTTATTTTTGTTATAAGCAAGACTAGTTTATATGAATGTAATTTATGTTAAAGAAATCAATAGAAAACTACTTATTAAAAATGAAATACTAAATCTAAAATTATAAAGTAAATTAAATTAAAATTCTTAAAATGAAAACCAGCTGATACAGCCTTCTCGTGAACATCAAAGAAACGCGCGGTCATTGTTATGGGCACTTCTAAATTTTCGTCAAAAGCAAATTCTAAATCATGTCTTTCGGCCAAATGTAAAGCGGCATGTTTGATAAGATTCTGCAGAGGAATATTATCCACAATAAAATAAGCCATATGAAATTCATAAGTTAAACTCAATAAAATATTGCGGCATACAAAAGTGTTAGTTTCATGTAAATATTGGCCAACTACAGAATCAAAATCTGTATTAGAAACCTGTAACTGAAGCCATTTATTTGAGTTATTCTCAGGTTTTCCTAATTGTGATACTAGATACGAAGAAAGCTTCTCGATAATAAGATCTTGTCCAAATAATTGGTCATATATGCGTTGTTGTAGATTTAAGCATATTTCCGTAAAGTTAGTATCTGTGGGATCTTCATTTAATAGAGTATAATTTTCGAGTTTTAATTTACAATATTTGGCTACATTAATGCCAAAACTTATCAGATCTTTATCAGGTTTAAAACGTTTGCATTTACCATTTTCTTTTGCAAATAAAGCTAAAGTGTGTGTTTCGGCATTATTGGACGAAAAGTAATTGATTACTCGATTTTTTGTAGATAAAGGTAGGCTATTATTAAAAGGTTCATAGCGGGCTAAAATTATTGGTTTTCCTGACAAATAACCCAAAGGCCCCGATATGACCGGTAATTTTTTTGCAGCTATTTCTTTTGTCAAATAAAACTCTTTCAAAGTCTTATTGAAAAACTCTGTTTCATAAATTAACCAAAAGTCTGAAGTATTCGAATTGAAATTTTGTTTGTCCTTCAAATCCCTCGGCCATATTTGCACTATTACCTCTTGAATATTAGTGAAATTGTGTAAAATATTTACTTTCACTTTAATCAAGTCAACATTTTCCTCTAATTTTTTATTTGCTTTGTATATTTCGCAACTGTTATTGCCTTTAAAACATTTTTGGATCGTTATATTTTCAATATAGCGGTTCAAACTTTTATTGTTGTATAAATCGTCCGGTATGGTGGGTGTATTAAAAATTTTATACTTTTCTCCAAGCTGTAGTAATTTGTGTTGCATTTCTTTCAAATATTTAAAAGATGAGATGAAACAAGATCTTTGAGTAGATTTTAAGTGGTAAATGGGCTCTTGTATTCGACAAGATGATGATTGAAAAGATGATGGAAGATCTGAAAAGATATTGATAAATTTGTGATATTATACTGAAGGTCAAAACAGTAGCACGTTTTTCTATGCAAATAATTGCGTTAATTTGATACCAAATGATGTGTTTATGCTTCGAACACTTCCAAATTCTAATATGATTTTGCAAATGACCGCTAAGTTTACATCTTAATTACTTATGTCAACTAACTGCTTCTTACCAAAATTTTGTATTTCTTTAGTTTCAACATTTATAATTCTCAATATGTCGCCAAATTTATAAAATTCACGGCTTTTTACATCCTCTGACTCCAACAACATATTTGGCCATTTGTAGTAGCGAGAAGTATCCTCAAAGGAATTAAAGACCTGAAAATACTAATACTTTATCTAATTTTTAAAAACACCAAAATATTAAATCAACCTCATTCTTTGCTATCGGCTTATAAGTTCTAAAAACACACAACCAACCATCATTTACTTCACAGGAAGGCAAACCATGTACAAATTTGAAATCTTCAAAACGTCCCTCATGTATCTCCAAATCGATGGGAGTTCCTGTTAAACATTTAAATACCTGTAAAGCTTCAGGCGTGCAATCATGATCACAACAACAATTAATGTCGCAAGTCTCTTGGGTAAGATCACAAAAACAATACTTTTCTTTTTTTGGCCATTGAGGAATGGAAGTTATGAAAATTTCAGGAGTTTCGGGTGTGACTGTGTTATTTGTCTCATAAGACGGAATAGTAGGGATAACGGCAGCAGATGTAGAGGTTTTAGGGGTTGTTGTAACAGGTTTTTTGGTTGTGGTCTTGCTCGAGCTGTTTGAAGTTTTTTTTGGCGGAAATTCAGGCCATTCAGCTTCAGGTGTTGAAGGTGAAATGGTAGTTGCTTTAGTTGTAGTAGATGTAGTAGACGTAGTGCTATCAACTTCTGTAATGGTTTCTTCTGTTGTGGTGTCTGCTAATGTAGTATTAGGAGGAAAAGTGGTAGTTGCAGTTATGGGTTTAGAGATGCCAATTTTAACCGAGTCGGTGCAGAGAAATGTCAGCCATAAAAGCCCATATATGAAAAATAGTCTCGTAGGATACATTTTAAAATTGTTCTCTTCACTTGAATTCTATACCAAATTTGGCAAAATTACGAAAAATTAAATTGATATCAATTATAATCCTGCCCGATGATCGAGTTTTCAATTTATATCTATTAATATAAGAATTATTAGTATTATTTCTCAATTTGAACTAAAATCGAAATCTTACCTTTCTAATCCGGTATAAATTAAATCCTCTTTACACAATGCTAAACCACCACCGCCAAATTTCTCTCTTACACTGTCGTACCAGGAGCGTGGGGCTATTTTCCAGCACAACACCTCCAAACGATGATAACCCGGCTGCGTTGGAATATGCACAAAACCGTAACCTACAGGCCAACTTTTATTTAAAACATTAATTGCATGTATTTCTACATGCAATTTAGGCCAACCTTGTATCGAAGAGGTACCCAAATGCAGATCTAATGGCTGACAAAAGTCAGAACAAGATTCTAATCGATTTGCTGCAACAAAAGTTTGACCTACAGCTTCGCCTTGTATAAGGCGCCAAGAAGTTCCTTTAAAAATTAAAATTTTTTTTAATTCCTTACTAAATTTAAAAATTAATTACATATACGATACCACTTTGTAAACTCCACTTGCAAAAAATATGCGGTTCTTGAAAATCAACTGCTTTCAATATTTGCCCAATAACATGAACCTCCGCCATCAATAAATTTTCGCCAGCTTAAAATAATACTCAACATTTATGCATTGTAATATTTTTAACGATTTTCATATTGTAAAATTTATTTTAATTTTGATTTGTATAGCACAGTCTAAATTTTCTTGTATTTTTCCAAAATGTTCAATTGTTTGTTTGAAAATGGTAACCATGGTTACAAAGGGTTGCTAATTTTATTAATTAAATGAACCCCACAACTAAAATAACCGTTAAAAAGGTTGTAGAATTCGCTTAGACAGGGTTGGCTTAATTTAAGGGATGGCAATAAAGTAAATACAAAAAATCTTACTGAAATTTATTTCTATAAAAAAAAACGCCGAATTTTTATCGAGAAAACTAAACGGACAAAGTTTTCTATCAAAGAAATTTATCGTGAAACTTTTTTTAAAGAAAAACCTAATCGACAATGCTAACTGTTGAGAAAATTTTATTAATATGATTTCCATCGAAAAATCTATTTGGAGAAAGTATCCCATTCAGAACATTTTATTGAAAAGCTTTCTATCAATTAATATTAACTATTAAAAAATAATTTTCTATTTAGTATACATATTTATATTAATTCGAATGTGTATTCTAAGTCAAATTACAATTTTAAAAATATTTTCTATGCACTATCACAATTTTGTTTGTTATGTTATAGTGCATAGAAAATATTTCTGGAAAATATTGAAGGAATAAGACTGTTAAAGTATAAAAGCATTTTAAAATTGTATTTTGACTTAGAATACACATGAGAATTAATATAAAAATTTATAATAAAAACGAAACTCAACATGAGAACTAAATTTTCTATCTCTATCTCTATATATATAAAAAAGAGACGAGTTTGTAGGTAACCGCTAAACAAAAAAACTACTGCACCGATTTTGAAAAAAATTTATACACATATTCTATGGACCGTGAGTAGTGTTTCTGTGTAGTTTCGCGTTTGTCCAATATATATCGCGATATTTTTTTAGAAAAAATTTTAATTGGTTTTTTGGGGTGTTGTTGCATATATTTGTTTGGAAAATCAATTAAATACGTTCAAACCAATATTTTTAAGCTTAAAATATAGTTTGTTAAAGCAAATCCAACTTACGATTGTTGGAGTATATACTCTTTCTTAATTAATTAGTTTAAATATATACACGTACATGTCAGTATTTATTAGGGGTTTCATTCGGTTAACCGATTAATTACTACCTGATTAGGTAGGTAGGTAGGTAGGTAGAAAGGCTGGTATGAAGTCTTCTTCACACCTTCACCCAGAGACCAATATGGTCCATTGTGATGCTTTGTTTAGAAATAAATAGCTGGAAAGTAGTTGAAATAAACAGCGAAAGCATTAGAAAAGATAAGGAAGATAGATAAGAAAAAAAGACTTGACCAAGCCCGAGAGAAAAAATCACTCAACACAACACAAATCCGCCCTATGTGCGGCTAGCTCCCAGTTTCCTGCTGCGCAGCCAGGCCATCCCCATCACGAATCCTATCAGACTCTCGCGTCCAAAGCCCGAGACATCCCCTAATTCGCCTACTAATCTGCTGCCCAGCCACCTCAGCCTGCTGCCTTGTAGCCTGGGACAGTGTCACAAAATGTGCTCAACCGTCTCCATCTCCTCCGGGTCTTCACACAACCCGCAAATATCCGGCACCGCCATCCTGCCTATCATGCAATGGTCTGTGATAATTCCTATCATGGTCCTCACGCAGACCCTGCTTCTGCCCAGCAGCGACTCCGAGTCGGACTTCCTAAGCACCGGCCACAGCGTCCGTGATACCCGGCAGTCCGTTCAGTTCCCCCAGGGCCTATTGGTCGCACCCAGAATCATTCTCTGATCCTTCCAAAGTAGAAGCCTATTGGAGGCCTAACCGCCTCCATATAGTTAGGATCCTCCATCTCTGAGCCCTGTCTCGCCAACTCATCAGCAATCTCATTGCCGTTTATGTTGCAGTGACCCGGCACCCAGCACAATCTCAATACATACTCTCCTAAGGCTCCCTCCAGAGCCCTCCTACAACCATCAACTAGCTTGGAGTTCACATATCAGCCCCTTACGGTCATAAGGGCCGCCTGGCTGTCGACGTAAATAGTGACCTCCGAGCCCCTATCAAAGTTGTTCCTCATCAGTTCCACGGCCCTCAAGATCCCCAGAACCTCCGCCAGAAAAACACTGCATTCGTCATGAAGCCTGACATTCTGATGTCCAGAATGTCATATAGGCTTCCTGATTAAGTGATCGGTTAATTTGAAATTGGCTATTTTCGATAAGAAAGTGTTTGCTGCCACCAGCTTTTTGTTTCACGTACTCTTTATATGTATGTGATTAGTTATATGTTTCTTTTCATATCTACTCATATCAATCTTTTAACGGAATTAACCGAAACAATTAGAAGTTTTAAAAGTTTTAAAAAATTAAAACAGGACGCTAATGGCATAATAGAAGATTTTATGTGTTTAGAGCAATCCAGGAAAATGACTGAAAAATTAAATATTCTTCAATATTTGTTGCTTTCGATTTCTTAAACATCTACGACAAGTGAAAGAATTTTTTCCAAGTCAAGTTTTATCAACACCAAATAAATGAATCGCTTAAATCCTTAACATTTAAGCCAAATTATTTTTCGAAAAGATTATTTTATAAGATCTCTTTTAACTATTGAAATAACTAATAAAATGATCAAACAGTCTCTTTTAAGGTAATATATAATATGTATTAGTCACAAAATATGATTTACATATTTGTGAATTATTTTTTTGTTTGCTCGTTCTTGTTCAAGAGTTGTTATGTTTGTTATGTTATTGTTTTTTTTACTATTAAACTTCAAATAATAAATAATTTATGCATTTTTATTTAGTGAAATTACTTACATAATTTATAAAAAACTTTATTAAAAGGTTAACAGATCAATAACTAAATTAACCGATTATTATCCGATTAAACCAAAACTTTGGAGCCATTAACCGATTAAAGCAAAAGCCCGATTAAATGAATATCCTAGTATTTATTCCAATTTAGTATTTCCAATAAAATAACTACATATTTGATCAAAATTCCACTACCACGTGAAAATATTGGTAGCAATACACGTACATTACTTCACAGAAAGTCAAGAAAATCGCGCAGCAGAAATTGAAGAAACTAGATATCGAGTATCACGTTTACGAGAAAATTACACAGAGCAACAACGCAAGATACGAAATGAAGAATAACGTCTAAGAACCAGGCAAGCAAGGACAGCTATTCATAATATTAATCGAAAAACAGTTATGCGTCTGTAATTTAACTACGACTCAACAGTTGATAACAATATTGGTAGCATGGATCAAGTAAAGCATTGAAATACAAAAAAAGCCCCATGGTTGCAATACAACTTTTAAAAAATGTAAGATCTTTACTAGGGGCCAGCAAAGTGGACCGGGTCCAGCTAATTTAGAATAAAATATTCGAGATAAAAATAAAAATAGTCGAATCCATATGTCTGAAGGTTTTTCTTTCTTTTTCTGTTCTAGTCGCCTTCTTAGCTCACAGTAACAGTAACGTTGCAAATCAGCTGATTCAGTTTGTTGTACGAGTATGTAAAGCAATTAGAACGATTATAGCTAGCAGTAAGATGTAACTTAACCGAAACGTCTAAATCTGTAGAAAATAAATTTTTCTTACATTTTTACTGTACGGTTGCATTACTGATACTGTCAGCTAATTGGGTCTTTAATGTTGTTGCCAACGTTTTTAAGAGATATACTATTGTTGTCAAAGCTTTCTTTTAAAAAACTCGCTAAGAAAAAATGTTTCTTATCAAGAAACCATTGTCGACAAAGTTTTCTGTTGAGAAATCTTTGCCGCCAAAGTCTTGTCAAATAACCACTGTCAACAAATATTCATAATCGAAAAACAATTATGGATGAAGTTTTCTATTGAGAAAACATCGTTGCCCTTAAATTTTTATCGAAAAGGAAACCAATGTTAACGAAATATGTTGTCGGAAAACCTATCTGGCATCCTAATCGACAATTTTCTTTTGAGAAAACATCGATAAAACTTTCTTTATTTCGAATATAATTTGGGAAAATTTTGTTAAGAACATTTTCTTTCAATTGAGAAAGTTTTTTTATGTTGTATTAAAATAAACTTTTCGGTTTTTAAATTTTAAGGAACTATTAAAAATATTCACCCCTATCGTGAATAATTTTTCCATCATAATTTTTCCCTTTTCACGTATTTGCGATTATGAAAAACTCCCATGAAAAAAATTAATTCATAGGAGAATAATAACGTGAAAAAAATGTTCGCGGGGAAAATTCCCCTTATCGTGAACAATATTTTCCCTCGTAATTTGTTCACTTTTCCCTTTGAATTTCTCACTTATTTTTTGCTGGGAAACAAAACATTTATATTCTCATAATTCGAATATTGAAGTTTACAAAATTAATTTTAAGGTAAATTTCCGTTAAAAGAGGCACAAACTTATATGTATATTGTTCAACAAAATGCAAAAACGGGTCGATTGCCTGAGGAGTTATGAAGCTTTTCCAAGGAGTGGTGGCAGAATTTTAGAAATTTTTTTACTACATAAAAGCGCAATAAGCTAATGTTGTAATCACTCCAATACAATAAATTTTATTTAATTTTTTTTAACTTTTCTTTAAAATATACGTGTATATTTTTGAACAAAAAAATTTTTTTTAATGTTTTTTAATATTTCTTTTTTACATTTACTGAGAACTAATTGCGCGAAAAATTGTTCACGGGAGTTTAACGATAGCATTTTTCCCTTCGAGGGGAATAAAAATTTCATGGGAACAAAAATTCCAATTGTTTTTCACGATAGGCGTGATTGGTTTTTAAGCACTTTTCACAAGATTTCCACTATTTGTACTAAACAAATTATACATTTTAGTGATACTCGTAGCGTCTTATTATTAATTTATATGTATGTATGTAAGTATGTGTATTTTTAACAGCTCATCTTATAAGATAGTTGTTATAAGATTTCTCATAACAATTGTCTCATAACATTTATTATAATATTAATACCATGGCCAAATTAGTAGGTCTGCTCGAAACGCCTGCTGATTTTTGTACAGTTGTATTTTTACCGTGCAATTGTTTTTGTAGCCATTGTTTTTGATATCTTGTCCATTTATTATACAAATAAATGCATTGCGTTTTGACATCTCTAACATAAATTACACAAACAAAATGTTGTTTTTTATATTGTCACATTGTTGTAGTTTCGCGCAGACCTACTAATTGGGCCATGATTAATACTAACACTATTTGAGAGTCCATACGTAAGATATTACTCTCTGGCATTGAATTTGACGTTTGCTGGTATAAAAATTTTATATGTATATTATCACAGGTGGATACCCTGTGTTATAAAATTAGTAAAATAATACTCAACTTTTTATGACATGTTTCATTAAATATTTCAAAATTTTAGTTTTCAAAATTTAGTAACATTTGTAAAATTCGATCAGATTTCTCAAAATTTTTATAATAAATCTTTATTAAAAGCCAGAAAACTTAAAAAAAACTCATCCCCTCAAAAACTGCAAGACGGAGAGATATACACACATAAGTACAATAAAAAAATAGGGAGTTCTTGATTTTCTTTACAAAATTGGCAATAAGAATACTTTTAGTGCTAAAAGGCAAACATTTGTTCTTTGAAGAAGGTTTGAAACTCTTAAAACACGAGTCTTCACGATGATACTCCCCGATCAAGTAGTGTTGCTAAAAACGGTCAAGGTTCAGAACAAGTATCTCCACAGACCAGTGGTACTAATAAGGCGGGAAAACCTAAATCGATTTTGGAAGAACATGGCATATTGATGGGTAAAGTTATAGGTTCTGGTAATTATGCTAAAGTTAAAATTGGTTATTCTGAGGAATACGGCAAAAGAGTGGCCATTAAAATAATATCGAAAGTAAAAGCTCCAGCTGAGTACACGCAAAAGTTTTTACCTAGAGAAATAGAGGCTGTTAAAGGATTACATCATGATAATCTGATAACATTTTATCAAAGTATTGAAACGAGTCATAGGTGAGAATTTTATTTTCATTTATGTATGAATTAAATTTAATGTTTGATTGTCTATCTAGAGTTTATCTTATAATGCAATTGGCTGAGAACGGTACACTTCTGGATTATGTACGCGAGAAAAAATATTTAGATGAGCCCCAGGCTCGAAAATTATTTCAACAACTTATTAGTGCGGTGGAGTATATACATTCCAAGGGGGTGGTTCATAGGTGCATAATATTTTTTATGGTATTCTAAATAAAAATTATAATTTTTCATTAATTTGCTTAGGGATATAAAATGTGAAAATCTTTTGCTGGATGAAAACTACAATCTGAAACTAATTGATTTTGGTTTTGCACGCAAAGATATTCGCAATAGTGAACAACAGGTGATATTATCAAAAACATTTTGTGGCAGTTATGCCTATGCAAGTCCAGAGATACTAAAAGGTAAATATTTATTTCCGAGTGAACATTTTTAAAACTATCCTTTCTTATTCTATCTATAGGAGTAGCTTATGATCCATTTATTTCTGATATTTGGGCATGCGGCGTAGTTTGTTATGCCATGGCCTTTGGTCGTTTGCCTTATGATGGTTCTAATGTTCATGTTTTACTAAAACGTATAAGTACTTCCTTGGTTTTTCCAAAAATGCCTGTAGTGAGCAGCGAATGCAAACAGTTAATTTTACACATTTTGGCTCCCTTAAAAATGCGTTTTAATATACCACAAATTAAGGAAGATCCCTGGATGACAATGACTTAAAAATATATTAAACAAAATTTTGTTTTCGCTTGGTTAAGAATAGACAGTGTTTTTTGGATTCTGGCTTTTTAAATCTAAATTTTTAGTATCAGATAGTACATACATAAATATTTGTTTAAATATTTTAAAGTAAATTTAATAATACATACAAAATTTAACAAAAAAATATTAAAACTTTTTTATTTATGCAACAAATATTTTATTAAAACAAAAAATTTCAGGTTCTCACAGCATAAAAATCTCAAATTATTTCATTCAACCTGAATTTTTTGTATTAGCAGGGATAATTTTCTTTAGGCAAATAAATTCAATTAAAAATTTTCTTAATTCTGTTCAAACATTTTTTTCCAGCTATTTCGTGATATAATGCCAAACAAACAACTCGAAAAAATTCAAATAAAAATGTAGACTTAAACGAATCTATATACCCTACCCTTTTATAATGATAAAATGGAAAGAGTGGTAGGATTTGAGTAAGTGGATTTTAATAATTGTTTTTTTTCTTCCTATACTAATCCCGCGAAGCTCTACGCTTGTCTGCAGGAAATAATATAAAAATTTCAAGAAAGTTGTTTCAATTTTGGTTTTTGTAACTTCTACACTAACATTCAAAGTTTCGTAACATCAAAAATTATGAATACCTTGAGTACTTTTAACCTGCATTACCTGGTTTTTTTTTTACCAACTACATGTAAATCATATGTGTCAAACCATATTGAACTTAATGAACATTTTTTGTTAAGTTTTATGAAACTGTAATTTGCTTAATCAAGGGCCTTTAGCCGTGTATATAATTTTTAAAAAAACCAGCTAAACATGTTTTAACATAAAATTACCATTTTGATTTTAAAGGATATTTTATTTAGCCCGATAAAACATACAAAAGGGTTAGCTGTTAAACGAACTGTCAACTGCGCTCACAACTGGTTTTTACATTTTACGATAAATAATCGTGAATAGATTCACGCCTGAACAACACCACCAAATTATCAAAATTTATCTTGAAAATTTGTCATCAATTCACGGCATTTATAGATGCGAAGTTGTGTTCAACGATGATGCTCGTTTTTGGCTGAAACGGCTTGTTAATAAATACAATTTCCGCATATGAAGTTAGACTAATCCACAGCAGACCCATTAGACTGCATTGCCTACAAAACGTTGGTGGCATCAACGAACTTTTTTTTTTCAAAAATGAAGACGCTGAATGTTGGTATTGTCATGAAATTAAGTTTAGATTACTTTTGTTTTACCAGAAATTACGTTATTTTCTGATGATCGGTCCATAATTTGTAGGTACCAAAAACACCTTAATACACCTAATATCGTAGCAAATAATGATATTAATGCCTGTTCTGAAAATCACGTGATTTCGAATCATGTGCTTTTAAAATCACACGTATGATTGTTGGGGCATTTACGTTACGATGTCTTTCCAAACATGTCTGTTTTCATGTATAATTGTCTAATATCCATATATCGTTACCTAAAACTCAAAATGCCCTAACTAACCAAAAATTCAAAATCGACTTTTTCATTGATTCTGATGTATTGCATCAACTCAAATGTCCACAAAACATTTTGGAATCTAATTATCAAAGTTGTTTTTGGGAATACTATTATTTATTAAAAGATTTTGTTTGTTGTGCTTAATTCCCTTTTTAAATCTTTCGACCAAAATTAGCGATTTCATTAACCAAAAACAAACGATAGCGCGAAAAATGCTAAAACGACTAACTAATAATTTGCATAATATGGAACATTAATAATTGTCAAAACAACTCTTATTTCTTACAAGAAAAATAGAAGAAAAATTAATTATAAATAGTTTAATGTTATTTATAAATTTATATTATTAAATATTTTTCGCTTCTCCTGTAAAACTTTCAAAATGTAAGATAGGGCCTTTTGCGTTTTAGGTATTGATATGTATGTATATACAAATTAAAAAACATGAAAAATCATAAAAACAAACATGAAAACTCGTTTCGTGTCTGTTTGACAACCCCTCTTTCTTCTCTAACCCGATCGCCTACAAACAAAACAAACGTGTTTGTTATACATGTCGGAAAAGACACCGTGTTAACTCCCTCTTTGTGGTGTTCTGAAAATCACACCGTTTTGAAGAGAAGTTGAATATGATGGGGGAAAATTTTAAATATTCGTTCTAATTTCTTTTTACAATTTTTTGACGATTTTTTTATTTCCATTTTTTGGATTGCGATTTCTTAACATTATTATCAGGGTATATTCCATATATCTTGCGAAATATGCAAAAACTTTTTCTTCAAAAAAAAAAAAGGCCTGAAAAACTTGTCCTGACTTTTACATATTCTTTGCTATTTCGTACGTTTTGAGGTTGATGTACAATATGTTCTCGCTAAAATTGACGTGTTTTCAGAATCGCTTAAAAATGGGACAGATCCCATGTATAATAAAATAAGAAACTAATGCACTCAATAGCACCATGTAGGGCATAAAAAACAAAATCCAAAAAATACCAAAGACAAACTGAAATATTTAAGCAACAAAGAATAAAAAAAAACAAAAGTTAAAAAAATAGCTACTTTATAAAATTGTAATGGAAAACCGTTATACAGGATGTGGCTGGTCGTAAGCAGTCATGTTTAAGAACTGCCTTGGTTCAGCCTCAGGGTTAAATACATTATTTCACTTTTTTCCGTTGTTTCTGGTTATTTCTTATGCCACACTGACGTTAGCTGCAACAACAACAAAAAAAAAAAAAAAAAAAAAACAAAACAGCCGGAAAAGAGAACGGAGTATTTATTTTGATATAAAAGAAACGTGCGTTAGGTAATGTTAGACTTTACTAAAACCTACAGGAACAAAATTTTAAAAATATCAAATTATATTAACTCCAAAATATTATTAGCAGAGAAACCAGCAATATGCTCTAAAAAACGAGTTTAATGCGCATTAAATATGCAGTATAAACTCGAAAGTATGCCGTGAAAATTGTTAAAAATATGCAAAAAAAAAAAAAAAAAAATCAAAAATTGCTCTATTGAAAACCTCCCTAGGGAAAAGGGAACTAACACTAAATTTGTCACATGACAAGTCACTTTAACTGGCGATGTCTTACGAGGGGGTTAATTGTCACCTTTTTGACACTTTGTTACAGGTAACTGAAATAACCTTAATGGACACATCCAATTTCGGTTAAAATAATGCCTGGCCACATTGCATTATTGTATTGCGATGCGAATACAATTCAGATGCAGAAGCGAAATGCCAACTTGGTACTCTCAATCACATTCGCAAAATTTTTTGCAAATTAAGCAATACTGGCAATAAAAATAAAAGATGGCGCATTAACAGTAATGAAATGTCAAAATATTTAAAAAAATGTATATTGGGTAATTTAAATAAAACAAATAGTGATGATAGAGAGTAGCACCCCTGAACTACAACCAAGAAAAAAAATTAAGCTTTCCTACAAAATCATTTTGTGTCGATATTTTTTAATGGTAAAACTTCTACATTTACCTGTCACATATTCTGCATACTTATGCCCGTAATTTCTACAAAGAGATATCTGGTCGTGTTCGTACCTTACAGTTATCTTTACCTATCCGGTAAAACCATTTTGGTAATATAAACATTAATTTTGCCTATGTGTTTTTTCCTTTAAATTTTCTTTTAAAATATGGCAACATTTGTTTTTTTATTCATTTTTTGAATTTACAGTCAAAAATCGATGGTGTAAACTACACTACAGTTTAGGCAGTAGGTAAGATATACGTGTTAAAATTATGAAAAATTCGTTACACCATAGATATCTATACACAGCTAGATATCTATTTGTAGAAACTACGGGCATTATTAATAAATTTTTTCGTCCATTATTATACTCTCCACAATTAGTTGTGAAGAAGGTATACTACAAAGTATAGAACTAGTATGCCAACTCGAGAGAGTGTTCTCAATTTTCTAGTTCACCCCCACACATATACGTTCTGTGTGAATTCAACACACATAAAAACAACAAAAACAAAATTAAATTTGTAATTTTTCAATTTAAAATTTTTCACAATATAATACTTTTTGTTTAGTTTTATGACACAAACACATAATTAATAATTTTTTCCTATACATTTTGCTAATTTGCTTTTGCAAAATGTTTTTATTTTTCACAAACTAAAAATGTTTAAATAAATTTATTTGACATTAATTTTTTTCTGTTGTTAATTTTATTAAAGCCAGCAGAGTAGCATTTTTTGGTATGAAAATAATATTTGAAATCATAAGTTATTTAAATATTTTCCGATATTGTAGAATAAAAATTTTACAAACGTTGTTTTTAAAAGTTTATAAATGCAGCCAGCATTTATATTTATTGAATTAATAAAATTTTATTTTGGAAAAAAAATTGTTGCCACATTCTATACGATTTTATGCAGCTATGTTTAGTGGTGGAAATAGTTTTATACACCAATACATTTGAAAAGAATCTTACTAATACAAACATATGTTAGGTACCACTGACAATTGAGTTATGTACCTGTCAAAGAGTCGGCATACTAGTTGTATACTATGGTATACTAAGTTAATCATTCCTTGTGAAACTTTTTTAATATCCATCTAAGTCCCCACAAAGTAAATATGTTCTGGGACCTTCAACAATTTTAAGTCGATTTAGCCATGCCCGTCTGTCTGTCCGCCTTTCCTTCTGTCTGTCTGTTGAAAACACGCTCTCTTCGGAAAACTCAAAAGAGAAGAACAATATTGGTGTAAAATTGTTTCTAGTTATCCTAAGCCGTTTGGGATTCAAGTCCAGCAAAATCGGTTCAGTAGGATAAGAGTTATGAATCCAAATGTAGAACTACCACCCAAAAAAATTTTTAATTTTGTTAAAAAAAACTTACATAAATAATGGCGAAATACACATATTGATCTACGACTTTGCACGAATTCGTTCCATACGACTTGAAAACATACCATAAATTTCGTGAAGATAGTTTTATAATTTACCATGGGCCCCATATACTGCCCACTCTCGGAAAATACTTTAGAAAGAGTAAAAACGTAACAAATAATGCTATTATAACAAATTTTGGTCTGTCGCAGTTTTATAAGACTAGAAATTTACATTGTCAAATTTCGTGAAGATCCGGCCCATTCCTATAATATTCTTACTGTCGGTGGAGGGTATTAAAGATTCGGCACAGCCGAATATAGCACTCGAACTGGTTTTTTTTATTTTTTTCGTCGGTGTTGAAAATCTGAATTTTAACGCATTATTTATTATGTTTTTTCCAGCTTTATTATCCCAAGTTTAATATTCATTTTTAAATGCAAAAAAAAACAAAAAAAAAAAGTTTATTTTGTTGTTTTATTTGCAGTTGATAACAAATTCAAACTTCTGCGAAATTTTTAAATATTAACTGTAACAACAATCTCTGTCCAGTCCACAACATTTTCTTTTAATGTGTCTTTTTTTTAGCTTAAATTTTCAAACAACATTCTTAAAGTTCATCAGGTGAAAGGTACAATTTGTTACAGTACATAACCCCAGGTGACTGGAATAATAATTTGTAGAAAGAAACTTAACAAAATTCGGATAAACTTAAGTAAATAAGACATGACTTAAGTAGAAATTTGATTGAAATTTGATGAAAAAATAATTAAAAATTAAGAAAAAAAGCAGCAGAGGAATGAGCTATGAACCTACAGTGTTTAAGTACGCAACATTCAATTCTTAAAATTTTATGCTGCAATTCTTATTATAAGGGCAACCGGAAATATGCTCTATAAAGGGTTTTATGCACATTAAAAATTGCATAGTCCCCTTTTACAATGTGGCAAGTGAATGGCAGGCAGACGAAGTTTGTAGGCGAGAGAGGAAAAAAGTGAAGTATGTCACGCGTCGCCCCCTTACCGACAAACTTCGTCTGTCTGCCTTTCACTTGCCACATTGTAAAAGGGGACTTAGAATATGCCCCAATAAACCAAGACGAATTCATACAGGTGACATTTTCGAGTCATCTGTTTATTTATTTGTGTGTATACTGAATGTCAAGCACTGTTTACATTTTGTGAAAAATTAGTTAAAATTTTAAAATTTATAAAAATCTAAATACTTGAAAAAAAAAATTTTTTTAAATTGTATAAAACAAAAAATCTGAATATAAAATCTAAAATCAAGAAATTAAAAGTGTGTAAGGAATAAGTGGAGCCACAATAAATTTGCAATACAGGAAAGAGATTTACCTTCTAAAGCAATTGTGTATATTTTAAAAACAAAAAAATTCCCTTGTTTATATTTTCAATAAATAATTTTGACATTCACTCTAACTTTTTACAAAAACAAAATACACAATATTTTTCAAAAAAATCATAACTCTATCTCATGATGCGGTCACCTGTATGAATTCGCCTTGCAATGAACCAAAAGCACATAGGTTGTGTTTTTCTTTAATCTTTTACAAAAAACGACTTACGGCCAGTTTTGCCAGAATTTTGAGAGGCAAAATCAGCAAAATTGGATAAGTTTTTAAAGAAAAATCTTAAAAATCTGCATTTCATTTTTAAAATCTTCAAAACACTTTTTGAGTCTTTTCTTGCATTTCATCAAAACATATTAAGATATAACAATAAGTTCCAACAGAAATTCACATTTTAACGTACTAGATATATCTCATCCAAAAAACGAAGACACATTCAAGACAAATATTTATATATAAAATTAATTACAAAATTTTCGCAACTTCAAGAGATCGGAGGTCAAAAACATTTTGAACAAGAAATTTAAATATGTACATATCGCAGACTTAATCATAAACAGGCACAAGTCAGAGTTTCCCAAATTTTGAAGAAGAAGCGTTAAAGAAGACAGTGACGCAAAAGAAATTTTTGTGGCCGTTAAAGATTTGATTTATTAAGTGAATGATTAAGTGTGCGATATGAATATATTTTTAAATAAATATTTATTTTTATGCTTTTTATTAAATTTGGAGTAATAATTTTAAGAGATTTCATTTGATTTTTAAAATCGAGTCGTTTCAAATCTTAATATTACAACGAACACAATGTTAAATTGGATACAATCAGTAGTTATTTTTTGTTCATAAAATAGAGACAAACGTGTATTGAAAAATGTTTCAGCTGCATAAACTCCGAGATAAACACTTTCATAATATATGTTTTTAAAAGTTGCTCATTACTATTTTTATTAATTTTTTAATTTGGACATATAGATTGTGAATGTCAGTCGCTTCGCTGTGAAACATTCTATTTATATTATTAATTATATATATATATATATAATTTTTTATTTTGGTATCATGATACTCGATATCGAATGACATGCATCGTAATTTGAGATGATAGCATTCAATATCGAGAAACCAAAGACATAACATCTCTCGTTTTCATTCGATACGTCAGTGTTTATCGTATGCAAAATAAATTCGATAGTTTACTCGATACGATTGTTTACTCGATATCGAATGCGGTGATTAGACCCCTGCATTTCTTTATTTTAAGGAGATAAAATCTGCAAAATGCAGATAAATCTGCTCTTTTGGCAACAGTTCTTAAGGTCATTATTACAACTTGCCGATTGTTTAAGATAGGATTCCAACGTATAAAAGATTTTTCACTATTACAACTTTGCTTTAAACTAAAGTGAGCAATGTGTTTAAGGCAACTTCATTCTACCTGGCAGGTCAAAGTTAAGTTGAAATAATAAACAACTTGTTATACGTCCGACAAAATTCTACCTTTAACTAACGACAAGTTGTAATAATGGCCCTTACATAGGGATTGTGTAAGGCGTTGGTGTAAGCGCCTAACATGGGGTCTTCTCCTGTAGTTTTTGTCATACCAAACGTCAAACTCTATAGCGGAGTTCAGTGGTAAGTGAAAATGGTCTTCCGAAAGAGCAAATGCAAAATATCATAGCTTTTTTGTTAAATCCAACAACAAAATACATATATAAAAAAACACTAATATTTTTGTCAGCGTTTTTTATAAATGAAGTTTAAAGTTGGGTATGACAAAAAATTATCAAGTGAAGTCCCCATGTTAGGCGTTTACGCTAATGCCTTACACAATCAGACCGATTATCTAGTTATCACCATCTACAAATTGTATGTTAATATTAACATTTAAAAGGAATTTAAAGTTTTTTTCTGGATTGATATTTGTATGGAAGCTATTGTCAGCTGTACGCCAATTCCAAAAAATAATTATCTAAAGACGAACACAAAAGTTCTATTTCGGAAACAAGTTTGTGTAAATCATATGTGAAATTATAGACTGCTTCTCAATATTTACATAATCCCTACATCCCTGTGACATTCGGACATGTTCTGAAATCGAAATCGAGTAAAATTAAATCGATGGAAATTTTAAGTATATTTTTTTTTAAATAATCATAGTTTTTCTTGATTTTAAGGTAAGTTCTGATGCAGATAAGTGGTACTCCAAATAATAAGTATATAAAACAAAGTATTTTTATATACCTTCAAAACATGAACGTTTTTAAAATTTGTTCGATTTCAATTTCACTGGAATTCGTTTTCCAGAACTTGGCTGAATCTTTATTTACTTAATATTATTAAGAATATATTAAATATGAATTAACAATAGTTAATAAAATCTTTTTCTAATACTTTATTATATGTCCAGCTCGTGCCGGACGAAAATTTTCCCCATCACGGTTTCTGTTCACATATATAGGTGCTTAGCGCTCTTCTATTCGGATGAGTCATCATTTTAAATATTTCAAGCTAGTTTACTGCAAATTTCTTGATCATAGTTTTTACGAATGACAAATAGAGATCCCTGTGAATATTTGAGTCATAGTATACAACTAGTATGCCGACTCTTTGACAGGTACATAACTCAATTGTCAGTGGTACCTAACTTATGTTTGTATTAGTAAGATTTTTTCAAATGTATTGGTGTATAAAACTATTTCCACCACTAAACATAGCTGCATAAAATGTATAGAATGTGGCAACAATTTTTTTCCAAACTAAAATTTTATTAATTGAATAAATATAAACTTTTAAAAACAATGTTTGTAAAATCTTTATTCTACAATATCGGAAAATATTTTAATAACTTATGATTTCAAATATTATTTTCATACCAAAAAATGCTACTCTGCTGGCTTTAATAAAATTAACAACAGAAAAAAATTAATGTCAAATAAATTTATTTAAACATTTTTAGTTTGTGGAAAATAAAAACATTTTGCAAAAGCAAATAAGCATAATGTATTGGAAAAAATTATTAATTATGTGTTTGTGTCATAAAACTAAACAAAAAGTATTATATTGTGAAACATTTTAAATTGAAAAATTACAAATTTAATTTTGTTTTTGTTGTTTTTATGTGTGTTGAATTCACACAGAACGTACATATATGTGTGAGGGGTGAACTAGAAAATTGAGAACACTCTCGAGTTGGCATACTAGTTCTATACTTTGATTTGAGTTTTAAGCATACTGTCATGTTAGAAAGGAGGCCATAAGCATAGTAGAACTAGTATGCCAACTCGAGAGAGTGTTCTCAATTTTTTAGTTCACCCCTCACACATATAGGTTCTGTGTGAATTCAACACACATAAGAACAACAAAAACAAAACAAAATTTGAAATATTTCAATTTAAAATTTTTTACAATATAACACTTTTTGTTTAATTTTATGACACAAACACATAATTAATAATTTTTCCAATACATTATGCTTATTTGCTTTTGCAAAATGTTTTTATTTTCCACAAACTAAAAATGTTTAAATAAATTTATTTGACATTAATTTTTTTCTGTTGTTAATTTTATTAAAGCCAGCAGAGTAGCATTTTTTGGTATGAAAATAATATTTGAAATCATAAGTTATTAAAATATTTTCCGATATTGTAGAATAAAGATTTTACAAACATTGTTTTTAAAAGTTTATATTTAGAATTAATAAAATTTTAGTTTGGAAAAAAATTGTTGCCACATTCTATACATTTTATGCAGCTATGTTTAGTGGTGGAAATAGTTTTATACACCAATACATTTAAAAAAAATCTAACTAGTACAAACATAAATTAGGTTCCACTGACAATTGAGTTATGTACCTGTCAAAGAGCCGGCATACTAGTTGTATACTATGGTCATAAGCCCACGACCCAGAGGATCTTTTGTGCAGCCCATACATCTCACCATGTCAGGTTCATCCTACGTATAAAGCCTCTTACCATGCCTGGTGAAATATAATAAACATAAGTTGGGCTCATAATTTGCTCCCCGAAAATTTTCTGCCTAGAAATCGTCAAGGCGGTACAGTAGCAGAGCAGATGTTCTGACGTTTTATCATCCACCTCAGAAAATCTGCATATCTTGGTAAATACATTACCCATTGTAAACTGGTGGAACTAAAACCACAGGGCCACGTAATAAGGGCAACAAGCAGTCTTAGTTCCGCCTTCTCAAAATCTTCTGGACTGTCTTAATCCAGAAGTGGACGTCCATGTGTGAAGGAATTCACGTTCGGATCATTTTAGCAGCGTCCCTCTTATATGTCCGACAGAGACACCGAAGATTTTTGGACTAGGAGAGCCGCCTCGGCTCTGCAGAATCGAAAATAAACTTACCTTGATCGTTGTGGAGCCCCTGAATGCCCATTGTTCCTGGATGAGACAAACATCAAGCACCTACGACATAGTAAAAATGAGGCTGCCTTGGCGTGGTGTAGGTTCACCTGAAGGCATTTAAGATGTCTTGTACCCTTCTTTTTATTGTTGACGGCTGGGTACACTACTTCTTTCCGTTTCTCCCCGCCATTTTGTTTTACCGTGGTTGGAGCCTAGTAGCGCCGCCTCCACTGCGGATGTGCAGTGCCCCTTTAGCGATCTCTTATACGCTGTCCTCGTACGACCTTTACAGGGGTTTCCTCCAGTCGGAGCGTGCTTTCTAGGATATGACAGGACTTGGCCAGGGTTTTTATGGTTGGCTTCCGACATAGGGCAATCATTGCCCGTTGGGCCCAATTTGCCCTTATACTTGGCAGACTTTGTAGCTAAGACAGAGCTAGCTTGTTTGTTAAAAATCGCCCCAGAATTGCTGGCGTTAACCGTGGCGGACTTTGTTTGGCCAGCTCTGCAACATGCCTTAGTCTTCCTGGGTACATCATTCACTGCCCCGTGTTGACAAATGGTGGGCCTTATGTGGACAGTTCCGTACCCATAGCCAATGTGATGATTTTCTGCCTAATAATAGAGGCCGAGTTAGGGTAAATTTCAAAAATAATCTCGGCAGTGCCACCTTCGCTGACCCAGCACTCCACAATTCGACAGAGAGGTCGTCATTCTGCCCTTCAACGAGTGACAGAATCCTGCTAGTCGGAGTATCTGGCTTCTCGGGAAAATATCCTATGAAAACTTCAACCCTTGGTACCTCTTCCTCAAATACGATCTTCAAAACGGCGTCCTTCCAAGGTTATATTAAGGGAACATGTTCCCTTACCTACTCCGCTGAACTCTCACCCTTGCAGTTAAAGGTGAGCTAACCTGGTTTAAGACTGCAGCCTGGAACTGTGGTTTTATGCTGACCTCCTTGAGCTCCACAATTTTCTCCAGAACCGCAGTTTGGATAAGTTTTAGCTTATCCTCTGAGCATACAAGTCACGTGGAGTTAGGTGGACTGGACACTCTGTTCTATTATCCTTGAGGCATTCGCACTGGCTCTATTGGCGATAGGTGCACCAGTCGCCGTGCTACCTGTGGCCCGTTTGGGAGGATTTGGTTAGTTCGGCGAGGCACCTTTGAACGCCCTCTATTCCTGGGAATTTTTAAGTCACACAACTCGTTGTGAACCTCCCTCATTGGTGTAAGGCATAGCTCACGTTCCTTTTCAATACTCATTCCCTCTTTCAGGTAGAGCTTTAGACGCTTACATGCAAAGCCAGGCAGCTTAAGCCTACCTTCTCTTGGTCTGGTTTACTTCTGCTGATGAGGATTGTTGCGTGCTTGACACTGATTCCAGGTGTCCATAGGGACATGGTATTTTGGTTGTATTCTATTTTGTCATCCATAAGGTTTCTTTTAGAATGGAGAATTTGGTAGCACACCGTACAGCAGAGCCCCATGCAATAGATGGGCACATGTTACAACCGAGACATTGTCAGTGTCCGGAGGCCACCGTTATAAGACCCACTAACGTAATTCCATTCATCCCAGGGCCACGGTTCGGATAACATCGGGGATTCCGGGTTTTTATCGAGCGTTCACTATAGATTCGTTATGTTTAGCATATAGCAGAGACACCTCGTGCCTCTCACGCATTGACGGGCATTGGAAACTGAAGTTTGCTACTGCAATATCAATTGGTAAGCTATATTACGCATTCAGATACCCTGCAGCACTCGCTTCTTGCCTCCAATAATTTTAGCATACTAGGGGGCGGTTATAATTATTCAAAGTAGTTTATTTTGTCGCCTTTGAATGTTTTTTTTTTATATAAGACGACCAGGCAGTTCCCCATAAGTGAATACCGTAACACCAGATTGGCTTTAAGATAGAGTTGTACATTTGCAGTTTGCAATCGAGACTAAGGATATAATTTCTGCCAATAAACCAATCCAAATAAGTATGTTTGTATGTATATAAAACTACTTTGTACTTGAATATTTACATATCAGGTAATTTACCAAAAAACTAACAAATACAAATGAAAAATGTTAAAGAACCACAAAAACTGAAATAACTCCCACAGCAAATGAAATAACACTGAACTTAATTTGGGCAAAATGAAAAACTTAAAAAAACCGAGAGGTCTGTAGGCTATTTCATAATTAAATTACTCCTACATTTGTATGAAAAATTTTTGGGCCTAATTAATTTTTTTTCTTGGGCCTAATTCCCAGGTGCGACATATTTCGCGGAGCCCTTAGGATAACTACGATTGATGTGCTTTATATACCAATAAGAAATAAACAATTGTTTGCTTTTGCTTACACTAAGGTCTCGTAAAATATGTTTTTTTTTTTTTTTAAATAAAAGGCTAAAGATTAATAGCGGTTTTCACTCTGTGTGTTAAGTTTACAACTCTGTTATATTTTCTACAATTTAATACTACAAAGCGGAGTGTTTCTTTCGTATGTATTGTAAATTAATGAATTGGCTGAGAGAGAGAGAGAGAGTTTCGCCAACTATTTTATTTTGGTAAACACAGCTTTTTGTGTTGTTTGCTACCCACAGTATAGTAAATAAAAGTTTTATACATTTTGTTGTTGCGGTGTTGTAAATGTTAGTACGTTAACTACATTAATAAGCTTAACAAGTTCTACAAGTGTACTTTACTACCAAGAGTGGAAACCGATAATGTAATTCTTAGACTGCTTATATACCCACGATTGTGATCGATCTTAGACTATTAAATGAATTACGATTGATGTCTTCCAAGACCTTTGCGATTGAGGTCAATCCTAGACTGTAACATTACTTAATATTATCGAGCTTCTAAACTATAAGAATTATAAATAAAACTGCTTTCCAATCGGAAATGTATTCGACCACGACTGCCAGAATTAACCCCTGATCTTCACCGAAAAACTAATGGAATTGAAATTAATTTTGGAAAAGGAATTCTAAAAACTGAATCGTTTTCGATTGCATATGAAATTGAATTTTATTTATATATAATTTTTTGTTATTTGCTTCCGAAACAACTTGGTAATAAAAAAAATAATTGATGAATTGAAGAGACAGATGCATACACCGTAACCAGGGTTTGGAACCGCTAATAATAGCAAAACGGCCAGACATTTTTTTCATAGCCTAATCTTGCTGCATCATTAACAAAAATCTTATGCAAAATTTAGAAACCATTCTAAGAACCATGGCCTATGGTCATGCAGTTAAAACAAAAGCATTCAGAAAACTTACTAGAAAGAACTCAGAATGTTTTCAGAGGAAAGTCTTCATAGATTATATGGAATTTCACACCAGAAAATTGTCGCGTGAATCAATCATGATGGATCTGTAAAATACTTCACGCAATAGTTGATACCCCGTTATATCATGGATATCGATACATATTGTGCTACTGTAATACAAATTTGGAACGTCACAGTTTTATAGGACTAAAAATCGGCGCCGCCAAATGTGGGCCCAACACAAAAATTAAAATCGACTCCTAATTTGGGGCTATTTTTCATAATGCAATATGACCCCATTTTTTTTTAATGAAAATTACCCCAAAAAAATGAAAAATAGCCTTAAAAAGAAAATTAAATATGACCGCAAATTTGGGGTAATTCTTATTATGAAAAATTACCTCAACATTTGCAATGACTTTTAACCTCATAAAAAGGTAACATTTAAAAAAAACACAAAAAAGTTATTATGAAAATTTAGGGCTCATATGCCCGAAACTTAAAATCTCAAATTTAAAATCCGGAGTTTCAATTGATTTATAATAACCTGAATAATGATAAAATTTTGGTTTTAAAAATCGCATGACAGAAAGCAAGATTGGGCCTTCGGCCCAGGATTTTCTCCTCTATGATATAATGAACACTGGCTTCGCTAACTAAACCTTCATTACATAGATGGCCTTCGGCCGGGCACAAGGATTAATCGAGCGATTAACCGATTAAATGAATACCCTAGTGTATAAACAGCTTTAGAAATTATTATATCAAGTTCAAGCTGAGATTAATATTTATATGTTTTCGGATTATTTTAAGTACAGGGCACTTGAACTATCCGAACATGAATCAAGCATTCTGTACTTGACTTAAGGCAATCCATACTAACCGTTCTATTAGCATCGATTTGGCTTAATTTAAGTACGGATGGATTGACATTTCCGTAGGTATGCTCCTTGACTTTTTTATACCCTTCACAACTAGTTGTGAAGAGGGTTTACTAAGCTTGTCATTCTGTGTGAAACTTTTTAAATATCCATCTCAGTATAAAGTACTTATATTCTGGAACCTTGAGTAATTTTAAGCCAATTTGGCCATAACCGTCTAAGTCTGTCCAACTGATAAAAACACGCCTACTTTCGAAAAACTCAAAAAAAGGAACAATATTTTTGTCAAATTGCTTCTAGTAATCCTAAGAAGTTTGGAATTGAAATCCAAATCGAAATCGGAAAGTAGGATAATAGTTATGAAACTAAATGTGGAACCACGACACCAATTAATAGGGCCAAGATTTTGCATAAATTTGTTCCATACGACTGGAAATCATACCACAAAATTTCGTGAAAGTTGGCCCATAATTTACCATAGGACCCATATTTAACGCATAATGCTGTTATAACAAAATTCGATCTCAACTTTCGTAAAGATCGGTCCATAATTTACTAAGGCCCCATATAAAGACCACTTTTGGAAAACAATTTAGTACGCGTAACGAATAACGCTGTTGTAATAAAATTCAGTCTGTCACAGTTTTATATCACTAGAAATTACACTGTTGAATTTCGTAAAGATCGATCCATAATAGACCATAGGTCCCACATAACTCCTGAAATATTCTCACTTTCGGTGAAGGATTTGTAAGATTCGGCACATCCGAATTTAGCACTGTAACTTTTTTAATATTATAAATACTATTTTATTATGAATTTCTTTTTGGAAAATTTAAAAACATTGATTTTTTGATTACAAAATTTTAAGTTTCAAAATTATTGTATCGAAACAGAGACATCTCATAAAAATTAATTAATTAAATTAAAAACTGACCAGTTGTTTGTATTTATACTTTAACATTAACTGATGATGTTACATTATCCTCTGACATAAAGTTTCTGTTATTATTTTCATTTTCCTGCACTTCATTTTTTTATTTTGTTTTTATTTTTTGTAGCCTATTTCCTTGAATAAACATTTTTACTTTACTGTTAAACAAAAAAATGCTCGTACACTGAAAATAGTATTTTAAACAAATTAAAAAAAATCCAATTATAAGAACAATAATCAAGAAAAGGCCTAAATTGGGGGTAAAAAATAACTTTATTATGAACCTTTTTTTTTTTAAATGTTAAATATATTTTAATACCTTTTCTTTTTGTCTCTCAGTGCTTACCTACTTCATATTTCTTTTTTTCAACGTGTATATGTGTTGGCATTAATGAAAGTTACCATACTTTTGTGTTGTTAACAAACTGAAAAAGGGGGAAATGTTTATTGGTTTTGTTGTGGAAGTAATGCAGTGGTAAACAAGTGCAAGTGCTGTCATGCACACATATACATAAGCAAACACAAACACTGCCACACATATTTCTTATTTATATTTACTCACACAATTCAAATTTCAATATTAACAATGGCGTCAAGTATTAAGTAAATATTGTTAATTCCATTATGCTGACTCGAGCAAAAGGTAAAAAGAATTATAAATATTTATTATTTTTACTCTATTGATAGGTTCTTAAAGGAAAAATGTAGCAATATTTTTTAAACAATAATATTAAAAGTTTTGCTTTATATTTTTGGCAGCTTTTTAACGTTTTTCAGGAATTCTGAGATATTTATTAAACCATAAATCACAATTTACGCCAACCCTATTACGATAAGCGATGTTATTAATATATGCAAAAAAAAAATCGGCTTTATTGTAGGGCGTGGCATAAAAGTGATTATTTGAAATGCTAGACGTACAAAGTTTTAGAAAGGCTTTCTTGCCACACGCAAAGAAAAAACATGATTGTGGTAAACATATTCTAAGAGCAACATATTATGATTAGATTCATGATTGTAGTCAACATATTACGATTATTATTGAATCATATTATGACCAAATATATTCGTAATATTACATCATAATCACCCATATCGTGAATAACAAGTGGAATTTTTGTTCCCATGTAATTTTTATTTCTCTCGAAGGGAAAAATGCTACCGTGAAGCTCTCGTGAACAATTTTTCGCGCTATCAGTTTTTAGTGAATGTAAAAAGGAGAACAATTAAAAAACATTAAAAATCTAAGAAATTTTTGTTTAAAAATATACACGAATAGTTAAATAAAGTAAAGTTAAAAAAAAATTTAAATATGTTGTATTGGAGTGATAGTTTGATTGCCACATTAGCTTGTTGCACATTTATGTACATAGTAAAATAATTTCTGAAATTCTGCCACCACGCCTTTGGAAAGCTTCAGAAATCCTCAGGCAATCGACCTGTTATTTTGCATTTGTTGAGTAATATACATATAAGTTATGAGAAGAATTACCTTAAATTTCTTCCGCGAACATTTTTTCACGTTATTATTCTACTTTGAATTAATTTTTTACATGGGAGTTTTTTATGATCGCAAATACGTGAAATGGGAAAAAATGACGAGGGAAAAATTATTCACGGAAGGGGTGAATATGTTTTCAAAGTTATCATTATTTAGTTGTTATAAAAATGATTATTTTTCAGTGAACCATACTTAAATTCATAATTGCGATAAACATTGACAAGTAACTATAATATTGTTGATATTAAAGAAAAATAACTATATTTTGTGTACGACAACAATATATTGTTACAATAAACATAGTGTAGTTGCCGCAACCATATTTTTTCTCTGCGTGCACGTGCAAAAATATGGACATTAGGAAGGAAGGATTCGTGATGGCATAAGTGGCGCCTAAAACTTGATGTCTGATTAAAAAGTCAACAAAGGTAAAAATTCAACCATAGACAAGCCAAGGGCGGTATCCAGAGTCGTGGAAAAAATTAAAAAAAATTTTTTTCTTCTGAACTAATCTTTAATTCTATGGGGTGACTTCTGAATATTAAAATAAATAAATTAATAAATAAATAAATTTAAATGTGTGTATCGGAGTAAAATTCATAAGAAATAATGGTGGGGTGCTTTAAAACCATGGGAGATAAGGCCATGATGACTTTATCTCTCATTCAAAAGGGATATAAAGTCTTTTATTTTTTTTGTTCATTTGAATGGGAGATAAAGCCATCATGGCCTTATCTCACATTAGCGATATTAGAAAATGGCTTTATCTCTCATTTCAGTTTTGAAGAACTTTTGCATTTTACATTGATTAATAGTTTTCACTTCCGGAAACACTAAAGTCAAGTATTGAAATCTGGCTTTGCATACTAAAGTTTTTCTGCGTGGAGGCCTGCGGCCGCGCTTAGGGGTTTTTTCCTCTAGTAGGACACGGCAGGTGGCTTCGCTGAATAAAGTTTTCCTGCGTGCGTCACAAGAATAAAAAATGATTTTGTACTTATTACAGTTAATTGAACTTTTTGTTTGTTTTTGCTGTTGGGTTTTTTTGTTTTTTTTTGTATAAATTTTTGTTAAAAAATATATGAATTTAAAATATTAATTCTTAGTTGTTATTTTTTCAATGATAACTAAGGATTTTCCCTTTTACAGAATGTTTACACCATGCATAACAATATTCTGAGAAAATATGGTTTTATCTCTCATTTGCGAAAAAAATATGGCTATATCTCTCATTTCGCAAAATTTTAAATATGACATTATCTCTCAATGATTGGGCAATAAGGCCATTATGGCTTTATCTCCCATTCAATTGAGCAATAAAGCCATCATGGCCTTATCTCCCATGGTTTTAAAGCACCCCACCGAAATAATATTATTAAAGGAAATTAAAATTGTGTAATTAAATTTTGTGAAGATCGGTTCTTATTAATTTTCCGCAATAATCAGCATAACTTTCCTTTCATATCAGTCATGCATTTTGAGTTTTGGGCCAAATTAACTATTTGAAAGGGCCAAAATGTCTTTAATAGGGCCAACAAATATTTTATATACCTGATTATTATGTTTGTACCCAACCAGAAAAATACTCCCTCGGATATATGGAAAACGTCGGACTATTTTGCTGGCTGAGTATGTAAATAAAACTAATAGTTAAACCTATGTATTTTATTTTATTAAGAACAAAACCAATAATTCTCATTGTTATACTCTCGACCACAACTAGTTGTGAAGCCATGTTCGTCTGTCAGTCCGACTATTGAAATCACGCTCACTTTTAAGCAACTTAAAAGAAAAGAACAATATTGATACCAAAGGGTTTCTAGTTCTCCTAAGCAGTTATGGGTTAAAATCTAGCAAAATCGGTTGAGTAGTAAAAGAGACTGATGATTTTTTTTTACAAAAACTAGCATAAGTAGTGGCGGAATGCACATATTGATATAAGATTTTGCACAAATTCGTTCATACATATACCACAAATTTTCGTGTAGATCGGTCCATAATTTACAATAGGCCCCTTATAAAGACCACTCTCGAAAAACACGCCTAAGACCGTTAAGAAAAATGCTATTGTAATAAATTTTGGCCTGCCACGGCTATATATGACTAAAAATCACACTGTAAAATTTTTGAAGATCGCTCCGTTATTTACCTTAGGCCCCATATAAATCGCACTCCTAAAGTATTCTAACTGTCGTTGGAGGATATCAAAGATTCGGCACAGCCGAATGTAGTCCTCTTACTTGTTCAAGATATTTGCAAGAAACGTCGATTTTATACAAACATGCTTTAGATGTTTTTTAATATCATAGATCAAACCGTTTTTGTGGTTTATTTGGCCCTGTACAATCAAAAGAACTTCGTAAATAAAAGTATGTTCGAAACAGTGAAAAAATAACATTAAAACAATCTATAGAACGATTAAAAGTAGTTAGGTAAATTTTGACTTGAAAGGGCCATAAGAGATTTTCCCCGGGCCATCAAACAATCAAAAGTGCCACAAATGGCACAATTGTGCCACATTTTGTATCACTGTTTCATATGCATGTGTAGAATTTCACGCGGAATAACTTTTTTTTTTTAGAATTGGGCAATAAACCTAATTTTTTGGGGGTAAATTACCGATTTTTTTTTATTGTATACAAGGGCTAAGTTCAGAGAATAGGACGGATGAGGTAGCGATTTTAAAGCCTAATTAATTTTTTTTGTACTTCTCATCAATTCACGTGGTAGTCAGCTTTCAATGGATAGCAAACACCAACTAAATGACGCAGCTTATTAACACTTAAATGGGAGTAAACTGAGAGATGGCTGTTGACAGGATCAGTGTTGAACTTTCACATAAGAGGCGGATAATTAAATAAGTCACGGACTTATTTACCAGCACTCGTAAATTTAGCTATGCTTGTTATATGATTTATGTGATTCATAATCGTTGAATATAATTCCAGGTAAAATTTTTAAATTTGGAAAAAACTAAATTTACGGGAAACTACACGCAGAGAAAATACATGTTTTAATGTGGTCAACTCGAACAAAACTATTCTTAAACATATTATGTTTAATTTAACCATATAATTGTCACCGACAACCATATTATGGTTGCCTCTAAACATGTTATGGTTAAATATGACAAAAAATTTGTTTTAACACAATTTTTTATATCGTTTTCAAGAGCAACATGCTATGGTTGAAAAACAACCGTGCTATTATAAGTGTTAAACATATTTTAGTTATTATTAACCATAACATGTTCCGAGGCAACCATAATGAGATTGTGACTAACTGATGGAGGTATAATTTAACCATAATATCGTTGTCGGTGACAATGATTTGACTTACGTTTTTACTAACGTTGAATGCATTAATAAACTTATTTGATAGATCTCATGAATTATTATTAGATCAAATAAATTAAATTAAATTATATTTTGCACCTTTTTATATTATATCTCATCTTGTCGATTATTTTTAATGCCCTTAATAAAACTACATTCAGTAGAAACACTTTTGTATAAAAAAGGAAACTTTACGACGAAATGCTGTAAATATCAATTCATAAGCCCCTCAAAACTACTGAACTATTCAATAATTCTTAATTTCTAACACAATTGTAGCGAATCTTGCGAAATCGATTTATATTTAACCTTATTTAGCTTGTAGAATTTAAAAATGGCTCAGAATGTTCTTTCACATTCGTGTAACTAATACATAATTTTCCTTTAAATTTATTATAGCAATAACAAATATTAAACTTCAATTGAAAACTTTGTAAATCTTTAATTCGTTTCCTCTCCCTCATCAAACAATAAACATTTTACCTGTTTTCTATTCAAAATAACAAATATTTGAAAAATTAATCACCTTTTATTCTAGCAAACACTGCCCGACAATAACTGATATTAGAAGAGTTTTACAACAAATTAGTCAATTTTGTTATAAATTTGTTAGTAAATGTTGCATAAAAGTGCATTAACGACCGATAACAATACAAACATTAAATTGCATATTTAAAGTAATTTTCTAAAGGGAACAGCTAGAAGCAAACGATGATTGCAAAAGTGCCACCAGTCAACAACATTGCCACTGTGTGGCATGAACAAACAGCTAGCAATAACTACAACAGCAGAGGCAACAACTGTAGACAGGTCAAAAATGTTTTTGTTTATTCAGTGGTCATTAGTATAAACTCGTATTGGGTTGTTTAGAGGACTTTCGGAGAGAACGATGACTGGTGATTGAAGAAGGGAAGGGGTGGCATGATTGAGGTGGTAATGTTAAAACTATTATGGAAAGCTTATACCTAAACATACAATTGCTATAATGACAAAACATTGAAATAGTTAAATTTTATTTATACTGAAATGTGTTTGCTTAAGAAAAGGGTGTTTTCAAATGAGATGTTTAGCTGTCTGGACAACTATTAAAAAAACGCTAAAAATATTTTAGCTCCAAATTATTGCAAGTTTGCCTAAGCAGCGAAAAATTAATAAAATTTTAAATCTGTGCAGTACAATAAAATTTGAAACAACCCCAAAAAAATATTTTTTTGTTTTATTTTTTTTTTATTTGTAAGGATAAGGCAGTTGTTGGTTGGCTATAGGTTCCTCATATAACACACTTATGGCAAATAAATCAGTGAGTGCTTAAACGCTGGTTTAATTGAACTAAACTTAAATTTATATGTAGTTTAAACTCAACAGTTGTAAATCCGTGTCCCATGTATTATCAGGCCTGTCACAGAAATCCATTCCGATCGAAAGTGGAATTGATTTTGTATCTTACTTCCCCAAAAACGAATTCACATTCGATCGGAATTGATTTCTGTGACAGGCCTGTATATGTAGTTTAAAAAGTATCATGTGGCAGCACTACGATAAATGTTGTCAAAATCATATGGTCTGTTTTGGTAGTTTTAACGCCCAATTTTATACGTTTAAAGATGGTTTATATGTTCACTGATTTAAAGATTTGTTGGTTTAAACACATTTTAAACCAAAAACAGAGTTTAACTTGCTCTGATTTATTCGCCCTTACAAAGAAATTTTTTGAAAAAATACTTTTGAATACCCCAAAAATACTCCTTGATTCGCTCGGACGACTAAATTCTTTGAAAATTCCCTCTCAAGGCCGTAAAGCATTACAGCTCAATTACTGATGAATCTTAAAGAAAGTTATCTTGCACCCTATCGGATTGTACTACAATGTTTGCAAATGGCGGTAAAATACAAAACAAATTATCAAATGGCTTGACAAAAAATTTCAACTCATTCAAGTATTTATTAGCGGTTTTCACCCTTGATAGTAAAGTCCCATGTAGACCTTATTAACTTATTAATTAAGTTAAAGTACTAACATTTACAACACTGCAACAACAAAATGTATTGGACTAAAATGTACTACGCTGTGGTTGAAAAATACAACAAAAAGCTTTAGTAAACACATTTACAAGAATAAAAGAGTTGATAAAACTCTATCCGTCTCTTTCTTTTTCTCACTCAGCAAATTCTCTTATTTACAACACATACGAAAAAGACACTCACGCTTTGTAGTATAAAATCGTATTAAATAAAGCAGAGTTGTACACTCAATACAACGAGTGAAAACCGCTATTTGCAAACACACAGAATTACAATTATCCGCGCTCTCTTACATGTGTTGAAAGAACTTTATGACGCATGCCTTACAGCACTTATGTTTTTATACGCGCAGCAATGAATATTTGATTTGTAAGTGTTCTGGTTGAGGGCTCTACTATCTACATATGTAAGTGTATATAGATGGGACTCTGCAATATGTCTTTAATCCTCGTCGCGGCTTACAGCGTTTATCTAGGCCTGGTCGTCATAAATGTGGTATATAATGACTTGCCGAACATGTTGTTACATAAGACACCCTGACACTAAAAGTTCTATGTTCGATCAGGCAGTTACGTTAAGATATGGTCTTCAATATGAGTTATATCCCCATTTTTCTTTTAACTATATCTTGCGGTTTACCTCATTGCACCAAGTGATGTGAAGAATGAAGTTCTTTTCACCTTTTCTAGAAGGGAGAGATGTATAATTTTACCCATCGCACTCTACTAGACTGATAAAACTATTAACGACCGTGTGCTTTTGTTATTAAACAACGTATAAGTGCGTTTGCATCTTTTTTTGCATTATATTTTCAAGAAAACTTAAAGCTTAAAACTGCTTTATTTGACTTGTTTCAAAAGTTTCGCAGTATGATATAACCAAGACAGGATTTTTATTATGAGTTTTTCCCAGGGGAATAGACACGCCTTTGACTTTATGTTGGCAAAGGGTGTAGAAAAGCATGCATGGTAAGTAAGGCCTTCTTAAGACTTCGCACTTGTAGTTCAAAGTCGTAGTTATTCCATCAAGCAAACAAATTAGTTCGGTCAGTAATAAATTGCTTTCCAGATCATTTACTTTGAACCAAGTCCATAAGCGCAGATTCCGTGAGTTGTATAATTTCTAGGAATTGATCTTTGATTATGAGCTCACTGTCGTGCATTATTTATCGCTTACGTCCATTTTATTATTTACACGGTTTTTGGGGCTTTAAAACGAGATTTGCATCTACTATAAAACGCTTATAAAAAAGTTAAAATTTATAAACGCATTAAATTTATAACGCATAAGTGATAATTTATTATTAATAATTAAGTATTAATATTCTTTGTAAATAATTAAAAAAATTTGGTACAGTAAAACTAAGCACTTTTATTATTTTCTTAGGAATGCGTGATGAACAAATCGAACTACCTATGACTATAAAAGTTTGCTTTCATTAAATTATTTTTATGAAGAAAGGAATTTTACAACATGAAATTAATTAAAATTTATTGATAATTTTTCATTCTTGACTGAGCTGGGAATTGAACCCAGGTTTTCACGGACAGGTTGTCCAGACTAGTTTCGATTGTAACCACACAATCTCTTCAGAGGGGTTTGCCGTTTAGCACTCATCGCCATTGGCGACGGATGGCGTCATTGGTCAAACATCAATCTTTAAACCAAATGGTATTTTACCTTGGTAGATCGAAATTTGCTTTGAATAAATGATTACCTATCTTAATTGCTTTACATCAATTCCCAGCTCAGTCAACAATGAAAAATTATCAATAAATTTTAATTAATTTCATGTTGTAAAATTCCTTTCTTCATAAAAATAATTTAATGAAAATAAAATTCAATGAACTTAAGCCTGATTAAAATTTCAAAATTTGGATTAAAAATCATTAACAGTTCAATAAAATAACCACAATACTAATTTTTGCTTTCATCTTCTTTTTTCGCACCACTTAATGCATCTTTACAATTATTATTTTAAAAATTAGGATGGCCTCGAGAGAAATGTGCAAAGTTTTTGGTTTAAATTTAAGCAATTAATTTTCGTACAGCCTGACCCACGATGTCGACCGCTATCGTTTGTTTGCATTTTCAACGACAAACAACCGATTTCTGCCCCACTAACAGTTTTTAGCACGACGATGCAAGCGAACGATAACGTTACAGTTTTCATACAACTAAAGCCCCAGTTAGCTAACAGTAACAATAATGTAACCGTTGATTAAAAAAGTAAGAAAAATCTATTTTCTATTAGACGTTACTGTTAAGTTACATCTTACTGCTCACTATAATCGCTCTAATTTCTTTACATATAACAAAATTTAGCAGCTGCTTTGCAACATTGCTGTTACTCTCAGTTAACTGGGGCTCAAGAAATATCCGACCACAAATGTCAAAATCAGTCACTTCCGTTGTTGCCGACAGAGGCATTTTGTTAAAATATAAATCGAAATTTTTCTTTACACACCAACTCTAAATATTTTTTTATAATTATAATTATTTAAAACAACTTACATTTATAAAATTATATATAGTCAATTCACAAGGTATCCTAACATGTCATATTCTCAAAATGTCCTAATATTTCACAATGGTTTAAAAATATTGTTGTACGGCTCAGCCGCTCAGCGCTGGACTTTTCTGATTAATTACGACAGCACAATAAACACAGCATGCAACATTCTATTTATTTAAGACACTTTTTGTTAACAAACCAACAACAATATTTTTAAACCATTGTGAAATATTAGGACATTTTGACAATATGACATGTTAGGATACCTTGTGAATTGACTAATAGTTTTGAGTCCAAATTTTCATATTTAAATCAGGCTAAGGTTCATTTAATTAATTTTTCATTAATTTATTTTTATGAAGTAAGGAATTTTATTCTTGACTGACCGGGGAATTGAACCCACGTTCACGGAAAGGTTGATTTGACATGCTTCAATAGTAACAACACTCACTGCCATTGAAGAAGGCTGGCAGCCAATAGCAAAAGAAAAGAATAAACTTGGTCTCAAATTGCTTATAGTTATCCTAAGCAGTTTGGGATTGAAATCCAGCAACATCGGTTCAGTAAGATCAGAACTATGAATCAAAATGTGGAACCACCACAATAAAAAATTGATAATTTTAAGACAAAAACTAACATAAATGGTGGAATAATTCACGGAATGACATAAAACTTTTTACAAATTCGCTTTATACGACTGCAAATCATACCGTTAAATTTCGTGAAGATCGGTCCATTATTGACCATAGGACCCATATAAACCCTTCTCGCGGAAAACAGTTTTGTACGCTTAAAACCGTAATAAATATTGCTGGCATACTAAAATTTGGTACGTCACAGTTTCATAGGACCATAAATGACACTGCAAAATTTGTTGAAGATCGGTCCATAATTTTCACTAGACCCCATATAAACCCTGCTCCCGGAAAACAGTTTATTGCACCTAAAACCAAATAAAGCCCACTTTGAGAAAATAATTAAATTCGCCTAAAACCATCACAGATAAAGATATTGCGGTAAAATTTCTTACTTAAATTCATGTGGCCAGAAAAAATATCATGAAAATTTGTGAAATTTACTGTTAACGTTAAATATAATTACACTGCTGTATTGAAATTTATTCAAAATAATTTTTTGTAGTACCAGAAATAGTCTTCAGATTGGTTTACAACTTACCATAGGTCCAATACAAACTACCCTCCTAAAAATTATTTTAGTTCGGCTAAAACTTTTACGAGTCATGATATTTTACTCAAGCCAGTTCAAAGTTCTAACAAGAAACGCATAAAATTTTCTTGTTGTCGGTCAATAATTTAATTCAGGTCTAAACCGCAACTAATTTTAATGCTGACGTTCGTTTTTGTGAAGCTTAGTTAATAATATATATGTATTTACTATATAGAACCCACTTCTGTCGGTGGAGGGTATCACCGACTCTAACTTGTTTTGTCTTGATTTTTTTTGAGAGCTAGTTCAGATAAACTAACGATAATTGTTATCGAAATTGGAGATGAAAGTACATTTTTCCTGTTTCGCAGCATGTTTCAAAATGAAACGATCTCA
Organism: Pollenia amentaria; assembly: GCA_943735925.1. Taxonomy (NCBI): domain Eukaryota; kingdom Metazoa; phylum Arthropoda; class Insecta; order Diptera; family Polleniidae; genus Pollenia; species Pollenia amentaria. Next base: position 50,173,843 of record OX031007.1, read on the forward strand.
AAATTTTGTGTGGCAACACATGGTGTTTTAATCATGTTTGGGGCGCTAAACAGTAATGGGAGAGCGAATCACGAATATTGCTGTCCGTGTGAACATGGAATTATTTGTTGATTGACATCGAGGGCCAGGCTGTTAAATTTTCAAAAATCAGTTGCGATCGCCCTCACTCCAACTTATTTTTTCGGATATTTTTGGGCCACCTTAATGCCCTTCAACAATAATGGCTATGCACAAATGTTGTCATAGTTTATTACACACATACACTTGACTTGTCAAGCAAATGTTGACAATGACAACAATTTTTAAATTTACTTTGGAAAATTTAACTAATTCTCTTATTGCAGCAAAAAACTTAATGTAAGAATGTTTATGCCAAAGGGAAAAACGACTGGAATAGAAGCTCTCAAAATAAAAAAAAATCTCTATCAAAATTCCATACGTGTAAAGTTACAACAACAATGTAAACACATTTCTTACTAACACTCTATGATTGTGTTTTTTGATAGCTAATTTATATGCTTTCTATTCTAGTCGTTTTCTATGGCTTATGCCAGTGTTTGTATACAAAATTATGACCAAATTACTCTTAACAAAGTGTACTACCTGACGAAGGCGTTACATAAAATGAACAAATACATAATTAAGTTTTAAACTAAAATACGAGTAACGCCTTTTCGAAAAATGTCTATTTATAGATTGATATTGAATATTGAAATATGTATAAAAAGGGCGTTATTTGGTTTGGTTTAAATTCATTTGACATTAAATTTAAGAAATATTACTGAACTTATATTAGAAAAGTGTAAATTAAGTAGTAGATTTAAATGCAGTAAAGAACAAGTTAGATTGCTATATTCGGCTGTGTCGAATCTTTGATACCCTCCACCGACAGGAGTGTGCTCTATATGATAAATACATATATATTATTAACTAAGCTTCACAAAAAAGAACGTCAGCATTAAAATTGGTTGCAGTTTAGACCTGAATTAAATTATTGACCGACAATAAGAAAGTTTTATGCGTTTCTTGTTAGAACTTTGAACTGGCTTGAGTAAAATATCATGATTCGTAACAGTTTTAGCCGAACTAAAATAATTTTTAGGAGCGTAATTTATATTGGACCTATTGTAAATTATGGACCGATCATCCTAAAATTCTGAAGACTGATTTCTGCTATTACAAAAAATAAATTAGAATAAATTTCAATACAGCAGTGTAATTAGTTTTAGCGTTAACAGTGAATTTTACAAAATTGCATGATATTTTTTCTGGTCATATGAATCTAAGTTGGAAGAAATATTACCGTAATATCTAAATCTGTTATGGTTTTAGGCAAATTTGATTATTTTCCCAACGTGGGCTTTATTTGGTTTTAGGAGCAATAAACTGTTTTCCGAGAGTAGGGCTTATATGGGGCCTAGGGTAAATTATGGACCGATCTTCACGAAATTTGGCAGTGTGATTTCCCGTCCTATAAAACTGTACCGTACCGAATTTAATTTTAATAGCATTATTTATTACGGTTTTAGGCGTACTAAACTGTTTTCTGCGAGTAGGGTTTATATAGGGCCTAGTGTAAATTATGGACCGATCTTCACAAAATGTAACAGTATGACTTGCAGTCCTATAAAGCGAGTTCGTGCAAAATTTTATATCATTTCGAGCATTATTCCACCATTAATGTCCATTTTTGTATCAAAATTATCAATTTTTTTAGGGTGGTGGTTCCACATTTTGATTCATAGTTCTGATATTACTGAATCGATTTTGCTAGATTTCAATCCCAAACTGCTTAGGATAACTACAAGCAATTTGAGACCAAGTTTGTTCTTTTCTTTTGCGTTTTTCGAAAGTGAGCGTGTTTTCAACATACGGACAGATCGACGGACATGGCTAAATCGACTTAGAGTGGGTTTTTAACATCGGGTTTAATCTTCGCAGCAAACTATAATTTATTAATCTGAGAATAAATTTAATTGTGTACTTTTTGTGTTTGCCGTTTTTAAGTGGTAGCTTAAACCTCGTAGAATTGCCATTCTGAATAACAAAAATGGCAACAAACATATTTTAAAATGTCAACTTTTTACCAGTGCCCTTTACATTTTATACAGAAAGAAGAAGACAATCTACCATTTTAGTTCTTATAAAAAGAAAATGTCTTCATATAATTGTTTTATTTAAGTTTTCATATGTTTCAGAAGCACTAGTCTTCATATTCACTAGAATGAACCAGTTTTCTGTTTTGTAAAAAAATCTTTTCTTTTATGTATGTATAGTTTTTTCTGTGCTTATATTTAAACAGCTGTTTTTTTTTTATTCATGGGTCGATGTCGCGAATTGACTACAATCAAGGGTTGAAAACGGCCAAGTGCGAAAATGGGTTTAAATAATTATTTTTCGGTTGATACCGTTTTATAATACCATTTTATGTGTTAATAAGCAATGGGCCATGCATATTTAAGGTTTTGAAGGATTTTTGCACCACACGGGAATGACAATGGTCCCCACGGAAATGATATTTGTGCCGCACGGTAATGACTGAGCAGCATGGTAATGACGTATTGTCATATATTGTAGCAAAATAAAACACATACAGCAATTTATAGAAACACATTTAATAAAATTAATACATTATGTATATCCATTCTTTGGATTATATAAACTTAGAAAAATAAAACGTTACAAAAAATATTCGCTTTTCTAAAGCTTATTATCTAATTGAAACTCATTTTGAGCTTTCAGCTCATTTTTCCAGGAAGTTTATAGTACATCGCTCTCATTTAATTTAAATAGTTGGTTTTCTGATGTGCTAGCACAACTTTTGAAAAACAAACCTTTGACATTATTATCCTCAAGGTTTGATTGGCAAATAGCTGCATATATGTAATGGCGACTAGTAGTAAATATCTTGGTGTTGTGTCCTGTTAACGTAATGATTATTTGCGTACCAGTTTTTATATTTTTCTTTAAAACTTTATCTGAACTCTGCAATAAGTTAGCAGAAGATGTAATATTCATACAAATATTTTGTTTTTTAAGCCTTTAATAGAATTGATAAATAAAAGAAAATAATAAAAAAACGAAAATTAAATATTGTTCTTCTAACATCGCGTCCTGAAATGTTGAACTCCGAGTCGCTCCAGAGCGTAAAGAGGTCTTTACACTGTAATATTTGCCCTCGTATCAACATTTTTTGATTTTCCATCCAGCATCATCGGTGTCACACATACAAACACATTTTCACTAATACCTCTATAGCGCTTGATAAGAAATTGTGACCGTGTACAGACTTCTTTAAACTGAATGTCGTGTGATCGACAATCCGTTCTGTCCGTCGGTCCGTGTGTTGAAACCACGATCACTTCCTACAGAATTATTCTGTTTGCACAGTTCTCACTAAAAGGTGTTTTCTTTAATCCCTATAGCACCTACGAAAGGGTTAGCATTTAACCGAACTGTCATACTGCGCTCACTTTTTGATATTTCTAATTAGTACACACTGGCAAATCATCTAATGTAAACAGATTTACGATTATAAAACGCTATAATCCAAATTAACTTTCAAAATCAATCATTGATTCGCGCAACTTTTAGGCGACTTCGTGATTTTTATGTCTGGATTATGCCACATGATCGTCCATCTGACCACAACAGACCCAACACACTCCATTACATCCAGAAAAATGTACCGTTTGGCACGGCTTTTTGATAAACGGCGACCGAAACCATCGGCTTATTAATTTCGATAAATGGCCTGTCAGTTGACCACCAGAATCGCATAATTGTTAGTGCAAACAACACATAGTTTGACAATTATAACAACGTTGTTATTGTTAAAAGTTACAGAATCCCACTACTGTTCGAGCTCTGACGTCTAGCTGGCTCTAGAACATTCGAAGTTTTCGAACTGTCTATAACATTTTCGAACTGTCTGGACCATTCGAGCTTTTAGTCTCTTAACAGCTAATATCATTACGCATTCATACTATGGCTGAATTCAAATTGAGCTATTATAAATCAATAAACTAAAGTATACTTTAAGGCTTCAAATTTATCAATATCGAAAATTACAGTGGGGTTGAAGTACAATTAGGTATAAAAGTTTAAATATTACATTTGCACTAGAAAATTCTGTACAGTGATTTTTACACTAGAATTATGCATAATAATTAAATAATAAATTAAACAATAAATTCAACTAACTAAAGTTATTTTCGGAACAATATATTAAATCAAATAACCATAAATCTTAAATACAATTTCCTTTTATTTATAAAAAAAAAAAAAATTAATCTGCTACTTAACATTTCCCTTGAGAGACAGATTAAAGCGTTTTTTTTATATGCGGGAAATAAAAACTACAACGATTTCTATATACATACATAAATATTTTCAATATTTCTGCTCTTTTACGTATATGCAACCTTTAACCTTACAAATACTTTTTTCTGGTTTTTGAAGCATGATGCAATTTATGAAATTGCAACGTTTAATATGCATACTCGTACTTGTATGCCGTTGCAAAAATCGACTTCATTATTTATTTAATGAAAAAAAAACTTTTTTCCCTTAGTGTTGTTGTTGCTACCGTTACTGCTTTCGGTCCATTTTTTCTTGTATGTTTGGTGGTCAGTTTGATAAACGCATGAATGTCCACGCGTATTGTTCGGTATCATGAATTTTTTTCACTTAAAAAAAGGCGAAAAAAGAAACAACAACGAAAATGTATTTATAATGAATTAACAGAACGAGGCAAAAGGCAAAAAATTATTATTATACAAAAACACGTTTCATATGAAAGGATAAATACGAAAACGCAATGCAAAGCATCAACAACAAAAAATAAAAGCAAAGAAACAAAGTATTGTAATCCTTTCTTTAGTTCTCGTTTTTTTTTACTTGCTAACCAAAATCGAATTTAAGCAGATGAGTATTTTCGTGTTTGCATGTTTGACTGCTTGATAAAAAATTAAATAAACTGTTAACTTACGGAAATTATTTACATATGTATTAAAAAAAAATGAAATTAAAAATTCCGTTGTTACTCATACTCATACAATGAGCTGCAACACTGCTCAAACCAGGGATGTTAAATAGGGTTTTAAATTTTGTACCAACCTCCAAAAAAAAAAATGTACTTCACGGTACCATTGTTTTTAATTTATTAAAAAACGAAAAAAGGACATAAAAATTCAATTGTATACAAAAAAAAAAAAAAACAAAACTTAACATTAACATACATTATATGTATGAATAAAATAAGGTGCATAAAAGTCTTCAAATTCAGGCACTTATTTGTTTAGTTAATAAACTATTTAGAATTTTTTACATCATAGCAGCATGAATTTGTCGATCTTAACCAATCCTTTGTTTGTATGAGACTTGATAATGTTGGCACATGTAGTCTGTTTCTTTCCCTAGTTTTTATTATATTTTGAAAAGAAAAAACTCTTTCCACATTTGCATACGAATGTGGAATGGATAAAATTTCAGCAACGACTCTAGAAATGTCAGAAAACATATGAATATTCAGCTCTTTTTGTAAATTAGCTACTACCGACTACAGTTGCTCGACATCAGCTAAAGCTCTAAATTGATTACACAGCGGAACAAACTTGAACTTTTTTTATGTTGATTGGAAGTTTGATGCAATTTTGTTTTACTAAGTTGAGGTCGCTGATCTCAAATTTAATCTCCGTTTTTCTCTACCAGCTCGCATTTTTAAGTTACAGGTACTAATCGATTTTTTGACTTTTTCCAAAAATTAAAAGTTCAAAAAATCATAACTTCACTCTTCATGAAGTGATTTTCAGAATTCTTAATTTTTGTTAAAGATGTAATTGTTGTAAAAATGGCTGAGTAATGGTTGTTTACGTAAAAGAAAACCAAATCCAAAAAAATTACAATTTTTTATTTTTGAATATCAGGAAAAATTCAAAACATGAAAAAGTCAAAGTCTTAATACTTTCACGTACAGTCACATAGCCTATGAACAAAATGAGACATAGATCATTAAAATCGATTAACTCATTTCCCTTTTATTCACAATTTAGTGAACGTACCTCATTAAAAAATAACGTCCATAAATAGAGCAGCAGCAAACACACACACATTAAAAAATTTTATTTTTGTATGGAAATCGCGACTTTTATCAATTTAATTGTCTCAATAAATTGGGAATAAAATCAAAAGTTGTGCACCGATCATTATAACTAAAGCTTATTTGTTAAGCTAACGAAAGTTCAGTTTTTATGAATTTTTAAATAAATTTATTTTTTTAAATTGTTCTTTTAACGATATCTCTGAAACTACTGGGCAAATTTAAAAACAAAAGATAATATTGTTAGCGAATTTTGGTTTTTTTTTAAGTGAATATGCACAGTTGTCTAGTTATTGCAATATATGTAGTGGACGTGTCTTAATTTTGGAAATAACGGTATATCTCGAAAAGTCGAGCTGGTACTGAGTTAATATTTAAATCCAGTGTCCCAAATATCCTTAAAGCAGGAAGGAATGTCAGCGTCATACACAATTGTGTAAGCAAAACTCATATGTACGCTTACGCTCTTTTATTTTGCGAGCGTAAAATATAATTGTTTACTGCAAAACACTCTCATTCAGCGGGAAATATCGCACGGCCTGTTTTGAGGCCTCTAAACAGAAATAATATATTTATTATTTATTATCTTTGTTTCTGTCTTATTTTATTTCTCTTTTTAACTTGTACAATAATTTTAAAAAAATTAAAAATATTGGAAAGAATTGTATAAGGTTGTAAAAAGACTTCAAATATTGTCAAGTGCTCAATTTTTCCAAAAAAATAAGCAAAGTTTCTGCGAAATGCAGGTTCCAAATTAAATTTATTTAAATTATAACTAATTGTGTCTGTCCACAACTCAACATTTTTCGATAATTGTATTATTATTAATTGCTCTAAAGTCTTCATAGCAAAATATGTATGTTAATTAGGCCTCGTAATAGGCCTCGCAACCGTAGATTTCTCCCGCTGGGAATGTAAGAGACAAGAGTAATCGCACCAACACAATCATAATTGACACCACTGCCTTAAAGTCAACATTCAGTTCTTAATCAACAAAAATCTTGTTCCCTTGTGTTATTGATTGAATCCAAATTGAAATCAAAACTTTGTCTGTCTGCCTTCCACTTGCCACATTGTAAAAGGGGGCTAAGCGCTCTATACACCACAATACTAGTCGCATGTTTAAGCGCCCATTACATTAACGATTTGTTGTACAACATAAACGCAATGAAAAGGACTCAATATTTTGTTTGCTATACTAAAAATTCAAAAAGAGGGAACTATGATAAATTTTTAAATTGTACCAAATGAGTCACGGTGGTACCACGGTACTTAAGAAGGTCAAAATGTACCAAAAAAAAGGAAAATTGTACCAACTTCAACATCCCTGGCTCAAACCACAGTTGTCCATACATTTTCAAGTACTCTCAGATGCCAACAGTAAATAAATGATGATTTTTAAACTGTTTTTTTTCGTTACAAAAAACATGCAAAGGATTATGAAAAGTAAATGTTTTAAAAAATCGGTAACAATAACAGTTTTTTTTGGAACCGTAAAGTACATATACAACGAATATGAGACACTCTGTAGTTTGCTAAAAGGTTCCATATGCTTTAAAGCTATATATGTTCGCACTTAAGTTTTTTAGCGCTTTTAAGCAAAATGTTGATTAAGGTAATCAAAGCCGTTCACATAACATTTGAGATGATAAAGTTGAAAGTAAAAGAAAGCTGGGTCTAATCCCCGCAATATGGTTTCACACATATAATTTGCATGTATTCGCACAGTTCCTTAAGCTAACTTAAGCATATTATAGGTGGGCTTTAAGTTTCAATCATGTAAATTTAATGTGATTAATGACCAATTTAACCAATTCTATTTAAATACGAGGGCGGATCAATAACTCCGTGACTTTTCCCTCGTAGTTATATGAAATGCAACACTGATCCCATCAAGTACCACCTGGTAATAGACTTCTGTCAAGTTTTGAGCAAGTTCCGTCATTTACTTTGCGTTTAACAGCTGTTCAAAACATACAACCTCGTGGATTTTTTTAAAAATGGAAAAAAGTGAATTTCGAGTGCTCATTAAACATTATTTTTACCGGCTCCGAAGAAGGCCAAGGTAAGTTTGTCGGCCAATAAGGAGATGGCAAAATTTTTTTGGGATGCACGCGGGATAATCCACATAGATTACCTTAAAAAGGGAAAAACAATAAACTGCGAATATTATGCCAACTTTTTGGACCGATTTAACGAAGATTAAAAAAAACGACACCATATGGCCAAGAAAAAAGTTCTTTTTCATCAAGATAATGCACGGGTGCACACGTGTGCAGTCTCAATGGCAAAATTACATGAATTGGGCTACGAATTGGTACCTCATCCGCCATATTCTCCGGATGCCTATTTTATGGACGTCGAAAAATCCTATTTTTTGGAAGGGGTACACAAATTGGAGAAACGTTGGACTAAGTGTATTGAGCTAAAAGGAGATTATGTTGAAAAATATTTTTTTTTGTAAAAAACTGTGTTTCATTCAAAAAGTCACGGACATATTGATCCGCCCTCGTATCAATTCATATATAAACATAGTTTTTCATATATTTATTTTTTTTGACCTGAAAAACTAATTTTAAACATAAATTGATAGGTAAATACAATTGGTGAATAACAAGTGATTTATAGGAATATATATTCATCCCGATTTTGATTTGATTAGAGCTTGATCACGGTTCAGATGGTAAGCTTCGAAATGTGAAGTTAGATAGCATAGGTTTGAAAAAGTGTATCATTTTATGCTTGTAAAGACAATTAAGCCAAGTACTAAAATTTTTTAAATGTAAATGCTTTAGATAGTGCTGGAATTTGGCTTTAATTTATGCCATATTTTCAAGTACGATTCCTGCTCATACAAAAATAATCGAAAGTATTTTTTTTAATATGTGTAATTAGTATTACGGTTATTTTATTGAACTGGGGGGGCTACTCTCTATTGCGATGCGAAAGAAAATGGTAGCAAATCAAGTGATTGATACTTTCCAATGCGTTTGCGCTTTTGTCTTTTGCATCTTTTTATTTTTTTCTTTTTGCTAATACTCACTATTTATTTGATTAAAATTTTCAAATTAAAATTTTTTTTTTACATATTTCGATATTTCATTACTGCCAATCTGCGCCATCTTTAATTTTTGTTGTCAGTATTGCTTAATTCTTAAACAATCTTGCGAAAGTTATAGAGAGTATCAAGTTGAAATTTAGCTTTCACATCTAAATTGTAATTGCATCGCAATAGATAGTAACCTCCCTGTTTATGGTTTTTAATCCAAACTTTTAATATTTTATTCAGGCTAAAGTTCATTAAATTTAATTTTCATTAAATTATTTTTATGAAGAAAGGAATTTTACAACATGAAATGAACTAAAATTTATTCATTCACATCAATTAAATTTTGTTTCTATTTACAAGGAAAGCAGTTCAAGAGAATATGAGCGGTATTCAGTGTTTGGTGCAAATGACCTTTCGTAGAGAAAATGCAAAATTTGTTAAATCCAACAACAACATACACAGAAAAAAAATTAAAAATGGGTTTTAATTAAAAAATTTGTGATATTAATTTAAAAAGTAGTTAAATTTGCACTAGTAAACAACTTAATAGTATCAATTAAATATTTTGCATTCTTATTTCTTTAATATTGTTGATATAAGTAAACGTTTAGGCCCTAATCATATAAAACGCAACGCAACGCCAAAGAATTACATTGAAAGCACAAACAATATCATAAATATTTTGCAATTTTGTTGCTACTTTCTACAGAAATTCACATCGCGTTTTAAAATTTCAAACGCTGAATAGCTTGTGGCGTTGAAAATTTTAAAACGGTACATTAATTTCTGTAGAAAGCAACAACAAAATTACAAAATATTTATTACATTGTTTGTGCTTTCTATGCATGATTAGGGCCTTAATTCACTTGATTACATTTTTTAATTGAAATTGATTTTATTTTTTATTAATGGTTTAATTGAAAAAAAAACAAAAATTTGCGAACATTTTTTCTTCGCAGAGTTTCCGTTAGATTTCATAAAAGAGGTACGATATTTTGCATTTGGTCATATGAAATCAAAAAAGCCGTAAGTTACACAAAATTCAAAATCGACTTTTTTTTTATTGATTGTGATGCAGTATAAAAATACACGTTCCTGCAAAATTTTACACTCGTACAACTTAAACCGACGATTTTATTAGATTTTATTAACAAAATTCTAAGATCAAGCATAAAAAAATTCATAGAACAAAAAAGTAACTTACGCCTTAGAAAAAAAAATAAGCTTAAGTTCTCCTTTTGTTGTGTTTCTAATAAAATATCTTTCTTGAAAGAATCAGTTTATTAAAGTTAAATAGGAAAAAATCGCGATTAAAGTATTTTAATCAAAAATGTATAGTGATGCTAAAAAGTGGGATTTATTTGGTTTTAGGCGCAATAAACTGTTTTCTGGGAGTAGGGGTTATATGGGGTTAATTATGTAACGATCTTCACGAAATTTAGCAATGTGATTTCTAGTCCTACAAAACTGTTCCGTACCAAATTTAATTATGATACTAAATTAAACTGTTCTCCGGGACTACGGCTTATAAGGGGCCTAGTGTACATTATGTACCGACCTTCAAAAAATTTTACAGTGCCTTATCTGGTCCTATAAAACTGTTACGTACCAAATTTTAGTATGATAGCGGTATTTATTACGGTTTTAGGCGTACTAAACTGTTTTCCGCGAGTATGGTTCATATGGGGCCTATGGTCATTAATGGACCGATCTTCGAAATTTAACTGTTTGATTTGCACTCGTTTAAAGCGAATTCGTGCAACATTTTATATCATTCCCTGAATTTTTCCATCATTTATGTTAGTTTTTGTATCAAAATTATCAATTTTCTTCAGGAAATCTTTAAAAAAGATAATGAAAATATAATAAAAAATATATCAATAAAAAAATTTGTGATATTTATAAAAAATTTAATTAAATTTGCACCAGTAAATAAATTAATAGTATCAATTAAATATTTTTTTTATATTAACAATATAATTCCATTAATGTTTTTTAGATAATTATCTAGAAACATTTTAAATTTTCAAAAAACTATCCTTCGTATTGTCAGTCATATACTCTTTTCCTGATTATAGTACATTCCGCAATGCTAATTCATTTATTTAAGCAATAATAGTAAGCAATGGCTCACAAAATATTCCAAGTAGAGAAGATTTGAAAAAATTATGATAACAAATATGTATAAATCTTAAATAAAATTAAAAAACAAGAGAAAAAACTTTTTTTTATAAAATATTAGATATAAAAAGAAAATATCTTTCAAAATTGCATTTCCCATATTGCCCAAATAATCGCCAACCATATTAAAAATCGCCAAGTCGCCAAACGCAAATTTCCATCGCCAAATGGACTAAAAAATCGCCACGTTTGGCAAAAAAATCGCCATATCTGACAGCCCTGCTTCTCGCATCGAAAAGATGTGAAACAAAATATTTCATCGTTTCTCGAAAATTGAGAAAAAAGTGTGTATGTAACTCATGTCGAAAAAAAAGATATTACGTCGTTAAGTTATAAATGTCAAAATATTTCACTCGAAGCTTTGAAAACATTCGTATATTGTTCAAAAATTTTAAAAGCAAAATAGTTAAACAATGAAAAAAAGAACAAAATACTTACCTCTTCCGTTTTTTATTCATTGCATTTTGCATTTTTAATATATTTTTTAGTGTTAAAATGGTTTTATTCCCCTGTTTTTATACCCTCCACCACCACTGTGGCGAATGAGGGTATACTAAGTTTGTCATTCCGTGTGAAACTTTTTTATAAAACATCTAAGACCCCATAAAGTATTTATATTCTGGCTTCTTGAGTAATTCTAAGTCGATTTAGCCATGTCCGTCTGTCTGTCCGTCTGTTGAAAACACGCTCACCTTCGAAAAAGGCAAAAGAAAAGTACAAACTTGGTCTCAAATTGGTTGTAGTAATCAGTTTGGGATTGAAATCCAGCAACATCGGTTCAGTAGCATCAGAACTATGAATCAAAATGTGGAACCACCACCCTAAGGAAATTGATAATTTTTATACAAAAACTAACATAAATGGTGGAATAATGCACGGAATGACATAAAATTTTGCACGCTATACGACTGCAAATCATACTGTTAAATTTCGTGATGATCGGTCCATAATTGACCATAGGCCCCATATAAACCCTTCTCGCGGAAAAGAGTTTAGTACCCATAAAACCGCAATAAATAACGCTAGCATACTAAAATTTGGTACGGCACAGTTTTATAGGACCAGAAATCAAGCTGTAAAATTTTGTGGAGATCGGTCCATAATTTACACTAGGCCCCATATAAACCCTTCTCGCGGAAAAGAGTTTAGTACCCATAAAACCGCAATAAATAACGCTAGCATACTAAAATTTGGTACGGCACAGTTTTATAGGACCAGAAATCAAGCTGTAAAATTTTGTGGAGATCGGTCCATAATTTACACTAGGCCCCATATAAACCCTTCTCGCGGAAAAGAGTTTAGTACCCATAAAACCGCAATAAATAACGCTAGCATACTAAAATTTGGTACGGCACAGTTTTATAGGACCAGAAATCACACTGTAAAATTTTTTGAAGATCGGTCTATAATTTACACTAGGCCCCATATAAACCCTACTCCCGGAAAACTGTTTAGTACGCCTAGGACGATAAATTACACTGCCAAATTTCGTTTAGATTGGTCCATAATTTACCCTAGGCCCCATACAAACCCTACTTTCGGAAAACAGTTTATTGTGCCTAAAACCAAATAAAGCCCACTTTGGGAAAATAATTAAATTCTCCTAAATCCATCACAGATATAGATATTGCGGTAAAATTTTTTACTTTAATTCATATGGCCAGAAAAAATATAATGCAAATTTGTGAAATTTACTGTTAACGCTTAAACTAATTACACTGCTGTTTTGAAATTTATTCCTATTTATTTTTTGTAATACCAGAAATTAGTCTTTAGAATTTCGGTCCATGTTTTACCATAGGTCCAATACAGATTACGTTCCTAAAAATTATTTTAGTTCATCTAAAACTTTTACGAATCATGATATTTTACTAAAGCCAGTTCAAAGTTCTAACACGAAATGCATAAAACTTTCTTATTGTCGGTCAGTAATTTAATTCAGGTCTAAACTGCAACTAATTGTAATGCTGACGCTAGTTTTTGTGAAGAGTAGTTTATAATATATATGTATTTATCATATAGAGTTCACTCCTGTCGGTGGAGGGTATCAAAGATTCTGCACAGCCGAATATAGCATTCTAACTTGTTTTTCGTGAGTTTATTTGACAGTTCAAAGCGGGAACTTTCTCACAAAAATTTTACAGACCCACTTTTTCTTTAAATTGACGAGTAATGTCCTTACGTGGCAGCTATTACTTGCCAAAAATGTTACAGTTTATTGAGAAAAACAGGTGTTTGTTTCAATTTATGGCATTTTTGTTTAATTTCTTACATTTTAATTTAGAAGTTTCTCGACGCGAGAGTTACAAAACATGGGCACTGATTTAATCTTAAAGGCAAAAACTTACTCTGAAAGTTGTAAGTGTTTAATATATCAACGTTTTATATAGTTCCCTATTTTATTGCTGTAAAGTAACCGGATAAATATTTTGATATATATATATACATACATACATATTTTTTGGTATACATACATATTTATAATATATCACCATCATCTTTCATATATTTTGTTAATGTATTCATGTATTTGTGTGGTCATTTATATAATGAAATGCTTTTGTTGTGGTTTCATATAGTTTCATCATACATTTTAACTGGGTTTAAAGGAACTTTACTTTTTTGTTGCATACCAGAGTGCTACGCGAATAAAAGCAAAACATTTCGTTTGTCAAGAGGTTTGTTTCAGGCGGTAACCCAGCCGGAAATCTTTTAAAGACAAAAAAGATTTTAGTTTAAGGAAATAATGTTAGTTTGCTTCATCTTGGTCGCATGAGTATAGGGGATCTGGAAACTCGCCGCGTCATAGCCGCCAGTAACGTGGTAAGGGCGTAGTCTATTTGCCGAGGTGAACACGTATCAGCAAAGCTCCGTGTTAATACAATCGGTTACCCCTGACTGCAAATCAGACCGATAGCACGGGTCGCATGACACCTCAGGTGGATAACCTGTCGTTGCCGTCAATGTTCTATGTAGAATCTAACGATGCCTAGGGTCACGAGACGAAACACAGCTAAGCCTTAAGCCACCACATCACTGCAATATCATCTTTCACTTAAGCTGTAAATTTTATAAGATTAGTAGTTAGAAGTCGAACTTTCTTTTATAAATCCATGTTGGAATGATGATTGCACAAGAGATACTGCATGTGATATAATATTAGTAATGAATTTTTTTAAAGAGTTTGGGAAACACACACAATTGATCTATACCTCTATAGTTTAAAATATTGGGTCTGCATTCGGATTTTAACAAGGAATACAGGTATGTCATTGAAACCAAATTCGTACGAAAGTGAAAATAAAAACGTTTTTACCATCTCTCGAAAATGTAAAACGTAAAAATGTTTGTTTTTTAATTCAAAAAATCAAAACAAAAACGATACGAATTGAAAAATGTAAATATAAAAATGCCATACATTCAATATAAAAATGATACACTTTCAATATAAAAATTCTACACTTTCAATATAAAAATTCTACACTTTCGATATAAAAATTCTACACTTTCGATATAAAAATGCCACACTTTCAATATAAAAATGTCACACATTCAATATAAAATTTCTACACTTTCAATATAAAAATGCTACACTTTCAATATAAAATTGTACACTTTCAATATAAAAATGCCACACATTCAATATAAAAATCCTAGACTTTCAATATAAAAACGTCAGACATACAATATAAAAACGCTACACTTCCAATTTAAAAATTCTACACTTTTAATATAAAAATTCTACACTTTCAATACAAAAATGCTACACTTTCAATTTAAAAATTCTACACTTTCAATATAAAAATGCCACACTTTCATAATAAAAATGCCACACGTTCAATATAAAAACGGTACGCTTTTAATATAAAAATGTTACACTTTCAATATAGAACTGCTACACTTTCAATATAAAAATGCCACACATTCAATTAAAAATGCTACACTTTCAATATAACCTTTTTAGAATTAAAAATTTCATAACTTGTATACAAATTTAATAAATTATAATATATCATTAAAAAATAAAAATAAAAAAATTGATTGTTATACAACTTTATTACTTTTTATTATTTTAAATTTTTAAAAACCACAGTGAAATTTTCACGGCCGGCCATTGAAATGTGCCCGTACAAGAAGAATGTCCTCTTAAAAGAACTCAATGCTTTTCTTATGGAACTCTAACGGGACCAGGCATCAGTGTCCGCTGAAAGGGAGTATTTGCTTAAAGAAGGACTCCCTTAATGGAGATATCACTGTATCAAGAAATTTTTATTTCAACATATCTTAATTGTTAAAAACTTTTGTAGTTTAAGAACTTGAAACAAAATTCTTTGTGTTATTTTTTTTTTGGTATATCAAAATATTTTTTTTTCTTTTTATTCATGACAAAATTCTATTTGTTGATTTTTTTTTTTAATATTGATTTGGATAAATTAAGCATTAATTAACACATTCTAAACTCAAGGCAAACGTATGAGGTGTAGATTTTTTTTGTAGTAATAGATTTTCGAGAATTATTAGAAAAAATACGCTAAAATACTATAAAAACTGTTCAAAACAAGAATTTTGTTTGGAAAAAAGAAACATAAAACGATTTAAAGAATATTAAAAAAACGTAAAGCAATAAATTTTGAGAATTTCTCCATCATTTTGAATGTTCTTCAAAACTTAACCAGTTTTCAAAAATTGTACTGCTTAAATTCATAAATTTTTTTTATCGATATATAGTAGGGTGATCGATTATTCGACTTTTTTCAATAACCGGTTTTCGAATATTTCGAATAGTTGCTATTTTAAAAAAACCGGTTTTCGGTAAAGCATTTTAAAAATAACCGGTTAACCGGTTTTTATTCGAATACATAAATATACAAAAATCAAATTATTTTTTGTAATAAAAAGTTAATTTGAATAAAAACAAAACAATTCACGAAGGTAAGGAACCTACAAAATACATAGATATGACTTAAGGTATGTAGACTTAACAAATATTTGGCGATAAAATAAAAAAAAGCGCGACCAGTAAATTGATTAAACTTTGCTTTGCTTTATTTTTAACAATTTCTATTTATTTTCTAAACTTTGTCTAATATGATAATTGTACTTATGTATAATGTAGTTAAGAAACCGTTAAATAATGTTTGCTCTAGCCAAACGTTTTGCAAAAGCAAACAATTCTTTAAGAAAATTAGTGGTTACGTGTAGGACATTAAATATTTAATAGGTGTGAACATAGCTGTAGAAATTTTGAAAAACTTTGGTTTTTTAAAATTATAGGAATTTAATAAATTTATTATTTGAGATATTCACAGAAATTTATTTTAAATGAGTAAATTTGTTGATGGTTAAGCTATACGAATCAGTAAACTTGAGCCATATTTTTAAAAAGTTGCAAACAAAACCTCTTATCCAGGATTATATTTTTCAATTTTTTTTGTTTCAGCATTATAGACACGAATAGTAATATGAACATGCTTTTTGTATGACATATCTGTAAATTCGTCGATCACTATTTAAACCCTTCCATGAGATTGTTTGATTCCTTCAATTTTGTTTTAAGTTCTTGGTAATTTAATAAATAAAACTGAAGAATTTGTCCATATCGTTGATTTCGCCGGTATGCTGTAGTTTTAAGCATGAAGATATGCTAGAACTACTGAAGAGTTTTTCATTCATTATTGGCAGCATATTTTAGTAAAGTATTATTTCCAGCCTCATAAAAACTACTTGGAACAGAGTCATGTTTAATTAAAAGTGATTAATAAGTCGTGACGTTGAAGAACCTTTGCAACTTATTATTTTAGGGCCGTTTAATCACCATTGTCTTTTATATCAGTTCGATATTATCATCAGAGATGACATCTTTCAAATGTCAAATTGCTGATTACTTTTTAAGCTGAACTTTTTTTGTAGTGTTTTGAATTGTTTTTGGTTTTTGTTACAAGAACACACGCTTAAATAAGCGATTTGTATTTACATTGCTCATAATGTTTTTTGGACTTTTGTTACATTTTGTATTGACATATTAAAAGTTTAAGTTTGCCAAATATTCAATTAGAAAAATACTTCAATTACGGGTACATTTCTAACAAAAGTAAGGAAAACGTATATAAATTATACATTACTAAAATAACCGGTTTATTTTACTAAAATAACCGGTTTATTCGATATTCGAAAAATGGACTTTTTAAAATATTCGACTTGGGCAAAACTAAAATAACCGGTTAAAACCGGTCGAATACTATTCGATCGATCACCCTAATATATAGAAATCCTTTTAAAATTCATAAATAGACAAATCTATTTTAATTTTCTATACGAAATAATTTTAAAGCATATTTTTAGGTACTTGATTTTTACAAATTTCAAAGTAGGGCTTTTTTAATTTATTTTAACCCGCTTCACTTATGTATATGTATTTCCTTCCAAAATAACGAAACGAACAACCAAATGTTATACATTTGTCCTGGAAATACGAAACACACACACACACACAGACTTATATTACATGAGTGTTTGTAAAATTGCTATTGTGTTGTTGCTGATGCTGCTTGGTGGTGCTGCCTCATCTGTTGTCGTTTGTACCCCATTATAATATTGCATTTGACATTTGTGGTCGCTACAAAATAGTAGTCGGCGCTTTAAAATGTTTCCATATACCATTTAATAACAACGGATAAAGGTAGTTATTTGTGGTAATAATCTCTCTTTCTCTCCTTTTCCCCCCATCTCAGGGTATACATCTTGGTGATTTTCATTTCACATTTTCTCTATATTAATACGAGTGAGTACATGTGTAAGTACATGACTACATGAATGTTTAAACTTATGCTCAAAGCTTGTGTTTTGGATTTTATAGTAAATTTGGCATTACAATTTAGGGATTTTGAAAAAGAGGTGTTTTATGGATTTTTCTAATTAAATAACGGAAATGAATAATTAAGGGTGCTTTAAAGTATCCACCGGGGAGTGGGCTTTATACACTGAAGAGACAAAACAATCCATCCGTACTTAAATCAAGCCGACGCGGTGTCAATAGTACGGTAAGTATAGGGTTCTTCAAATGAAGTACAGAATGCTCGATTCAAGTACGAATTATTCAAGTGCCCCGTACTTAAAACAATCCGAAAACAGGATTGACTAAATATAAATTGAGATAAATAAATTAATGTCAAACTGTACTTCATTCAAGAATTTCTTATTTGGTTAAATCCCGATTCGTTCTTAAAATAATCCGACAGTGAGATTAGTTTCTTACCTTAACCCTTACCCCATAGAACCAGAGATGGAGAGAATATTTTTATTATTTACCCATAACACATGTTTTAGTTCGCTTTGCTGTCTTCCGCCCTTTGTTTACGCAAAATAACTAAATTATAAGACACTAACAGCATGTCCGCTATGGTTTTCGTAATCATTCAACTTTGAAAATTTAAAATTTCTTTCTTCTACTCTGTTTCTTATCTATATATAAATCGGCAAATGCCAAACAGCTAAGAACACTTTCCTCCTCTGTTTGTCAACCGATTTGAAAAAGAATTCACCATTTGAAAGGTATTAACTTACGGAAGTGCACAATTTCTATTTTAATCTAAGGGGATAAAAACTGGTAAGCCTCATATCTCCAAAACTAAAGAATATAAAAAAAATTAAATACTTATTGTTGTTCATTAGAAAAATATGTGGACAGGTGTCTGGAACTTTTTTTGAAATTCGCACCTTTTGGGACCTCTTTGTCACCCCAGCTATCTTTTAAGCCAATAAACATAGAAATAAAAATTATACCAAATTCGTAACAAATATCAATTCGTAACACATATAAATTTGGTAGTTTATCGAAATTTTAACGTTTAAGGGATGAAAATCGTACCTATTTTGGTACTTTTTCTAAAACATTTTTCTCCATGTATTGACATATACGTATTCAATTATGGGCTCGAACTACAATATTTGAATTTTTGATACTTCAACGGGGAGAAAAAAGTATCAAAATGGGGAAATACGGAATATAAGATTTCTTTTTTAAACTTCTGTGGTACGTAATGTTTTAGAATATTCTATAAAATTTAATTTAGAAACATAAAATTATATGTGCAGGGTCCTGAGTGAATGGAAGCCTATAAGATAAACACTTGGGATTAGAAACATATAATTAAATTTGCATGGTTCTATGTGAAAAATAATCTGTAAGGGGGAGCTTTTGGTACTTTTTCATTCTACAACTGAAACTTTTTTGGATTGTCGTTAATATTGGACCTAGAAACTTAAAATTAAACATGCAATGTACTTAGTGGGTGAGAATCTATAAAATATAACTTTTTGGTAACTGTTACTTTTTGAATTTCCGTTGGTATTAGACCAAGAAATATAAAATTCAACATTCAGCGTCAAAATTGAGTAACTGTAGGAGAAGACCTTTTGGTACTTTATCGATTTTCAATTAGGACTTTCTGATTTTTGTTATATTATTGAAGTTACAAAACTAAATTAAACTTTTACGGACTTGAGTGGAAGATAATATTTATATAGACCGGAGGTTGGTCCCTCGACAAATCAAACCCCTAAGACGAAAAAACAAATACTCGAAACATCTAAATTCATATTTACTTCTTTGAATGTTTTCTTTATATTTGCATAAAAAATTATGGTCAAATTTCGACCACTAGGTAAACACAAGTTTTTCTAAATGACCTTCTAAATCAAACTTCCAGCCATATCTACTCTTTTGCAGATGACAGCAACCTTTGCCATTCGTATTCATTTGATTATAGACCAAGCGTATACGATGTTGGTGCTATGAGACAGAACATGAATGATACGCTTGGCCGAGACATTTATATAGTCTCGGAATGGGGTCGCGCGAATAGGGTCGATTTTAATGCCCGAAAACCCAATGTTACGTGCTGACGCATAAACGCGCGACGGATCAAGTTGCCTCATCTGTATATGTGGGTGGTATAATCATTGAGGAATCAGAAGCTCTTGATGTTCTGGTCATGAGGAAACAATGTGATGTCCGATGTATAGAACATATATTTAAGGTGTCGAAAGAAGCATTCAAGTGCCTCGGTTTTTTGAACCGGTGTAAAATATACTTCACTCTATCTGATCTCCTTACAATTTATACCACCTATATCCGACCGCGAATGGAATAAAACTCTCATGTGTGGGCCGGTGCTTCAAAGTCTATATTGGAGCTTCTCAACCGTGTGCAGGAGAGGGCGAAGGTTCTTATTTTTGACAAAAGGGTATCCAATTCTATTGACTTCCTTGAGCACCGTCGCAATGTGGGTTGTATTTGCCTGTTTTATCGTTACTACAATGGGATGTGTTCTGATGAAATTAGGGATCTGGTTCCCGAAACCCATACGTTTGTTCGTAATACACGTTTTTCCTGTAGAGCCCATCCTTTTGTGGTCGATTGGCCGGTAAATCGTACAACGCGTTACAGAGAAAATTCGTTTTTTGGCCGGACTGTTCGTATGTGGAACAACCTTCCCGCTGAAGTCTTCCCTCTCACTTTCAATGAATAAGTTCAAGTCGAATGTTCACAAACACTACTCCCTCTATCCTCCTTGCCATAACCTTTTTCCTAGTTCCAACACAATGCATTGCATTTGTAGGGGTCATCCCCTGAGTGCTGGTCCTGACCAAAAAAAAAAAAAAAAACAAATTTACAGCCGAGAGCAATTTTCGTATATTTCGCATAAGGGGTAACCAGCTTGTATGGATAAACAAGGAAAACCGCTTGATACTAACGATTTAAGTGACCCTGTAAAACATTCTTGTCAAAAGCATTTCGCTTCTGACGATTTACACGTTACACCAGAGGCTTTTTCTACGTGAAAAGGAGTCGGAAATTTAGATCTTTTTACTTCTAAAATGGATACTTAAGTACATCTTGACTTATTAATAGAAAATTTGCAGCCCAGCGTAGACAAACTGAACCTGGTTATCGATTACATGTTTTAACAATATAACGACCCAAAGCATACGTTTCATAATACGAAGCCTTGGGTACTCTGCAATGTCCCACAACAGCTTAAAATCCCACCGCAGTCACCATACGTAAGTCCCATAGAACATCTATAGGATTTATTGGATCCTCGTATTCGACAGCACCAAATTTATTCCAAACAAACATTAAAAATTCGATAATTGAAAAATGGAACGAGAAAAATGGAACGAATGAAGACGTCGGATGTAGTCGATTCTATGCCAAAACGTTTATTTATATATATTTAATCAATGGACATTATCCTTACTGACTAATAACAAGATTGACTTAAAATTAATGAATTACATGATGGATTTAAAAATGTACATAAAAAATTACTAGTTAAGATAAACAATTATTTTATGCTTTATAACATTTAAATTTAAAGAAAAATCAACAAATTGAGACAAAGAATTACATTTTCGACATAACCTTGAAAAAGGATCAGCAATAGCGTAATTTACTCTACAAAACTTTACAAAAAGCCGATTATAATGACGAGTATTGCGTCAAGGTATATTAAATTTAACAGAAATTCACAACAAATATTACCATTAATAAGATTAACCATAAAAGATACATTTAACATTGTACGACGACTTTTTAGCGGAGGTTTCTAACAAAAGGAATTTCAACTTAAAATTATTTTTTGTTTAACTAAAAATTTGAAACAAAAAACATTACAATAAATGTTTCTACGCAGACTTTTGCATATGCCTTTTTAAATAGGCTGTTAGTTTCCTTTGTAGTTATGAATTAACGTTCTTATTTTTGTTTAAAATAAGTATAAATATTTTAAGAACTAATCCTAATAAACAAATAATTGGGGGATTCACAAGGTGTCATAAAGTCATATGTCTTAAAATAATAACATGAAAAAATACGACTGTTGTGAACAGTCATAATTTAATGTGCTATTAATTACGACAGCACAATAAACATAGCAAGCAACGTTCTATGTATTTATTTAAGACACTTTTTGTTTACAAACCAACCACAATATTTTTAAACCATTGTAAAATGTTAGAACATTATGACAATAAACCATGATAGCACACCTTGTGATTACCCCAAATATAAATTTTTTTAAAGATTTACACAAAATGTTTTTAGTTTTTTTTAGTTCTGAAAAACATATCAAAGGCTTGTAAGCAGCCTTTTTATGCCTAGTGTAGATCGTTTATCACAAAATTCGATAGAGCGATTTCTAGTATTAAAACTACTTAAATTAAACCAAATTTCAATACAGGAATAACATTGTTTTTATTTAATGCTTCTTAAATTTCTTCTTAGAAGGTCGCTTTATATGGGACCTATCGTAAATTAAGGCTAAATTGGACCAAATCACAAAATGCTTAGGAGAACTAGAAAGGATTTAACACCAATTCTATTCTTTTCTGTTGATTATTTTGAAAGTAAGCGTGTTTTTAACAGGCGGACAGACGAAAAGGGACCTAGTGTGTCAAAAAACGGGTTTGGACTTAAGAGTAGATTCTGATACCTAAAATTTATTAACCCCATAAAAACGTACAAAACGAAATTGGGAAAATCGATAAAATAAAAGTGATAATGCGTTATGAAACTTAAAATTCGTTTTTCTCAAAACTTCATTTTCACACACTAGGTCCCTTTTCTCGGAGAAGGTCACATATACTTTATGGGGTCTTAGATGAATATTAAAAAAGTTGCACATGAAATGACAAACTTAGTATACGCAAATAACGAGCCCTATTTGCGATTATATCGTAAGCGACTAAAAGCAAATTTTACAGGATAGAGCTTTTATTATTTTTTTCTTAGGTAGTGCAGCACTTTATTTGGTTTCATGTTGTGCATTTATTTGTTTTCAAAATTATAATCATACATTCAATATTTTTCAAGAGCATGCTGAATTTCACCTGATCATTGTACCTGTCGTTTACGATACTTTTAATGTTGTCGCTTACGATATAATCGCAAAAAGGGCTCGATAAAACAACTTAATTATATAAAAAAGTAAATATTGGTATTTCAGTAATTCGGGCATTTTTTAACTGATTTGATAGATTTATACACCGACGTCTTTAGGAAGAAATTTACCATTTACTTTGGTAATAAAACCTGGACTCGGAAAGATCTACGGTTCCCGAAAATAGGTATGTTTCTTAAAAAAAATTATATTTTGGTAATAATTTTTTTTGTATCTGAACCGATTTTTCCGATCTTTTGATATATAAGACGTATCCATAGGTTATGTAACAGTTCTAAAAATTTAGTTTTTATAAAAATTTTGATGCTTTTGATCCTATTTTGGAGCATTTTGCTAATAACTTAACCATTTCTTAACCGATTTCGCAGATTTAGATACCCACGTCTTTAGGAAGAAATTTACCATTTACTTAGATTATAAAACTTGGGCTCGGGAAGATCTATTATTCCCGAAAATGGGTATGTTTAAAATAAATATTTTATTTTCGGCATTACTCTTCCATTTCTGGGAGAAAACTTTCAGGGTTTTCGGGAAATATATGCTGCTAAATTCTGATATTTTGGTATATAAAACTTGTTCATATGTCATACTAGAGCCCTAAAATTTAAAATTTTGAGTATTTTCAATAATGTCTTTGTACGGGAGGTACCACGCCCACTTTTCCAATCGCGCCCATATTTTGTAGGATACTGTGTATTGATTACCAATATGTTTGTACCTAATTTGGAATTTTAGCTCGTTTCGTTCTCCAGATATACAGAAATGTATAACGTCTTTGTATAAGAAGTGCCACATCCACTTCTCCAATCCCGCCCATTTTTTTAAAAAGCTTGTGGAAAGCCGTAGCTCTCGTTGTTCTCGAGATATGCAGAAAAAAAGAATTTAAAAAACAACAACAACATGGGATTTATGGAAAAAATTAGAGGTAGTCGTGGGTTTTTGCTCATATCTCAGCCATTTATGACAGACGGACAGACGGACAACCACATTTGAACTTCCCTTCTCCTAAGAAGCCAGAATGTATATACTTTATATGGTCTTAGATCAATATTGTAGAAATTACAAACGGAATGACAAAGTTATATTTACCCTTTTACCTTCGGTGAAGGGTATAAAAAGTAAATATTGGTATTTCAGTAATTTGGTCATAACTTGGCCATTTTTCAACCGATTTGATAGATTTATACACCGACGTCTTTAGGAACCATTTACTTTGGGAATAAAATTTGGACTCGGAAAGATCTACGGTTCCCGAAAATATGTATGTTTCTTAAAAAAAATTATATTTTGGTAATAATTTTTTTGTATCTGTACCGAAGGAAAGCTGTACTCGCTTTCCTCTAATCTAACCGTCTCTAAAACTAGAAAATATTTTTTATCGCAATTAAAAAATTTTAAATTGAAAAAATCTTAAATAACATCTCCTTCCTTAATCTCCTTTGCATAAACATTATATACAAATTGGTTCAAAGTAGTATCCTGGCCATCCTTATTGTTTTATGCATACAAACACTTACTTACTATACAATCATATATTGTTTTATTATTGTCTGGCCACCAAACGATGGCACACAAACATTTCCAAAGAGTTGCACTGTGCCATGCAACCAACAAATGGTATAAAACAAACAGAAAAAAACAAAATAATTTGAAAATTAATTGCACAGCTTCATTTAAATGCGTTAACATAAGTATACAAGACTACAAAATATCCAACTACAAGACCCCATAAACCAAGCAAGTGGTGTCTCGTGAGCTCTTTGTATTTCGAGCACTGTAGTCTCCTTAATGAGACTTAAGAAGGGGTTTGAGTTTATATACAAATTTCTGGTTTAATATCTTCTTGTGCTGGTTTAGGTTGTGGTTGATTATTGTCGTCGTTGTTGTATTTGTTAGGCATTATAATGGACATTCGAAAGGACATTTGGAAAGGGACGTTTTTTTAGTGGTACATTTTGGTTGCTTCGTTTTGATTGTTCAATAATTCATGATAAAACTTGTATGTTGATTATAATGATAACGATGTTGATGGCAATGATGATGAGTGCTTGTATTTAGAAATGTATACAAATTTCCGTTTCCGGTTTATTTTAGCATGATATTTGTCAAGTATGCTTGAATGTGTGAAGAAGGTAAGTCTTTATGTATAAATAATAATTTTGTGGATTAAATTTATTAAATTGTATGTGCATTTTTAAAATTTTGCAAATTACATACATTATAAAAAAAAACCAAGTATAAAAACAAGATATTTTCGGTTGTGACAAATCTTTGATACCCTTTACCAAGAATTATAAGTTTTTGGGAGTAGAGTTTATATGGTATCTGTAACTTTAAGGCTTCTCTAGCCATAAATTGAAGCTAAGATCCAGCGTTTCCATAATTTTCTTGCATCTTAAGAACAAAAAAACTTACATTTTAACTTACAAAAAACTGCACATAAAAATACCCAAAGATATTTATATAATTTACTTACTTTTTTTTTCAACATATGTGTAATACAAAAACAAATTCAATATTATGTTAAGGGTTTTCATGATATCGCTTAAAATTGCCATTTGCACAAATGGGCAAACTTGTGGGACTCGTTTAATGAAGAGCCTTTTTAATTTTTGAATAATTTTAAATAATTATTGTTCGTTTGTAAGAAACGTCAATACAAAAATTGTAAAAATAAAACTTGACATTTGTGATTAAAATGTGAAATTTGTTTTTAAAAATGCATAAAGAACGCCAAAAGACTAATTTGCTCAAAGTATTGCAAAAATTATTGTTTATGATTTCTAAAAACTTGAATTTTTCATCGAAAACGATCTGTTTGTAGAAATGCACAATTGAACAAATGAATTCTCATATAATTTTTGACAGTTCATTTGCGGGGGCGTAAAAATGCGTAGTTTGCACAGATTGCAAGACTTGAGCGATACTTTGTATGCTATATAAAAGAGAGTGGAATTAAGAGTACACAAGTACATGTAGTCTTGCGATATTTTTTCCTCATTTGATACAAAATTTATTTTAGTTCCGGCGCAGATTTTCTATTTGTGAAGTTTACATACATGAAAAATTGCAACAACCAACATTTTGCAATGTAAACCCAGAACAATAAAAATCACAAAATGTAAACAGGTATATAATTAAACTTTTAAAAGTAAAAGCGAAATTGTACGTTTGTTAAATAATTTTGCTTTGTTAATTGGGGTATTTGACAAACGATTAAAACATGTTTATAAAAGGTGGCCCAATTAAAACTCACTATGTTAATTACAAGTAAAACAAAAAGTTTTCAAAGAATTATAATTGAGGTTCAATGTCATTTATATGCCGAATTATATCATCCTTTAGCTCATGAATTGTTCTCGATTTATTGACGTACACTTTTTCTTTTAAATATCCCCAAAGAAAAAAGTCCGATGGTATCAAATCACATGATCTTTCTAATTTGTTATTTTTGCAAAAGTTTTTTTTTATAAATAAACGCTTTTTTGATAGCAGGTGTAATTTCATTTAAATTAGGTAATTTTGGGTCATCTCAAGTGTAGTTTTTAATTTTGCTGGTGGTAACACTGGTATGTATGCATGTATGTATGTTTGTTCAGGTGGAATCTTGAAACTCAATTTTGAAGCAGATATATACAATCGATTGAGCTGAAATATATAATATGTATTCACGTTCAGTTTGGATGACAATTAATGCTAACAAGTGTGACGTCATTTTAAATCCAACATGGCGGCAAACCCAAGATTGCGGACTAGCAATTTTTATGCACTCCTACAATATAGGTATCAAATGAAGGGGCTTGCTGAGAGTAAGTCGAAAAATAAAGTGACACCACTCTAATGAAGAGTAGAAAACCTTTTTAAAAAACAAGGTTTTATTTAACAGTACTTAAAAGGGAAAAATAAATTAAAAGTAAAAACCCTTTCTAAAAAGGCTTTTACTTAAATGCGCTAAAAAGAAAAAATAAACTTTTACTTTGAAACTTTTCTATCAACGTCATTATACAATTTATATGATATAAAAGCTTGTCGCGAGATTAATTTGTGTATATACGAATTTTCAAACTAATTAAATACGACTACTTAAATCTCGCGACAAGCTTTTATATCATACTAGCTGTTTGGTCCCGGCGCTGCTCGGCATTTTCTATTTAAGTCTAATTTTATCAGGATACGTATTTTTGTTTAATAAATATATTTTGCGAATTTCAGCCAAATCGTACCATAAATAAAAAAAATGTTAATATCACGACAGCAGCACCACCTATCGGGATTAAACTTTAGAGAAACCCAGCTCCCGACTAAGATAATTTATTGTCCAAGTTTGTTGTCAATCGGTCCAACGTTTCTTGATTTTTATACACGGCACAAACGTTTATATATGGGGGATTTCATGACAAGTGACCCAACTTTTGAAGTCGATGTCTTTCGATTTGGATGAAATTTGCACCAAGATTAGTCCTATTGGATAGTAGTTTAGACACAAGGTCGGTCCAAAATTTGACATTTTGGCCAAACAGGTGTTCTTTCTCATCCATGTAACTTATTATCTATTGGTGTTAGCAAAATTTGTCCCAAACAAATTAGATAGCTATTTCTTCAAGCTTTTGGAAAAAATATTTTTTGTTTTTTTTTAAATTTAAAACTTTTTTTTATTTTCTTAAGCGGGTACTTTTTTTTGTTTGCTCAAAAGAAAGCTTAGTTCTGGTCGCTCTTTGGGACGCGAGTGGGTTATGTATATATGTACAGGGTGGCCCAAAATTACCGAAGGGGCTTGAATTGCTTATAACTCTTTTTCTTTTCTTATCTTTTCAGTATTTTGTAACGAAGACTTGGGGAATTTAAAATGGAGCAGTACTCAATTGAATATCGTGCCCAAATTGTTGAGCTTTATTTTTCAAATCAACGATCCATTGTTTTGACTCAGCGTCCATATCCTCGTTATTTTAATGTGCGGGGTGGACCCTCAGAGTCAACAATAAACCGTCCGGTTGCCATTTTCGACAACAAGGGGCTGTAAAGAACCTTCCTGGTGCTGACAGAAGACGAACGGTGACAATATTGAACTGGTACAGAGGAGTATTCGGGAAGATGGAGAAACATTGTTTAAAAAAAAATAATTTCTAAGACAAGACGAGGATTTTTCAATTTTCAGACTGAAATATGCACATTGAAAACAATCATTGGAAATGTGCATGATTTTGTGGAAGAAAAGTGTAGAGGATTGCTAAATTTAAGAACCCATGACATTTTAGTCAAAGAGCATTGGTCATTCTTCAAGGATTTGAAGATACTTTTGAAGTCTGGGGAATTCGTTATTTCGTTTGGTTTCGCAGAGAACTATAAATATGTTATTCAGGATGCCATGCAGTCATTCCACTTCAATAACAAGTTTCAAAGGCTGGTTCTTACGCCAATATTTCGATTAAAATTGATCAATAAACCGCTTTCAAATCAATTAAAAAAAGTTTATCTCTTCTAGAAAAAAAAAAAAACAAATATTACTGCTAATCTGTTTGTTTGTTGCTGTTGCCAGGGGTCTGATAAATCTTTGAAATTTAACCCATAATTTATTTTACAAATAAATCATTTAAACTTTTTCCATATTCAACATTTTGATTAATGTTTGAGTTTTATTATTTCTTCCTTAGATACAACTTCATAGTCGCTTCCACAAGAAAATATGAACTTCATATTATGTGGCATTTAAGATTTGTTTTTCAAGCCACAAAATAATCTTCTAGGTTTGTCATTTAACTCATTTTTCACTTTTTTCTCAAACAAATTTTGCTCAAAGTCTATAACCCTGCTTACTTATAGGTTTATTTCTTTCTAATCAAAAATAGAAAAAAGGAGTACTTATGAAATTTTTTTGGCAAACTTTAATCCTTGAACTTGTCTCTTCAAAGGCAAAATTATATTCTAGGAATGTGTATGTACCAATAATAACAAGAAACCAACCTTAAACTCTTTTGTCAAAATGTGAGTGTATGCAGAAAATTTTATACTCTTTTTCCTGTTGTTGTATTATTTGCCAAAAATAAAGTTTTTTTTTTGTTGTTTTTATTTTTTATTTTTTGGTAAATACTAAATATTTTTATTATACTTTGGTTTCTGAAAATACTTATATTCTTGTTTGTATGTTGGAAATATTTTGTATCCTTTTGTATGTTTGTTTGTAGAAGGATGTGTATGACTGAGTATTTACAACATATTATGTTTTTATTAACCAAATAAAAACATTTTTACTGCAATCTCTTTTTGTAACTACTACTTACATACATTAATATTTCTCCTTGTCTTCCTTGTACTCCTGCTGTTGCATGTCATTTCACATGCTGTCTTCACTGTTGTCACAACTACCACTCCTTCTGAGCCTGATGTTTTTTCCTGTTCTTTTGTTCTTTTGATAACTGTCTCTATTACAGGATATGCTGCACTGTGGTTTTGGGGCTTAAGAATTTTTTTAAATTTGGCTTATTTGCGCAAAATAATCTTTAAAATTTTAACGAAAGACTTCAAACAAAAAAACGATCTATTGCTGATTAACATTTGCATAATCAAATTTAATTAGTAAATGGCTAAAAACGAAAAAAGCGCGATAATCACAAAATTTGGCTAAAATAAATATTTTCATGAAAATATTAATTAACTAAAAATAATCGCTAAAATGGAACAAATGTCGTTTTTTAAGAGTGCTATGGACGACTGTGTCGATTCTTTAACAAAAACCCCAATCAGGTTAAATAAAAATACGGAAACATGCAGCCATGTTCTAAAAATTAGTGCTGGAACCCCAGCTAGGAAGCAATCTCCTCTTTTGTATCTTACATATACTTCAGACATGCCAAACAATAGCTACACCCAAACATCAACCATTGCTGGTGATACAGCGTTTCTAAGCGTCCATATGATAACCGCTATGAAGCAACTCGATACCTATAGGACTATATTTTTCAATTGGAAATATAGTTTAAACAATGGAAAATATAGATCAGCGAACAAAAATGTGTAAATATAATATATAATCTTGGTTTACATCTTGATCGACGTTAAAGATGGCAACACCATATACAGTACTTTTCGTTTATAGTAACATCCTTTAGTTGCAGCCAAACCTTGGACTATATCGCTAATATGACTATAAGTCTCATTCACATATACGCCACTATGAGTCATTCACCCGAATTCCAATACAATTAATTCATCTGAATATAGAAAATACAAAATTCATATTTATTACAGCGACAGCAGGTTTATAATAATAAAATATTTCATTCCTAAAAAAATAATTTTTTTCGAGTGGAGAGTTGAGGAGACAAAAATTTATCGATTTAATTTAGAAGCAAAACTAATTCAAATGAAACTTAGAGCAATTCAAATAAATTGGCACAGAAATTCTGCCCTCAGTCTGACTTGTAAACTTCTGCTTTTCAACTCAATCTTAAAGCCAATCTGGTGCTACGGTATTCAGTTCTGGGCCACTTCCTTGGCCTCCAATATAGAACAAGTGCAAAGGCGGCAAAACAAAATTCTTGGAATCATCACATCCGCTCACTGGTATGAAAAAAAATTAAAATTGGAAACTCAATGTGCCATTAATAAAAACTATGATCACAAAGTATTCAATTGAGTATATAAAAAGCAATGAATCACACCCAAATCCACAATCTCGAAACATTTTAAATAATTGCGTCCACACTTGTTTTTAGAGTAGACATACTGCAGCACTTATCCCATAAGAAGAACGCTAAACACCAGTGTTGCCAAGACTTGGTAACCAAAAATGGCTAAATTTACGGAAAATAATGACTAAAAGCTGCATTTTTTGCCACAAAACAGCTAATTGTTTAAACCATTCTTTACTCCAATTTTTTTACTTAATTTTAAATTTCTCCTTCGTTAAAAAAAAAAAAAAAATAGCTAGCAAAATTATCGCAGCAATATCGTCGTCGGCAATCATTGAAAACAAAACAAAAATGAAAAATTAATGTTTGTATGAAATATGTTTGTGTTGTTTGTGGCGAACACAAAACGGAAACAAAGTGGGTGTTTGCCAAGCCATTTGTGAGGTTTATTTTACCCTTATGCTAAGCGCCAGGCAATCAGGAAATAACTATTAAAAATGGGTTCAGTATTTTTGGAGTCTATAACACCTGGTCTAAACTTACATGAAATGCTTAACATTAACAATAACATGATGTTAGTGTTATACTCATCATGTCAGAGTGTTTTCTCATGTTTTAACAGCGCTTCTAAGCAATGTATCTTGAAAGCTGTTTCATAACATTATTTGATGACTAGTTGAGACCTAGTGTAAGGAACAAACCAACAAACGAATTCTTATTTATATATATATGTAGTAAGGTATTCATTTAATCAGGCTTTTGATTTAATCCCTTAGTCGCTCGATTAATTAACCGAGGTTTTGGCTTAATCGGTTAATAATCGGTTAATTTTGTAATTATTCGGTTAAATTTTCAACTCTTCAACTCGGTTAATTCTGTTAAAAGATTGATGTCATAAGAGTCCTGTTTTAATTTTTTTAAATTTTCAACTCTTCTAACTCTTTCGGTTAATTCTGTTAAAAGATTGATATGAGAAGAAACAAATAACTAAAAACATAAATACATTTGGGAAGTTCCAGCGAAAAGTCTCCTTTTTGTAACGTAACGCCAGAAGTAATTTAAATTGTTTATCAAAAATAGTATATGTATAATTGACTTTTTTATATGTTGTGTAAAGCGCAACTAGCTCTATATTAAGTAACAAAATGTATATATTTTGAACAACATGGGCCTAAAATAGAAGCTTATTTGCTTTCTGTTGTTACTTTACAAAAAGTAGACTCTTCGCTGGATATTCCCATATGTACCTAAAACGAGCAAAGATTTTTAAATCTGATAACTTGGAAAATAAATCTTTATAAGTCGAAAGCTTATTAAAAAAGGTTTTATACGAAAAGTCTTGCTCAATTCACAGACTTATGCAGTTTTGTAATGCACGTCAAAATCCACTTCTGTTTTTTGTAACGTCACGCCGGCGCATATTTTTGCTTATATCTTCAAACCTTAGGATTGATTGTTGCAAATTTTTTTCCCATTAAAAAAGAAAAGTACGTGAAACAAGAAGCTGTTCACAGCAAAGACCTATTTAAAATGAAGATCCCTTCTTTGTTTGTATGAAAAAATATTTTTTTAACGCATACCTTCTGCATATTACAACAAATAATTAAAAACACAAAAAAATGTTATAATACTACAAAAAATTAAAAATTTTGTTACGTCGCACAGTGGCGCCCGTAGAGCAAGTGAGGTTGCAAAAATCAAAATTTTCATGAGTGCCGACGAAGTTTTGAATAAACCCATGTTATAGGAAACTTTTCAACGATTTCAAATATGCCACTCTTAATAATATCACATTTTTAGTTTAGAAGATATAACCGTTCAAAGTTGACCGACTTTCGGTTTTCAAAAAAACACACAATTTTTAGTCAATTTGTTGCGATTTCAGGTGTAATATCACGAAAAATAGGTAACGAATCGCCTTATTTTTTATTTGTATTGATTGATGTATTTATTAAATGTATAATGATAAAAAAAAATTAACTGTTTGCTTTGTGTTTCTCCTGGTAAATCACTATTTAAAAACTATCCGTTTTTTCACTATTTTTCAACTTTGACGGAAAATAAAAAAAAACTATATTTTTCTATATTTGCCATACGTGCAAAACCTGTTCTTTGATTATTTCTTTACATAATTCAAAAGGTTTTATCTGCCCGTACGTGCCCGTTTGGCTTCTAGAGGTAAAAAAGTTCAAAAAGACATGGTTGCAGAAATTGTATGGCGTCCATCCCTTATATGTTTTGACTGACAGTAGTTTGATCTAATAGTTTGAAAAAAACTACTCATTGAAATTAGCAGGTACGTACCTCACATAAACAATACTTTGGCGTACAAATGGTCAGGAACAATATTGACTTATGGTCCCTACAGGTAGGCACAAATCTTATTTGGACACGTGCATAATATCAAAATTGCATTATTTAGCCTAAATCCATATGTATGCAGGGAAAAGGTAAATTTTTAGGCATGGTAGCATAAGCCTATATATTGCAAAATAAGCATAATGCCTGGATTAGTCTACGCCTGAAAGTTGGCGCAACAATTACTGAAACCATTAAACAATTTAAGTACTGAAAACATGGCGTTGAACAATTTAAAATTATTTGAACTGTTTAGAAAGTCAACCACACCAAAGTTTTTCACGGAAGTGAAAATTCTTCCTGAGAAGTTGACATTGATCAGCAAATGGGGCTGCGATGGATCATCCGGACAAAGCGTTTATAAGCAAAGGATATCTTTCGATGACGCTACAATATCGGACGGAAATATGTTTATGGCATCTGTTGTTCCTTTGCGGCTAAAATCGGATGATTCCCTACACTGGAAAAATCCACGTCCGTCATCAGTGCATTATTGCCGACCAATAATGTTTCAGTTTGCAAGGGAATCGGCAGAACTCATAAGGACTACGGTGAAGGACATTGAAGAACAAATAAGCAAGATTAAGCCTACAAAGCTGCAAATTGGAGAAGGAAAATATATTGAATGCAATTACGAGTTCCACCTGACCATGGTTGACGGAAAAGTCGTAAACGAACTGACAGGAACAACCTCAACAATGTCATGCCCGATTTGCAAAAAGAGTCAGAAGAACTTTTTTCAATTCAATTCAATTTATTTCATATATAATATGTTACATCTCAATTTTATATAATTAGTTGTAAAGAGTTTAAGATTAGTATCTTTTTCTGCTTAATTATAATATATTTCAATTAGTTATCATATACATATATATAGACAGAATTATATTGGAGGTAAAAATTTAGCAAAAACCTATTTAAACCCCTTTTTTCGTATTATTTTTATATTTTTTTTATCGATTTTATATTATTATTTGTCAGAAGAACTTTGGTAATTTAAACGATTCTACAAATGAGGAGAATTACGAATATGGAATGTCACCATTGCACGCAAGGATAAGGTGTATGGAATTCTTGCTAAAACTGGCATATACCCTACCACAAGAGGAGGAAAACTTCGATGAAAATACATCAATAAAGGATAAGGAAAAGATCAGAAAGAAGCAAATACAGGATGGTTTTTTTGAAACAAGTTGGACTAAAAGTAGACTGTCCCAAGCACGGATACGGTAAC
Source organism: Pollenia amentaria (assembly GCA_943735925.1). Taxonomy (NCBI): domain Eukaryota; kingdom Metazoa; phylum Arthropoda; class Insecta; order Diptera; family Polleniidae; genus Pollenia; species Pollenia amentaria. The sequence goes on from OX031007.1 coordinate 50,208,356, forward strand.
TCTAACGATGGAAACACTTCTAGGAGATTTTTTGAAAATGATGAGGCAGTAACTAGAATCATTGGAATTGACAATCAAATCGTGAAAAGATTGGGAACGATCTTGGATGTTTTAAACTGCAAAGAAAATGTCAATTCTACAAAATATGGAGAATATGCGTCGAAAACTGCATCTCTTTTAGCAGAAATGTATCCACAGAAGAAGTTGACCCCGACCGTCCATAAAATATTGGCGCATGGCAAAGATATAATTGAGTACCAGTCTTTGCCAATTGGAGAGCTTTCTGAAGAAGCACAGGAGTCTCTTAACAAATTTTATAAAAAATATAGATTGCAGAACACATTCAAAGCATCAAGGGTAAGGCAAAATAACGACCTCTTCAACATGTTGGCAGCATCTTCCGATCCACTTATTTCTTCCCTGCGGCATGTGAAGTCACGAATAGAGTTACAAAATAATTATAGTTTAGAAATTGTTAGTCTTTTAGATATACCTTCTCTTACGAATTGTGATGAATATTTTACAGAAAATTGAAAAAATAAATTTAAAAAAATAAATAATTTTTTTTTTTTAATTTGTTGGGTAATAATTTAAAACATAAAACCCTTAAGAAAAAAAATAAAAACAATCTAAAAATGTAAAAATAATTTTTTTTAGTTACCATAAAATTGATTTTTCTACTAATTTTAACTTTGATAACCCATAAGTAGGCCCCTACAAAGCGTAGCACCCTTTCCAAACGCTCATTTCATAGGCTGAACAGTTATCTATCATATGCTGTTTAAACTGTTCAATTATCTTATTCGGTTCAAAAGATATGATTTTTGCAACGAAAAAACTCAAATGGCGCCACTGTGCGTCGGTTAATCGACTGAAATTAACCGGTTTAATCGTTAATTGAAAATAGCCAATTTTAAATTAACCGATCAGTTAATCGGTTAACCGATTAACGGTAAACCGAATGAATACCCTAATATGTAGACAGGGCGTTTGAAATATTTATCTAAGCTCAGCTTCTGATATAATATATATTGGTATGTTTGAAATAAACGTTAAATTGTAAATTTTAATTTATTATAAATATTTTGAAATACTTTTGTTTAAATTTTGCCAACAAGCCTCTATAATGCCAATCTGGCGCTGAGGTGAAATTGTAATATTGTTATATTTTATAATAAAATTTGAAAAAAAAATAAAGTTAACTGAACATTTTTTGTAATTTAATCCTGGTACTCTGTTCAGTATCATGCGAAATGTTGTCATCCATAATATTCAAAAAAATTACTGTGAAATATATACGAAAAGATTTTGTTAGAGTTGTACCCTGCTTATATTGCGAAACATATGAAATGCTTTTAGTATCGTTTTTGTTTCCTTGCGAAACAAGTGCAGCGCATATGGTTTCGCACGAAATTTTAAGCAACAGCTGTTCATTTTGTTGAAGTTTTTATCAGGGACCGTAACTGTTATAACTTTTATCGTAAAAGTCAGAAAATAAAAGTTATTTTTTGACTTTTATTTTTACGAGCAGAAATAAAAGTTATTTTTTGACTTTTATTTTTTCGATAAAAAATAAAAGTTATTTTTGACTTTTTTTTTTCAAGCAAAAATAAAAGTTATTTTTTGACTGTTATTTTTTTGAGCAAAAATAACAGTTATTTTTGACTTTTATTTTTTCAAGCAAAAATAAAAGTTATTTTTTGACTTTTATTTTTTTGAGCAAAAATAACAGTTATTTTTGACTTTTATTTTTTCGGGCAGAAATAAAAGTTATTTTTTAACTTGTATTTTTTCTAGCAAAAATAACCGTTATTTTTGACTTTTATTATTTCGAGCATGAATAAAAGTTATTTTTTGACTTTAATTTTTTTGAGCAGAAATAAAAGTTATTTTGTGATAAATTCATTATATTTATTAAAAAACTTTTTCAAACAAAGATAATTTTTCAGTGAAAATAATTTGCATATGCTCAAAAATTAATGGAGTTGAGTTTTGCAATCATAATTGCCTCCAAATTTTCTTCCGATAAATTGTATCTCAAGTCTCCCAAAATCAGCCTTAATGCCGAAAACGACCTTTCTACACTAACTTGCGTAGCTGGCACCGAGTGCAAAATTAAGGCAAGTTTCCGCAGACTGGGGAGAACAAATTTTTTGTTCCTCCAGTACTCCATTAAGTCATCGTCAATATCTATTCTTTTTTCTTTATAATAGTCAATTTCGTGAAAAGCTTTGCGGGTATTTTCAGAAAATTCATACCCAACATCGTCATCATCAGAAGACGAATTTAAAATTTCCAATTCACGAAACCCACTTCTCAATAATGATGATAAAGAGCTCTGCATACTGGATTCATCGACAAAAACATCATCCGCGGTATTAGTGTTGAGTTCTGTTGTAGTAATTTCCTATAAAATAAGCATAAGCTAAATTTGACGAATACTGTGCTAAATCCAACTTTTTATTAAGCTTGCTTACCTTTTCAATATATTGCGTTTGCTGAAAAAGGTTTTTTTAATGCCTCTTTGCAGCTTCTTTTTTTGTGGACGATAGTAAACGTCTAAATCTGGGATCCAAAAATAATGCTGCATACATTGTGTCATTCTCCAATAGATTTGCCTGACGCGACTCTATATTAGCTAAAAGCTTTTTGGAATGCTCCGTGTTAACATTTTTCAGCTTAAAAATTAGTTCCATCCAAAACTTATAAAAATCGTCTAAGATTAATTGCGATCTTTGGAGTTTCAGGGTGAGTTCATGGACCGGCTCTAAAACTACCACCAGATTTTCAATTAATATCCACTCACTACTTCTTAGATTCTCAGAACCTGAAAGATTGCTAATGCAAAACTCTTTCAGCCCTAAAAGACGTTTTAACATGTTATAGGTGGAACTCCATCGGGTTACAACATCTAATTGTGGTTTTGGCATACCACAATTTTGTATTTTATATCTAAAATGAGAAATGGAATCGAAATTTTTACATTTGATTGAAGTGGTTATCACAAGACTATAATTTGTTGGACCCCTTGTAATTGAAAAATTCGTATCGGGATAACTTACCGAAACGATGGAGCTCTCAGAACTTTAACAGTATTGCGTGAGCTACGAACAATACTATTTTCATCAAAAATTAAAAGAAACCAAATGATCAAAATAACGGTGTTCTTTTATTGAGATGTGAAATACATATGTTTTCTTTCACATTTTATAATTCTAAAATACGTTATGACCACATTTATAAGTCATTTTTGTTCGACGTCAATTTTGGCGCGTTTGCAATAGTGAATCGTTAAATTTACTTATTTAGAAAAGAATATGTATTTGGAATATTAAATAACAATTTCTTTGTCAAAGGGGTTGAAAACACAAAAATAACTTTTATTTCTGATCAAAAAAATAAAAGTCAAAAAATAACTTTTATTTCTACTCGAAAAAATAAAAGTCAAAAATAACTTTTATTTCTGCTCAAAAAAATAAAAGTCAAAAAATAACTTTTATTCATGCTCGAAATAATAAAAGTCAAAAATAACTTTTATTTTTGCTAGAAAAAATAAAAGTTAAAAAATAACTGTTATTTTTGCCTGAAAAAATAAAAATCAGATTTTTAAAAAGCATCGCATTTTCTGACAATTTGGTCCAAGACTTTCAAAATGGTATACTTGGTTTCATTCTCCGACATTTCCTTGATGTTGCTTTTTTTAATCAAAAATTCAAAGTTAACAGTTATTTTCGGTCCCTGGTTTTTTTTTTTTTTTTTGTGTGAAATAATCGAATCAATACACATTTTTCGTAATATAGAACTAAGGCGAATTCCTACAAAGTGGTCTTATTTTGATTATTTTGAAAATGGATACAGCACAGTAAAATACTTTAACGGTGTGTCAACACACGGTTTGCCGTTCAACACTATAGTTAATAAAATAGCTGCGTGTCAAAAATATATGCTGTAATTTTTCATTTTGTTTTAAATTTTAATTTTAAATCGTGTGTTGTGGAACGCTTAAAACTTTATAATTCTAAGTGAAAATTATCAAAAGAACCACCAGCGCCATAACAACCACCAGAAAACCCCTGGGAAGAATAGGAAGACTGAAGTTGTATTCCCAAACGGCCAAAACTTTAGCAGTACTTTGAAGAGAAAAAAAATATTTGTCATATTTTATGCTCCTTTAAGTAATATTAATTTTTTGTTAAGGGGTGAGGCCAAAGTAAAGGTACAAAGCCAGATTTTAAAGCCACTGCCAAGATTGCACCTATGAAATTCCACCCATGAAATTGCCAGCAACACGAAGTACGTGGTTATCCCATCATTAAATCTGTGGGCATATGGAACAGTAGGTTTCGTCGACATACATAAGCGCAGTTCATGCGTTAGGAGCTTTATAGAAGTCAAGGCGCTTAAATGCATTCAATCCATGTTAAATATCTTTCTTTTAACCAATTTTATGGAACAAAGTTTATTCTCCTGTATTAATTTTTATTTTCAAACAGAACACACACGCATTTTTAATATGAAATTTACAAAAAAAAATAAATCTTGAAATTTACTGCCAGGCCCACAATGTCGACAAGAACATTTCTTTCGCATATTTACAAATATAGAAAACAATAATAAAAAAATAAAATGTGTTTTTGTTTTCAATATTAATTAATATTCGAAAGAAATCTTCTTGTCGATATTGTGGGCCAGGCAGTTACGCTGCATTTACACTTGAAAGTACTTTCATGAAAATTCTTTATACGTATTATCACCACAAATTTAACAAACAAATAATAGCATTCCCTGAAAATTTACATGAAAGTGAAATTTCATTTTCAAAATGTCGCCAAAGGGCAAACTTCTATCAAAAATATCTATTCTTCTTCTTTTATTGTTTTGCTTATTTCAAGTTTCAGAGTTGCCGAGCCAATTATTTACGCCGAACTTTAGGCATTCGTTCAAAATAATATTTATTTTTATTATTTTTCGTGATACTTATAAATTATAATTAGAATCATTGTGTTTTTAATATTTAGTTGAAAAAATATATTAAATTCTTTATACCTATATACAAAAAAAAAAAATTAAATTGGCAACACTGCTTAGTTATTGTCATTTACTTTCATGAAATCGCTTTCTTGAAATTTTGATTGAAAGCTAGCTGAAAGTTGGACTGAAAGTAGAAAAATGATTATGTGTTAGTGATAAAATCTAAGTGCACTGCGACTTTCAAGAAACTACTTTCATGTGTAAATGCCCAGTTAATTTGTATTTAAATAAACTGTAAATAGAAATGTCAAAAAAGCTGTTTCTTACGTAGCAAGCCAAGGTCACCTTGCATGAATTCGCCTTGGTTCAAACAGAGTACTGGGCTTTAAAGAAAAAACATTTTTTAAATCATCAAAGAAACATTAGAACGTGCTTAAAATTTTGTAATTGAACTTTCTATAATTCCTAATAAATAAAAATACATATTTAATTTTCTTTTTAAATTTCCATTCAAATCCCTGTTTTATATCCTTTAGTTAGTTTAGTTACTATTGGATTTATGCCAATATTTATGTTTTATTCAGTCTTCTGTATGATTTTTTTTATTTTCCATTTAAAACATTAAAGAATTCATGTTTTTGCTTTATTTGTCGTTTAAACCAAAGGATTACTTTATGGTTTTTTCTGTCTATCTATCCGTCCGTCCATATTTCTATCCATCTGTCTGTCTGTCTGTTGTCTTTTATAGTATAAGGACTTTTAATAACAAAATGAGATGACATTTGTAAAAAAAATTGTTGGCAATATGATGTCTTCTATTATACTTCTTATTTATTTTGTGAATTTTTATTTTTGTATTCCAATTACAATAGTTTAAGGGAATACTACAGTATAAGTAGGTTTCGAATAAGCGGTAGAATTTTTCTCAAATTTAGAATTTCAAATTAAACTGCAAAACTATCTTTGAAACGTACTGGTTTGGTTCTATTTTTAGTTCAGGACGTTTTTCTGGCCCACCCTTAAGTATAGTTTAAAAAATTTGGTTTATAGTACAGGGTGTCTGGTAGCAGATGTATATTTTCATACTTAAATAAAAAACGTAATAATTGACACAAAGTTTTATTAAGAGCATTAAAGGATAGAATGGCGCCACACGCTGCAGTAAACTTGGTTCAATTGAGCTGATTTATCGACGAATATATTCCATTAAAGCCACAAGAGGTTGGAGATTGTCTTTTTAAGCCATCTCTTTGATGTTTTGGGGAAATTTTTCCGAAGCAACTTCATCGAAGCTCTGGCTGTGTGTGCAGCCGCCCCATCCTGTTAAAACAACATGTGTGAAGAGTACGTAAAAACGATGGTCAATAATGGGACTTAAATCTTCAAATCCCTAAATTTCTAGACAAGTCAAAGACTACCCAGTGACAGGCAAATCACAAATTGTAGATCATCAATCAGTCTAGCTTAACACTACGAGGTTCAACTAGGTCTGCACAACGTTTTTGCATATAAAGGTGAGTATAACTTTTTAATTTAGCGTGTTAGAGACAAATCTGTCCATGACTTTCTACAAGCTGCTACGGCGAAAACAATGAGTTCAAAATTAGACCGCTTATGTGTTTTTGTGCACTTCTATTCGCAATTACCAACGAATTGGTTCATACGCACTTAGCAGGTCTGTACAGACCAGTGTCAGATTTGGCATCTATTTGGTGACAAAACGCTTGGCATATGTATGAACCACGTGCAAAGATAAAGCCTGCATATCGAAGGAGATGTTGGATCTAAAACGAGATGTTACGTTATTCAATTGCCAGAGTGGTAAGAACGAGCAATACACATACGTGCTAAGAAAGAAAAAATTTAGTTCTTACCATTTACACACAATTTTACAACATCCGCCTTTATATTTCTATACAATTCCCATGTAGGTCTGGGCACACTTAGTTTGTCCACTAAGCGCCAAAAAATCCTTGAACCTACTTGGGTTAAGAATGCTTATAACGCAAAATGTAATAGTATAGGCTGCCTATCGTTGCACTAGGCCATTAACATATACAAACATAGTTCTCATTTCTGTCGACTTTGATCTTTAAATTTATTTCTCAACTTTTTCTATTATACAAAGTTTTTGGTTTTTTTTTCTATACTTTTTGGTAATTCTTCAAACCATTAAAAACATTTCATATAAAGACGTCAAGGTTAATGACATATTTTCCTTTATTTGGTAAAATATGTATTTTTGTTATTTGTTGGTTATTGCCTCCATGATTGCAACACTCATTTTAGTAATGTGCCTTAAAAAGAAAACTGAAATGATTGTTGTTTGTAGTTGCTATTTGACAAAAGAAAACAATTTAATTTATTTTATTGAGTTATTGCAATTTGTCAAATGGTCGTTCTCGTTGGCTTTATTATACAGAATATAATAGAATTATAGCCACGTTTTGAAATTGATTCAATATTAAATTTGTATTGTAAAGAAAATAATTTTGTATGTATGTATGTATGTACGTATCGCACTTGATCAACAAGAGTGTTTTAACTCAAAATGTTTATTTTTTTTCACTTCTTTGAAGAAATCGATACGTAATATTTATATCTACCCGCTGTAAAAATATCGTGCTTAAAAATTCCTTTTCATATGCATTTTGTTTTGCTTCTACTGAAAAGTTTTAAATTTTGAGTTAATACCCTCTTTATGATAAAGATGCGATGTGTCTGATAAAATAATAAATTTGGCTGCAAGACAAATGAAGTTCTTTACAATGCACTTTTTAAGGAGTTAGAAAAACATGGAGCTTACAACGGGGAAAATTTCAGAAAGTTATTCCTTTCCGTATAACGACAGACTTAAGGCTTTAAAATAGGAATGTAACGAATACCGATATATCGGCGATACTTCACGTTTGCCGATATATCGGTATCGGCGATATTTTACTGTCGATACGCCGATACTTTTTTTTTTATAGTTTTTATGAACAAACAATTAAATTTTCAACGCTTATTTTTTGCATAGCAACTAGAGTTTTTTTATTCCCGCACTTTTTGGATTCCCCGGAAAGCGGGAAATACAAATCGAATTCCCGGGTTCCCGGAACCCACAATTTTGTATTTATTTATTTACTTATTTCTCCAATGAAACTTATATTTCTTATTGGCTATTACGCTTAACATAATTAAACCTAGTATTTATTATATAACAGAAACGTAAAAAATTTAACATTCGAATTATTTAAAGACACTTAAGAGGTTATATTGATGCCAATAAGATAACAGAAATCAAAATACGTATATACATTGTCAAATTCAGAGCTTATTTGCATAATTAGAATGAAAGTATTAGTCTTACGGGACTAAAAATTCTGGAAGGGTGATTAGGAACTAAAAGGTCAATATTACGAAGTAGGAATTCTGAAACAATTTTACCGTTTAACAAATTCAGCAGAAAGGAAAAATTTCATTTACTACATTTATTTAATAAAATATTGTTTACAATTTTATAACCCTTAATCAGCAGTGGTGTATGAAGGTATACTAAGTTTGTCATTCCATGTGATATTTTTTTAATATTCATCCAAGGTCCCATAAAATATTTGTATTATTATTCCTTCATTAATTCTAAGCCGATTTTGCCATTTAGGTGTCAAATTGTTTTTAGATCTTCTAGGCTCTTTGGGATTGAATTCCAGCAGAATCGCTTCAGTAGGAAGAGATTTGTGCACTCAAATGGGGAACTACCTCCCTAAAAACTCAACAAAAAGTAACATCAATTTGTGGCGAAATGCACACATATTTCTACTTTCATAAGGCTTAATCAAAATCACTTGAAATACCGCATATAATAAAGCTTTATAATAATGTTGTAAAATTTACACTTCAGTTTGCTAGGACAAGAAATAAAATTTCGTGATGATAGGTCTATAGTTTATCATAGGCCCAATATAAAGCCCATTCTCAAAAATTAGTTTAAAAGCCTTAGACTGTAGAAAATTTAAATATTGTGGTGAAATTAAGTTGGATAAAATAACTTAAGACACAAGTCTAATAAATAAATTTACTAAAGGTTTAAAAAAAAGATTTTCTACAAAATTTCCAGGGAATCCCGCAATAAATTCCCGGGAAGGCGGGAATTGAAAACAACTGAAAATCCCGGGAACAAACTCTAATACTGCGATCGGCAACCTATACTATTACATTTTGCGATTGTATGCGTTGTATGTATTTTACATATGTTGTTGTTAATGTTGTTTAATTCTCTACAATGTGTGTGCACACGTACGTAACAAAAGAGCATAAAAGAGAAAAGAGATAACGCGGCGCCCTGATATTGCCGATCGCAGCTCTAATAGCAACTAATAGCGCCAAATCAAACAGAATAATATATTGTTTCTTTTAATTCTTAAGATGGAGATCGGTTCACACCGAGCGTTTTTCCTTTTTTCGAGACGCATGCTAAAGTAGAATCCCTGTTCATGCTTTCGATACGTATATGCATTTTATGCGTTTGCCCTGTTACTTGTCAATACAATTCTACGCTACGACTTTTGGGACTGATGCATGAACGCATTGAACGCTTGGTTTGGACCTGCAGCAGAATTTTCTGCAAATTTCTAAGGATTTTTGCGAAAATAAAAATCACTTCATTATTAATAAGATTTCTCTTTGACGTACTAGAAACTAACTTTCCCTCAACAATAAATTTCAGTGTTTTTATCAAAAATAAAAATTGGGAATTTAGCACTTAATAGAGAAATCTTATTAATAAAAAAATTTGGTATTCCCGAAAATAACTTTTGAAAATCACTTTGCTACAACTTTTGGGTTACTTCTAAGAGACCACAAAATTCATAAGCAAAGTCACTGCTACATTTTCTGACGTTATTTTGCTAGTGTATAGTCTTCGAACATTATTAGAAAATACGATAAATGAATAAACTGAGATGCAGATTAATTAAGAGTCCCAAAAATTGGCGGTTTACGTAGCATTAGCTCTGAACGAAAGATTTGTGTGTTTAGAGAATAATGAAATCTATTGTTTTTTAAATTCTCTACCTTCAATACAAAACTAGACAATTTTAAAGACACTAAAACAAAAAACGTCTTATTGATCTATTCAACATGACTTTACATTCCGAAAGTATTGAAGACACGGTCACCTCTAAAGCTAGTAAAAGTTCTGACAAGTCTACAAGAACTGAACTTCGGGCAAATCTTAAAAGAAAATTTGGAGAAGGATGATGGTCTGTCGATTCTTCGCTGTGGCTCAACTAAAGAAAAAGTCAAGATATACCGCACAGAAAAAATTATTAAATTTCTTCAATCACCAAATTTATGCCAAATTCATAATATCAAGCAAACAATTTGTTGATTTTGCACCTATTACCAAAATGATTATATTGATTACTAAAAATTGTAAAATTGTGAATATTTTTTTTCAATAAATGATATTTTTAATTTTAATTAAAAAAATGATCAAAAAACTTTTCCATTTCAAGCAATGTGCTAATTTGTTTAAATGAATATTGACAATTCCCAACAACAATTCTGCATGTTTGAATTATTTTATTTTAAACGAAAAAGGTCAATTAAAATTTTTTGTTATATAAGTAAAATGTTAATTGAAAATTTATTTCAAAACAACTAATATGTTAATTAAATCAAAATTAAATTTTTAATTTTCTTTCAATTATCACAATAATTAAATTTAAATACTTTTTAAACCATTTTTTTAATTGATAAAACACTTTTTTCTGTGCGTAGATTTTTAATTTTTCTAGAGACGCAGATCCGCTTGTTTACTGCCGCAATTAAATGCTATACTCAAAATTTAAGACCATGGCGCAAAAATACTTAAGTTGTCAAATGAGTTCAGTCATATCAGAGATGCGATTTTTTACTGCAGGTCTGCTTCAAACAGAGTTGCGAAATTATCTCTGCAAAAGTTGGGAATACTTTTTTTTTTAAACAAAAATCTAATTAATATTAATTTTGAATACATAAAATCTCTTACACTTTTTTTTGCTTAAAAAAGAAAGACAAAAACAGGAAAAACAAAAAAATGTACTTTGGACTTCAAGAAGAATTCTTGACAAAAGTACGAAAAAACAGAAGTAAGGAAAAACATGTGAGATCAATTAAAAAAAAATGGATAATCATTCAAAAAGCAAATTTCGATCTACCAAAGGTTAAAATACAATTTGGTTTAAGGATTGATGTTTGACTACTGACGTCAGCAGTCATCGATGGCTGCGAGTGTAAGACGGCAAATCCCTTTGAGAAGACCTAGTGGTTGAGGTCGAAACATGTCAGGGTAACCAGCCGCCTGGGTTCGAATCACACGCCAGACAGCCTGGCTTCGAGTCCCAGGTCAGTCAAGAATGAAAATTATCAATAACAATTTTAATTAATCTTCCATGTTGTAAAAATTCCTTTCTTCATAAAAATAATTTAATGCAAATTAAATTCAATGAACTTAAGCCTAATTAAAATATCTAAATTTGGATTAAAAAAATTAATTAATTTTACCATGAACTTAAATTCATTTCGTTGTTTTTAAAGTCTTTCGTTGTCTATTAAAATTATTTTAAATGTTAAAAATCTCTTACACTGTATTTTCGTATAAATTAGAAATTACTCTTCTTGAGTTTTGTTAATTTTACCTTTTTAAATTCTATATTCGTATCGGTATCGGCGATATTTCTTCTTGAGTATCGGTATCGGCATCGTATCGGCAAAAAGGCGTATCGTGACATCCCTACTTTAAAACCATATATGGAGTGGCCTTCGTCCCTATAGGACGAAAACTTCTCACACTAGGCCGAGGGATTATAGACCGAATAGTCTTGCATACTTTCTACTAAAGACGCTTGAAAGAGTCATTGATGTACACATGGCAATGACTATCCCAAAGTTTTTGCTTTCGGCTTTCTGGCTAGACAATGGGTAGGCCTGATGAAATGGCTCTCCCTTAGAGAGGGTCGGCCTCGGTATATAGCGCCGCCACTTAAAGTCCGATCTTATCGTATCTCATATCATTGTTTTTATATACCTTTCATTCTAGGGTGTCACTGGTGCAAATTTTTTGGTTTTGTATTGGGAACGACCTGGTTGGTTTTTACATGTATGTGAAAAAAGGAGGGTTCTATTTCGAGGTGTGTCATAAAAGTGGGTATATTAACAGCTATTACATACTGAATTTTAGAAGGAGTTTCTTGGTACGTGTAGAAAATTGGACATAGGTAGGGGAAAGTATCCGAGATGACATCAGGAACGCCCTGCATTTGATGTCGTATTAAAAAGTTACCAAAGGCAAAGCCACAATCGATCCATTGAGAACGGTATGGGAACTGAATGTTCGGACGAGGGTGGATAAGGCAAGAGTTTCTATTTATGCATGCAGGAGTGCAATTGCCAGAAATTGGGGCATGAGCACGCGGCATGTCAATTGTATCTTTGAAGCTGTTAAACCGATTTTGATTTATTGGGTTGTGGTATAACGGAGTGCGATTCACAGGGGCTGATATCGTGCAATGCTTGAATGATTATTCCCCACGCACTTTTTACTAGAGCTGGCAAAGTATTGAGTAGTGGGTACCGAGTGTTTACACCTTTTTATATTCAATAACATTCAATGCTCAAAAGTAGTAACACAATATTTCCAGGGTTGTCTTGTTTAAACAAAGTTCAATGGAAAATTTAACGGGCTTCTTTTAAAACACAAATCTGTTTAAAACTACATCTGACAAATTTAACTAACAGCCTAAAACATGAAAATAAAATAAAACGAAGCTAAAGGAAAAATTGTATTAGTTAAACTGTTTGTAAACCAATTTTACACAAAATATATTAAAATGATTAAAAAAGCAGTGTTTGGCTTTGAAACGTTTCAAGCAACTCACAAAAAAAAAAAAAAAAAAAAAATAATAATAAAAAATAAAAAAAATTGCCGTTGAAAGTATTGAGTAAAATGAAATGTATTGAACAAAATTGAGTAATGAAAAGTATTAAAACTTGCCAGCACTACTATTAACGTTGTTAAACCGGTTTCCTGTTTTAAACAGACGCACAGTATCTCGACTAGTACAAGCTAGCGGGACAAAATTATTTCTTCAATTATTAAATTTTTACACAGAAAAAGGGTTTTATCAATTAAAAAAAATGGTTTAAAAAGTATTTAAATTTAATAAATGTGATAATTGAATCAATTATTTTTTTAGTTGAAAGAAATTTAAAAATTTAATATTGATTTAATTAACAAGTTATCTTTTTTGAAATACATTTTCAGTTAAAATTTTAATTGAATAACAAAAAATCTTAATTGACATTTTTCGTTAAAAATAGAATAATTTAAACATGTAGAATTGTTGTTGGGAATTGTCAATATTTATTTAAATAAATTAAATCAGTGTTTGAAATGGCAAAGTTTTTTGATCACTTTTTTAATGAAAATTGAAAATATCATTTATTGAAAATATTTTTTCAAAATTTTAAAATTTTTAGTAATCAATATAATCATTTTTGTAATAGGTGCAAAATCAACAAATTGTTTGCTTGATATCGTTTTAGCCCATTTTTCAATAACTGATGTTTTTTGTATTTTTCACATCAATAATCCGATTTTTCCTAAATTTGGCATAAATATACAAATATCAATTTACGTACCAAATTTTATTACGATCGAACAATTTTTGTAGGTTTTATAGCGTTTTTAAGAAAAAGGTAGAACCTTGAGTCCTTAGTCCAATTTAAATGAAAATTTACACAAACGTTGCTACTTGTATGTTTATCAGCATGACCACTTTTTGTAGCTTAATGAGCATTATTAAAGCTAAAATTAAATTTTTCATTTTCAGGACACATGGGAGGTAGGGGTGTTCTTGGACCATTTTTTTTTTTTAGCTAAGATATTTTATGCTAGAGTACCAAACTCCTTCTATTTTTGTCCCTTCGTTATATGGGGACAAAACAGTGTGCGACTCGTTCTGGAAAAAATAAAATAATTTTACTTTCGGTACTTTTCGGCATCTATAATATATGTGAATCTGTGCTTAAATGTTATAGGTATTAAAAATATAGCCGGATATATGTGGATAAAAAAGTTGTTACTATTTATATTTTACAATTAATGTAAAATTTGCTGGATTTATCTATACATTTCCAAATTGATGTTACACTAAAAGTATTCATATTTTTTTATAAAAAATATAAGTCATAATAGGGTCCATACCTTCAACAGAATATTCCATAACAAAAAACTCGTTTCACTTTGCTACCAATTTTAAAATATGTTATCACAAGTAGGAATAAAATGCAACAGATTGGCAAATGAAAATTACCTCCCTTATAAGGGTTACTGAATTTTGGGGGTTTCTAAGATACCTATATGAGGTGATAAACAAATTAATTCTTAGAATACGTTACCTAGGGGGTGTTGCTTACAAGACGTTATCAGTGACTCCTGGAAATTACGTCATGAGTTTTGTCCCGCTAGCATGTTCTAGCCGAATCACTGTGAGACGGCTTGTTGCTCGGCGATACGAATAAGGAGGTTATAACTTGATTGTGAGGAGGACTACTGCAACCAGACACTATCTTTCGGTGCAAATACGGCATACAGGAATGAACTGTATATTGATATTAAGAATGCCAATTCCGAATCCCGGGATTAAAATTTTTTAACCCCGGGATTTTCAGGATTTAGTCAATACCGAAATCCTTAACTTAATTTTTTCTCTTTACCTTTTATAATAAAGAAAAATTCATTATGACGTTCTCCCTTGAGAGGTATGGGAAAACAATATTGATCTTCTATATTTAATTGATTAACTCCATTAATACTGTCAATGAAAACGAAAAAAAGTTAAACTTTGTTATTTTTTTTAAGCGTGTCCAATAATTATAAAGAAATTTTAGTGTGAGAACTGCTGAATATAATTAAAGCAGAATATTAATTAAAAAAATAAATGTCTTTTCAAATGCACAAAAAAAATAAAAAACAAAAGTTCCGTGTGTTGTTGTTTTCTTATTGATCCAGCTGGTGCACAAAATTCAAAATCTAAACTGTGCTCTTTACAGGTTTGGGCTTTTTAAAATTTTTTTTCCGAGAGTGGACATGGGACCTACATTGTTTACGGAGCGATTTCACGTGGTGGTAGGTACAAAAATGTGTTTTTGTTAAAGTAAGATTTTTATGGTTAAGCCTGGTACTCTGCTCAACATTTCACGTGAAATGCTGTCAAAACTCATATGAAAAAAAACTTGTGCGGAATTTCTATGAAATAATGTTGATAGAGTTGTACTCTGTTTAATTTGTGAAAAAGTTGCGAAATGTTTCTGGCAACATTTTTTTAAAACTGCAAAATAATATAAGCTGCACTTATTTCACGTGGAATTTTAAGCAAATGAAAAAAGTTTAAACTTAATATTAAAATTAGAGCCGAAAACTTAAATAACACAACCGGTAACAGTCTTTCATCCATATTTACTTTCATTTTTACTTAATTTTTTATTTAAAAAAATAATTTTTAGTAAAATACATGTGGGTTTTGTTTACATATGCAAAACAATGTCGCATACTTTGAAGGATTAAAAACGTCAAATGTTGCAAACTCTCGAGATAGGTAACATTGATACATGTCACATTTTTCGCATGAAATAATAGACGTTGCTAAACATTTTTCACAAATTGGAACAGAGTACTAGGCTTTAACTAAAAAAATTTATTTTGTTACTAAATTTCGAATTCCAATTTCAATTATTCATCTTAATTAATTTAATAAAAAATTTTATAGAATCTTACAAATAAATTAATTTCTAGTTTGCTCTATTCAATTACTATATTAATAATTTTTTTAATTGGGTGGAATCAACGGAGGTAATAAAAAGCATCTAAACTTTTACATTCAAAACCCCCAATCCCGATATCCCGAAAAATTCCGGAATCTCGTAAATTCCCGGGATCCCGGAATTTGATTTCTTGAAATCCCGAATCCCGGGATTTGCGAAAACCAGTTCATTCCGATTCGAAAAAAATGAACTAGTGGTGGTGAGGGTTTCTACGGTGTCCTACAGGCGGAAATCTCTGCTAAAAAGCGGGTGGCTAAGGTTCTTTATATAGATGGATATATTTATGTTTATATACTGGTAGCAATGCTGCTTCCAGTTCAGTTCAAAGTTGGTTTTCATAAAAAGTTCCAGTTCAGTTTTCTGTTCAAATTCTAGTTAAGGTAACGCTTTTGGCTCTTGGACGGATTATTTCATATTATAGTTTAGATTTTTACTCAATTCTTTGTGCAATAAAAGTTAAGTTCTAAGTTATTTCATTTGAGTTCTAATTCAAGTTCTTGTGTAAGTTCTAGCTTAGATTTTAACCAGGTTTTTTATTTATCTTTTTATTCGGACTCTAGTGCAGCTTAAATTCTGTTCCAGTTCATTCTTAAGTTCCAGTTAAGGTTTTAGTTCATCATCAAATATTAATTTAGATTCTAGGACATCTACAGTTCTAGATGTCCTGCTTAAAAAAGTCACCATTAAATTTAAACAATTTTAATAATTATATTTAATCCAATTTTTTTTCTAATACAAAATATCTATAAAATAAAGCTTTTTTAACACCAACTGTTTTTTTTTTACAAATGTCTTACTAAACAAAGGAAATAATAAAATTTTTGTTCCTTGAAAAAAAAAAAACTGTAGAAATAATGTCTGAATTGTGTTTTTCTACATGTGTTTAAAATGTCTAAATGGCTTAAAAGACACCAAAGAACAACATCCGAAATAAAAAATTTTTTTTTTTTTATTAAAAAAAAGCACAACAATAGTTTAACATTAAATTAAAAAATAAACTAAAATAAGGAAAGAAAAAAAAAATGAATTTAAAAAGTCTTAAATTAAAAAAACACTAGTATTACAATAAAGCTTAAAGATTAAAATAATGTAAGAAAATGTTACAGCTCAAAGAAAAAACAAAAACATAACAAAAAAGAATCCCTATAGAATACCCACTACAACAAAAAACATTTATATAATAAACACAAACATCAGTATGAATTAAACAAGGAAATATAAAGACAGATATAACAACATAAGTAAAATTTTAACAAAAAAAAAAAAACTACAACAGTTTTTTATTCTGTCTTGAAAAACAGCCTGTGAGATTTTATAGAAATAAAATTTATTAAAAAAACAAGAAATTTTAGAAATAAACTTGGCAATATCAGGGTCATGTGCAAGTAAAGAGCAGCAGCCATCATTCCATGCTTGAAATTGTACAATCATCATCATGCCCCTCACATGGTTGTTGCAAAACAAATCTTTTTGTGTTGCAGGCAAAATTCATGTTTGATACAAATACTTGCATGTTCACTCATACAACACTTTGGTTTGTGTGTTTTGTTTTTTGTTGAAGTTTTTTTTGCAAAGTGAAATAAAAATCTCATAGTCAAGAAATTAAGCAGATGGGAGCGGCAATATAGCGGTATTTTTTTTTATAAAAAGAGGCCCAACCATAATATGCATAAGTTAGCTTAAGCTACTGTTAAAAAAATAACGGGAAGCCCATCAAACGCATTCAAAAAACAAAAACAAAGTCCAATAACATCTGATTCCCTACGGAATGTGCGATCAATTTTGCAGTTTGCTTAAGCAAATGGCAGTATCATAAAACTTAATGAAAATTTTCATTAAGATCAATATGGCTTGATACATATGATAAACATCCGTACGGTTGATTAAGCCAGTTCATTTTGCAACTTGATAACTCAAATGTTCTGATATAATTTTTTCGAAAAGCTTCGGTATAGCACTCAGTTTTTCAATTCCCCTGTAATTTTCAATAAGAGACTTATTACCCGACTTAAACAGAGGAACAATATACGACTCTTTCCACAATTTAGGCAAATAGGCACATTTAATAGATGCGTTGAATTAAACTGTCAGAGGGATTGCTAAGGAATCTGCACACTTTATTAACACACAGCTAGGAATTTTATCCGGGCCACAACTGTAAGAGAACTTCAGTTTTTTTTAGATTATTTGTAATCGTATACACGTCAAGAAGCACTAAAGATATTGCATTGCTTGCCTCCAGGGGAAATGGATAATTGACTGAGTTATCATTACTTGATTCAATTTGTCGATAAGTCATTGATGTAGGATAACCAACGGTTTTTTTTTTGAGTTTATAAATTTATAGAACGACTTGGTATCACGTTTTAAATTCAATTTGATTTTTTTTAAATAACGATTATAACAAATTTTGTTTAAACTGGCATATTCAGCCCTGCTGACGGAATATCTTAGATAGTCTACAGATGATCCAGATCGCTTGAATACTTTATAAAATTTATTTTTTCTATTTTTTGCTCGAGAAAGCTGCACGTTATTCCAAGGCGGTCCTAGTAATACTTTAGATGTGCGTTTTGGAATACACACGTCCATAAAAGAACATAGCTTGTTGTAAAACACATCAAATATACGATACACGGAATCACTTGAGTTTGAAGAATATGCCAAGATGTTACTCCAGTCAGTATTACTTATAAGATCATTTAACATGTTGTAGTTAGCTCGTATGAAAGAAAATACTTTTCCAGTACTAACATTTAATGATACAGTACAATCCGAAGGAATATATACAATTACTTCAAAAGCAGAATGATATCGATCTTCCGGTAGAGTAATAGCGTTGGATCGTTTAATATAACAGTCATCTCTATCATTTACAAAAACTAAATCCAGTATTTTAGCAAAATCATTTAGTATTCCATTTATTTGATAAAGGTTCATATCATATAAAATATTAAAAAAGTCCATGTAATTTACACTTCATTTCGTTTGGACGAAGTATTTATCCTCAAGCCAATATTTCCAGGATATTGAAGACATATTAAAGTCACCCCTAATTATAATTGAATCATGGTTATTAGCGGAAAGACAAGCAGAACTTATAGCTTCAGCATGACGGATATATAAAGACTGCGGGATGATGGAGGAATATATGAACACGTTAGTATAATTTTTTTGTATTTTAATTTAACAATAACAGATATAAATTATATATCAAGCGATACGTCAACCACTTAACGTTCAAAAGGAAAACTGCTGGAGACCGTAATAGTAGCACGATCTCTACGGAAAATGTTGTATTTGTCACACAGTATTTCAGTATTTAGAAAGTTATCATTGAGCTAAGTTTCAGTAAAGAATAATACGTCATAATTAAAGTTAAAGCTTTGCATATACAAATTAGACAGTTTTGAACGTAAACCACGAACATTTTGATAAAAAACAGATAATGAATCGACAGTAGCTTTACTTAGTTTTTTGAACTATTCTGTTCAGGTTGAGGGAGAACACCAAAATTATTAACATTTGATCTATCCTTATAAATGTACTCGAGTACTAATGTGTTTTCAGGCCAGAAGTTTTTATCCAGAACTTGATTGAAAATATCGTCAGCAACAGTTAATTTAAAAGATGTAATAGACCTTGGATGAGAGTATTTAAATTTATGAATTAAAACATCAGAGTTATATCCAACTTTAGATTTAATATAATAATCTATATCATCTGAAGTAGTGGAACTTGCCAGACGAGAAATGAAAATTGATTTTTTTGGTGGAACAGCGCGCAGTGGGTTACGAACAATTTGGTTACTTAATGTTGTATCCATTGGAGTTTGATTTTCAGACGATTGCGGTAATAAATTAGTATAAGAACTACTATTATCAATACTGACTACTTGTGGCGAGATCACTTAGTAGTTTATTTCTACAGATCAGGCACGGATTCAGGGGGGGGGGAAAGGATATTTCCCCCCCTAAATTATAAAAATATGTTTTGCTTATTTCGATAATACACGAATTTCCGAATGTACAAAATTTTTGGAAATCCCATCAAGTTTTTCTCTAATCAATCAAATTTTGAATAAGTATCCAAGTATTTATCCTAATAGTTATTTATTATATATTTCCAATGAAACATCTAGTTTACTGTATTTAAATACATATTATTCTACATACAATCCCAGCAAGTGCCATCTATTTCCGAAAAATAAACGTTTGGGTTGAATATGCGAGCGGTTGAGTTATTAATAAGCCTTAGTATATGCAATATTTGTATTTGTGTTATGATAATTATTTACTATAAACATTTGAATATAACCGTTTTTCGTATCATATTTTCATAATAGTAGGATTTGAATTGGAATTTTATATGCATTGCCATTCTACCTTCCCATATATACATATGAATATATGTATTGGTCTAGTAAAAGTTCACCAAAGTAGAATGATATAACTGTCAAATTTCAAGTGCATTAATAAGAAAAGTTCTTTGATATACAAAAATTACTTAAAAATGAGTGAAACAATGGAGAGTCCGTAATTTTTTTTTTTTAATATAATGCACCTATATAAGTATTCATCATTACCTTCAGTCGAAAAGGATGTAGTCCAATTTATAGGAGAGAGAACAAATTTTCTAAGGTCTTTAGTTCTGAATATATTTTAAGTCTGTAAATCCAGTTTTGCTTCATTGCCGACTCTTTATTGGCTTGCAAACCAACTTAAAATAATAAATTTATGTTTTACATAGCTTTTTGTGACTTATCACCTTTTATATTATATATTTTATACTTTTAATGTACATTTTAGTATGTCAATTTGCAAAAATTAAATATACTATAAAATTATTTCATTTATTTCAATGTTGACTATTAACAAATATTAATAAATTTTTTTTGAAATTTTCAAAATTTTTTTTTTAAAATTTCTTTAGCATTTTTGGACTTAGAACTTTTACATATCGTTGCAAAACAAGAACTAGAAAAAAATATTTGTAATTTTTCTGCAAACGATGTATTTTTGTTAACTATATTGAACTGCATCAAAAACTTAATTTTCAAAAATTGTGGCATTAGCACATTTACGGCTGAAGGTACATATGTACGTATGTATGTGCAGCCAAAACTATTTTTGTCTTTCCATTGTTATAAGCTTTAAAATTCCTTTCTAATTAAAAATAATTTAAATAAAAAAATTAGCTGTAATCAACTTAAACCAGAATAATTATATATGTATCTTTAGATTAAAACCCAAACAGTTCGACTTAAATTCATTACTTAATTTTAAAATTAGTGAAGCATATTCCTTCTTCCAAAATTTTGTTAACAATTGCATATGTTTTTTTTTTGGTCGAAAAATTGGTCAAACAATTTAGTATGATGAAGTCAAATAAATTGTTTCAAATACAAAAAAAAAAAAAACATTAAATATAAATAAAATTATTTTTATAGCCAAAACGTTATTTAAAAAGATTAATTTATTTTAATTTATATTGAACTGATCTTATATTCTATTTTACCTTATTGTTGAGTTTTTTTTTAATATAATATAAACATATCGTTTTTAATAAACTTTTAAAAACAAATTTTTTACTTGTTTTGTACCATAAAAAATTTCCCCCCCCTAAGGCTCAAGCTGGATCCGCGCCTGCTACAGATAATATACAATTTTTCAAAAGTGGCCCAAACTTTTATTGGTTTGTTAACTGTCAAAACACTTTGACTTAATCTTTTGTACTTTAAATGGCTTTTTCTGTTAACGTACTTTTGTGTAATTTTGTATCTTTGTGAGAGAAATGTATGCTTGCTCTCATTTTCACGAACTTTACCCAAAAAGAAAGAAACAAAGCTAATATTATGTTTATTATTTTTAAGGAAATGTGATGATGATGAAAATGAATTTTTGGGATAAGAAAATGGCTATTTTTGGGATTTTGAAGGATGAGAAATCGCGAATTGGGGATAAGGTATAAAATAAAACTGGGAACCCTGGCTGTCGCCGAGATCTGATTAGCTCTGGTGCTCTCGTCGCTGTGAAAGCACAAAGCTCATTTGTAAAAGCTCGCACATTGTGTTAAAGGGGTCTGTACACGGTATTTTTGCGGCTAAATTTAGCATTAAAATTTTCTATTTAGCTGCAAAATTTTCATTTAGCAGTTGACATTTTATTTAGCATTTTTGGAAAATATTTGTAGCTTTATTAGCATTATTTATTTTAAAAATTTGGACGAATAGTTTTATTGATTTTACTAAAAAAAATCTATAAATTTTATAAAACAATTATAAATTAAATTTCGTTTGAAAATGGATAATTCTTATTTTAAGAAACATCTTACCTGTTCTCTTAAAAAAAGGGGATATTAGAAATGCCCTTATCATGTCGATTGTAAATATTATTTGCTCTTTGATATTACGATATAAAAATACAAGGAAATTTCACTTTGTATTTAGATAAAAATTGAATGTTGTAAATGTTTGAAAAATTGTTTGCTGTATACTGCTGAAAAATAATTATCTTAAAGCTTCAACTTTTCTTAAACTATAAAAATAAAAAGATCTAAAAAATTTTGTATATCATGGAAATAAATTGCTTAAATTTGGCATATATCAGAGGTTTGCAGCACCCCTAAATTTAAAATTTAATCTCAACACCAGTGCTACATATTTATATTTATCAGATGCTTTACAAAAATCTAGCCACTTGCTTAAAATATAACCATTTATTTGCACTTCGTTACAAAATTAGTAACTGAATGTATTAAGGCCCTAATCATGTAAAACGCAACGCAACGCCAGAGAATTACATTGAAAGCACAAACAAAATCAAAAATATTTTGTAATTGATTTCTATAGAAATTCACATTACGTTTTAAAATTTTGGAACGCTGAATAGCTAGAGGCGTTGAAATTTTTAAAACGGTACATGAATTTCTGTAGAAAGTAACAACAAAATTACAAAATATTTATGACATTGTTTTGGCTTTCAATGTATTTCTTTGTCGTTGCGTTGCGTTGCACATGATTAGGGCCTAAGTTTCGAATAAAATTTCATACTGGTAATAAATTTTTAACAAAAATCTTTGAAAACAATTAGCATTATTTTAACATTTTTTAAAATAATTTTAAGCATTTTTTGGCCATGTCTAATGCCAGATTTAGCTGTTAAATTTTTTTTAGACCTCCACACTGGTCATAATGCTTGGCATGCAGGGGAATTCCTTCGTGTACGTGTGCTGGATGTAATTTTCGCCGTCATATTTAAATTAATAATAAATAATAAATAATAAATAATAAATAAATTTTTTGATTTTCCATCCAGCATCGTCGGTGTCACACATACAAACACAATTTCACTAATACACTCACAATATTATTACAGTAACGGACTGTAGGTTATTCAAGAAGTATTCCGTTCAGTCATTTTTAAACAAATAAACATTTTAAAATTGTAACCAAATTTATTTTTAACTGATTCTAACTTTTATTCAAAAAACTAAGTTCCCATATATGCGGATTTTCGGTTGCATTTAATATGTGTGATTAAGGGAAAGTATTCCGTATGTAAAATTAAATGAAAATGAAATTTAAAACAAATGTAAATTTACTTAAAAACCGATCTACTTATTTTGTATTTAATTTCAGGGTTCAGAAATATTCATACATGAATTCTAAAATTCCAACTTTCATGATAAATTGTCATGAATAATGCTTGCAAAATATTTTGTTTTATTCTCACACTGTAAAATGAATAGCTAAGAATTTTTTTTTATTTTTAAGCACATGAATAGTTTTGTTTTTTATTTTCCAGTTTGTACATATGCACGTATGTGAATAAAGAAAAGAACAAAATTGTAAAAACTAAAATATGAGAGGCTAATCGTTGCTGTCATTTATGTTTATAATAAAAAGAGTTCCTCTCTGTTGTGTTTTGCTTTATTCGTGTTTAAAAACACAAAATATCGCTTGCTTCATTTGTTCTTGTTTAATAGTATTTGTAGCCTTGATTTGTACATGATAAAAATGTTTTTTTAAGCGTCGTTTATTCGTGGTTTTTTCATTAAATTAATTAAATTAATTTTAACGAAAAGTTAGTTTAATTTTTACTGTCAAAAATTCAACCGCGAATTGTATAACACTGTACAACATTTTTCAGTTAATTGATTGCCAACTCAATTCTGTGAACTGTATGTGAAATTAGACCCAAAAAGAAGAATTTCTGCATCATTCGTTTTGTCTTCTTACCTGCGATTTGAAGTTAGTATCGATTTGAAGTTAGTACTATCGTATAGGGGAATTTATCACGTTTTAGGCCCCGTTGTTTGACATAGCTCGACAACCCCTAGCCCAATTTAGTTGAAATAAATTTTAAAAAATTAAGAATTACAATTCCCTTAATCTGTTCATATATTGTTTTCCTATACAAGTAACACTTTCGAAGTTAAAAATGAATGTATGAAGGGAAAAAATTATTTTTTGCCTAAAAATTTAAATTTTTTTTTTAAAAATACATAAAAAATCCAAAATGGAAAAAAGTTTCAAGTCTAGTTATTTTTTCGCAAAGTCACATAACCTATGAGCAAAATGAGACAAAGATCATAAAAATCGATGCACGCGTTTCGCTTTTATTCGCAATTGAGTAAAGGTATGAATTTCAAAAATCAGTTATAGCCACCACCCTTAAAATAAAAATAAAAATATAAATTAAAAAATTATCATGCAAAAAAAAAGTTTATTTATAAAAACTTAATGAAAATAAAATAATATGCAATTAATACGCAATTATAATATGCATAAAAACAAAATTTAGAACATTTTTTCCATTATTGGCAATATCCATCCTTGTAGAAGTTGACGCTTGTGGTTCTGATCAGTGTTTAAAAATGCTTGACTATTTTTAATGTTTTTGTAATTGCTTAACTTAACTTAAGAAAAAGAACACAGTAAAAGCAAAAAGCAAAAGCAAACGCAGAAAAAGTGAGAGTAAATAATTTATTTATTCTCACCATGTTTATGTTCTCAGCTTAAAAAGCCAGCCAAGCAACCACTTGAAAAAAAAAATTGCTGTTGCTGTAAGTAATAAGTTTTTGTTTATTTTTTTTTTTTTGCTTTGGCTTAACTGTAAATTGATGTGCTTAAATTCAGCGAGTATTAACTTCTTTGCTGTTTTTGACTTCATTGCTGTTGCTTGCTGTTGCAGGCGTTAGTTTCATAGAATATATACATAATTACATAACACAAAATAAACAAATTAGTTTAAAAAAACGTGTAGTTTCATTTATGTATGTATGTACCTATTTATTAAAAAAAAAACGCAAAATACCAAAAAAATTCGAAACAAATATGTACGTTCATAATATATTAAGTTCCAGCAACAGCAAAGAAGTTAACTTGCTGACTTTAAGCGCATCAAAAGCAAAAAAAAAACAATCAAAAACTTAATACTTACAGCAACAGAAAATTTGTTTTCTTAAGTGGCTTCTTTGCTGACAGATTTAGCAGAGTACATGCACATAGCGAGTTTAAACAAATTATTTACTCTCTTTGTTTTGCTTTTGCTTTTTTGCTTTTGCTGACTCGTTATCAAAGAGTTAAGTAAACACTTAGACACACAGTTTTTTAATTTGCTGCAAAAAATGTAAACAAAGCAAAAATGTGCGACTGTTGCTATTTTAAAGCAAGCAATTTAAACACTGGTTCTGATGATCTTGTTTTTTTAACGGAAAGTGGACCTTTTTATTATTTGGGTTTTTCCGGTGGCTACCTATATGATTTTTTTACAGAAATTGCACCCACATTTAAGGGTGGTCATTATTTGGAAAGTTTTGCACAGTTTGAAACGTACAAGTGCTGAATCAGGTATATAGCCAGCCGCCCTTAAAATATGCGCCCATTTATAAGTACCTGGCAGTAAAATATTCAAAAATACGTAGTATTTATAGGTGTGCATTGATCGATTTTTGGCATTCAGCCAGTGCCGACGAACGCGAACAGTAAAAGTGATTTTTCTCCAGTTTTTTAAAAGTGAATAACAACAAAACATAAAATATATCAATATGGAAAACAACAAGTGCCCATATTTGGATGAATATTGTTACGTTTGTGGTCATATCGTCCGAAAAAGATCGAAAAAATTTGTTTACTGAGCAATTCAAAACCGCGTATTGTAATTATTTCGATGAAGCAGATTTAAGTGGTGCAAATTTTACGCCGAACACAGTGTGCAACAGTTGTTATACTACCCTTCTAAAATGGATTCACGGAAAAAGTAGAAAGTTATCTTTTATGAAGCCAGTAATTTGGGTGGAAGACACAACTGGACATGATGAATCCAGGTGCTATGCATGCATAAATTTTCGTCCTGGATTAAACAGACAACAATTGAAAACAAAAGTATACACTGCTGCATTTACTGCCACACTTCCAGTGCAACGCCCTGCTGATACCGATGCACCTAAACCTCCGAGTGCGGATACTGTGTCCCTGCTAGCCGAAACCGTTTTCACCAATCCGACCGATTTGGATGATGCTGATTGGATACCCGATATTGAAAATAGTGCACCACAACCGCTACCACAAATCGAAATGGATTACATTGTGGCCAAGCTGGGACTATTACAACACGACTCCGAATGGCTGACATCATTTTTGAAGAGAAGAAAACTCACACAGCAAAATGTCAGCGCAACATCATACCGACAACGCCAAGCTGACTCAGACCATGAATATGAACAACCTACGAAGAAAACAAGATCATCAGAACCACAAGCGTCAACTTCTACAAGGATGGATATTGCCAATAATTGAAAAAATGTTCTAAATTTTGTTTTTATGCATATTATAATTGCGTATTAATTGCATATTATTTTATTTTCATTAAGTTTTTATAAATAAAGTTTTTTTTTGCATGATAATTTTTTAATTTATATTTTTATTTTTATTTTAAGGGTGGTGGCTATAACTGATTTTTGAAATTCATACCTTTACTCAATTGCGAATAAAAGCGAAACGCGTGCACCGATTTTTATGATCTTTGTCTCATTTTGCTCATAGGTTATGTGACTTTGCGAAAAAATAACTAGACTTGAAACTTTTTTCCATTTTGGATTTTTTATGTATTTTTAAAAAAAAAAATTTAAATTTTTAGGCAAAAAATAATTTTTTCCCTTCATACATTCATTTTTAACTTCGAAAGTGTTACTTGTATAGGAAAACAATATATGAACAGATTAAGGGAATTGTAATTCTTAATTTTTTAAAATTTATTTCAACTAAATTGGGCTAGGGGTTGTCGAGCTATGTCAAACAACAGGGCCTAAAACGTGATAAATTCCCCTATACGATAGTACTAACTTCAAATCGATACTAACTTCAAATCGCAGGTAAGAAGACAAAACGAATGATGCAGAAATTCTTCTTTTTGGGTCTAATTTCACATACAGTTCACAGAATTGAGTTGGCAAATCATGTGTTGTACTGTGTAAGTGTCCCAACTAGAACGCAATTTTTAAATTTGGCGCCATTCCAAGTGTCATTGTTTGACATTTGAACAATTGTTATTGTTTGCTAGTAGAAGGTACGAGGTTAGTAAAAATGGAGCGCTACACGAATGAACAACGCATTCTCATTGTGAAATTGTTTTACCAAAATGGTGAAAGTTTTGCGGCTAAAGTTCGCCAATTGCGATCAATTTGGGGTCACAATAATGCTCCAAAAGAGTCAACTGTAAAGAGATTAATGGATAAATTTGCCGAAACTGGGTCTGTTAGTGATGTAAAGACAACAACGCGCCTTCGACCAGGTCGATCGGCCAAAAATGTCGCAGCTGTACGTGATGATGTCGCTCAAACTCCATCCACCTCGATTCGACACCGAGCTCAGCAAATTGCTGTCTTCAAATCCACTATGCAGCGAATTTTGACGAAAGATTTGCATCTTCATGCATACAAAGTTCAATTGACTTAGGAACTGAAGCCAGCTGACCATGGACAGCGAAGGGAGTTCGTTAATTGGTTATTGGAGAGACAACATGAAAATGCTGATTTTGCCGATAAAATCATCTTCAGTGACGAGATCGTGCGATTCTAAAAATAACACCTTTAGATTTTTTTATTTGGGGTTTTTTGAAGTCGATGGTTTACGCGAATAAGCCGCGGCGGCCATCTGCACGATATATTGTTCCATACATAACCTCATTCTGTCTACTTTACGATATAATAAAGTTTCACGATTTTTTTTTTAAATATCTGTGTTTTATTTAAAATTTAAAAATTGCGTTCTAGTTGGGACACCCTTATAAAAAAAAACCCAAAAATTCCGTAAAAACAAATGAATTTTCAGTTATTTTATATAATTTAACTATTAAAAATTTAATTTTTAGTTATCTATTTATAGATCTATGGCAAAAAATAAAAGTAAAAAACGATTTGCTTGTTTTGTGTAAAAAATTCCCATATTCTATTCCCATCTATATTAAAATATTTAGTTAAATACATAACATTTTTAAAGTAAAATAAAATGATTGCAAATACCATCGGGCATGCTACTGGTGCCTTACAATTGAAAGTTCTTCTGTAAACAAAGTGGTCAGTACAACAAAAGTAACACAAACATGTATAACGGGATAAGTAAAAAAATTTAAATATTCTCTCTCTCTCTCTCTCATAAGAAAAACAAGCGGACAGGTGTCTGGTATTTTTTTAGAAATTCGAGTATAATAAATTACATAAAATAACTGAAAATTCACTTGTTTTTACGGAATTTGTCAGTTATTTTTTGATAGTTAAATTATAATGGGTGGTTCAAGTAGAGATACTTTTTCCAATAGTTTTGTTTTAACAGATCACGTATGAGTTGTGTCATGCTGTCATGTTATTTTTGTTTAGTATTGTTTGGCATTTAATAATGAAAAGACTTACGCCGGAACAACGTTTACAAATCGTTCAACTTTATTACGAAAATTCACGTTCTGTGAGGAATGTGTTTCGTGCACTTCGCTCAACTTATGGTCAACATAATCGGCCTACTGAACGTACTATTCACAACACCATCACCCATTTTGAGACCCAGCATTCATTATTGGATAATATTCGACCGAATAGATGACGTCCAGCACGCTGTGAAGAAAATATAGCGGCCGTTGCTGAGAGTGTACACGAAGACCATGGAGCGTCGATTCGGTGCCGTTCACAGCAGCTCGGACTGACGTATGGAACGACTTGGCTCATTTTACGTCGAGATCTTTAATTGAAAGCGTACAAAATACAGCTTGTGCAATAACTGAAGCCGCACGACTTTCCCAAGCGACATCGCTTCGCTCTATGGGCTCTTGAAAAGTTCTAAGAAGATCCGATGTTTTCGAGGCAAATTTTGTTCAGCGATGAGGCCCATTTCTGGCTCAATGGGTATGTAAACAAACAAAATTGCCGCATTTTGGACGAAGATCAACCTGGAGAGATTCAAAAACTGCCACTTCATCCAGAAAAAACACCGGTTTGGTGTGGTTTGTGGGCCGGTGGGATCATCGGTCCATATTTCTTTAAAAATGATGCCGTTGCGAACGTAACCGTCAATGGCGACTGTTATCGTGCCATGATACCCGACCATTTGATGCCTGCAATTGAAGGTCGTGATCTCGGCGACATTTGGTTTCAGCAAGACGGCGCCACTCCCCACACATCGCATCAATCAATGGATTTATTGAGAGAACACTTCGGTGAGCACATTATTTCACTTTTTGGGCCGGTCGATTTGCCACCAAGATCGTGTGATATCACACCGTTAGACTTTTTCCTGTGGGGATATGTAAAGTCTAAAGCTTATGCGGACAAACCCGCTTCGATTCAGGTTTTGGAGGAAAACATCTCGCATGCCATTCGCCAGTTCCAGTCGAAATGCTCGAACGAGTCATCGTAAATTGGACTCAACGGATGTACCATCTGCGACGTAGCAACGGCCAACATTTGAAAGACATAATCTTCAAAAAATAAATGAAAAAGATTGCTCTATCAAATGATTATAAGCATTCCCCATTAAATTTAAATTTTCTGTGTTTTTTTCTTTAAAAAAGGCTGGATCACGCTTTATAAAATAACTGAAAATTCGTTTGTTTTAACGGAATTCGCCGTTGAATTTTTGACAGTAAAAATTAAATGAACTTTTTGTTAAAAATAAATGAAAGATAAGTAGACCGGTTTTTAATTTCCGTTGATTTTACGTACAGAATATTGTGAGTGTACTACCATAGCGCTTGATAAGAAATGCTTCACCGTGTACAGGCTCCTTAAGTCATCGTCCAGACTTGTAATGTTTGTTGCTGCAATTTTTTGAAATTCTGCCTCGAAATAGCATTATGAAATATATAGTTTTGCAATTTTTGAATTTTTACCACAACTGTTAAGGTTTCTATATGCATTTTATTTTACCCCTTTTCTGGTTTATAATTTTTTCTTTTATTATATTTGTGATGTTAGCTTTCATTACTTCTACTTGAAAAATTGCTTGAAAAGCATGTTAAGGTCAGAAAAATATACAAATTATGTTATCTTGAAAAAAAAAAAAAAAAAAAAAATAAATAGAAATACATACGTAACTACACGCACACATAAACCAATACATGTGCACACACATCGCATTAAGAGTAAAATCCTTTTTTTTTAGAATTTTTCTTTAGATGTAAGTGTGTGTGTGTGTGTGTTTATTATGTTTGAATGTATGTACATATATAAATATTTTTTAATATATTTTTCAAAACTTTCTTACTGTTGTATTTGTAGTGTTAAAAACGGATTCTTTTAACTTGGCAAATGTTTGGTTGAGATATAATAAAAATATTACAAGTACTTATTTCCAGAGTTCGAAAATAAAAATTTTGTACCGTAATAAGGTGTTCTCTACCGGTATAAATATGAAAAAACACAAACGCTAATAGTGTTTGTGTATTAAATACTTAAAAAAAACGTTTCCTTGTTTGTAATAACGTTGCTACTTTGTGGGTAATTACCCGAATTTGGTGTTATTTTTATTATAGTGGGCAGAGCGTGGGTAATTTCTTTGAGATGTAGATCAGGTGCAATTTAAAATTCTTTCGCTTTAAAACAAATTATATAAGGACTTGACTTCAGTGACCAAATTTATACCTTTTAAGATATTGTTGATCCAAAAAATTTCAAGTCTTCTTCACCAAAGACACTGTTTCTTTACAATAATAAAAGACTTGTATGGCTTATCAAGCAAAATTGTGAATGGCGCCAGAAAGACTATTAGATTTTGAGCTTTATAGTTATTATTAGGGATTAGATTTTCATGCACTAACAAATCGAAGATATGCGCTTAAAGTATGCACTAAAAAAATAAAAAATATGCACTAAAAACTAAAAATATTTCCTTAAAAAATCGTTTTTAATTTTACTAAAAACAAAAAAATGTATAAATAAAATCGGTATATTGTTATTCAAATATCTTTAAAAAACTAAAATAACTAATTTTTGTTTGTTTAAATAAATAAGTACTGTTTTATAAAAGGAAAACTTTGTCTTGTTCTGGAAGGATGACAATGCATTTTGAAGAAATTTATTTTCAGATCCCACTTTGATTCCAGATGAGATCAAAACTATTTAAAATTAATTTTATTTTTTAAATCCTTAATTATGTTTTTTGCAAAACGTTTTGGATTTTTTTTTAATATGGAGCAATTCCATATGAAAACGATCAAAATTGGCAAATTTTTGGACGACCCCTCTCCGATTTTAAAATAAATAGTCTCAATCGATTGCCCAGCAAAAAATAATGTACCTACATATTTTTTTATTTTTTTATAGTGACTGGTTTAGTGGTGGTGTACACCACTGTATTGTGACAAAATTGAAGAATTCTTCATAAGGGACCTAATTGAAAGTTGTTGTAAAAAAAACTACTAAAGCGATAGCAACGAGTGATAGCTCGTTGGAAAGGTATTGAATCAGACTTTAATTGAAAAATAAAATTTTCCTAATTTTTCTTAGAAATTTACCTTTAAATTTTCCCAAGAAAATAAAATTTTCCGATTTTCCACAGAAGCTCCTAAATTTTCCGGCTAATTTAAATAACCAGGTAATAAATATTTCGCCATATTTATGGGAAATCCGTGTTTTATGCCTTGTTTCTGCACGTGTCATTTTAGGCGAAATATTTATTACCTGGTAATTTAAAAAATTTACAAAACATTTTATGACCTGTAGCCTCAGTCGGGTTTGGTGTGCCATTACATGCCACTGCTGCTGTTATCCATGGATTTATGGCCGATCTTGTGAAGGCAGGCAGACCATATTCACTACACACTCAACTTGGGGCTCTTAAAAAAAAATTGATTTTTTCTTCATAAATGTATTTTTAACTGTAAAATAATTTTTAAAATGTATTTTTAACAAGGTGGTCTCTTAAATGCTCTTCTCCTGTCCAAACAAGGAGTCGGGGCCCATTTTTTTATTGCTGATTTTTAAAGCAAAAATTATGAGGAATCCAAAAAAAAAAATTAGCCGGAAAATTTAGGAGCTTCTGTGGAAAATCGGAAAATTTAATTTTCTTGGGAAAATTTAAAGGTAAATTTCTAAGAAAAATTAGGAAAATTTTATTTTTCAATTAAAGCCTGATTCAATACCTTTCCAACGAGCTATCACTCGTTGCGATCGCTTTAGTAGTTTTTTTAAAACAACTTTCAATGAGGTCCCTTATGAAGAATTCTTCAATTTTGTCACATGACAGTGGTGTACACCACCACTAAACCAGTCACTATAAAAAAAAAAAAATATGTAGGTACATTATTTTTTGCTGGGCAATCGATTGAGACTATCTATTTTAAAATCGGAGAGGGGTCGTCCAAAAGGTGATCGCTTTCATATGGAATTGCTCTATGTCGAGCTATTCTTCATTCCGCATTGTAAATTTTACTTTCTGCTATATCAATTAATTTAACTTGACCCTCTAGCCAGGCCCCCATTTTGCTTCTACTGGCTGCGGTGGAAGGGGAATCAAGTGATACATTTCATTAAAAATTGCAATATTATCGAATTGGCCTCCGAATTTTCTGCACGCGCTATAACCCATGTGCTAAGCAAGTAGTTTGTAACAGTTTTGGATAAAATATTTAAATCTATTGGAAGCCTTAACCATGTAAGTTAGTGCATCGGTTTAAAATAAAAAATATTGTATTTTAAGCAAAGCTCCAAAAGAGTTTATTTATTATTTCAAAATTTTTCTGGACATTTTTTTTGGTGTACCTAAAATTTTTTTTTAAGAACTTTTTTTATCAGATGGAAATTAAAAAAATCCCTCAAAACTGTAAAAATATGCAAAAATATGCATTTTCACTAATATATGCAACAATATGCAAAAACAAATCGATGCTATTTTAACGCAAATTTAATGATTTGGAAAGATAATTGGTCGACATCGTTCTTAGACTATCGATAAAAAAACATGCATTTGCATGGAAATCGCTTCCCTAGTTGTTATTGGAAAAGGTTTTGGTATTAAAAAATAATCTGGAGAAAGGTGTTTTTAATATAACAATAAGTAATAAAATTTGTTTGGTATTTTAACATTTTCAAATGCCTTTGTTGAGAGAATATTTAGTTACAATTTGTAAAACAATTTGTAAAACTGACTAGAGAAACAGACTGTCGTCTGAAACCATTACAAGTACTTTATTTACTATATAAAGAACACAAAGGAATGACAGTTACCACTTTAAGCCTTTCCTAAATAACGTATGGGCAAACAAATACGGAAATATTACAACGCAGTATTACAAAAACTACTTGTTGTTTACAAAACAATTTTTTTCATAAAATATAACGGCATAATCATATTCGTTATACAAAATAAGAAGCATGTACATTTTTAATCAACTAGTATTTAAAATGTCGCTAAACGACTTAAACCGACGTAAACTAATATGTAAATTTTGTAATGAAAATCCGGCAAAAAAAAAAAATTGAGATTGTCAACCATTTTAAAGACATGGGATTTAAAAAGACAATTATCTACATGATCTACATGATAGAAAATAATACAAGTGTAGAAAGAAAGCCAGGTTCGGGTCGGAAGTGCCGTTAACAAGACTCTAAAGTTCGAGCTAAATTTAAAAAGGAAACTTTGGGGCATAGCGCAAAATCGTTTCGTGAGTTAGGAAAAAAATATCAATGCCATAAAAATACAGTTAAGAATTACCTGGAGCATATGGACATTCACAGGAGAAAGAAAAAACGGCACCAGCCACAACTGAGAGACAGGAAAAAATTATAAAGTCTAGGCTGAATTTACTTTCCAGAATTTATTTTTCCACAAACTCGGGGTACAAATGGCTAATGGATAACGAATCTTATTTTACAGTAGAAGGTAATGAGTGGCAAGAAAAATATTATTTTGAGTCTTCCGAACAGGAAGCATCCAAAATATCAAAATATATATGTAAAACAAAGTTCCCTGGATATCAGTGAACCAGTTTTTTTCAAGGGCGGATTGGCAGTAAATGCAAATGTTTATAATGAAAACTGTATTCCAAAACTTGAACAATTTATCAAAAAATATCATCAAAATGATAAAATAGTTTTTTGGCCAGACTTAGCGTCATCTTACTACGCCAAGGCAACAATTGACAATTTGAATAGCAGAAAAATCAATTTTGTGCCGAAGGAAAGTAACCCACCAAACGTTCCTCAGCTTAGACCCATAGAAACAAATTTTAAGAGAAATGTCTATGAAAACGGATGCCGTGCAAAAATGTAGATTGTCTCATCTAAAAAATAAAAAAGAGCTAAAAAGCATTCACACAGAGGGAACTCAGAGGTCAATGGCTGAAGTACCAAAAACAAGTCCGGAAGGCAAGGCGCTGTGGAGCCAATATATTTTTGTGAATTAGACATTACCTAGTATGTATTAAATAAATAAAAATTAATATTAAAATGTATCGCTAAAATTTTTTTTTAATATTTTGCCTTATTCCGTATTTTTTTGCCCATACGTTATATAGTTACAATCAAATATGGAAGTAGAACTTATTACACAGTAAGACATTTTTAGTGGTTTTTTTTATCAATTAAATAAATTGATCGAAAAATATTTGAATTTAATTAATGAATTAATTATTTTTTTAATTAAAAAAATTAACAATATAATTTTGTTGTATTTAAAACTAGGAATGTAACGAATACCGATACCGATACAGATATATCGGCGATATTTCACGTTTGCCGATATATCGGTATCGGCGATATTTTACTGTCGATACTCCGATACTTTTTTATAGTTTTTTTAACAAACACATTAATTTTCAATGCTTATTTTTTGCATAACAACTAATAGCAAATAATCAAACAGAATTATTAATTGTTTTTCTTAATTCTTAAGGCCATGTCAGATAAAACTTTTGCTTCGCGTTGCGTTACCGATTCGCTTTGACATCTAAGATAAAATATACGTACTTATACGAAACATGTCACATAAAGTACTTTCAAAGCGGAGCGAAGCAAAAAGTTAGCCAACTCTCATCTTTTTGCGCGCTTTGACAATTGGCTAGTATAATTTTCTTTTTTTTAAATTTTTTTTTGACAAATTCAATTCCAAAAAACCATCCAATTAAATTTTTAACTTTTATTTTTGGAACAAATAATTAAATGTACAAATTACCAACCGCTTTTATAAGTTAACAAACAATGCGTGAGTGTTGTCAAAGTTTTCATTGTGGCATACACCTTTTGCTTTGCGTTTTTCTGCCGAAGGTAGAAACGTCACGCAAAGCGAGAAAGTTGTATCTGACAAGGCCTTTAAGGTCGGTCCATTTCACGCGTTTCGAGACGCATGCTAAAATAGGAATTAATTCTACTTCATCCATTCGATACGTATATGCAGTTAACGCGCTTACTGTGTAATTTGTCAATACAATTCAACACTACGACTTTTTGGACTGATGCATAAACGTATTGTACGCCTGGTGTGGATCTGCATCATTAGCCTTTTTGCTTTGCACCGTAATGGTAAAACGTTCTCCCATTGATAAATCTTGTATGTAATAATTGTACGTTTAAAGAATTTTCTAAAAAAGACTGAAAGTCATTTCGCTACAAACTTTAGGTTACTTCAAAGAGACCACAAAATCCATAAACAAAGCCATTGCTACTTTTTCTGACACTATTTCGATAGTTGACAGTCTTCGAAAATTATAAGAAAATACGATAAATTAATAAATAAACTGAGATGCAGAATAGTTCAGATTCCCAAAAATTGGTGATTTACGTAGCATTAGCTCTCAATGAAAGATTTGAGTGTTTAGAGAATAATGAAATCTATTTTTTATCTACAA
Organism: Pollenia amentaria; assembly: GCA_943735925.1. Lineage (NCBI taxonomy): Eukaryota > Metazoa > Arthropoda > Insecta > Diptera > Polleniidae > Pollenia > Pollenia amentaria. The sequence continues at coordinate 50,244,508 of OX031007.1, forward strand.
TTCTCTACATTCGATAAAAAGCTAGTAATTTTCAAAGACAATAGATCACCCCTACATATAGTAAAAGTTCTGATAAGTCTACAAGAGCTGACCTTTGAAGCGTTTGTGAAAATCTTAAAAGAAAATTTGGAAAACAATGATCCTCTGTCCGTCCTACGCAGTGGTTCAGCTAAATAATAACTCTAGATATACCTTAGATCTTCAAATTTTTCTAGAAACACAGCTCCGTTTGTTTACTGGCGCTATAAAATATTATACTCAAAATTTAAGACCATGGCGTAGAAATACTTAATTTGTCTAATGAGTTTAGTCACATCTGAGAGACGATTTTTTACTGCAGGTCTGCTTCAAGCGAAGTTGCGAAATTATCTCCGCAAAAGTTGAGAATACTTTGTTTTTTTAAACAAAAATCTTATTAATATTAATTTTGAATATTATTAATCTCTAAAGCTATATACACACCTATTAAATATTTGACGTCTCATACGTAACCCCTAGTTTTATTAAAAAATCATTTGCTTTTGCCAAACGTTTGGCTAGATCAAACATCATTTAACAGTTTCTAAATTCTCTAACAGTGTAATTTTGTACAATACAGAAATTACTCTTCTTGAGTTTTGTTAATTTTACCGTGAATTTAAATTTTATATTCGTATCGGTATCGGAATCGGTATCGACGATATTTCTTCTTGAGTATAGGTATCGGTATCGTGTCGGAAAAAAGGCGTATCGTTACATCCTTAATTAAAACTTTAGTTATTGTAAAATTTATTTTTTATTAAAATATTAATTAATATTAAATATTAATTAATTAATATTAATTATTATTAAATGAAGGGACTTCCTATGGGTTCACCAGCTTCTCCAGTTGTGGCTGATATAGTTATGGAAAATTATTAGATATATGTGTTGAAAAATTAATAATAAAACCAAAAATTTTGACAAAATATGTTGATGATTTATTTTGTATAATTCCTGAATCTGGAATGGAACAAATGTTAAATAATTTTAACATTAAATTTACAATTGAAAAGGAGTCTAATTCAAGACTGTCGTATTTAGACACCTTGGTAATTAGAAGTGGTAATAGGGTAACAATATATTGGTATCAAAAACCAATATCTTCTGGTAGGATTATTAATTATTTCTCGAAAAATCCGAGGAGAATAAATAAAAATACCTCTAAAAATTTTATAGAAAGAGTTCTAAAAATAAGTGATTCAGAATTTCATAGGGATAACAAAAGGAGGATTTCAAAAATATTAACTGATAAAAGCTTTTATTAAAACGAAATTATATTACAGAACAGAGAATTAATAAATCGATAACATATATACCAAAATTTTCGATAACCTACAGACCAAAAATATAGAAGAAGTTCATTACAAAAAACAGCTTTGTCAACTCATTGTGCTAATCTAAACCATTATCCAGATTTTGAGAATACAATAGTATTAAACACAAAAAATAATTATAAACGTAGAGTTATGTTAGAAATATTACAAATTATAAAAGTACCAAGAATGTCGAGAATTAACTTTAAGTCGGAAACTGAAAGTGTAGCACAAAATTATAGACATTTAATTTATAAGAATAGAAACGGAAGTTAAAAATTTATTTATATTGTAATAGATCAAGTTTGTATTGAAAAATATTTTTTTATATTCAATTACAAAAAATTTTTAATTTTGTCATTAATAGTTATTTTGTTAAATTTGTTAAAAATTTGTAAAATAAAGAACAAAACCCTGAAGAAGGCACCCAACGAAGTGCCGAAATATTGGATAGAATAAACATTTAAAGTTTTTTATATAAAAAGACCTCAAGCTCGATAATTTAATTATACTATAAGTAATAAAGGTCGAATAAAATATATATTATATACAAAAAATCTTACTTGATTTTTTCGTTAAAAATAAAATAGCTTAAACTTGTAAAATTGTTGTTGGGAATTGTCAAGACCCGAGGTATATTTTTCAATAAATAATTTTTTATTTAATAATTGAAGCACAGCCGCGAATAGCGTTGTAAAAGCAACTTTTTACAAAAACTGTTTACATTACTCTCCTTTAAACATCAAATCACCATCAAAATTATGCACCTTAACGCCTTCAAAATGCGATACAAAGAGTCATCCAGTTGAAGAACGTTATAAGTTACTTACAAAATGATACACACGCTCTCCTGAAAATTTTTATTTTGTTACTTAAAACGTTATTCGTGGCTGTGCTTCAATTATTAACTTTTTTTTCGCAAAAAAAAAAAATTGTATTGTGATTATTTTATTGAACTGTTTATGGTTGTTAATCCAAATTTTTATATTGTTACGAAATTAGATTTGTCTTATAATTATTTATGATTTTAGTTATAAGTTATCTTGTAAATTATAGTTTTATGTCATATTAGTTACTATTTTTATGAACGCCACTGTAACTAAATTTTCTAGCAATTGTAATTGTAGACTTTATTATTTTAAAATAATTCGAACACAATTTTCTAGAAACTACTAGACGGTTCTTGAATCAACTAGGAATAGTTTTGAACTATAAATACAGGCTAACTCATTAAAGTTGAGTTTAGTTTTATTGGAGACAGTAAACGGTTCAGATCGTTACTTACAATAGTGGTTAAATTTTGTGGATTTCAATAAAGTTTGTTAAGTTGAATTCGCGTGTATTTATTTTTATTTGCAATTAAAAGAACTCAAAGGTTTATTATAAAGGGAATAAACCTTAACGCGTTTTATTAAGTAAAAACGTAACAATTGGTGTCAAAAGTGAAATTGCAATAAAAAAAAAATTGATAAACAATGAAATTTGATGAGCTTAAAGTCGAGCAGCTTAAGAAGGAGTTGAGCAAGTTGGATTTGCCGACTGCAGGAAATAAAGCTGAGCTGCAGAGAAGATTAATCGATGAATTTAAGCGACGCAATATTGACATCGCAGCTTATGAATTTGATGAAAAAGAAGAAATAGAAGTTGCTACCCGTACAGTAACAAGCAACATGGATCTTAGCACAATGTTTGCTGCTATGATGGAGAAGATGGAAAAAATGTCTGCAGAGACTTCTAAAAAAATGGAAGACAATTCTAGAAAAATGGAGGAAAACATAGAGAGAATGGTAAAAGAAAGCTCGGCAGAAAATTCGAGCACCATTCTTGCCGAAATTCAAGAAAATTCGAGGGTGACGAACGAGAAACTCAAGGTTACTAAATAAAAAACTTGAGAAGCTTCAAGAAATTTCTACTGCTATAAATGAAAGAGTAGACGATATGGAGATAGAATTCAACCAGAAGATGTTTGATGTAAAAACACAAGTCACTGATGTAAAAACACAAGTCACTGATGTAAAAACTCAAGTCACGGATGTAAAAACACAAGTCACGGTTTTTGATGGAAAACTACATCATCTGGAAGAAAAAGTAAATAGTCTTCAATACCAAGAGGGAGTGGTGCGAATTTTTTCCAGAAGTCGCTAATAGAATAAGAGCTCCAAGTTTTGATGGCAGCTCACCATTGAATGTGTTCAAGTTCCAGTTTGACACAGTTGCCAGCAAAAATGCATGGAACAATGAAGAAAAAGCCATAGAGTTGATTCTGGCTTTAAAAGGAACTGCAGCTGAAATTCTAGAAAGTGTACCAGTAAGTTGCAGAAACAATTATGATGACATTATGGTAGCACTGCAACGTAAGTTTGGTGGTGAACACAAAAAAGAAATATTTAGAATGGAATTACGGGGCAGAGTACAAAAGGCAAACGAGACGCTACAGGATTTCGCACTAGAGATTGAGCGTTTGGTGCAGCTTACTTATCCAGGTGAAAGTCATCCATTGTTAGATCACTTTAAGACCGAAGCATTTGTAAATGGTATACGAGATGCTGATGTAAAACTTGCGGTATGTGCATCACAGAAATCATCGTTTGCAGAAACGGTATCATTTGACTTAGCCCAGGATAGTTTCAAGGCCGCAAGCGTATACGGTACGAAAGCTTGATTTCTCTACTGAGGACGAAGGAGATATTTTAAAGGAAATGAGAAGCATGAAGGAGGCAGTTTTGCAAGCTTTGCTTGGTAAAACCTTTAATTTGGCACCTATTTGTCACCCGTTCTTTCTTTTAAACCAATAAACATAGAAATAAAGAACATTTCACATTCGAAACTGATCTTAAAACACAAATACGAATTTAAAACTTTTTCGTAACTACTTTTTTTCTTTCTTTACAAATCATATTTCTCCATTTATTGACATATACGTTTTTAATTATCGGCTCCCAATATAATATTTAAATTTTAGATGCTTCAATGGGGAGAAAAACGAGTACCAGAAAGGAAAACTGTGGAAAATTATATTTCTTTTTTTAGCTTTTTGGTTCTACAACTGTGGTGCCATTCACTAACTTTTAACGATCCGACAATCGTAATTTTTGTCGACATATATATTCGCTTGCAGCAACGATAGTGTGATTCTGTAATTAATTTTTAACGATTGTAGACAGCTGTAGTTTTTGTAATATCTCTGTCTACAAAATGTTAAAATAAAAGAAAAGCACAAAAGATAATAAAGAAAAACAAATAAAATTGTGATTAATTAACTGCACCCAGAGAAAAAATATGTTTAAATATGGTCACCTGCAAAAAAACTATTTTAAAATAAAATTATAAGCACACTATGGTTATTTGAACAATATTATTGTCATCGACAACCATATTATGGTTAAATTAGTCCTCCATCAAGAAGGCACAACCATATTATGGTTGCCTCCGAACATGTTTTGGTTAATAATAACTAAAATATATTTAACATTTATAATAGCATGGTTGATTTTCAACCATAGAATGTTGCTCCTGGAAAAGAGAAAAATACTATTGTTAATTTAAAAACAAATTATTGTCATATTTAACCATAACATGTTTAGAGGCAACCATAATATGGTTGTGGCTTCCTGATGGAGGACTGATTAACCAAAAATATGTTTGTCGGTGACAATAATATGGTTAAATTAAACATAATATGTTTAACATTTTAATTAAAAATAGTTTTGTCGGAGGTGACCTTATTTAAACATATTTTTTCTCTGCGTGTGTTTTTATATTTTATTTTGTGAATTTTACATTTGAAATTTTATTTTTGTTCATAATTTGCATTGTTTTGCACATTTTGAATATGTATCTATCAGCCATGTCACAGAGTACAATTCCGTTCGGAAACGGAATTCATTCCGTATTTTGGTGCTTCAGAAAATTACAAAAAAACTTTGCGGAATGAAACCATTTTTGTTTTCATGAACGGAATGGAAGTTTTCTGTATCTTAAAGGCCAAAAAATTATTAAAATATACTTTCCATCAATACACAAATATGTTTTTTTCAATTCCGAACGGAATTGTGCTCTGTGACATGGCTGTATGTATGTATGAAGTCGGGCCACAGCCACTTTAAACAAAAAATACACTTTATCGATTAAATAAACGCAACGTAAATAATTGTCGTAAAAATAGCGAAAAAAAACTGCTTTAAGTAACAGCTGGCTTTAATCGACAGCGAATATCGTTAAAAATTTTACTGAATAGCAAATTCGATAAACTTTCGTTACATTTATTTTAACGATACGATTATCGTTAAAAAGTTAGTGAATCGCAGTACTGGTAATTTTTTAATTATCGCTAAAATTGGACCTAGAAACAGAGCGGATAAAAATCTATTAGAGGAAACTCTTTGCTCATTTTTTGTTCTTTAGCTGGTGCTTTTTGAATACCGGTTAGTTTTGGATGTAGAAACATAAAATTAAACATGCAATTTCCTGAGTGAACGATATTCTGTAAGAAGGGTTTTTTGGTACTTTTTTGTTCTTTAACTGGTACTTTTCGAATTTCCGTTAGCTTAAGTATTATTCAAATTAGACCTGAAATGCCATGACTGGTCATATTCAAAGAAACTGCAAGTCACCAAGAAAACGATCCCGATCTGCTTCGCCGCAAAGAGATAACCAAAGAGATAGCATAGCATAGGAGGAAGCATCTGAAGGTTCCACGATTAATTTAGTAGTGAAAACGAGCAACAAGAATATTACGACCTGTGGGTATATCAATGGTGAAATCCGCATTTTGACTATCGACACTGGTGCAGGGCATTCCATTATAAGGGCTATTTTGATATAGGGATATGTCGAACCACTTAGCGGGGTAAGCTTGAGAACAGCTACAGGAGAGCCTATCATTGTATATGGCAAAGCAAGAGTGGAAATAAGAATGGGCGATATGATCGTTTTTGATGAATTTCTTGTTGCTGAAATTTTGGACGAGGTCATAATTGGGGCAGATTTTGTGATTCGTCAAAACATAAGTCTAGATATGGGTCGACAAATAATGAATTGGTATGGTCTAGAAGTACCCCTTAACGTTTGAAACGGAAGTGATGCCCTTGTAAGACAGCTAGTCACTTGTAGTCGTAAGAAATTGTCATCCCAGAAAGACGATAAAAAACGTGGTGGGCCGAGCACACACTCAAGACGGCCAAGTAAATATATGAGAAAGCAATGCATGGAGGCTGAAAACCAGAACTGCACCAATGCGATTATCATATTACATGTGGAGCCCAGCGAAGACTGGTCAACGGCGCAGAAAAATGATCCCATATTGGTGCGAATTATAAAGGCTAAGAACGTAGGTAAAATACCGACTCATAAAGAAATCATATTGGAGGGTCCACTGACGAAATCGTATTGGACGCAGTGGAATAGTCTGAAGGTGGCAAATGATTGCCTATACCGCACATGGGAAAGTACTGATAGCAAATCGGTTAAAAGCCTTATTGTGCACTTGCTAAAATTTATTATCAAAGTTGATAAAAAATACTGAAATTTATTGTTGGAGGATAAGCTGTTCCTATGCGCATTTCACTGGTTGCTTAGGCCAGATCATCAGGAAATAATAATAAATAATAGTATTCCCACAAACAACTTTGATAATAAATTTTAGCAAGTGCACGTGCATAAAAAACTGAACTGGCAAATTGTTTTTATTTTGATTTCTTGCAAAAACAATAAAAGCACTTTGTTTTTGTTTTTAATATGTTTTTTCTTTACCCACTTACAACTACAATTAATGTTGGGAGAATTCCAAATAATTGTAGCGGGAAATGTAAGAAAAATAAAACTCATCACTGATTTATTGTTTGGTATTTTGTTTAAGCTTTGATTTCGTTGCAAACAAGACTTTTTGAGTGTTTGTAGGTAATTCTCCTTCCCTCTGCAGTTTTGTTTGCTGATAGCTTTGGCTTTTATAAAATTATTTAGGAGAACGTTTCCTGATGATCTGGCCTAAGCAACCAGTGAAATGCGCATAGGAACAGCTTATCATCCAACAATAAATTTCAGTATTTTTTTTATCAATTATTTAAAAAGGGAATTAAGCACAACAAACAAAATCTTTTAGTAGACTTTATTATTTTAAAATAATTCGAACACAATTTTCTAGAAACTACTAGACGGTTCTTGAATCAACTAGGAATAGTTTTGAACTATAAATACAGGTCATAAAAGTTGAGTTTAGTTTTATTGGAGACATTAAACGGTTCATATCGTTACTTACAATAGTGGTTAAATTTTGTGAATTTCAATAAAGTTTGTTAAGTTGAATTCGCGTGTGTATTTATTTTTATTTGCAATTAAAAGCACTCAACGCGTTTTATTAAGTAAAAACGTAACAATATATTAATCAGGCTTAAGTTCATCAAATTTAATTAACATTAAATTATTTTTAATGAAGAAAGCGATTTATAACATGAAATGAATTAAATTTTTTTGATATTTTTTTCATTCTTGGCTGAAGCTGGGATTGAACCCACGGACAGGTTGATTTGACATCTTTCGATAGTTACAACACTATTTCTTCAGACATTTTTGCCGTTTAAAACTTCCGCCAAGCAAATTTACATATGGTTGTCGTTATTTACATACATATATCATAGAAATTGCAACTTAAGGCCCAACCATAATATGCATAAGGCCGCTTAAGTCAACTTAAGCAACTGTTCGAATACATATAAAACATATGTGGCCAACTATAATGCACTTAATGAAACTTTTCGTTAAGTTTCGTCAAATGTCATTTGCTTAAGCAAAGTGCCAAACTGAACGCACATTCCATACGGAATCAGCTGTTTGTGCGTTGTTACAAAAAATAAAATAAATTGAAATGGATAAAGAAAAACAGGAATATAGAAAAAGAGGAATATTACATATTTTAATTTTGTATCCATTTTTTATTAAAAAGTATGTATTTTTTTAATAAAAAACAGTAACGTTGCTGGGAAATTAAATAAAACATAAAATAAACAAATACAGGGCTGTAATTTTTGGCACATCTTTATTTCAAGTACTCGCAAGAAAACCAAATATGGCACAAATATGCAACATGGATCTTAAGTTAATGTAAGTACATTATTGCCACCTTAAAGTCTCTTTTAACTTTCTCATGCATTTGACAGACATTTCGTTAATTTTTGACAGTACTTTAAGCTAATTTATGCATATTATGGTTGGTCCTTTATAGCCATACCTAAACAAGAGCAAAAGGCGAAACGTTTTGTTATGCGTAGCTTTTATGCTGATATGCCATACCTAAACAAGGGCGTCAGCGTTGTGTCACAAACAGTAGTGTTAACTTTCGTGCTTCCTAAAACCCTCATAAAAGAAATGAGAAATGGATTAAAACCGCTAATTTGACCTGAAAATAGCATATTTGCCATTTTTTATTATCAAACAGTGTTATCTAAACCACAAATATAGCAACCCTGCTTATTTTAACGCGCTGTCAAAATCGGATTTTCCAATTGCAAAGCGTTGACACCTCGCTTTTTAAGGATGCTTCATACAAATTGACAGCTAGAAAACGCGTTCCGCTCTTTTTTAGGTATGGCTGTTAAGCTTTCAAAAATTGATTTAACGAAAATGGTAATTATATAGAATTTTATTTTATGTATGTACATATGGAATAAAATTTTATGATTCTTTTCTGTTTTAGAAGTTCTATTTTCTGAAGGAAGTTTTATATTCGACCATTCGCAATATATCTTATATTCAAAAACTAAAGTGGGCCAAATCTTAATACAAAACTGTAATAAAAGTGCTTTTAAATGCCTAAATAGCTAGTAAACTCCTTTTTGGGAAGTGGCTTTACATGTGTCCTATGTACGCTTAATTTTGAAAACAATTTTTGACAATTAAAAACTTCCTTAAATAATCTGTTATAAAAATTAAATCAGCTTAAAAATATAAGCAAATGAACTCATATTTGCAGCATAAATTTCTTAACGCTTTAGTTTTGAGTCAACTGTTTTTTGTTACACTGTGCTAGTTTAAAAATATAACAAATGGAGCACCTGACGGTAAAACCTAATTCGAGCACGCCGAATCTATTCTCATCAATAATATTTTTGTCAAGCGATTCGCATAGGTATATCGATATAAAAATTATTAAATGGTAAAGAAACTGCACAAAAAAAATATATAATTTTCTCCAATCACCAAATTTATACCAAATTCATAATATCAAGCAAACAATTTGTTTATTTTGCACCTATAACCAAAATGATTATATTGATTACTAAAAATTGTAAAATTGTGAATATTTTTTTTTCAATAAATGATATTTTTAATTTTAATTAAAAAAATCAACAAAAAACTTTGCCATTTCAAACAATGTGATAATTTATTTAATTAAATATTGACAATTCCCAACAACAATTCTACATGTTTAAGTTATTTTATTTTAAACGAAGAAAGTCATTTAAAATTTTAATTAAAAATTTATTTCAAAACAACTAAAATGTTATTTAAATGAAAATTAAATTTTTAATTTTGATTCAATTATCACATTAATAAAATTTAAATATAAAAAATTTAAAAAATTATAAATTGGTTGGGCCTTGAAAAATCCTAAAAAAAATTTTTTTTTTTTTCTTGACGAGAACTAAAAATTCTTGTAAATCAAGAAAAATCAAGACCATCCGGCAAGCCTAGTCATATGGTAAATTCTCGACTGATCATCACAGAAGTCTTTGGGTGTGATTTACAGTTTAACGAACTTCACCGAATAAACTTCTTACTAGTTCTTTTTTGTAAAATATTTTTTTTTTTTTATAAAATTAAACTTTTTTTTTTGGTATCAGATGTAAATTCATTTTTAACGCATAATTTTTCTGCATCTCTAGTGTAATTTAAAATTTTGCTGTTGGTAACACTGGCTTGTGATCTTCGTACACAATAAGAATACTGTACTAAACCAACTCAACATAAATATGAGAATAATTCATTGCATCCTGTTTTCCGTAAAAACCCATAAACTTCGTTGTGTTCGGTTCGGCACATTAATATTCGTTCGTTTCAGTTCTGCTCAGCGCTCTTTGGGCTGGTAAGGACAACAACAATACTAGTGAGAAGCGTTGCAAAAATTGTTTGTTTGTTCATTCCTTTTTTAATGTAAAAAACACTACATAATATTAAAATGTATATAAGTGTACATAACCACTACAATTGTACTGTTTTATAAAGAAAAACAGAACACTACATACTCTGTTGCATACAAACATTAACAAAATAGATTTTGTTGTTGGGCGTGTGTACCGTGTGATAAATAATGTTTGTTTTATTTTCGAACACTGCTTATTTCTACTCCCCTTTTTATGTCCCTCCTCTGCCACTCCTTTCAAAATATTTTTTTTTTTAACAAAAAATGTTGCTTATTTTTTTCCTTACATTATTGCTGTGTAAAAGTAGTGAAATGTAAAATAGTTGTTGTAGTTGCTGTTGTTGAAGTGGATAATAGTAGTGGCTGTATTTTGCGAAATGTGGTTTTTGTTGTTTTACATCTAAGAACATTTTTCTTTTTATATGTGTTGGTGTTTGTATGAATGTGTGCCTTTTATTTTTTTTTTAAGTTGCATTAATATGTGTATGTAGTTTAAAAGCTTATAAGTTTATGCAATTACTATATTTTTCATCTGTATATAAGTGGAAATATCATATGATGGATTTAGGCAATAGAGAAAAAGTGTAAAGGGGAAATGGATTAAGTAGAGCGCCTATTTGAAAGAGTAAAACTTTAAAATTAATCCTTGTAAAATTCTAAGACATAAAGGTGCCTTTCGTAGTAAATAGTGGTTTATTGAAAATTTTTAAATTTCGCTTTAATCCGATTTATAAAAAAATATAAATATATTTAAAATACCTCATCATGCGATTTTTTGGATCATTTAAACGATATTTTATAATAAAAATATGCATATTTTACATATAAAGCGATATTTCTAAAATTACTATTAATTGTCGAAATTTGTTTTTATGCATTTTTATTTAGTTTTTGAATTTTAGAGTTTATTTATTCAAGTTTTTAGTTGTTTTTGAAATTTAGATAATTTTTCTGAACTAAACTTTATTTATAATTGGGTTGTTTACGGAAGGCTGTTTATCAGTTTATATGGTTATTTAGTTATATTCACAACAACAAAATACATTTATTTAATTTTTTTTTAAATATATTTTGTTGCTGTTAATATCACTACAGAACCATATAACCTGATAATCCTCCTTTCGTGAACAACCCAAATAATTTTTTATATTATTTTTGAAAATTTTATTTAAACAAAATTTAAAAACACAATTAAATTCCTATTTTAGTAATTGTTTATTTATTTTTATATTCACACAACAATGTGTAGTGGAGAGGGCATTATGCGTTTGTGCTGATGTGTGTTAAACAAAAAAATATTGGTTTAAGACCTTAAAGTATACCCATTAGTATACCGATCGACTAAGATCGTCTGGTTGTTTGCGAATGTAACCATGTTTGCAAAGTACAGACCATAATTTTGAAGACCCCCATATTAATAAAACTAATCTTATAAAGATAATGATATCTAAATAATAATTGGCACAAGGAACTTTTAAGTTAACCTTCACTTCATAGTATAATTTGGTTCTGGCGGGTCTATGATTGTTCACGGGTCTCTAATGGGGTCCAAACTCGAAAATTTGTATCTAAATACTGTAGTGTAGTGTTTATACTAGGGTATTCATTTAATCGGGCTCTTGCTTTAATCGGTTAATCGCTCGATTAATTAACCGAGGTTTGGGTTTAATCGGTTGATAATCGGTTAATAATCGGTTAATTTTGTTATTGATCGGTTAACCAATTAATAAAGTTTTTTGTATAAATTTAGTAATTTCAATAAATAAAAATGCATAAATTATTTATTATTTGGAGTTTTTTAGTAAAAAAAAAACCACAATAACATAACAAACATAACAATTCTTGAACTAAAACGAGCAAACAAAATCCTAATTCATATATATGTAATACATATTTTTTTAATTAATAAATATTATGTATTAATTAAAAAATAGGCTGTGTGATCAGTGCCCATGTTCTGTAACTCTCGCTTTGAGAAACTTTTCGACGGAAATGCGAGAAATGAGACAAAAATGCCATAAATCAAATAAACAACTGTTTATCTTACTTAACTGCGTCTGTAACATTTTTAGCGAGTAATAGTTGTCACGTAAGGAAATTACTCGCCAATTTACAGCAAAAGTGTGTCTGTAAAATTTTTGTGAGAAAGTTCCCGCTTTGAATTGTCAAATGAACTCACGCATAAAAACGGGGTGAGAAAAAATATTACCACGAAAAAATATATTAAATATGCAATGAATAATAACATGGATTCTGTTTTTGACTGATTTTTTCATTGTTAAACTATTTTGCTTTTAACATTTTTGAAAAATATACGAATGTTTTCAAAGATTTTTATTAACAACAAAAATTAAAGTTGCACTCTACATTATTTGCTATAGCCGACGGTTGTATTTTCCCCTCCGTCATTTAATATTTTTCAATTTTAATAATTTTGGCCACCGTAAACGATTTGCATTACTGGCGTTCTCAACGTCTGCAAGTTCACTTCGGCTTCGAGTGGAATATTATGACATTTATGACGTAACGACGTAATCTCTTTTGATAGTTTTTGACAAGAGTTATAGACACACTTTTTTCACACTTTTCGAGAAACGATGGAATATTTTGGTTCACGTCTTTCGATGCGAGAAGTTCTCACCAAAGTTACAGATCATGGGTACAGCTTAATAGTTATTTCAATAGTTATAGGAGATCTTATAATCTAATCTTTTAGACAAATAAGTTGGTTTGAACGCTTAGGATTTAAGTGATTCTTTTCATTAGTTTTGATAAAACTTGACTTGGAAAAAATTCTTTCGTTTAGAGAGAAATCGAAAGCAACCCATAATATAAATAGAACATCTTATTTCTCAATCCTCCTCCTGGACTTCTCTAAACATATAAAATCGTACATTATGCCATTAGAGTTCTGTTAAATTTTATAAGTTTTTAACACTTCTAATTGTTTCGGTTAATTCTTGTAAAAAATTAATATGAGAAGAAACAAATAACTAAACACACACATATAAAAAGTACATGAAACAAAAAACTGTTGACAGCAAACACTTATAAAAATATATTTCCTAAACACACCTTTTGTATATGAGATGAAAAAAGTAATTAAAAACACAAAAAATGTTATAATACTACAAAAAATTCATAATTTTGTTAAATCGGTTAATCGACTGAAATTAACCGGCTTAATCGTTAACCGAAAATAGCCAATTTTAAATTAACCGATCAGTTAATCGGGTAGTAATTAATCGGTTAACCGAATGAATACCCTAGTATATACCATATGTCGGCCTTGACCGACAATAAATTCTTACTTGCTTGTTAATTGTTATTGACTAGAGTTTTTTTATTCCCGCACTTTTTGGATTCCCGGGAAAGCGGGAAATAAATATCAAATTGCCGGGATCCCGGGATTCCCGCCCAAATTTTTTTATTTATTTATTTACTTATTTCTCCAATGAAACTAATATTTCTTACTGGCTATTACGCTTAAAATAATTAAATCTAGTATCTATTATATAACAAAAACGTAAAAAATTTAAGATTAAAATAATTTTAAGACTCTTAAGAGGTTATTGTGATGCCAATAGGATCAAAGAAATCAATATACGTACATATATACATTCTCAAATTCAGATCTCATTTACATAATTAGAATGAAAGTATTGAAGTTTGAGTGGAATAAAATTTTTGAAAGGGCAATTAGGAACTGAAAGCACAACATTACGAAATAGTAATTCTGAAACAATTTTACCGTTTAACAAATTCAGCAGGAAGGAGAAATGTTATTTACTACATATATTTAATAACATATTTTTTACAATGTTATAACCCTTAATCAGCAGAGGTGTATGAAGGTATACTAAGTTTGTCATTCTATGTGAATCTTTTTTAATATTATTGTGAATCCTTCATTAATTCAAAGCCGATTTAGTCATATGGGTGCCAAATTGCTTAGTAGAATCGCTTCTGAAGGGAAAGAGTTATGCACACAAATGTGGAACTACCTCCGTAAAAACTCCACAAAAACTAACATAAATTTGTGGCGAAATGCAACTTTTCTCATTAAATTTCTACAAATTCGTTTTATAAGGCACCAAATTTCGTAAATGTAAACGTAAACGGCTCCATGCTTAGACCAATCTTGTAAATCATGTAAGTATGGCTCAAAGCGTAACGAATACTGCTTTTGTGGTGCAATTTAGCATATTCTACTTCATAAGACTCAAAATTACTTGAAATGCCGCATATAAAGCACAATCTAGGAAAACACTTTATTACGCCCTTAGCCGCAAAACCTTATTATTGAAAAATTTACACTTCAGTGTGCATAAATAATTTTTCGTGAAGATAGGCCTATAATTATCATAGGCTTTATATAAAGCCCATTCTTAAAAATTAGTTTAAACTGTAGTAAATTTAAATATTGTGGTGAAATTAATTGGATTAACCTCCAAAGGCACTAGTCCGACATAGATTTACTTAAGTTTTAAAAAAAGATTTTCTTCAAAATTTCCCGGGAATCCCGCAACTTATTCCCGGGAAAGCGGGAATTGAAAACAATTGAAAATCCCGGGAATTCCCGGGACTCTATTATTGACAATAGTTTTTTATATGTACCTTTCTTTTCAATTTTTTTCAAAGAAATTTAAAAAGCAATTAAATTCCCATTTTGAGACATTTTTAATATTTTTTAATTATTTAATTTACGATTTTTATTTTTTTTTTTTAGTGTTTAGTAAAAATTATTTTTTTATAATGAAAGAATTTGTTTGCTTTTTATTTTTCGTCAAAATAGTGGATTAAAAACAAACTTATTTTTTTTGAAATTTCCTTGAATTTAAGCGGATTTTATCATTTTCTGCAATTTTTTGTAAATTAAGCGACTTTTTGGGATAATATGATCGTTTTAAAAACAATAATGCCCAATTTTTTTGTTAAACTTGTGATTGTTTTGAGTTATATGAAATGTTAGATTTTTAGTCATATTTAAGGTTTCTCTTAATTGCGAAAATTTAGATTTTCTTTTACTTTATCGATTATTAGAGAACTTGTAAACTTATTGGATTGTTTGAATTTCGTTATTTTATTGGCAGATCAGAAGTTTCCAACGTTATGCTATACGGTGCGTATGAGTGATATGACATGAACATATAATTGTCATACGTAGAGAAATATCTATAAAAAGTTTATACACAGAAAAAATTATTAATTTTTTCCAATCACCAAATTTATTCCAAATTCATAATATCAAGTAAACAAGTTGTTGATTTCGCACCTATTACAAAAATTATTATATTGATTACTTAAAATTTTAAAATTTTGAAAAAATATTTTCAATAAATGATATTTTTAATTTTAATTAAAAAAGGGATCAAAAAACTTTGCCATTTCAAACAATGTGCTAATTTATTTAAATAAATATTGACAATTCCCAACAATAATTCTTCAAGTTAAAATTATTTTATTTAAAATGAAAAAAGTCATTGAAGATTTTTTGTTATTTAATTAAAATTTTAATTGAAAATTTATTTAAAAACAACTTAAATGTTAATTAAATCAAAATTATATTTTTAATTTTCTTTCACCTAATTATCACATTAATTAAATTTAAATGCTTTTTAAACCATTTTTTTAAAAAATAAGACACTTTTTTCTGTGTACAAAATTTAACAAAAACATTTTTTCAATTCTAAATACTTTTAAAATTCATGTTTTAAATTTCAACTTGTTTTATTTGGTCGCTTATAATTTAAAATCAATATGTATATAATAGGCCCTTTAAAATATAAATTAGTAACTTCATTTATTCCCTTAATGCCTTAATAATCCACGTGTGCCTTCTAAGAAGCTTTTGACTTTTCTCTTGATTTTTCGTAGAAACATTTTGTTTTCTTTCAAATAGTCATTCCAAGGATATAGTTTTCTCAAGAACCCATAATACTATATTTTTACAAGAAAATACTTGGCAGAAACAAAGCCATATTTTGACAAAATAATTTTAAGTTTTCTATATTTAAATATTTTGTAAACTTAAGGCTTAATAATGTTTCAAGGGTATATTTTTTTTTATTTTTTTCATCACTACTCAGTTGCTAAGTGGCCTTATACAATTTTAATTTGTTTAACTTTTTCTTTTGTTCATATGTCTATAAAATATAATTTTTTATATTATGATGCATGAAAAAAGAGACTATTTGCAGAATATTAAATGTTGACTAGTGGTCTGAAGTACCAAAAAGCAAATGGTAATTTTTAGATTTTATTTGTAACAATAGTTAAATCATTTTTGTATGTTTTAGAAGGTTTAAAAGTTGCACAGTGGCAAAAAGTTAAAAACAATTATTAAATATACAACTTTTAACCAACTTAGGAAAATCAATACGTACTTTTTGCTTGCCATTAAAGGGCAAGTGATAACCTGTAATTAAGGTACAATTCGGCGCAGAAGTTGCCATTCCAATGTTCTTTGACTTAAATTTTTTTTTTATAAATAAATACTTTAGTTTAGTTAGTGTTCTTTTGACAACAAAACTTTTTTTCATTAAGTAGAGAAAAATATATTGTTGAAGGGACCGTTGCCAGAATTGATGATTATACATTTTCCAAAACTCTGGCCAAAACTTGATAACTTCCTCACTCCTAACGGATATTATTTTTGAGGACTTCTTGACATAGACTCGTAAATTCAAGAAACTCAACAAGAAGAAGTCCAAAACGGTAAAGTCGGGTAGTCTTACCGACCAGTGCAAATAACCAAAACAGTTGTAGGTCGTGCAGTTTTCGCCGTTGCTCCCTCCTGCTGAAACCACATGTTATCCAGGCCGAATTCATCCAGTTAACGTTAAAGAAAGAAAGTCAGCATGGCGGCGTTTTCGAACAAATTTAAACCGATGCCGCCTCCAGCGTAAACACCACACCATACAGTAACTTCGAGTAGTCGTAATGTCTCTTCGTCGCAGAAGCGATAATTCTGTTTATTCCAGGGACCGTAAATAACAGTTATCCAGAGAATTTATACTTAAAAACTCTTCACATAGAAAAAAGTTTTTTTTTATCAATTAAAAAAATGGTTTAAAAAGTATTTAAATTTAATTAATGTTATAATTGAATCAATTATTTTTTAAGTTGAAAGAAAATTAAAAATTTAATTTAATTAGCATTTTAGTTGTTTTGAAATAAATTTTCTATTAAAATCTATATACATATATAAAAGTGAATGTATGTTTGTATATATATTTGTGCCTTATAGGAGGCCAAACCACTTGACCGATCATCTTGATTTTTTCACATAATATAACTGTGACCCTGGAAGAGGCATTAGGCTATATAAAGTTGAGATTGGACAAAGGGGCGATGCCACGCCCATAAAACCCAAAATTAAAAATCATTATATCTTAGGCATTTTTTGGCATATGATGATGATATTTAGTACATATGGTGTTAGTATGAATAGAAATAAGCTCCATGAAAAAAGAGGGCGGAGCCACACCCCTTTATAAAAGAAGTAAAAACCACCATATCGATCGTCATCAAAATTCCACAGTAGGCGACTGTCTTGAGTTACTGAACTTTAAGCTATATAAACATGTTGTTGGAAAAAGGGGCGGTGCCACGCCCATACAACGCAAAACATAAAATCCTCATATCTTAGCCACTATTTGGCGTATGATGATGATATTTGGTATATATGGTATTGTTATGAATAGAAATACGTTGCATGAAAAAAGTGGGATTATATCTAATTAACTCCTGAACCGATCATCATAAAATTCACACAGTAGGCTGTTGTTATGAATTAATGAGCCTGAGGCTATGTAAAGTTGTGGTTGGACAAAGGGGCGGTGGCACGCATAATCTAAAAATTTAAAATCCCCTTATCTTCGATACTGTTTCACGTATGTAGGTGTTGGGATGAATTTAAAAAGGAATTTTTTAACATATATACCCATGCTTTATACATATGTTAATTAAATTAGTGGAGTAAACTAAAAACATTGTGTATCCTAAAGCATTGCAATAATTAATTAATAATTTAGTAAAAAAAATTTTGTTTATATATAAATACTTTTTGTTTCATTTTGTAGCGATTGGGGTAGCGAAGCACACCGGGTTAAGCTTAATTAAATAACAAAAATTCTTAATTGACTTTTTTCTTTTAAAATTAAATAATTTAAGCATGTAGGATTGTTGTTGGGAATTGTCAATATTTAAATAAATAAATTAACACATTGTTTGAAATGGCAAAGTTTTTTGATAATTTTGTTAATTAAAATTAAAAATATCATTTATTAAATAAAAAACAGTATTACAATTTTAAGTAATCAATATAATCATTTTGGTAATAGGTGCGAAATTAACAACTTGTTTGCTTGATTTTATGAATTTGGTATAAATTTGGTGATTAGAGACAATTTTTAATATTTTCTGTGTATGCAAAAGATTTGAAAAAAGTTCATTAGTTCAAAGGCCTTGTAGACATGTTTCGTATCCTTATATGTACTTAGTTTTGCCCACTGTCTTAGTTTTTAAAAATATGTTTGCAAACTTAACCCATTAAATCTATTCTTGTTGGACTTAAGACAAATTTATAAATGTTCAAAACTTTCTGAAGTAATTTCGGCTCTTCTCAAGTTTTTACTATTGACAAGGTTGACATTTGATTCATACCAGCATGTGACTAGTTTTTAAATCTGTGGCCGTATGGAAAAACTAGTTAACTCCACTTTTTGTGAAAATTAGGATAACATCAAAAATAGAAAATGTGTTTCATTTACTACCACTCTGTCAGATCGAAATTTGAATATTGTTTGTCATTTAACATTTATTTAAAAGTTATTTGAAAAACAAAAATCGGAAAAATATTAATCTTCATGTAAACTCTGGTTAACTCCATGCATTTTTTGAAAAAAAAAAACAAGGTTACTTCATAGTTTATTATAAAAACAGAAAAATTGGAAGTTTAAAACGCCGTTGTTTCTAAAATTAAGAGAAAAAGAGCAAAATAAAACAATGGCGGGTCACAAGATCTTTGGATCAAAAAGTTGAACCAAAAAATTGCAACTCCCTAGAATTCACAGAATTTTTTGATTCATAGAATATGATTGCCAAACACACGAAATCTCTCCAAGTAATAAATATTTTTAAAGTTATTAATTTTTAAAATTTTTAGGAAGCTATACTCATATCTCGAAAACTAAGCAGGATAATAAAACGAACTAAAACTTTTGGATCAAAATTAATGGCGACTCCTTAAGGCCGGCCGGGCCCTCTAAATTAATGGGGTTCAATTTGTGATATGTTTTTTTTCTTATTTTTTACAAAAAAAGAGTTTTATATTAAGAATATTTCAAATTTTTTTAAAAAAATGAGAATAAAGGAAATTTTTCTTAAATCCACATGTCTTATGAATTTCATTAAATCAAGAAATTTAGTTTAAAGTTTATGCATAAAGGGTAAACCTTTTAATAAAGTTTATGCATTAAAACAGACAAAAGCTTGGCTAATTTTTGATATATATATAAAGCGTGATCCATTTCGGCGTTGCCTACTTTTTTAAAGAAAAAAAAAAAAAAAAAACACAGAAAATTCAAATGGGGAATGTTTATTATCATTTGCAAGAACATTCTGTGGCATTTATTTTTTGAAGATTATGTGTATCAAATGTTGGCCGTTGCTACGTCGCAGATGGTCCATCCGTTGAGTCCAATTTTCGATAACTCTTTAAGCATTTCGAGTGGTAACTGGCGAATTACACGCGTGATGTTCCTCCAAGGCCTGAATCGAAGCGGGTTTGTCCGAATAAACTTTAGACTTTACATATCCCCACAGGAAAAAGTCTAATGGTGTGATATCACACGATCTTGGTGGCCAATAGACCGGCCCAAAACGTGAAATTATGTGCTCACCGAAGTGATTTCTCAATAAATCCAAGGCGCCGCCTTGCTGAAACCAAATGTCGCCGAGATCACGAACTTCAATTTCAGGCATCAAATAGTCGGTTATCATTTCACGATAACGGTCCGAGTTGCTGCGAACGGCGCCGAATCGACTCTCCACGGTCTTCGTGTACACTAGGGATGCCAATCGGGACTGATTTTTGAAAATCCCGGGATTCGGGATTTTGAAATCCCGATCCCGAAATGTCGGGATTTTGTGGATCCCGGGATTTTTCTGGATTTTTTTTAATAAACAACACTTTTTGAATATTCAAAAGGTTTTATAATCGTAACAGAAATTTTTAAAAATGAAAACAACAAAACAATTTATTTAATACAAATGTTTATATACTACATATGTTTATTTACTACATATGTTTACTACCCATGATCAAATTTGTTATTACTATTGGACCGGAAGGAATATGAGCTATTTCATCAGTATTACGACTTAATTGTTATAATTATATCAACTTTTATTCTTTAGTTTCTGAATAAAACTTTAATTCGATCGTGGATAATTTTTATTTTTTGCTTGATATATAACAACTATTTCTTGATTTCTATATATTGCAAAAAAATAATCGTTTTTAATTTGGAGTCTGCAAATTTCGTTTCTACTTAAAATAATGGTTTTTATTAAGCAAAATACAAAAATCCAGAAATAGTCGTCATATATCAAGCAAAAATTGCAAATTTTAAATACTCGCTGTGTTCCAAAAACAAAAATTAAACTCAAAAATAAGAATTACAGTTTTGTACATAAAAGTTGATATGTTAAAAATCCCGGGACTCATAAAAATAAATCCCGGCATTCTGGATTTTTCAATCCCGAAAAATCCCGGGATTTCGGGATTCGAGATTTCCCGTTTGGCATCCCTAGTGTACACTCTCAGCTACGGCCGGTTTATTTTCTTCACAGCGTGCTGGACGTGGTCTATTCGGTCGAATATTATCCAATAATGAATGCTGGGTCTCAAAATGGGTGATCGACCATCACTGATGGTGTTGCGAATAGTACGCTCAGTAGGCCGATTATGTTGACCATTAGTTGAGCGAAGTGCACGAAACACATTCCTCACAGAACGTGAATTTTCGTAATAAAGTTGAACGATTTGTAAACGTTGTTCCGGCGTAAGTCTTTTTATTATGAAATGCCAAACAATACTAAACAAAAATAACATGGCAGCATGACACAACTCACACGTGATCTGTCAAAAAAAGGCTATTGAAAAAAGTATAAGTAAAAGTAATATAAGAATAAAAGGAAAATAATATATATTTTTTGGAAAAACTGGGTAACTTTATTTTTACGTAACAAAATGGGTAAATCTACGTAAAATATAAAAATAAATTTAAAAAAAAGTTTTTTTGGACAAACAAGGTAACTCCATTTTTCGAAACATTGATTTTCGGTTTCAATGTCTAAAAATTAGTTCAATTGAAGCAGAAATCTTTAATATTATTGAAAATGATGCTTTGTTTAATGCGCATGCACAATAACATAAATTCATATTAAATAATTGGTGAAATATGTTTATAACTTTAAGTGTGTTTTTCTCGTGTTTTTCCAATAATTTTTGAAAATAAAGGTTTATTAATTTTTGCCGTAATTTGGATTCAAGTTAAGAGCAACCGAATCATTTTAGCTCGTTAGCTTGATTTCGAAAAACCTGTTTTCTATTATGCTAAAAGTTAATAAGGTGTTTTACAGACCGCTTATGCCATAAGTTTAAGAATTTTGCTTTATTTTTACAAATTTCCATTTGTTTTCGAATCAATATTTTTTCATGTCCCTTTTTTGCCGAAACGATTTACATAAACGAAATTTTTGTAAAATTGTTATTTTGTAGTAGATTTATTTTATATTTTGTTTCTGATACCAATATTTTTATTTCATAAGCATTTTTTTCTTTCATAAATCTCTTGTTCAAGACCATACAAAATAAATCGAATTTAAATATTCTGTTGCATGCATCAGATAAAAATTATTCTATTTTTTGTAGCTTTATTTTTTTCCATTATTATTATTTTTGCCAAAGTATTATGGTTATGTAATGTGTAAATAGTATGAAGTTAATAATAAATAAACTCTACATTGCATTTTATTTCAGACTGGATTTTTTTTTAAATTTTATTTCAAACATATGCGTTTTATAAATTGCTTTTAAATTTCAATTAATTTCTTTACTGCCATAAAAAGTAAGTAAATATGCCCCTTAGAGTGGTGCTTTAGTTTTCTATGCCCCTTTTAGGTATGCTTTAATTTTTGATTTGTAAGTTTGTTGTTTACATTTGCAGCACTCACACCTAGAAGTATGCTTTATAACATTTGCAAAGCAATTAAGTAATTTATTAAATAAACTTTTTAACTAATTACTTATTGTTTAGACATTTAGATTGCAAGTAATATGCAAATAATGTTAATTAATCTAATCAAATTGTAGATATTGACATTTTGCAATTAAGGGAAAGGTTGTTGTTTTTCAAACTTAATTGAACTTAAATGAGGGAAAGGAAAGGAAGGAAGGAAAGAAGGCATTATTTGCAAAAATGTTAGTATCAGTATTTTGATAGAAAACTTTCATATTTGAAATTAGTATTAAAATCAGTATTTTAAATATGAAAGTTTCTATTAAACTCAACATTTTTATATTTTGAATTTATTCTATGAGTTAAATTTCAGTTATGTATTTTTTAAAGCTTTTTGTAATAGTTCTATTCCTTAAATTCTTAGGAATCTAATAATTGTAAATTTTTGTGTACATACAATATACTTCATTGCTATCCAACGGAAAGCTTAGGTAAATTGTAACAAGAAGATACAAGATAATAGTCTGGTAGTGCATAAAGTCATTCCTAAAAATTTAAGGAATAGAACTATTAATTTAACTCATAGAATAAATTCAAAAAATAAAAAATGTTCAATATAATAAAGTTGCTTATAAAAAGAAATAACTCCCAATATCTTTTTGTTTATATTAAACTTTCATATTTAAAATACTGAACGTGATTATTTAATTGTGGTCTTTAAAACTTTTTTTCAAAATAATCTATAATTGTGCTGATGTTTGTAACACCTTAATAAAGGGTGGTCCAACTAAAACGCACGATGTTAATTGTAAATAAAGCAAAAAGTTTTCAGAGAATTATCTTAATATTTTTTATTGTGATGTAAAGATCTATGACAATTATGTGTCGGCCAAATGCTCGCCACGGCTTCGGTGGCATACCTCTATCCGATGGTCCATATTTTCAATGACTCTGAGACAAAATCAATGTCGTAAATGTGCCGAATTATCTTATACCTTAGCTATTGAATTTTTCTTGGGTTATTGACGTACACTTTCTAAAATGTTAATTAAATCAAAATTATATTTTGAATTTTTCTTCAACGAAAAAAACAATTGATTTAATTACCATATTAATTAAATTAAAGTACTTTTTAAACTATTTTTTTTTAACTGAAAAAATAACTGCTGAAAATTTTTTCTGTGTTCGAACGTGTAGTTTAGGTCAAATTATAATTTATAAAGCTTTCACACTTTAATAGTCTTGTTCCTTCAATATTTTCCAGGAATATTTTCTATGCAATATGTTTGTAAGAGGTAATCCGGATATTACTGCTGGTCCGATTTACTAAACGTGTATTTTTTTACAACAAGTAAAATTTTTTTTTACTAATAGTGACTATTTCCTAGAAAAAGTAACTTTTTTCAAAAGTCCGTAAACTGCCACCACATTTTTTCAGGAAAGTTAGAGTAATTATAAAAATTAATTTTTTTTACAACAAGTCACTCTTTTCTTAAACAAGACAAGAATTGTAGAAAAGCGCATAATTTTACATGACTTTCCTCAGAACAAGCCCTACTTTTACAAAAAGTCTTAATTTTTCGCTTTTTGCCTTTTTTAAAGTTTGATTTATTAGTTGTACCACATGGAGTATGCATGTTGATAAATTGCAATTAAATAAAACTCATACGTAACCAATTAACTTGGCAGATGTTTTCCTTGCATATTTTTCATAAAAAAATAGATAACAAATATGTACACTAGGGCGGATCGATTTAAAAATCGCCCAAGTGATAAGAGGGGCTCTTTAAATGGGTCAATGTGGGATATTTTCAAATTTTGACCTTTGGGTCAAAATATGGAACAGCAGAATTCATTCATGATTCTTTGGGTAAAGTTTCTTATTTTGATCCCTAGAATACGATTTTTCTTGTCACTTGGGCGATTTTTAAATCGACCCACCCTCCACTCCGCTAGCAGTCTATCTGTCCGCTCGACCATCCCCTGATCTAAAGTGACTTTTGCATTTGCTACGCTTTAGCTGAACCGATTTCGATTTTGAAATTAGAATCAAAGATCAGCGTAAATAAGACTCACAAGTTTAATATTTTTTTAAAAGCTAAAAATATGAAGGGACAGATGGGCAATATCTGCCTACATGTGTAGATAGATCTACATACAACATAACACACAAGCTTTGTATATTTTTCAAACCTTGAAACAAAAGGCGACAGTGAAGTAATTTCTGGCTCTTCGACTCTATCAAGCCGATCTTGATTTTACTTTTACAGTTTTATAGCACATCTACTTAATAATATTTGACAGTTTAAAACCCATTTATCTTTAATCACAATTGGATTTGGCTTAACATATGAAGAATAAAAATAAAATGTTGATGCGGAATTTTAAGTTACATGTTTGGTATACAGATATATATTAAAAACAGAAAAGCCGTCTGTTAACCCGAAATTAAAAAAAAAAATTGGCCTGTTCCGCTGCTTAAGCTTACAGGTACTTACAAAAAACTCAAATTATCAAAATATGTTTTGAAAAGGTGGAAATACTGCAAAACTGCTCTTTTGATGAAAACATGCTGGGAAGGGTAAAATATGCTAAAATATGCACTAACAAATTAATGCCGTAATTCATAAAAAGCTCTAAAATGGGTAAATTTATTGTTTCAGCCTACATTGTGCGCTCAATAAAAAATGTGCAATTGGGTTTTTACGGTGTCCCTGTTTACGTTAACGCAGACTTTATATTAAGATTTATGTGTTTATTTTAAGAAATATTTTACCATACATTCAAGAGATATTTGACAGCTCTTTAAATAAGAAACGCCCATATAAAGAATTTAATACAACCTCAAAATTTTTTTTTTGCATAAACGCAGAAAAAAGTATGTTTAAATATGGTCACCTCCAAGAAAACATTTTTAAACATATTATGTTTAATTTAACCATATTATTGTCACCGATTATTATCAAATTAGTCCTCCATAAAGAAGCCAGAACCATCTTATGGTTGCCTCTAAACATCTTATGGTTAAATATGATAATAATTTGTTTTTAAATTTACCATGCCTTTAAGGCGCTGAGACAAACTATTGTAAATTGAATATTTTGTCAATAAAATCTAAAAAAAAAAAAATATGTTCCTCTTTTCCAAGAGCAACATGCTATGGTAGAAAACCAACTATGCTATTATTAGTGTTACACATATTTAAGTTATTATTAAACAAACCATGGCCGGGGGCAACCATAATATGGTTGTGGCTTCTTGATGGAGGATTAATTTAACCATAACATGTTTGTCGGGTGGCAATAATATGGTTAAATTAAACAAAATATGTTTAAAGTTTTCTTTAAAAATAGTTTTGTTGGAGGTGACCATATGTAAACATGTTTTTTCTCTGGGTGTATATTTTAAATTAACCAACACACTACTTTTATAATTTTAATTTTAATTTCTTAAAAACTATTGAGCGTTAAGAATTTTTTTCTGAAAGTTTATTCTCGGTTTTCTATAACTTTTAAGACATTAAAACTTTCTCACTTATTTCGTTGTGGTTCTCGAAAGTAAACTAAGTCGTTGCTGTGTTGTTTTCTTAGTATCGGTAGAGGTGAACATTTTAGTTCGTGCAACTACTAGCAGCATTATATATTTTGTGGTTTTTATACTCTCATACTTATTAAAAGTAATTTCTTCATTGTAAAATTTAAACCACAATTTTAGTACTAACCGGTGTTACTTAGTTGAAATAGATTGCAGCTCATTAACTTTTCATAAATAAAGGCAAATGTTATTAATTAAATAGAAAAAGTGATTGATATTTTGTTAAAATATTAAAATAGTTCCATAGAGAAGGTGGTTGTAAAATAATAGGCCCCTAACGATATGTGGTGAATTAAAGGTAAAAGGAAATAGTTTTCTCAACAAGAATTTAAGAAAAATGTGTCGTAGCCAGTGTTGCAAAAAGTAGGAAAATATCACAACATACTTATGATTGATACTTAAATAAGATAATAAGAGGGAAAATTGGACAGATTTTTTATATTCGCCAAAAAGTAAGTATTTTTTTATATTGCGATACATACGACGTAGATGGGGGAAGTGCACTAATTGTGCACTTTTAACTCACAGTTAGCGGTAGTGCAAAATTATTGCAAGCATTTTGTTGATGTTGAGTGATGAATTGAAAATTAGCAACCTCACTAAGCATGAGTGATAGTGATGTTAAAAAATGTTGCACTCAAAAACAAAAAGTTTGATTTAAGAAAAGGCATTCATTAGTTTATTGCAACTTTTTTGATCTTCACTCAATTGAGTGCAACTTAAAATTTTGCACTAGACAAAAAACTTGTTATTGACATGTTGTTTAATTTCCTTTCTTATGCATATCATAACAAGAATCAAAAACTGTGCTGATACAAAATTAAATTTTTTAAATTTTAGTGAGAGTCTGTTTATATGCAGCTTTGTTTTGATTGCAAGTACAAATTTTGCACTATTTGAATTGAATGCAAATTTTTGCATTGCCATTCTACCTTCCCATATATACATATGAATATATGTATTGATCTAGTAAAAGTTCACCAAAGATGAATTATATAACTGTCAAATTTCAAGTGCATTAATAAGAAAAGTTCTTTGATATACAAAAATACATAAAAATGAGTGAAACAATGGTGAGTCCGTAATTTTTTTTTTAATATAATGTGCCTATATAAGTATATATCATTACTTTTTGAATGAATGATTATCTAACAGAAGTTAACAGAAGTTAGAAAGAACATGTAAATCAATTAAAATAGATAATCATTCATTCAAAAAGCAAATTTCGATCTACCAAGGTGAAATACCATTTGGTTTAGAGATTGATGTTTGACTATTGACGTCATCCGGCTTCAATAGCCGAGTGAGTAAAACGTCAAACCCCACTGAAGAGATTGTGAGGTTACAATCGAAACTAGTCTGGGCAACCTGTCCGTGAACGCCTGGGTTCAAATCTCAGCGCAGTCAAGAATGAAAAGTTATCAATAAAAATTTTAATTAATTTCATATTGTAAAATTCCTGTCTTCATAAAAATAATTTAATGAAAATTAAATTCAATGAACTAAAGCCTAATTAAAAATATCTAAATTTGGATTAAAAACCATTAACAGTTCAATAAAATAACAACAATACTAATTATTGTTAACAGCTAAGGCACGAGCTATGTTTACATTTGTCCTTCAAGTTATGCTGAAAAAGGTCAACAAGAAAAAAGAAAGACAAAAACATCAAAAACAAAAATGTACTTTGGACTTCAAGAAGAATTCTTGGCAAAAAGTACGAAAAAACAGAAGTTAGGAAGAACATGTAAATCAATTAAAATAGATAATCATTCATTCAAAAAGCCAATTTCGATCTACCAAGGTGAAATACCATTTGGTTTAGAGATTGATGTTTGACTATTGACGTCATCCGGCTGCAATAGCCGAGTGAGTAAGACGGCAAACCCCACTGAAGAGATTGTGTGGTTACAATCGAAACTAGTCTGGGCAACCTGTCCGTGAACGCCTGGGTTCAAATCTCAGCGCAGTCAAGAATGAAAAATTATCAATAAAAAAAATTTTAATTAATTTCATGTTGTAAAATTCCTGTCTTCATAAAAATAATTTAATGCAAATTAAATTCAATGAACTTAAGCCTAATTAAAAATATCTAAAATTTGGATTAAAAACCATTAACAGTTCAATAAAATAACCACAATAAAAATTAATATTTTTAAATAAAAAGAATGTATTGTAATTGGCATTCGAAATATTACAAATTATTTGTTTCATTCTATAAATAATTGTTTTTCTCCTTTTATTTGATTTAAACAACAAAACAAATGTGTTTTCAACTTATAAGTACTCAATTCATTCAACCAACCAGTTTGTGTTTACGTTACTGTATAGTCGAACTGCCAGTTTCTTAGTAAACTAAAAAAAAGAGTTTACGTCAACTGTAAACACAGCAGCTTCTAGTTTTCAGTCGCATGTTCAGCAGTCTGTGTGTTTAAAATGGAGGGAGTCTGCTGCTGATTCTTTTGACTGCTGAAAAAAAAGTAATTGTGTTACTATTTTTTCAGTAACTGTGCGCACACAGTTCAACTGTTTTAAGTATGAGTGTGGATGAAAATAAAATACAGTTCTTTTTTTTTACATTTGTATTGATGATCTTTCGACCATTATTAGCGATTTTATTAAAAAAAAGGCGATATCTGCAAAGGATTATATTTAATCGAGCTTTGTATCACAAATGATACATATGGTTTTTTGCGTCAACATAAATTGATTTCAAAAAATTTAAGATGCCACTTGTATTGAGACTTTGTTAACATTGTTCTTGCCGTTATTTTAAACAACAATTTAAAAAATATTTCCAAGCAGGCCATAAGAAATTCAAAAAATTCATAATTCTAGCTATGTATCATTTTTGAGACATACTGCATTCTGAATGATTATGTGCTATTGTTCATATAATTTGTGAAGTGGTTTTCAGATTTTTTAGTTTTTGCTAGTTATTTTGTAACAAAATATTTTTATCTGCAAGAACTACCATCAGCGTATTGTAAATAATGTCTTATCCACGTATTTTGAACCTTGAAGAACTTGTGAATGAAGTAAGGGATGAGAGTGAAGAGGAAGAAGATATTTCTGATCTTAGTATTGCTGATCCTGATGTTGATGGTGCTGATGTTTTGATCCCGAGGTGGAAGAGAACAGCAGCACAGATTCAGATGACAGTATCGACAGTTACACACATGGTGACCCGTAGTATGATAGACAACTTTATAAATTTGGAAGTATTATAATTGGCCGGAGTATACAAGTGAGTAACACCGATATATATTTACGCTCACCAGATCCAAAAATGAGACACTGCATGATATATTCGATGAATATTATGGAGGGCCAATATTTCGGTCAATTATATCTGAGAGAACATTTTTATACATTCACAAGAAAATTCGCTTTGATGATGTGCTTACCAGATCTGTCCAGAGAAGTGATGACAAGCTCACGCCTATTATGAACCTCTGGGAAAAATGGTCTGAAAGACTTTCAGTATTATATAATGCTATTGATTGCGTAACTGTAGACGAACAACTACTGGGATTCCATGGCCGTTGTAATTTTTTTCATTATATTACATCGAAACCGGAAAGATATGGCCTGAAATTTTGGCTTATTGTTGATTCGCGTACATGATAAATGTGGAAAATACAGCCTTACATGGGCAAAGCTGTAACTGGGAATCCTGAGCGAAATCAAGGAGAACGGGTTGTTCTTGATTTGGTGAACGGGCTAAAAGGTCATAATGTCACCATCGACAACTTTTTTTCATTGCACGCTCTTCCAAAAACTTTTACAAATAAATATGACAATAGTTGGAATCATGCGCAAAAATAAACGGGCTATTTCTCCAAAGATGGTGGATTGCAAGAAACTTCCACGGTATAATTCAACGTTCGCCTAAACTGCAGACACTACTATCGTTTCGTACATTAGACACAAAGACTATCGTTATGAGCACAATGTATCACAAACCTAATGTTGCGGATGATTTTAAACGCCACCAGAAATAATATCTTCTTATAGCTCAACGAAAGGAGGAGTTGATACGGTTGACAAAATGTGAGTTGCTATAGCTGCAAACGTAAAAATAATTGCTGGACTATGGCTGTATTTTCCAATAAAATACTATGGCTGTATTTTTCAATAAAATACAGCCATATGCATTAAATGCTTATATTATATAAAAATAAAACGATCCCAATTGAATGCGAACCCGAAACAACACAAAAAGAAAATGTTTTCTACATGAGCTTGCAATATCCTTAGCAACACCATCTATAGACAAAGGGACGAAGCGCTCAAGAAATGATCTATCTGTGGCGTTTTGCTCCAAGATTTCTACCCAGAATACCAGAAATTCATCTAATAATGAAACTGGCCTATCTAAAAAACAGTAAGCGGAAAAAGCGTGCTAGATACCATTTGGGAGAAAACAAGAATAAATGGACATCGTCCTTCTGTTTCATCTGTCAAAGGTCATGCTGCAATGAAAAACATGCTAACAACATTTACGTGAATTGCATAAACACAACATAGAAATGTAGCAATATAAAAGATTTTTTATAAAATACATATGTCAATATCAATAAATATATTATAACTTTTGAACAAAATGGTTTAATGTGTAAATAATTTCCAATCCACTGTAGCATGCATCAAAAACTAGAATTATTAATTATTTGTAAAGCTCGATCTACGGTTAAGGGGTCTGTACACGGTCAAGCACTTCTCATCAAGCGCTATGGTAGTATTAGTGAAAATGTGGTTGTATGTGTGATATCGATGTTGGATGGAAAATCAAAAAATTTAGATATGACGGCGAATATTACGTTTAGCACACGTACACAAGGGAATTTGCCGGCATGACAAGCATTTTGACCGTGTACATACCCCTTTACTAACAGTTTGCATACTATGCAACATTGTCAAAACAACTGGCATTTAAAAAAAAAATAGAAGACAAAGAAATTTTAAACAGTATAAGATTTATCAATTGAGCATTTGAAATAGTTTTTTGCTGTTCCTGTGAAATTTTCAATATGTTAGATAGGGCCTTTTACGTTTTAAGGAATAATATAAAGTTCATTTCCATATTTCACATAAATTATCAACAAATCCGGTACACGAGAAATTAAGTTAATAAATTTGAAAATGTTTGGGTTCCTAAGTTATCATTCCGACCATGTAAGGTCACTAAAAAAGCTTTTAAGCCACAAATATTTAAAACAAAAGTTGTTAGTCTATTAATGATAATTAATATTTCTTTAAGAAAAAAACTAAATCCAAATTTATATACATTCCTATTAAATTTTAGTTATCTTCTATCTGTTTTTAGAGACTATAACAACAATTGTTTTTGTTTCATTAAAATCATATTTTTAAAATCTTAACTACTCCATCTTCAGTTGGTATTATTTCTAATTTCCATCCAACAATAAATAAAATTTAATTATAAATAATCCTTAATCATATTGATTTAATTCCTTATTTATTTTATTAAACTTTCCCTATACATATATTTATTTGATCTAACTAATTTTCCTATTACCTTTTGTCAAAAACAAAAAAGAAAAAAGCAACCCAAAACTTGAGAAAGTCTATTTTAGACATCCAGCAGCAATAATAACTTGAAGTTACTTTGATAACAAGTATTATTTTAACTACAGTTCATATACCAAACTAATAAAACCATCTTAACACCAATTAAGTTACAAATTATAATTGTTTTTAGAGTAAACAAAATTCTCTATCGTTTAGAATTATAGAAGGAGTAAGTAATAGTAAATGTAGCGTTCTATAGGTAAAACTTCTTCAGCACTTAAATAATATCAAAATCAATAATGATTACAATACATTTACACACACACACACATATATATATATATATATATATATATATATATATATATAATACACATATATATACACAGACATACACAAATACACCTTATCATGGAAATAAATTTATCTTAACAACATGTGCACCTTAAAATAATAATGATAAAAAAATATTTATAGTGTGAGAAAAGTTTTTTCAAACAGCATTAAACAAAAAGTAATTCGTTTGTTGAAATAAAAACATTGACAAATGTTTGAGAATTATGCACAATGTCTAACATAATTTTTCATTTATATTCGAAATGGTTTTCGAATCCACATTTGAGAAATACGTCTGACAGCAAGTCGAAAATAATTTTTTTTTTCGAAGTTTTAGATATTTTAGTAAGCTAATAATTGAAGATTATTTTGTTGTTTTCTCTATATAGTTTGGTGTCTAAGTATGCTATAGAGTTATTAGTTTCAATTTCCATGGTAAATTGTATTTTTTTATTATAGTTGTTAAAATTTTCCAAAATTTCTTCTTTGTCGTCCATTTTAATTACATTACACAAATTAAAATAATGACAA
Organism: Pollenia amentaria; assembly: GCA_943735925.1. Lineage (NCBI taxonomy): Eukaryota > Metazoa > Arthropoda > Insecta > Diptera > Polleniidae > Pollenia > Pollenia amentaria. The sequence goes on from OX031007.1 coordinate 50,277,222, forward strand.
TTATAAATTTAATAATTAAAATTTATTTCTTTTATTTATATTTTAATTAATGTAATATCTAAACACATTAAAAGTAAGTAAAAGTGCAATTATACAAAAAAATGTTTATAACTAGGTTATTAATAAAAATATTTAAATAGATATTCCCCTGAAGAAGTCAACAAAAAATTGACGAAACGTTGGGAAAAAATTGTAATTAAATGTGTTTTTAATTTACAATGAAAAAAATTTAGGCCCTATTAGCTTACTAAAATATCTAAAACTTCAAATTTAACACCTTGGCCAAAAAATAAATAAATAAAAAATTTTTTTTTTCATTTGTTTTTCAAACTATTTTTAAATCATTTTCAAACGTTCATCGTTCGAGAAAGGGTTTGATTTCAACTCATTTTCAATTTCAAATCAAACCGTCGTGTTCGTTCGGTTATTCCTTTATTTATGTTTAAAATCAATTTAAATACAAAGTTCTTTTCTTCACCAAAAACTTAAATGAAACTTAATTCACCGATTTGGTACATTTACTGCCTGTTTGTAGAACGCGAGCGCAAAAGTGACTCGCTTAACTTACATTTAAAACAAAAATAAAATTTAATAGACAGTTAAATTAAACTTAAGTTTCCATTGTAATAACACTGTAATGACAAGGTGGTCTCAATATCTTAAGCATACAACAACAACAGGCAAAGAAATAACATGCAGCTCTTTTTTGAGGCCACCTTGTTAATAAATACACTTTTTTATGATATTTTTATACACTCCACCACCACTAGTGGTGAACGAGGGTATACTAAGTTTGTCATTCCGTGTGAAACTTTTTATTACACATCTAAGACTCCATAAAGTATATATATTCTGGCTCCTTGAGTAATTCTAAGTCGATTTAGCCATGTGCGTCTGACTGAACGTCTGTTGAAAATACGCCCACTTTCGAAAAACGCAAAAGAAAAGAACAAACTTGGTCTCAAATTGCTTGTTGTTATCCTAAGCAGTTTGGGATTGAAATCCAGCAACATCGATTCAGTAGGACTAGAACTATGAATCAAAATGTGGAACTATCAACCTAAAAATTTTTTTTTTTTAATTTTGCACGAATTCAGTTTATACGAGCAAATCACACTATAAAATGTAGTGAAGATCGGTCTATAATTTACTCTAAGTCCCATATAAACCCTACTCCCAGCAAACAGATTAGTACGCCTAAAACCAAATAAATCCCACTTTGGGAAAATAATTAAATTCGCCAGATATAGATATTGCGGTAAAATTTCTTTCAACTTAGATTCATATGGCGAAAAAAAATATCATGCAATTTTGTGAAATTTACTGTTAACGCTAAAACTAATTATACTGCTGTATTGAAATTTATTCTAATTTATTTCTTGTGTAACGTGGTTTTATTCATCGGCTGAGGTAGCTCAGACGAGTCCAGGGTGTACTTACGGATCCAGTAACCTAAAGTGAGAAGACGATATATTTACCCTTTCGGGGGGTTGAATTAATAATTTTTTATTGTTTTCTCTTAAATAATTCAATTAAAATTCATGAAATACGATAACTACGACAACTTTTTCGGCAAATTCGGATCGGCGGTAACGTTCGGCTGGGCTGTTCGGCGGGTCGGTTGGCGGCCTTTTCTACTTATGTCTATACACCGATAAACCAAATGAGAATTATTAGGCTAGCTGTCTACCAAACAACACTGGCTGAACAAATGAATCGCCAACACAGCGATGTGTGTTTATGTGTATGTAATTACATGAACCGACAATACGGTGTGTGTTTGTGTGTATGTTGGTGTTGCAGTAGGGGGACTCAGCAAGACAAAATATTGCCTTAGTAATAATAATATATAAAATAAACTAAACTAGCTATGTAAAATAATCTAAACTAGTTATGTACGTGAGAATATAAATTATATTGCCACGTTACACTTGTGATTGGTCCATAATTTACCATATGTCCAATAGAAATTACCCTCCTAAATATCATTTTAGTTCGGCTAAAACTGTTTCGAATCATGATATTTTTCTCAAGCCAGTTCAAAGTTCTAACTAGAAACGCATAAAACTTTCTTATTGCCGTTCAATAATTTAATATAGGTCTAAACCGCAACCAATTTTAATGCTGACGTTCGTTTTTGTGAAGCTTAGTTAATAATGTACATATTATGTATATATCATATAGAGCCCACTCATGTCGGTGGAGGGTATCAAAGATTCGGCACAGCCGAATATAGCACTCTAACTTGTTTTTTATAGTAGTGCTACCAGACTTTTATATAAATAAAATAAGACTTTTCAAATAATTTTTCAAAAAATCAATCTGTATTTAAATATTTAAGTTTATATGAAAGTTAACATAATATAGATTGGGTGCCCCGGTAGGCTAGCTTGTAGTGACCTAGTCTATCAGAACCGGGGATGCGGGTTCGATTCCCACCAGAGATTCTGGCACCCTGCAGACAAGCAAAGAGCTTCGCGAGATTAGCGTCGGAATAAAATAAAAAAATACTATCCTGAAAATTGGACATAAGTTTGTTACCTTGGCGCCAAGGACATTCCGCTTTGGCGTTGCTTCGGCTGGTTCACCGGGCCTTACAAAATATTTCTTACATTTTGGGTTATAGCCATGGATTAATTCTTTATCGTCAGTTTAATGCAGAAATTACTTCCCTTTATGACTTTTATACTGCTTCAGGGGTTTTTTTTTGCTTTAGCATGGATTACTCTGTGTGTTCCTCTGTGGGTTCCCTTATACCACTACAAATGACCAAAAAGTGAATAAAATATGTCGATTTTAAATACTTTTAATAGCAACACAAGCCGATATGATAGTGGAGTTGCCAGATTAAACTACGGTATAATACTTAAATTCTTATAATAAACTGTAGACAATATTCCCCTTCACCCTTTAAACTCTATGCATTTATGCATGCAGCTATAATTTGGTCAGGTTTTTACTAGTTTTATTCTCTCCGTAAACTTCAAATACTAGCTATAAGTATAAACACATATAAACAAATGTATTAACACATACATGTACGCAAACCCACTACAACATCTACGCACCTTTAAATTTAAACTTAAGACAAACCTCTTTAGTATCATATTTCCTTACAAGTATGCACAACTTGTAAATATGAAGTACATAGTTAGTTGTTGTTAATATTGCATTAGAAAAAAATTACAGCGGGGAGGTCAAATAAGTTCGTTAAAATTTTGAAAGTTTCTCGTTATGTAAATCTTCATTTTAAGTTTAAGAATATCAATATGGTGAGATCAAAATATTGATGTGATCAAGTTTATCTCTGAAACCTGTGATTACTGCCTTATTGCTCAGTGCTTTTAACATTTTTAACAGAGTGCGCCCACGAACGCTTGTGTACCTTGTGTGGATATCAACAGACAGCTGTGGAAGAGATTTGTATGAATATCTGCCATAAAGCATACTCCATGGTGGACCTTAACACCTGAGGGAAAACAATGCATTTGCAAACAGCCCCCGAGTGTAAGCGCAACCAACACACCCTGTAGCAATTTGAATGCATAATCCGACTAGAGTATACACTCGCCCCTTGTTAAGAAGCTGGAGCTGTTTAACCTCCGCTGCCTTTAGAAAAATTCTAGCAGCACCTGTTATGTAGCAACATCACCAAGGGATAATCCTCCCACAGGCCAAACTCTCCCATTAGTGGTGAAAATCCAACCCTTTAGTTAAGTGGGATTTTCAGAATTTCCCTTCCCGCGATTTTGGGTGCTGAACCACAATTACCACGCGATACCCGGAAGTGCCTTTTTAACGGTAAAGCGAAACATTCGCAAAGAAAATCTTCTTGAAAGCGGCATTTTCTGTAAGAAGCATATTAACGAAGGCCTCCACCAATGGTCCGGTGCTATGCCACCGGAAAATACTGACTCCCCTGATACCAAATAGGATCTCTGGTTAGCCGCGATAGCAAGCGATCTTGAAGATCTCCTGAGACCTGTAAATTTTGGATTTTTGGCGAATAGCAGGTGTTGACTGCAACTGGGGATGTAGCACCAGAAGGATATACCCAATAAAATTTTTTCCTATTTTGGGAAGCACTTATGGCACATTTTACAAAGTATGCACACATTTAAGCGCTCCGCAATATGACATACAGAGATGCAGTAAGGTAAGTAAAGAAATTCTTAATAAATTAAAAAAATAAAATTTGAAAACTTTGTAAAAAAACAATTTGAAGAGCTACAATATTCCCTTACTACGAAGCAGGTTTGTAAGGGAGCATATTAAGGAATAACGGTCACAAAAAATTCAGTGTGCAAAGCTGATTGTTACATGCGCTTATTTTTATATGCGCTGAAGAAAGCGCTTTCTGTGTCAAAAATGTATTGCTTCAAAGTGGGAATTCGCCATATAAAATTCATGCCTTCCGTAACCGATATGGTAAGCGCAACTTTTACGTTTCTCCCTTACAAACCTGCTTCGTTGGAAGCTCCATTTTATTATTGGGTAACACCAGAAATTTAAATACAGGATATAAACAGACTGGTACAAAATGTGTTGCGTGATTACATGCATCATGCATTTAATTTCCTGCTTACGAGGACTAAAAAAGCAACGGTTGAACATCTACAAAATAAACAGAGACTCCGCTTAGCACGATTAGGTATGAGTTACTACGTGATTTCTATCGGGTCCTTACATTTTCCGAGGCACTCTTTTTGCGTAGAAACAACTACAAAATAGAGAGAGATTTCGCTTACTGCGATTTAGGTATGAATCACTATGTGATTTCTATCGGCCCCTAACATTTTCCTAGACACTCTTTTTGCGTAGGAACTCTAACTCTATCTTATTGAGAATTGTTCTCGATTTTGCTACTCGTTCAGTTTCGAAAGACGAAACATGAAAAGTAGTTTTTTTAATGTCAAATTGTTTAAAGTTCGTTTAGGCAGTTAAGGATAAAAAACTGTAGAAAATGGTTTATTCGGAAATGTGTTATGGACCGAAATGTATACCAACCTCAACAAATATTTGTTATTCACATATTTTTATTGTGCTTGGAAAAAATATTCCTAAAGTGGGTTAAAATTAACTTGTAAATGACATGATCAGGTATTTAATTTTATGCCTAGATGGACTAGTTAAGCGACTTAGGTTGAGCAGCAACTTCACACAGAGTGCTGAATCCGCTTTTCAAAATCATCATCTCAACTCAATAGCTTTAAGATTTCTCTCTTTGCGATTTGGGGTTTTACCCAAAGGATGAATATGAATAAATTAAAAATGATTTTATCATACGATAAAACAAAGTCGACTAAAGCACCACTCAAAAAGACGGAAAGGGACAAACTCTATAACAAATTGAAGATTGCATTTTTTGAAAAAATTAAACGAATAAGTGAAAATAGTTTTGATAACAAGATAAAACGTGGAATATGTTAAACTATGACAATTTGACTTGAAACTTCTTCTGGGTTACCCTCGTATATGGTATTTTAAGTGGTGGTAGTAATAACTTGGAGAGTGGTGTGTTAGTGTAGTTGAATTTACAAGTAACTGGTAAAACCACAAATTGAATTTAATACCTTAAAGATCATTTTACAAATACTTAAAATACAAACGATAAATAGAATGCAAACGTAAGAAGAAATGTTTGTATGTTTATATCGTATATGTATGTGTGTGTTTGTATAAAAGTTATAGTGTTAAGCTAATCTACACATGCATAAACCAAACAATATAAATTTGGAACGATTTCGAGAACCATTGAAACAAAAAAGTTCCATTTATCAAAAATAATTTTAAAGAATAATATAACTAAAGCTGGGTTTCCTCATACACCGCAATCGGCGCCGAAAACTGAAACTGAAAAACGTTGCTGATTGCCACCGTCTCATTGCTGAATCTTTCCGTTTCTGTTACGGGCGTTGCAGCATAAAACAAAGACGGAATTATTGGGCGCAATTTGTGTAGTTCTTATTGTTAAGTGAAATATTGTGCATAAAATATATGAATCAAATATTAGAAAATGTGGAAAATCACAATGACAATGAACTTAACGAGTTAAATCGTCGAATAGCAGTCTGTGACATAGAGCACCAGCAATATGAAGAATATGTATGTGTAATTGCGGTTATTATTGAAAGCGAGAAAAAAGAAAAAAATATTCACGTGACATACAAACAGCGGCTCAGAGAAGGTTCACATAATATCTTGATTGAGCTATATTTAATGGATAATGATACGAAATTTAAGGAATATTTTCGTTTGAGTCGTCAAATTTTTGAATGTGTGCTAGAAATGATTTAATCTTATTCGGAAGGAATACCATTCGCCTGGAATAGAGAACCAAGTACACCAAGACAAACATTTTAACCACAAGCGATTATTTCATGTCACGGAATTGTTAATAGCGAACATTGAACAAAATTTCTTTAGTTTTGATCTAATCAGTTATTCTTTACTCTTCCAACAAAGAAAATTTCTTTTTGTATTTATTTTGGAACTGTATAACATCCATTTTCTTGACATTTAAAATAAAAAAGTGATTTTAAGTATGGCCCTACCAAGGCGAATTTATGTATGCGGTGGTGTCGATACTAGAAGAAGTAACAACACCAAAAACACAACAATGTATTTTTTTTGTTGCTTTCGTTGATCGATATGTCAAAAACACAAGCAACTTTTGACATTTCTCTCTCTAAGTAAAAAAAGTAGCACAGCTGTGCTTTCAACGCCACCTGAAAAATTAATTCGCCTTGGGCCGTACGGTATTTGATTTAATTTGTTTTAACAACAGAACAACTTTCAACACAATGAAATTACATATGATAATTTGTTGCTGCAGCACCGAATACAAACTACCCGAAGCTGTTTTCTTTCCGTCCCTAAAAAGATCATTTTTCGTTGCTGATTGGCGCCATTACGTTACTTTAGTCGCTGATTTCAGGAAAGAACTTTTTTCGGAACGCAAGTTTAGCGATTTTTTAGTTATACGATTAAAGTCAATGAAACTATAAATTTGATATTTCCAATTCCTATGTATGTATAAATTTTTTTTAATGAAACGATATAAATATTCTCTTTTGAGTGATGATATCAATTTCAGTCAAAATCGCTGTCAAAGCCAGGCCTGCCATATTTGCCGAAAATTAGCATAGTGCCGATTTGCCGATTTTTGCTCCAAAAATGCCAATTTTTTGATAAACACTTAAACCACTGTAACTTTGCTTGTTAACATGTAATTTGTTAACTTTTTAGCAATTGTCATAACCTATACAACCAAATGGAAAGTTTTTTTTGAACTGTATTGACTAATTTTACAAACAACGATTAAAAAATTAAATTTACTTAACGGAATTTATGAGCACAAAGAATTTTTTGAACTTTTATGATAAGTACTTGGGCTTATTGGCTAATGAGTTACTATCAAAATCAGAACTCAACAAAAGTAATATTAACAAAATTGTTAATAACTGTATTAATTTTTATATAGAACTTTCAAATCAAATATTAAAACGTTTCGATTTTGAACAAAATCGTAATAAATCTTTTAATATGATAACCCTAACAAAATTATGAAAAAGAAAATATTTTTTTAATGGAAATTCTGAAAGAGTTCCCCAGCTTTATTTCTGAAAAAGAAAAACAAATTTTTTACTCTGAATGTAGAGAGTTAAAATTTTTAAATTTTTAAGAAAATTTATAAGGAATTAAAGTAAATTTGCAAACCTTTTGGCAAACAATTTCAGACTTAAAACGTGGGGATTCTACGGATGCATTTCCAGTGCTGTCAAATCTTGTACAACAAATTATGGTCCATCCACATTCTTCCGCAAATGTAGAAAGAATTTGTAGCTAAGTAAACCTTAATAAAACCAAATTTCGATGTTCTCTGGAAAATTAATCCTTCCAAGGAATTATTTTTTCTAAAGATTACTTAAAATTTAATAATGCAAACTGTTTTGATGTTTATATTAAAATGGATTTAATTAAACTACTCGTATTAAACTCAAATATGTATCTATAAAATATTTGTTAAAATAAAATGTTGAAAAAAATTTTTCAACTATAAAAACAATTTTAACCTAATGTACGAAATTTTTTTAAATTTACTACAATTTATTTATTAAAATATTTTTTTTCATTAATTTTAACGTTTTTATATGGTTTACATGTAAGTTAATGCTGAATTATACTGTTTTGTAATTTTTTGTGATAATCAAAATATGTTTTACTGTTCTTAAAATGGTTATTATTAATTTGCCGATTTTTTTAATTGAAGTGCCGATAATGCCGATTTTTTTTTCGAAAATATGCCGATTTTTTGTCAAAATTATCTGGCACCCCTGGTCAAAGCCCATAATCAAATCGATGGCAGAAGTCATATGCTCACTCATTTTGATTTACTTTTGTACTTAAACCGCGTTAAGACAAACATATGATAGAAATTTGGAGCATATTTATGGGAATATTAAACATTTTTTAATATTCATACAGACATCTTGTTTTTGTTGTTGTCAAAAACCTAGTTGGTGGCTTTGTTGAGAGAATGAATGTGTGTATACAAGAGCATAAGAAAAAGCGCTAGCAACATGATATAGATTCTTATTCACGATTGTCAGATTCCGTGTGAGTGAAATGAAAACCACATTTCTTACTAAACTAAACACAGAATTGGGGTAGCTGAAATAGGTATATCTCCAGCGTTGCGAAATGCGCAGATTTATCTGTTTTTTCACTTTTTGGAAGTGAAAACAGTTTTGGAGATTTTTAAGTCAAAAAACTGTTTTTTTTAATCACTGCAGTGCCCATGTTCGGTAACTCTCGCTTCGAGAAACTTTTCGTTTGAAATGCGAGAAATGAAACAAAAAATGCCATAAATTGAAACAAGCAACGGGTTTTATCACTTAACTGCGTCTGTAACATTTTTAGCGAGTAATAGCTGTCACTTAAGGAAATGACTCGCCAATTTACAGAAAAAGTGTGTCTGTAAAATTTTTGTGAGAAAGTTCCCGCTTTGAACTGTCAAATAAACTCACGCATAAGAACGGTGTGAGAAAAAATATTACCACAAAAAAATGTATTAAATATGCAAAATGCAATGAATAACAACATGGAAGAGATAAGTATTTTGTTTTTGAGTGATTTTTTCATTGTTTAATTATTTTTCTTTTAACATTTTTGAAAAATATACGAATGTTTTCAAAGTTTTTTTTTAAACAACAAAAATGAAAGTCGTACTCTACATTATTTTCTATAGCCGACGGTTGTTTTTTCGCCGCCATCATTGAAAATTTTTCAATTTTAATAATTGCGCACGAAAAACAGATGGTTAATGGCTAATGCTTAATGGCGTGGCGTTATTGTTATTGCGTTATTGCGGTTGCCGGCATTGACTTTGTGCAATCGTTCGTAACCTCAAATTTTTAACTTGTTTTCTGGTGGAGAACCAATAATAACTCAAAGTGACTGGTGGATAACCATAAAAAACTCAGACGTTTACTGGTGGAGTCCAATAATACTCTGGAGTGGATTCTAAAGCTCTCGCCTTCCTATACGAGAGTTTAGGTCGAACGAGATCTTGTGGTTGAAGCTCCAAAAATTCGTGGGATACCCTGGCAATATGACTTAAATAGTCAGCCAAAAACTTTTTAGCTTTTAAGGAAAGCCAAAAAAAAAAAAAATAAATTATTTTGGCCGCCGTCAACGATATATGTTACTGACGTTTTCAACGTCTGCAAGTTCACGTCGGCTTCGAGTGGAATATTATGACATTTATAACGTAAAGTTACAGAACATATGTACAGGTTTTCCCTTTTCTTCGAATATAACCAGGAATCATTTAATTACAAATATTTTTAACAAACATTTCTTCTAATGCAACAATCTTGTAACATGTATTCCCATTTTCAATCAACAATGTACATTAATCATATTAATTACAAAATGGTGCCATGTTTAAGAACCATTTCAGAATTAAAAATCATGTTATTTTGTCAAAAAGCGTTTCAACAGCCAACGTTGAGAGGATATATTTTGAAATCAATATAAATAAAACCAAAACAACAGATATTTTCTATGATGTGTGGAAGTTTGCTGACCCAAGACAATCTAAAAATAATAATTTAATTGCACATTTCCGTGCATTATAAAATAGAAAAATTGTTGTTATTTTTTGCTTCTATAAAAATAAATTTAAAAAACACAATCATGGTTTTATCATTTTTTTTGAATTATTTTTTAAAGAGCATTTTTTTTTGTCTATGAAAACTGTTTTTTTTTTGGAAATTTTCAATTTTTCTAAAAAAATACGGCAACACTTAAATCCCTATCTCTTCTCTCTCTTACGGTTCTAGTCAACTTTTTTTGATTTAATGATGAAACAGAATTGAAGTGGGGAACAGAATAGTTGCTGTAGTACAACGTTACGAATAGCGCTGCAAGCTGTGGAATTTTAAAAACGGCATTTTGAAAGTAGTGCCAACAGAATACGTAGTTGTAGTAGTCGTTGCAGTCGAAGTTGAAGCGCAAAGTTTCAAATTTTGAACTTTGTTGCGCTACAGAGCATTCGTCAGCATCAGCTTCTACTACAACTATCTTATTCTGTTCCAGGCCTGAGTCTTCACCTTCAGGCAAAAATCCTAAAGCTCTTAATTAAAACGTCGGCAGTAACTTCAAATTCTCTCTCATTTCTTTCTTTTTCTTTTATTCTTGTTTTTATTTGTTTACAAAATGTATGAAATTGAATAAAATTGTGGTAGCATTATTAAGAGAATTATTAAGAGTCTATATGTGGAAAACATCGATCAGCAGTTCTGTTTCATCATTAAAATTTTAATACCTTATAATCAGTGTTGCCAATGAAAAATTCAAAAATTACACATGAATGTATCTCAAATTACACATTTGAAGAAAAATTACACACATAAAATTAAAAAAAATTACTTTGACAAAAAAAATTCGCCCTGTATCACCGTTTTGTTAATCATTGTTTGCAATTAAATGGTTATGTTTACAAAACAAGGCAAATATTCCATATTCCTGAAGTATAAAATATGTATGCAACTTTTTAACGGCACGTCCCAAACATAAGCAATAAAGTAAGAAGAACAACAGTAAGAAAATGTTTATGTTCTCGCTTAACCAACATAAATTCTTAAAATTCGCTGTAAATTGTTCGATTTAATGAATACAAATTTGTCGACTTATGGGTAAACTGTATTGACCACGCGACCGTCTTAAAATAAATTGCACAAATATTTCTGCGGCAATGGGGAAAAAGTACTTAAGTCTATTTTTGAGGGAAGCAATTTTAAAGGTTGTTTTTGAAAATATATTTTAATTTGCAGTTTTTTTTTAGTTTTTATTTCTAAATACTCCTAGCGTCAAAGATCCTAAGCAAACTTAAGCATTTATTCTTACTTAACTCTTAAATTCTAAAATCTATAGAATGTACACACTTTTTTATTAACGCGAGCAAATGCCATCAACTGACAATCGCATTTAACAGTTTATGTTAAACATTATTTTTTCAAAAAATGTTCGAACGCAAAAACTTGGCTGCCAAAATTTAATGAAAAAATAGAACGCATAGTTAAATTACACACAGATTACACTTGAAACAGATTTAACATGGGTAATACATTCAGGTAGAAATTACACACAATATGTGTAATTACACACGGACTGGCAATACTGCTTATAAATTAAGTTCTTAACTCTGATATTCATCTTTTTAAAGAGTTTCGTTGACATGAGTGTGTGTGTGTATGTGTAATTAACCGATCAAGTTCGTTGGCTCAGTTATAGGAATGCGAAATTCTGATCTTAGTTTTATTATGTTCCGATTTTTATTAATTACGCAAATAAATAAAATATAAAGAATAAGTCCTTTAGGGACAAAACTATATTTTGGTACTTTTTGTTAATTATACTAGATTTTCATCACATCTCTAATATACTTCCTTTCTCCCTACTATATTTTTTTCTCTTTCTAACTGTGTTATATTCTTCTCTTTCTCTCTCTTCATTTTGCTCCGCTCCTCTTAATAAAGTGTTAAGTTTCCAATTCGTATGCGTTTGTGTATGTATGTAAAGTTGCCTTCAAATTTCCATTTATGTATTTACATATGTATGTGCGTGTGTGTGTTCACATATCCTGTTTTGTTGCATTTATTTTAAAATGAACAAGTGTGCGTGTGTATTTTCATTTCATATTGCATTTTGTAGATTGTTTTGCAGAGATAAATGTAAATTAATTAGTCAAAGCTTTTGTTGCACAAGTGCATTTGAGTGTTTTTTAAGACCATTCAAAAGATTATGTTATTAAATTGGAATTTACTTGTTAGTTTCAATGTATGTATTTTACTTTTGGAAAATTTATTACCAGTATTGAATTTTGCCTGTACATTTTTTCTTTATTAATTTTTTTTTTAATTTAAATTCTATAAATGAACACATTTTCTTATTTCAATTATGTAATTTTTTTGAAATACTTTCTTTTATCAGTATCGTTTACATACGTTTTTAAGCTTATAAAGACATTTAAGGAAAGTTTTTGTTTATGTATTTATGCGTAGGCTTAAAAAATATATATTTAAACCTTTCATAAATCGAATATTTAAAAAAGAAGCTCTTCTGGTTGGTTTGAATTGAAACACTTTGGAAAAGTATTATCTATAGAAAACATAAGTGACCAACAATTGTGATTATTTTGCATTGCAATTAAGGATTTTTTTTTTAAAGAAATAAATTATTTATACAAAAAAATTTCTAACTGAGAATTATTTATTAGTTCGATGACTGTATACACGCAGAGAAAAAATACGTTTTTATACGATCATGGATAACTAAAATATTTTTCAAAGAAAAGTTCTATTAAAGAATGCAATCGATGTTATTGTAAGCTAAAAATTTGTTTTTGGAACGCAAACGGCATCCGCCGATATAAAAATGAACTGGAATACTTTCTTAATAATAAAAAAAGACATTTTAAAACATACATTTTAAGACTTTCCTAGTTACAAGATTTATAAGGGATTCATAACGCTTCATTTGAAACGTCGGTCTTGATCGTAATTGAAATTAAGAAAGATGTTAATTGCAGAACCCCATGTGTCTCAGTTAATGAATGAATGTTAATTTTATTGGAAAAGTGTGAGAATAAAAGAAAAAAAAATTTATAAAACTTTATGTTATGAAATGTTATAAAACTCTTTCGAACTCAAGAAATGTGTTTAAATCAATGGGCTGCCATATTTGACGATTTATCGTCATTTTGACGATTTTTGGTTCCGAAATTAGTAAAGTGCCGATTTGCTGATTTTTTTCTAAAAAGTGACGATTATATTCAGTCTTCAAAATAAGACAATTTTTAATATTTTGATGTTTGTTATTAGGCAGTACAGAAAAAAAAATTTTTTTGAAACAAGAAAGCTTAAATTTTTATATTTATCCCTATTTTAAATAAAATTTTACCAGAAATTTTTGCTCTTTTCCAAAAAAAAATAATGGGCAAAAGCAAAATTTTGAGCCCAGTCAATTTAAGAATAATTCGTACCAAAACCTTGATTGAGATTGAGAGTTCACTCATGTGGGGAGCAGGTGATGTAAAGAACTGATTTGGCTCATTCCATATATATGACAAATTTTATCATCCCAGCTCATATGGTTACCATGGTGTCAAAACTATAATAATAATAAATTATAATAAGATTTAAAGAAGTTAAGGTTTACAGATCAAAATTAGAGATTTATGGGTATAAATTACAGGCAGTCGTGGTTTTTTGTTCATATCTTAGGCATTTGTAGACCGCTCTGGCTGAAATATAATAGCACACTATTCTGCACTATATCTAATATAAATGTTAAGCAATGTTTATATACGAGTCTTCGGAAATCCAATTTTAACAAACACATAGTTAGATTGACATCGTCAAACCAATTTTGCTATATAATAAGGAGTCAGAATATACATATATACTTTATAGGGCCCAACATTAATATTGTAGCAATTACAAAAGGAATGACAAACTTATATAAAAACGAACAAACTTATATAGAAACCCTCTGTGGTGAACGGTATACAAATTTGAAATTTTTTGGAAAATGGCCCGATTGAAGGTACCTTTTATTCTTAAGACTTTGAAAAAATCTTAGATTAATATAATATAGTAATTAAAGGTTTACAAAACAACTTTTTAATGAAAATTTTTTTTAACAAACGTTTGTTGAATTTAACAAACGTTTGTTGAATTTAACAAACAATTTTGTAAACATACGGATGTATATATACTCGTAGGTATATTATATCTTTTTGTTTGCTTGTTTTTAAATTAAAATCGAGAAAACTTTGTTAAAATCTAAATTTCAATTGTCCGATTTTATTGACGATTTTTTGAACAGAAAAAGACGATTTTTTTTATTTTTTCTCAGGAAATTGACGATTTCTTCACAATTTTATCTGGCAGCCCTGGTTATATATTATATGATAGCTACGACCCTCGAGATAGATCTGCTGGTGGTTCCGCCATTTTATTAAGAGCTCAAATCAAACATTTCCTAATGTCTGACCTTCGTGCAGACTACCAACAAGCTTTGTATTAAAAAATTTAATCGAAGCGTAGTAATTCCATCGTTTTACTGTCCCCCTAGATTTAAAATATCAGGAATCCCATGTCACAAGGCCCCTGTATTCTGGCTGCTGGTGATTACAACGCTAAACATAACTACTGGGGTTTACGACTTATAATACCAAAGGGTCGAGTGTTATTTAATACAATTTTACAAATGGGACTAAATGGGATACTGATCAGCAGAAAATTTTAGATATCATTGATTTAGGCGTGGTTAACAATAACCCGATGGAAACGATTTGTGAAGAAGCTGCTTTGAATTATCTTCTGATCACATAACCACAACAGTTACTATAATGAACCTTAAAAAAATGCTATCCCCGACTGTTTATCTAGTGACAGCTGGCTTACGGATAAATTAGTTATAATACAAAAAATGTAGCAGTACTAGAGTATCCAATTATTTGACTTTTGGTTTTGTTCGAGTAAGGACTTAATCGATTTTCGAATTTAAGATTTGCTCGATTAATCGAATAATAGTCTTATAGCCTATTTCCAATGTGCGAAAGAATTCTTTCGTTCGCATAACTACATTGAAAACAAAAACAAAGTGTAAAAATTCGAGTTTACAAAATGTATGAAATTGAACGAAAGTATGGTAGCATTGTTGGGAGAATAATTGTCTCTATGTGAGAGCATGAGAAAAAACTTTTCAAAATAAAATTGATTTTATTTCTCGACCGCATTCTCTGGCATAATTTTATGTCAAACTGTATGGAAAACATCGTTCAGCCCAGGGCAGCCAGATAAAATTGTGAAGAAATCGTCAATTTCCTGAGAAAAAAAAACGTCTTTTTCTGTTCAAAAAATCGTCAATAAAATCGGACAATTGAAATTTAGAAATTTAGATTTTAACAAAGTTTTCTCGATTTTAATTTAAAAACAAGCAAACAAAAAGATATTATATACCTACGAGTATATATACATCCGTATGTTTACAAAATTGTTTGTTAAATTCAACAAACGTTTGTTAAGAAACATTTTCATTAAACAGTTGTTTTGTAAACCTTTAATTACTATATTATAATAATCTAAGGTTTTTTCAAAGTCTTAAGAATAAAAGGTACCTTCAATCGGGCCATTTTCCAAAAAATTTCAAATTTGTATACCGTTCACCACAGAGGGTTTCTATATAAGTTTGTTCGTTTTTATATAAGTTTGTCATTCCTTTTGTAATTGCTACAATATTAATGTTGGGCCCTATAAAGTATATATGTATATTCTGACTCCTTATTATATAGCAAAATTGGTTTGACGATGTCAATCTAACTATGTGTTTGTTAAAATTGGATTTCCGAAGACTCGTATATAAACATTGCTTAACATTTATATTAGATATAGTGCAGAATAGTGTGCTATTATATTTCAGCCAGATCGGTCTACAAATGCCTAAGATATGAACAAAAAACCACGACTGCCTGTAATTTATACCCATAAATCTCTAATTTTGATCTGTAAACCTTAACTTCTTTAAATCTTATTATAATTTATTATTATTTTTTCTTTTTTACATGAAATAATCTTTCTGCACGAAATTATAGTTTTGACACCATGGTAACCATATGAGCTAGGATGATAAAATTTGTCATATATATGGAGTATTAAATATTAAAAATGAGCCAAATCAGTCCATTACTTCACCTGCTCCCCACATGAGTGAACTCTCAATCTTAATCAAGGTTTTGGTACGAATTTTTCTTAAATTGACTGGGCTCAAAATTTTGCTTTTGCCCATAATTTTTTACGGAAAAGAGCAAAAATTTCTGGTAAAATTTTATTGAAAATAGGGATAAATATAAAAATTTTAGCTTTCTTGTTTCAAAAATGTTTTTTTTTCTGTACTGCCTAATAACAAACATCAAAATATTAAAAATTGTCTTATTTTGAAGACTGAATATAATCGTCACTTTTTAGAAAAAAATCAGCAAATCGGCACTTTACTAATTTCGGAACCAAAAATCGTCAAAATGACGATAAATCGTCAAATATGGCAGCCCTGGTTCAGCCCCAGTTCTGTTTCATCATTAACTCTTAAAAATATTACACTTAAAATGTATAATATTTTAAAAAAAAATTAAATTATTTTATAAAATTTATAACGTATAGTCATAGTGAATTTCTAGATTAATTAGGCCTTATAGGCTTGTAATCAATTGAATTTTTAATAAATAAATAAATAAATAAAGTTGAATTCAGTTTGTTTGCAAAGTTTATTTGTTCTGATTTCATTGTTGTCCTTACGTGTCTATTATCCGTCAAGCCAGGTATGTATTTTACACTGTAAAAATTTTTGTCTTTTTCAGGGTTTCTATCATTATTGATGTTTTTGTATTGTACATATTTTTTGTGTATCGTTTATAAGTGTATTTATTAATTTTTTAGGAAAACTATTGCTAACTAATTTTTCTGAGATTTTGTCGATATATTAATGATTGAAAAATTGAGCCGAACAATACTCCCTAATGATTATAAAAACTACCATAAAATTGATCAGAAAGGAATCACAAAATTGTATCATTCTTTCAGGTGATTCATCGGCAGTGTACCATTTTCTCACAACACGAATATCATTTATGATTGAAAAATGAGCTCATATACGGGTATGAATCACTTCAAAGAATCATTTGTGATAAAATTTGCTGATTCGTTTTTAATCATATGAATGAATCATATGCGAATCCTTTCAATCGCTCTAGTGATAAATCAGTTTAAATTCAAAACATTTAGAAATCATTTTTTGAACATATGAATGAATCCATGTTTAATCGCTCAAGCGATAAATCAGTTTTTAATCTGAAAAGGGTCATTTGGATGAATTTTACAAAAAAATGCTAGCTGGGTGATTTAGGATAAAGATCACTGAACGCCTTCTTTGTTTGTACTAAAAAATATTTTATAAACACATACCTCTTGTATATGAGACGAAACAAATAATTAAAAATACAAAAATATGGTATAATACTATAAAAAAAATTAAAAGCTTTGTTACGTCGGCTAATCGGTTAATCGACTGAAATTAACCGGTTTAATCGTTAATAGAAAAGGGCCAGTTTTAATTTTAAATTAACTGATCAGTTAATCGAGTAGTAGTGAATCGGCTAAGCGATTAAAGGTTAAGCGATTAAAGGTTAACCGAATGAATACCCTAACAGTTATCGAATAATCAATAATAGATGTGAAAAGCAGCTGGCTCAAATCTAATATTCGTTCTTAATAGTTTTGAAAAAAATTACTTCAATTTTGAAAAACGTCTTGGTATTTAAGCAAATGTTACCAGATTACATGTCCTTAACTTTTCTATAAAATATAACTGTATGTGTGTGTTTTTGGAATTCAACCTATTAAGCAACTCTTCAAAAGTATACGTGCTCAAAATAAATTTATTTTAGCTTAAAATCAATTAGTTTTCCTATTTCATAAAACAAACTATCTACTAATAGTCTTTGTTTTTATACAATTTTATAAAATGCTTACAATCTTTACATAAATTGCCACATATTGTTGCATATTCATATGTACGAGCTAACTACATTCATGCATGTTCAAATATTAATATTCACCTTATCATATGAAAAAATTATATCACATGCTATGGCCATAGCATATAGAATATGTATATGTGTATGAGTTTCCATATAGGTAGTTTTTTTTTAATTTTCAATATCATTTATTAAATACCATTTTGTTGTTACTTTTTGGCTTTTTTTTTGTTTTGAAAGCTAGAGTTTGTAAAAGAAAAGAACAAAATATTGAAAAAAAATATTTTTTTATTCAAACTTTCTTTTTGCTGGTGTTTGGCCTCATGTTAATTTTTCTTTAGTTGACTACAACTAAAAAAATGCTACAAAAAAAAAAAAAAAAAAAAAAAATAAATATATATATATAAAAAATAAATATTAAACGACTTTTTTGCATACAATCAGCCATAAAAAGGCAGCCAAACGAATCTGAATAAAAGTGAGGGCAGAGGGTGATCCAAAAAGCGATGGTAATTTAACATACATTTTACAGTTTGTATTAAAGAAATAATTTTAACTCACAAGAAAAAGATGAATTTTATTTTATTTTAATCTGTATTTTATCTTTTCGTTTATCTTCTATTTTTTTCATCCTCTTGATTATCACCCTTTATATACCCTTCACCGAAGGTAAAAGGGTATATATAAGTTTGTTATTCCGTTTGTAATTTCTACAATATTGATCTTCGACTCTATATTCTGGGTCCTTTTGCGTAGCAAAGTAAATTTAACGATGTCTGTCTGTACGTGTGTATGTTGAAATGGGTTTTCCGAGGTACCCAGAAATCAATATATTAATATTACATATACTCAGTTAAAGTTTTCTTTTCAAATTCATTAAGATCGGACCACAAATGACTGAGGCAAGCAAGACTTCTACTAATTTAACCCGAAAATTCCTTGTTGCGGTTTTTGTTTATACCTTTTTTACTGTTTATCTGGACAGCGGCGAGAGCCACAGCTACCAAATTAGTTACAAGCATCTTGGTTATCAAAACACAATATCTTAAAAAGCGGGCGTGGCACTTCTCATTCAAAAACATTATAAATTTCTGTATATATTGAGAACGAAAAGATAATAAATTGTGTTTTATTTAGTTAGAATAAAAACCCTTAAAGACCTTGAAAGCCTGTCTTTCCAAATTTGGTACACAGAAAAAATTAAAAATTGTCTCTCATCGCCAAATTTACACCAAATTCATAATATCAAGAAAACATGTTGTTGATTTTGTACCTATTACCAAAATGATTATATTGATTACTAGAAATTGTAAAATTGTAAATATTTTTTTCAATAAATTATATTTTTAATTTTAGTTAAAAAAATTATCAAAACTTTGCCATTTTAAACAATGTGTTAATTTATTTAATTAAATAATGACAATTCCCAACAACAATTCTACAAGTTTTAATTGTTATTATTTTAAACGAAAAAGTCAGTTAATATTTTTTTTAAATTTAATTAATATTTTAATTCAAAATTCACTTCAAAACAACTAAAATATTAATTAAATCAAAATCATATTTTTAATTTTCTTTCAACTAAAAAATAATTGATTTACAGCCGTATTCATAACAAAAAGTTAGCCACAGTTTGTACACTACGTACAACGAGCTGCTAACTAGAATGCCGATTAAGCTTAGCAGCTTGTTAGCACAGAATTTATTCATAACGAATTTTATCCGTCTGCTAAGTTTTAATAAATCGACTCTGAATATTTAAAATGCCACATTATAGTGCTCAAAAATGCAACACGTTTTGCATAAATCATCGCTGGTTTTGTCATTTAATTTCATAATTTTTTTTATTTTTTTTTTGCCTCCCCATATAAAAATGTTAAATGTTTTTAAATTAAAATAAATTTAAAAAAGGACTTAATTAAAAAAAAAAAAAGTGAATTAAAAAAAAAAACAAACACAATTATTCAACATTAAACGCCTGTTTTTCACAAGGTGGCAAACGTTTGACAGCTCGTTAACAAGAGTTTAGCAAATCGTTAGCCAGAGTTTGGTTAGTATATTATGAATGAACTTTGTGCTAACTTCATGCCAAATTTTCGTAATGAATACGGCTGTTAATTATCACATTAATTAAATTTAAATACTATTTAAACCATTTTTGTTTAATTGATAAAAAACTTTTTTCTGTGTACAAACATCTCGGTTATCAATACACAATATCGCACGAAATGTAGGCGGAATTGAAAAAGAGGGCATGGAAGAATATAGTTTTTTATATCTAAGGAACGGCGAGAGAAAAATTGTACAAACTTTGTACACATAGCTGGGTGATTAATACACAACCTCGCTAAAAATCAACAACATCCGACAATCCCGTACACATTGTATGGGATTGGAGAAGTGGACGTAGCACTTCTCATACAAAGAAATTGTAGATTTTTCTATATCTGGAGAAACGCAAAAGCAAAAGTTTCAAAATTACGTACAAGCATCTTAGTTATCAATACACAATATCCAACAAAATGTGGGCGGGATTGGGAAAGTGGGCTTGTCTCAAAATTGATTTATTTAAACAAAAAAAAAAAAGGTATTTTTATAACTTCCTGTTCTTATTACACCATGGTTAAGGGTATATAAAATTCGGCTTAGCCGAATATAGCACTCTTACTTACGCTTTCTCTTCTTTTCTCACCTCCTTTTGAACATTTATCCGGTACAATATTTGTTGGCATATATTATGCAATGACAATGGCTTTGGCCTCACCACTGTTCGTAGTTTATAAATCATTTAAGATAAGCTTTTGTACAACGTGCAACACCTGATGCCATTTCTTTTTTTGTATTCAATGTTGCTCATGTTATTGTTGTATGTATGTAACATTGACAAATACACCACCTACAAATACACCTTTAACCTTTACAACTACTACTTTTGCTTAAAATACGAGAGTGGTCTAAAAAATGTTGGTGTGTTGTACTATATAAAAAAGTACAGGGTAAAGCCAAAATTCGATTAGAATTAAACGCCCGTATTTATAACCAAAATTTTGCATGAAGTTAGAATGGGTTTTATTTAAAGTATATTTCTTGTCCATTTGCCAAACTTATGATAGCTAACAATCAAACACCTGCGAAGTGTTTGAAAAAACAGCTGTTTTGTGTCAAAGTTATTTTGTAAACAAACGTGAATTTTAGGGTAAAGACGTTAAAAGAAATGTCAACAAACACTTTTAAGGGTTGATATTCAAACTATTTTTGACATCTAAAAGTTGGTTTTAAATAAAGTCATTGGTTACTCTCTGATAAGCCTAATAGGTTTGCTATATATCAGACCGTCGTATGTGATGTATAAGCAGTGGCAAAATTTTAGTTATAAATACGGTCGAAAATATTTAAGCAAAACTTTTTCTATTAAAATAACCTTTTAAGAATATTTAACAAAATCTTTATCCTTTTTTTTCGATCAAAAGCTTATCTTTTATGAAGCTTTTTAAAAAACCTTTTAAGAAACTTTTCAAGAAGAATTGACATACAAAATTAAAATATAGTTGATTTTAAAAAATAAAATGTTCTCGTAGACACATGTGTTCATAGAAAATAATAAAAAGAAGCTTTTTTTTAAAGCCGTAAATTGTTTAAAACACGCTTCACTTACCCACAATGCCGTCCTAAACGTATTTTGTTTTCTCTTGAAAATAATATTAAAAAAATTCCAAATTTATAACAAATTGTTTCTTTTTCTATCCTTTTATTTTGTTATCAAAAATTCAATTTGAAAACACAAAAATAATTTCATCCCAATAAGCACTAAAATTTTAGAAAATCAAGTGCTTTAAATATTGCTGGAATTCGGCTTTAATTTGTGCCCGATTTTCAAGTCAAATTCCAGTTCATACAAAAATGTTTAAAACTATTTTTTTTAACTTTTATATTGCTTAAGCTATCAAAAAAATATTTGTGAAAAACTACTTTTGAAAATGCATTTCTGTGCGCTAAAAGGGAGGAAAAGGATTTAAATAATTTCGAAAAAAATTAAATTATTAATTTCCTTGGACTTAAATCAAACGTAACGAAGTCTCTAAACAAACAAATACACATATAAATGCATACATATGTATGTATATGTGTATATATGTAATATTTATGTGTTATTACAGAAAAAATTTAAAGGTAAAGCTAATGGACCCATTTGCGTTATTGTCTTTGATACCGTATAATATTACTCGAACACCAAAAAATTATACCATCGTATAGCACTTTTAAATCCTTTTCCAATGATATCACATTTGTATGCTGATGCTTTATAGTAAAATGTGAATAAACCACCAAACTCTTTAAGATGATCAATAATTTCATACACCAATTTTTTTTCTTTATTCAATATAAAATTTTTTTTATTTGATTTCCCTTGGAATTGTGGGCTTGATTTTATAGGTTTGCTTTATGCTTGATTTCAGTACTTGAATTCAAGTTTAATTGTTATGTGTTTGAGGCTGGAATTTTATTGTAGTTCTACGCTTGAATTACATTGTATTTACATTGTTATGTTCGACTGGATTTCCAGTACCCATTTTGCTGGAATATGTTATTGAATAATAGCGTAATTCAAGTATAATTCAAGGCTTGAAAATTTAAAACAGGACTGAAATTACACTTGATTTATCCTTAAATTCCAGAAAAATTGCTTATTGGGATTTAATGGTTTTTAGTTTTCTTTTTCTATGACAATACGGTCGTAACCGGCGTATGATATAGAATTAGATCTATGTCGACTAACGACTTAGATACGCTTTTACGTCTACGACAGATATTGTGTGCCTTTTTATAAAATATTATATGTTTTGATTTGACAACGTATCTACGTCGTACGCTGCTACGTTCATAATGTGCAATTGTGTTCCTACGGATAAAAAAACAAAAAAATATAGTTGATCTTATAAAAAAAAAAATGTTCACGTAGAAACCTGTTTTCATAAAATGATAAAAAAAGCTTTCCCAAAAAGCAGTTTTGCTGGAATGCAAGTATAAAGCAAATGTAATTCCAGTCCTGTTTTCTATTTTCAAGCCTTGAATTATACTGGAATTCAATAGCATTCTCCAGCAAAACGGGTACTGGAAATCCAGTCGAACATAACAATGTAAATACAGTAAAATTCAAGCATTGAATTACAGTGAAATTCCAGCCTCAAACACGTAATAATTATACTTGAATTCAAGTATTGAAGCCAAGTATAAATCAAACCTATAATACCAATATAAATCAAGCCTACAATTTCAATGAAAATCATATTAATTTTTTTTAACATGGCATAAATAAAAACATGGTATGTATATGAAATTCCTAATCATCATCTTCGTTTTAAGATTAATTTAGACTTAGTAAATTAATGGTTCCATTTTTTTCGAAAGTTTAAAATCCTTTCGGTACACAGAAATAATTACAAATATTTGTTCGCTAATATTTTTTTTTGATAGCTTAAGCAATACAAAAGTAAAAAAATAGTTTCAAACATTTTTGTATGAACTGGAATTCTACTTGAAATTAGGGCATAAATTAAAGGTTGATTCCAGCAATATTTAGAGCACTTGAATTTTTAAAATTTCAGTGCTTATTGGGTATTAAAAAAAATTTTTATATGGTTTATGAAATTCTCAATCATTGTCTTAAGAAGTTTAGTGGTTTAATAACATTTAACTTTAAATCATCTACTTATATAAAAATGTGATATCATTGGAAACGCAGTTTGAAGGACTAGACGTTGGTAAAATGTGTGTGCTAAAGTGATGTTATACGGTATCAAAAACAATAACGAAAATGAAACGAAATGATAACGAAATGATACAAACATACATACATATCCATGCATACATATGTACGTATGTATATGTGTATTAGAATTTGTGTTTGGAAACCTCGATTCGATTTAGGCGATTGGGGCATCACCGGACTTAAAAATGTATTTACGCTAAGGAAATAAATGGTTCCATTTTTTCGAAAGTTTAAAATACTTCTCCCTTTCAGCACACGGAAATATTTACAAATATTTGTTCACAAATATTTTGTTTTTGATAGCTTAAGCAATACAAAAGTAAAAAATAATAAAAATTGTTTCAAACATTTTTGTATGAACTGTAATTTTACTTGAAATTAGGGCATAAATTTAAGCTGAATTCCAGCAATATTTAAAGCACTTGAATTTTTAAAATTTGAAATAAACAAAAGTATTTTTCAAAACATTAAGGAAATTATTTTCAATAAATATTTTTTAGAAATCATAAAAATCTGTTCAAAAACTTCTTTGGCAAAAAATAACTAAAGAAAACTTTTACTTAAAAGTTGAATTTTTTTGTGAAAGTAAATCAAGTTACTTTCTTCTAAAGCTTTTTTACGGAAGATTTTTAAACCATGTTTTAAAGAAGTTAAAATAAAAGTTTTGTATACTCAAAGTATAACAATTCTTCAAAAAAAAAATAAAATAGCTTTACTACCAGGAAGGCTTATTTTCTGTAAATCACTTTTACACTAATTATTCTTTTGTTTTTTTCTTACATAAAATATGTTTTTAAACAAAAAAAAGCTTAAAACATTCTTATAAAAGAGTCTAATTCACAAAAAATTTACTCTCTAAAGAATTGTTTTTAAAAAAGGCTTTGTATGTACGTAGACATAGTTTTTACGTTTTATTTTTCTCATTAGTTTTTCTTATTTATTTCATAATAAATATTACATTAAGATTATTCTTTAGACATCTTTTTGTCAAAGGCTTAAAAAAATAGCTTTCAATTGTGTTTTTTTGTTCCTGAAACACATACTTTTGAAAAAAGCTAAATTTTTAGTATAGCTATATGTCCTTTTCAATAAACGAAATTTGTACTTCACATTTATAAATAACAGAAATTTTTACTATCAGTAGCAGGGTTGTCATAGGTGCCGATTTTGTAATCCTTTTGGCGATACAAATTTACGTTTGGCGGTATGGCGATGGTTTTGGCGAAATTGGAAACAGTTGGCGGACGATATGCGAAATGCATTTTTTGTAAATATTTTCTAATTTACATATATCTAAAATAATTAGTATTGTGGTTATTTTATTTAACTGTTCATGGTTTTTAATCCAAATTTAGATATTTCAATTAGGCATATGTTCATTGAATTTAATTTTCATAAAATTAAAACAGGAATTTTACAATATGAAATTAGTTATAATTTTGTTTTTATTGATAATTTTTCATTCTTAACTGCGTTGAGATTTGAACCCAGGCTTTCACGGACAGGTTGCCCAGACTAGTTTCGATTGTAACCACACAATCTCTTCAGTGGTGTTTGCCGTCTTTACTCACTCTGCTATTGAAGCCGGATGACGTCAATAGTCAAACATAAATATTAAAACCAAATGGTATTTCACCTTGGTAGATCGAAATTTGCTTTTTGAATGAATGATTATCGATTTTAATTGATTTACATGTTCTTCCTAACTTCTATTTTTTCGTACTTTTTGTCAAAAATTCTTCTTGAAATCCAAAGTACATTTTTGGTTTTCATATTTTTGTCTTTCTTGCTTGCGTTCAAATCTCAGCGCAGTCAAGAATGAAAAATTATCAATAAAATTTTAAATAATTTCATGCTGTAAAATTCCTGTCTTCATAAAAATAATTTAATGAAAATTAAATTAAATGAACTTAAGCCTAATTAAAATATCTGAATATCTAAAACATTATAAAAATGGTTATAACTTAATTTGTCTTGTTTGTAAATTGATTATTGTTATTATCACCAATTATCACCACAACCATTTTCCCAAATGAATGGAAAATAGCCAAAATTATCCCAGTGCCTAAGACAGATAAAGAATATCGCCCTATTTCAATTCTGCCTTATCTTTCCAAAGTTTTTGAACATTTAGTACAGAAACAAGTATTTAAATATTTGAATTCAAACAACTTATTGACAGAACGCCATTCGGGCTTTAGACCTATGCACAGTTGTATAACTGCTCTCACTGATGTAGTTGAGGAAATAAGGGGTAATTTGGATAATGGAGATATATCGTTTTGAGTCTTACTGTATCATTCTAAAGCGTTTGATACTGTTGACCATGATATACTTTGCCTAAAACTGGTTAAAATGTTTTAATTTTCTTCATTGGCTGTGAAATTGATGCATGCATATTTAACTGATAGGTGGCAATGCGTATCAAATTTAGGGACGATTTCGAAACCCCTGCGAGTTATCAGAGGTGTCCCTCAAGGCTCAATACTTGGACCATTATTATATTCAATATATTCCAATGATATACCAAATCAAATTAAATTCTCAAGTGTTCAAATGTATGCAGATGATATTCAAATGTACCTTAAAAGTTCTAAGTATTGTATTAACTCCAAAGTAAATAAACTAAATTATGCTCTAAAAGCAAAAAATCTGCTAAAGTTGATGTTAAAATTAACGTTATTTTGGGAGATGCTAAAATTGAAGAAGTAAGCTCGGTCAGAAATCTTGGAGTTGTCTTTAACAGCACACTTACCTGGTCTGACCACATTAGCTAAGCATGTGGTAGAGTGTGCAGTATGCTGTGGAATTTGTGGACTGTGTAATATTCTACACCACCCAAAGGAAGGCTGTTGCTGCCAAAAACTTATCTTCTACCTGCTCTTCTTTATGCATCGGAGATATTTTCTGGATGTAACTTAAAAGACTTTATGAGGCTTAAAACGACATTTAATAACATTGTACGCTATATTTTTAGTCTACAAAAATTTTATCACGTATCCCAATACTACTGTCGTGTGATCAACGTAAGCTTCGAAGACTATTTAAAACTAAAAAACCTTGTGTTCTTACACATAATTATAACGACAACGCAACCAAAATACCTGTATGACCGTCTTCAGTTCATGAGGTTTTCGAGAGTAAACAGCCCAGTCCAACTTCGACCTCGTGATGCAGCATCTGAGAAGCAATTTTTTATATATTCAATCCGTCTCTGGAACCAACTTCCTGTATCTTTACAAAATTCAACCAACGCAACTTAATTTAAAAATACTTTCAATAAAATCCATAGCATTAGAAATAATTAACTTAACTTTAACATTTTAAAATCTAACAGCCGTATTCATAAAAAATAAAATAGATTTCAAACGTATTTTAAAACAAAATTTCTATACAAATTTTCCTTAAAATAGATTTCATATCCAATTTAATTTTTTATGAATACGGCAGTAAATATTTCCGCAATTTTGATTAAGTTTTTTGTTCATTGTAATAATTGATCTATTTATCTATTATTATTACTATATTTGCAGATTAATTTTATTTTAAATAATAGGACTCTAACATATATTTAAACTAACTTTTCTGATTCTAATACTTTAATTATAAGATAATGTATCTTGTTGTATTAGAAAATCATTAAATAAATAAATAAATAAATTATTACTGTTTCAAAATTTATCTATTTGAAATATTTTGTGAATTATTATATAATAGTATGGCGAATAGAACCAAAAACGTCCCAGTAAAAAATGTGCTCCAAAATGAGCAAATTTTATGTATGAATTCATACCTCAAATCGCTTCAAACCTGCTGATGGGATGCCTAATTTTTGTACGGGGTTTTCCCGGTTTGGAGGACTTTTTTCTGCTGACAATAAGCGCTTCTTTTAACATAATAAAACATGCAAATAAAGTACTCCTAATATCCTTTTTTTAAAGCATATTAGGAGTGCGAAAAATTCATAAATTTTTCGCTTTAAAAGCTTTTTCGTTGTCAGCACTAAAATATCAGTTTTTTTGTATATTTTATTCGTTATCATTTACTGCTGCATAAGAGCTCTATTATTAAAGCGCTCAAAAAAAACAAATTTTTTTTACTAGGGGTTTTCAGAACGTACATTAAATGGGGGAAAAGGTATATGACTGTCAGTCAAAGGTCTTGTTTATAAATTAAAAATACTGCCAAATCATTATCTAAAAAATATTAAATAAATATACATGCCGACAGGTTATAAAAGAAAATTTCAAATATCTTAAGTTCACACCATTTTTTACAGTAAGTTCTGAAATTATATATTATTTATCAATTTATTTTTGAAAAATCTTTACAATTTTTATGCGTATTTCAATATTAGAATATACTACTGGAAATAATGTAAATTAAGAACATTTTACTTATATACGAGATTTTAGAAACACTAAAACCACTTTTGTGTATTTTTTTCTGTCATGTTCTGAAATCGATTCCCCATGATATTATGCATTTCCTATTTTAAGTACCACTTATCTTTACTATTCTCAAAATCAGAAAAAACTAAGCTCATTTAAAAAAAATAATGGAAAATCTCCATTGATTATAACTTAGTTTGATTTCAACTTTAGAACATGACCGTTTCTAATATAAAAATCACATTGGGCAATTTTTTTCTAAGCGAAAATCTTGAAAAATAACTGGTAGCTGGTATAAAAAATGATTTTTGGTTTTCGATTAAGTATAAAAAAAATTCATTCATTTGAAATAAATAATGAGAACATCGTAGTGCAAAGTATTGGAAGTGGGAAATAATTTCCTTCCATGTAAATAAAGACGTTAAAAATTAAAAAAAAACCTAAATTGCAAGTGCATCAAGGAATACATATTCAGACGTATTATTATTTTAGAAAAATGTAACCAAAATGAACAAAATATTCACATCTCCACATTGAGAAAATAAATTACCAATTTTGGTTAGAAATAACCAAAAACGGCATCTCTGTATATAAGCTTTTTTAAAAGCTTACTTAGAAGTACATATATGTCGTTAAGTAAGCTTTTGGACTTAAAAAAAACCAAAAAAAAATTGTACACAATGTTTTCTTTATAAACCTGAAAAACGTCAAAAGAACGTTTTTATTTGCTATAAACTTATTATAACTAAAAAACAGAAATATTATGCAAACAGTTTTTAAATTTATCATAGATCCTATATTTTGAAAAAAGCTGTTACTATTTGTTTTGGCAAAATCTATTTTTAAGCTTTCCTTAAAGAAGATTATTATTAATAGTGGTGACATTTAAAATATCCGTTATAAAATACCTTTTCATTAAAAAAAATTCTCTTAAGCTTTTTTAAAACTTTATGAAAGTAAAGCTTTAGAGAAGTAGTTTATGTTACTTCTGATTATAACAGCTTTTTTAAACAATATAATTTTTTTATATTTTTTTTGATAATAAAAACGTATATGATGGCAAGCTAAAACAAAAGCTTTTCAAATTAGTTTTGCAAAGAGATATGTTTTGCAAAAATTTTTTATATCTTTGCAGCTTATTTTGAGAAAAGCTATTTTAAATCTTTTTTAATCACATAAAATGCCATATAAAATGCACGTTGTAAAATATTTTATAATTTAAAAGAAAGCCTCTAAAGCTTTTTTAAAACTTTATGAAAAAAAAATTTTTTTTATTAGTTCTTCCTAAAACTTGTTTTTTATATCTAAATTTGTTTTTAATATGTTTTTGGAGTAATAGGAGCGTGCTTGCTAAAGAGCTTTTCTTAAGATTTTCTTGAAAACCACGTAATGTTTATCATAATTGGGACCAATACTTTTATTAAGCCCCTAAATGTATTTTATAAACAATATCTATTCCTTTTATTATTGTCTTCTATCCCCTACTAGTATGCAAGTGTTTTCATACCGTATTCGTGAGTGCTACTTGTACGTGTGTATGTTACTTGTAGTTCTTTTTTGCAAAAAAATTACAAAAGAACTAAAAATGAAACCTGGCCTCAGGTTAAAAATTAAAAAAAAAACTGTTTACACTAAATGGTTATTGTATGAGTTAAAAACCAATACAAAAATACAAAAACTTCTCTTTGCTTTTTGCTGCGCTGTATGCCATAGTAAACTGTTTTGCTTGCAAAATTCTTTTTTATGCCATTTTATTTTACTTTATAAAAATGTAAATATTATAAAATAGTTATAATAAAACCAACAAAGAAAATATTTTGCTAAAGTTGCTGTTATATAGAGTTTTTTTTTGGTGTTGTCGTTGTCATAGTAATGCTGTTACTAGGTTTTTGTTACACATATTTCTTAAAGTATTTTTAATATATGGAGATGTATTTTGCTACAAAAAACTATCGTTCTATCGTTAATATTATCATAGTCGTCATTAGTTTTGGATTTAGTTACCTCTTTTTTAAAAGGAAGACATGACATTGGAAATATAAAATAATGAGACCAACTTTTTGGATGGTAGAGAGTGTATTGATGCATTTGTAGTGATGTGTGTAACAATGAAAAAATTAGGCCCACCTTTTAATATACCGATCGACTCAGAAAGTGATTCTTAACATGTCCGTCGGTCTGGCTTAGTGGCTGGTTGTCTGACCATGAAACCTTGTGCGCAAAGAACGAGTCGCAATTTTGAAGATAATTTGATGAAATTTAGTACATAGGTTTCAATTGGCATAAGAACGAATCCCATTGAAAATGGTGAAAATAAGTCTTTAATTTCACGTGTCCCCCATACAAGCTTCTTGCTCGAATAAGTGTTAAACATATTTAAGTTATGATTACCCATCAAATGTTTGAAGGCAACTATAATACTCTTGTGGCTTCTTGATGGAGAACTAATTTAACCATAGGTTTTTTCTCATACTAATTCCGCAAAGGTTGTCGGTAGGAGAGCAGTAGGAGACCTGTGGCGGGAATCGAACCCGCAACCCTCGCACTGATAGACTAACTCACCACTAAATAGCCTACCGGGGTATGGTTGTCTGTAACAATAATATGGTTAAATTAAAATTTATTTAAAAACAAAGTTTTCTTTAAAAATAGTTTTGTTGGGGGTAACCATATTGAAACATGTTTTTCCGGGGCCATGATTGCCCATGTGTCCCAAATTGGGTACACTCTTCAAAATTTGTTTTTTGTTTGCAAATACTGTGGTGTAGGGTATCAAATGGTCGGGCTTGACCAGTTATACTTCCTTGCTTCTTTATATTTATTTTTTTTTATTATTCAAGGTTTAAGTGTTTTTGAAAATTTTTCCTTATTTTATCAAATTTT
The DNA here is from genome assembly GCA_943735925.1 of Pollenia amentaria. Lineage (NCBI taxonomy): Eukaryota > Metazoa > Arthropoda > Insecta > Diptera > Polleniidae > Pollenia > Pollenia amentaria. The sequence goes on from OX031007.1 coordinate 50,308,369, forward strand.
TTTAAATTTTGGATGATATTTTTTAAATAATACCAAATCAATTTTTTAATGTATTAAATAGTTTTATTAATCAATAATTAAAGATTTAAACATATTTGCAAAAGACTTGGTTTGGTTTTTTTTCTAGTTTTGGAAAACATTTTTTTATTTATTCTTTATTCTAATTTTTTAAATTTTTGCAATTTTTTTTTTTAAATTTTCGCGCTTTTATTATTTTTATAGTTTTTATTCCCTACACCAACGTATGTGTCGATGGTGTAATGTGTTATTAAAGGTACAGTACGCCATACCATTTGGCTCATACATTTGTTTTGTCCAAGGTCGTACCATATTTAAGTGGGTCACTACGGTGCATAATTTCATCAAGTTACCGTACAATTGATTTTCCAAGGTATGCATGTACAGTTTTAGATCAATGTACAGATTGGTGAATAAACTTTTTACTTTATTGTTCTGTACGGTGCAAATATGAAAAACACAAACGCTGATAGTTTTTGCGTAGTAAAAAGCATAAAAAAGGTTTTTTGTTTGTGATCAACAATACTGTTCTACACCAACTCAACATAAAGATGAGAACATTTCATGACGTTCTGTTTTTCATAAATAGCTACAAACTTTATTGTGTTTGATTCAGTACATTATTGTACGTTCGTTTTAGTTGCGCTCAGCGTCTTTTTGGCTGGTAAAGATAACAAAAAATTAGTTACAAAAACAAAATACATTCACTGGTAAAACTTAGAATTTATCAATTTTTTTTTTTCATAAACCATTTCACAAATTAATCCTCTAATTCATAAAAAAATATTTTTGATTAATAAAAGTTTTATTAAACAAATTTTCATAGAAAATTCGTTTCATAAGCCAGCTTTAAACCTAAAATATTTTTTATGAATATGGGGGCAAATCTTAAGAGTTCACGAAAATTTAGTTTGCGTTACTGTCTTCTTTAACTTTTCATCTTAACATTTGTAAACTCGATTTTATTAGAAAATTGCTTAGAAAAATGTTCCAATATTTTTTAACAATTACAGCATTAATTAAAAATAAAATAAGTTTTATTAAAAGTTTTTTTTTCAAAATTTAATCAATTGAATTAAATGTGTAATCAATTGAATTAAACGTTTACTCAAGTGAATTAAACGTTTAATTGATACAAATTATTAGTTTACTGGTGCAAATTTAATTAATTTTTAAACTAATATCACAAATTATCAATTTTTATTTTTTTCTGTGCAGTTTTCTGTCTCTCCTTGATATTTTTGAATTGTGCATGTTTATGATTGAGTGTGCGAAAGAACTGAACATTTTTTTAGTTATTTGGTTTTCAATATTTTTTGCCTTAATGTGTTAAAACAAGCCAAAAAAAAAATTTAAAATAAAATTGGCTATTCGTTCTGTGATCGTACAAGCCGAGCAACAACAGCAATAATAGTGAGAAGCGTTGGTAAAATGTTTTAATTGCTCATTTCTTCATCTACATTAAAGAAACACTACAGAACATTAAAATACAATTTATGTGTACAAAACCACTACAATTGTTATGTTTTACAACTACAACAGAACACTAAATGATGTTTGTTAAATTTTTTTTAAATAGTTATGAACGGTATTAATGGTAGTGTACCAATACACAAACATTAAAACATGTGTCGGTTCTGCGTGTGTGTGCACCGTACGCGAAATAATGTTCGATTTATTTTCTAACACTGGTTGAACTGGACCGATTAATAATTTTTTTTTATGTTTTGCGTTTTGTTTGTTTATTTACTAGTGTTTTCTGATCGTTTAAGTTCTTTACCAAATTATTGTTCAGCAGAACGCAATTAGTTGGTCACATTAAGTTTAATTCGAAATTCTTATACATTTAAAAACTTAGTACCAATACTATTGTAAAAGGTGATTCATCGTGAGGTTTTATTTTCAAACCTTTTTTTTTACAGATCACTCTTGATTCGTATCAAACTGCTTTGCCATTTTTATTCAGTATCGTTAGTCAAGTCATCATGGAAAGACGCACACCACAATAGCGTCTCCAAATGGGCTCTGGAAAAACTTAATGAAAATCCGGTATTTTATCGTGAAATTTTGTTCAGTGATGAAGCACATTTCTGGCTCATTGGATACGTCCATGAACAAAATGGCCGTATTTGATGAGAAACCCGAAGAGTACCAATAGCTACCATCACATGGTTTATGGACTGGTGGAGTCATTGCTCCATATTTCTTCAAAAATGAGGAAAATTAGAATGGTAAAGTCAATGGTAACCCTTATCGTACCATCTTAACGGACTTTCTGCTTCCCGAAATGCAAGCGCATGGTCTCGGTGAGCTCTGGTTTTAACAAAACGGCACTACGACCCATACAGCGCGTGAAACAATGACCTTGTTTTGACGTTTTGCTACGATAAATTGGCCACCTAGATCGTGCGATAGCTCACCTTTGGACAATTTCCTCTGGGGATATGTAAAGTCTGAGATCTTCAGAAATAATCCAGGTACGGTTGACGCCTTGGCCATGACCACTTCAGACGTGGCCATGGCCAAATTTACATGATATCATTTTTAAACAGTAAATGCCATAATTTGTTATTTTAACACATAATAAAAATTTCAAGTTCAGTTTCAAATTTATGTTCAAACACATAAAGAACACTTATATAATACACATATATAATACAATTGAAACGCTTTTAGGCCTGTTTTCACGACTTACCGATAGCTAAAGGTAGGATTTTATCGGCGGTATAAAAAGTGTTCCCTTATTAAAGCTTTACTTTAACCTATCAGGTAGTATCAACCATCCTTTAACTAATCGGTCACTTTTAGTTAAAGTGAAGTTGGAATAATGGAACACTTGTTATACGGCCGATAAAATCCTACCTTTAGCTATCGGTAAGTCGGGAAAACGGGCCTTAATATAATTTTTTTCTCTTTTGTTTTAATAGAAATTTTTTCTTATGAAAATATAGTTGTAATATCTTCCATAACTTACCTTTTACCTTATGTTTTATTTGTACATTTAACTTTTGAACTATTTTGCCAACTTGCCTCAATAATGCCTTCTTGGCGCTGAGGCCAAAACGGAATTTGTAAAATTATTATGTCCAAATAAAGTGAATACCTATAAAAAAGGAACGAATTGGGATAGGTGAAAACAAGACCTATCGCTTAACTGGTGATAATGTGTTTAGAGTGTAGTTGGTCCAGAGGAAAGGTAATTGGCACAAAATTTTCATGTGACTTGATTTGTGCGGGTAGTGGGTGATTCTCTTTAGTTCGATTACTTTATATGATGGGGATCAATCATATTGACATGGTTCATTTAAGACAATATATGCGAAAGGCATTATTTTAAAATAAATTGAATGTATCCATTAAGGTTATTTCAGTGACCTGTTTGTTACAAAGTGTCAAAAAGGTGCCAATTAACTCCTCGTAGGACATCGCCATGTTAAAGTGACGTGACAAGCTTAGTGTTAGTTCCCTTTCCCCTTGGGTATAGCTCATAATTAATTATAGCAAGAATCTTTGATACTCCTCACTAAAAATTAGAGTACAAACTGGGAATGTATGTAACTATACGCCTTTTTGCCGTTACGATGCCGATACCAGAATGTCCAGGTTAGGAGTTTTCCCTCTAGATTTAGGGGGTTTTATTTCATTTAGGGGCAAATGTATGGGTACAAATTCTTAGGGGGATAATTTGGGGGTCATAAATAATTTTTAGGGGGTTTCACAATTTGCTTGTCTGTACAAACCAATAACTTATGGTGTTTTCTTTTCTACAGAAAAAAAACCACCTTGTTAAAAGGCACATGTATAAAATGTCTTGCCGACCCTGAAATAATGCAATTTTTTATTTGACGAGAACAAAACACAAAATTGGACCGCCCTGTTTTTAACACCTGACAAAAATTTGTTCTTCAAAATACAAAAAAAATAAGTGCATAAATTAAAAAGTTTGTTCCAAAATATAAAAAAAAATTATACATAAACCAAAATTTGTTAATAGATTGATATTAAATAAATAAATAAATGAACAAAATGATTGGCGAAATTCCAATTTCTTTAGTTTGTTTTTTATAAAATATGTAAACAAGAAAATACCTTTGCCAGATTGCTGATTTATTAACACCAAGTTTTTCAGATTTCTTGATTTTTAGGTTTTTTTTCAAAAACAATTTTAGAACACCGAATTGACTTAAATTTTAAATCACTGACAAGCTATCATTTACAATGTTACGCTTTCTTATGTTTTTACTCTTAAATAATAGAAAAACTAGCCATTTTACTACTATGATGCAAAGAAAAACGACTTAAGCTGCATTTCCACAACAAGCGTTTCTGTCCAAAAAGTAGTAGTGTAAAATTTTATTGAAAAGTTACACAGCAACCGCGTTGACTATATATACGTATCGAAGTAGGATTACTTTCTACTTCAGCATGCGTCTTGAAAAAACGAAAAAAAAGAAACATACGCATAAAACCCGTGGTGCGGACCAACCACAGCTTAAGAATTAAAACACAATTTATTATTCTGTTGTTATGTAAAAAATAAGCATTGAAAAATAAATATAAAAAAGTATCGTCGTATTGCCAGTAAACATTTGCAAACACGAAGTATCGCCGATATATCGGTATCGGTATTCGTAACATCCCTAGTACGAACTATATTCCACTATCGCGCTTGTGGAAATTTTAGGTTTTTTCGAGTGAATACATACAACAAAGACCTTTGTGATGTGTTAGGATACTTTTAAACAGAGTTGCCGCTTTAGCGTTTTAGTAAGTCGATTTAGCGTTTGGCGCTATATTTAGGCCTTTTTACAGACAAAAAGTCGTATATTTTACCCTTAGCGCCTTCTAGTAACAAATCGCTTTTCTGTATTTTTTTTTTTTTTTTAGATTGAGGCCCTAATCATGTAGAAAATTTTAAAACGGTTCATGAATTTCTGTAGAAACAACAACAAAATTACAAAATATTTATGACATTGTTTGTACTTTTAATGTAATTCTTTGCCATTGCGTTGCGTTGTGCATGATTAGGGCCTTAGATACGCAAAATTTTTTGAAACTTTCTATTCATACATTACCATGAAAGCACATTAAAACGACATTTGTTGAATTAAAGCACTTATCCCGTGACCAGTGAACAAAATTTTTTAATTAAAAGGAACGAATTGTGATAGGTGAAAACAAGACCTATCTATCACTTAACTGGTGATAATGTGTTTAGAGTGTAGTTGACTCAGAGGAAAGGTAATTGGCACAAAACTATTCATTTGACTATCATATTGACATGGTTCTTTTTTACCAATATCTGCGACAGGCATTATTTTAAACGAAATTGGATGTGTCCATTAAGGCTTTTTCCGTGACCTGTTACAAAGTGTCAGAAAGGTGCCAATTAACCCCTCGTAGGACATCACGATGTTAAAGAGATTTGTCACGTGACAAGTTTAGTGTTAGTTTATTTTTTTACATTGTAAATCAAACCTCACGATGAATAATCCAATAGTTTTAGTAACAATATAAGCAAATGCAGTCATATAGTATATAAGTGTATTGAATATTGCCATTAATAATTTTTTTTTGCCAAAGATTTATTTTCTGAATTATATCACAATATGGGCTTTATCATGTCATTTGTTAGAAAGTACTCTTAAGCCATGTTTTTGATAATTGTTATATAATGGATTATTTGTTACCTGTTTCTTTTTTGCAAAAAGAGCAGTAAAATTTATAAACAATTTAAGATATATACTTTTACTTATATAATAATGTAGTACACTCTTTAATGAAAAATGTACCTGATGGAATATCAACTGGCAGTTTTATTCTATAAATTATTATTACAAAAAATCTGTAAGGATGCTTAGATTTTCTGAACAGCTGGGGGTTTCCTTTTATAAGAAAATGTATAAGAAATTAAAAAATTATACATTTAAAAGGAAATAAATTATGACAAGCAGGATAAGGAAAAAGGATTAAGTTGAAAGCTGAGGTATGAATTTTGTTCATGTGCGATTTTTCCGTTGGTTCAAAAGTTTTTTTTTTTAGATTTTGTTTAACTGCCAGTGTAAGTAGTCCAGTTGTTTAGTGTACTATGATATTAAATTTTCATTAAGTTGGAAAACTTTTGTAATTAATCTTTCAAGGTGATTGGATGCAGGCAATATTTAAGGGTTTAAAAATTAGTTATGGAAGATTATCTTAAATAATTAAGGGGTTGTTTAATAAGAATAAAAGAAAATGAAAATGTCGAGGTAAAAGGACAAGTTTTTTTTTAATCTTGCTTAAAAATGCTGAATTCCCAATAGAGGGCGTATCTTTTTCAAGTTGTTTGTTTATTTAATAACTTTTATGTTGTATTAATTGGTAAGCCTCCTTCATTATTTTTAATTAGTCATTTAATGAATTAATGTAAATAACAATTTTTTTTGCTTAAAAATTTTAGAATTTTTACTTATCAAGCATCGTTTGCGGAAGGGTTTCCTTTGCTAATTCAATCTAAAAACAAGTAAGAAAGAACAGTCGCACAGTATCCCTATATAGTGAATCGGCAAAACTAGATTTTTTATCTTAGAACGACAAAATAAAGTACAGTAATACTTGTTGTCTAAGTTTAGAAAAATTTTAAGTATGACAAAAAATCGCTGCAAGGATATGCCTACCTATACATCCTAAATTAAAAAAATTGAATTGTTGGCCACAATTTATATAAGAATGTAGCAAAAACTAGTGTATGTCTGTAAAATTTCACATTCTAGCGTTGTTGCAAATTTTGTAGCATTCGATGCAAGGACATTCCTACCTCCAATATATCCTTTTTTTAAAGAACTAAGTTTTAGCTGCATTTATGATAAGAATGCACTAAAAATGAATAAGTGAGTCTAAAATGATGCGTTATAGATCTGTTGTAAATTTGGTTTCATTCGGTGCACACATTTCTATAAAAATATGAAAATATAAAGGTGGTACACAGTAAAATTCAAGTCAAATGCTATTGCTTTTGTTTTCTTATTTAGAATTGTTAGCTTTTGTCCAATTTCAGTCCAGTAATGCTTGTAATCTAATGGACTATACAATATAATTATAAAACTTATAATTTTGTTATTAACTGTGGTACAAAACATCTTCCGAATTGACAATATTTGGCAATAAACAATAAAAAAAACTCAGGTATTTTTTTTTATCCAATTAGACAATTTCTGACTCGTAATTTAGCATCCTTCAAAACAAGGTATAATTAATTTTAATTGAACCAGCATTTGGCTCTGGATTGCGGCTGAAAGAAAAGTATAAGTCGAAAAACACAAATGTACCGTTATGTGATATATGTGACGTGGTATATTTAAACGAAGTTTATATTTGCAACCTATTGACCAGCATCTACTTATTTTATCAGATATTCACCCCTATCGTGAAAAACAAGTGGTATTTTTCTTTCTCATGAAATAATTATTCCCCTCGAAGGGAAAAATGCTATCGTGATACTCCCGTGAACGATTTTTCACGCTATCAGTTCTCAGTGAATGTAAAAAAGAAGAAATATTAAAAACATTAAAAACCCAAAAAAATTGCATATATATATTTTAAAGAAAAGAAAAACAAAATAAAATATATTGTATCGGAGCGATATTTTGATTGCAACATTAGATTATTGTCATTTTATGTAGTAAAATAATTTCTAAAATTCTGCCACCACGTCTTTTAAATGCTTCCAAACTTCTCAGGCAATCGACCTGTTTTTTTTTGCATTTTGTTGAACAGTATACATATAAGTTTGTGCCTCTTTTAACGGATCTTGACCTTAAAATTAATTTTGTAAACTTCAATATTCGAATTATGATAATAATTACTTACATAAATGTTTTGTTCCCCAGAAAAAATAAACTGAGAAATTCAAAGGGAAGAGTGAACAAATTACGGGGGAAAATTTTTTTCACGATAAGGGGAATTTTTTCCCGCGAACATTTTTTTCACGTTATTATTCTCCTGTGAATTAATTTTTTCATGGTAGTTTTTCATGATTACAAATACGTGAAAAGGGAAAAAAATTACGAGGGAAATATTATTCACGATAGGGGTGATTATGTAAAAAACTTTTTCATCGCAGTCCTGTTAAATTAATCCGTTTTCTGAGAGTTCCATTTTCCAGCATAAAATTTTGAATTTTTTCTTAACTGTCGATAGAGGTCCTAACGTTGCATCTAAATAAAAAATAAAAAACCACTTATATATTATTTATACATATGGGGGATTTCATGTCAAGGGACCCAACTTTTGAAATCGACGTCTTCCGATTTGGATGAAATTTGCACCAAGGTTAGTCTTATTGGATAGTAGTTTAGACACAAATTTTTAATAAGATCGGTCAAAAAGTTTCTGAGTTAGAGGGGGTCAACATTTGACATTTTGGCCCAACCGGTGTTCTTTCTTATCCATGTAACTTATTATCTATTGGTTTTAGCAAAATTTGTCCCAAATAAATTAGATAGCTATTTCTTCAATAAGACTAACCTTGGTGCAAATTTCATCCAAATCGGAAGACATCGATTTCAAAAGTTGGGTCACTTGACATGAAATCCCCCATATATATTTGCCAATTTTGGATGTACTTTAAATTTACCTCTATGAAAGGTTTTTGTAACTTGGGAAATACGACACAAGAACGCAATTTTTATATTTCCGGCAGAAAATTCCAGCACTTCTTTACAGAATCTGTTAAAGCACTCCAACAAGTACTAAAATCGTAAATAAAAATAATTATGACATTTTGAATATGACGAAACTTTTGCAAAAAAAATTTTAAAATTTTTTCCCATGATAAATGTTCCTTAGAGGATGAAAGGAACCTTCTCACCAAATTTCATTCAAATTGAAAGGGGTCAGGTCCCTTTATTGGTCAATTTGACATGGAATTACCCCACTACGAATCACGTTGAATGAAAGTCATTTCAAGTTGAAGCATCGTGAATTTCATGTAGAATGAACTTAATTTGAGTGTGAAATAACAATGAGAAGAAGCTTAATGCTATGTTCATACGACGATATAAACCACCTGTTTCGCTCTCTCAAACTAGATTGCCAAACATGCTGTTCATACGATTCATTCTTGTTTCATTTTGACATTTTTTTGTGTTGTTAGGTGATTTGATTTTAAAGAGATTAGCATGTAAGAAAAAATTAAAAAGATATTATTTAATACTTTTATTAATTTTATTATTTAATAGTTATTTTATTTTATTTAACATGAATTTTTATTATTTTTCTCTTTGTTTTGTTTTATTTTGAGAGCTAGTTCAGATAAACTAACGATAATTGTTATCAAAATAGTACATTTTTTCTGTTTCGCAGCATGTTTCAAAATGAAACGACTTGTTTCGCTCTCAAAATGTTGTATGTTAAAACATGTTGTTTCAATCATGTTTAGGGCGCGAAACAGGAATGGGATAGCGAAACAGGAATATTGCTGTCCATATGAACATGGTATTAGAGATAACATATTTGTTTATTTAAGAATAATTTTAATTATAAACACTTACCCCCGGAACTAGAGAGCGATAGAGAGAGAGAGAGAGGGAGAACATATTATTATTTATTTTCCTCTTACACATGTTTCACTTTTGTTGTATTCCCCTTTGTTCTCAGAAGCACTCACAATTAAAAGACATCAGCAGATTGACCCGATATGTTTTTTTCATCATTCTTCTTCGAAAATTTTATGTATTTAATAACATAATTATTACAAGAAGAATACGGGAACTCTTTTTATAAATTATTCTAAACATAAACAAAGTTATGCTTTTCTTCTTGTAGTGTTGTTTTTGTTTTCACACAAAACACGTAAAACAGAATTTTATGGATTCAATGTTGAACAATGTTATTTTAACATTTTTCATTGAAATAATGATTATTTTTAATAGAATTCGTACTTTTGCATAAATTTTAATGTAACTTTCAATCAACATTGCGCTATGTTAATTTGACATTGGTATTTTTTTCTGCGTGTATTAGGGTATAAAATCGGAATTGGTCCATCTTTCTTCAGAAATTTTTAGAACCGTGTAAAGAGCGTTATAATATGGCATCAACATCTAAATATCGAACAAATTAACAAATTGACTTAAATGGTTGACAATGAAAACCAAAGATTTGTTCGTCTTAAAGCGATTTTTGAGAGGGGGTTTATATGAAACCAATGATATTATAATTTGCCATGACATAGAAGCTTTCGTAAAATTTATCGTTGCCAAATTTTATATCAATGTCGAAATATATAAGGAAGTTATGGCACTTAAAGATAATTTCGGGAGTAGCATTTTTATGGGAGCAGTGGTCAAACATGAAACGGTTCCAACAAAAGTTAGTAGGATCATTAAGATTGCAATGAAATAGGACAATGAGGCCATATGCTTCTAAATGGAACAATGGGACTATATATTTTTGGAAAAGAAGGTTGTATGGGGGTTATGTGAAATTATAAACCGATTGCGACTTGGATTAACATGGACAGCAAGCCGAGCATCTGGACGGACATCGTATGAGCGATTCAAAAAGTCGATCGATATACTAAAAAGTGGGTCTAGGATTAATATTTAATAGTGTTCAGCTCAAACGAATAATACCCTCCCACTATTGTGGTGTGGGTATAAATAGTTAGTTTTTAGTCTGGGTCTGTATTTTCTTTCAGAAAGTCTGAGTTTATTGGTGAGAAGGGAGAGAATATTAGCATGCTCTCTTCCCCTTTCACCAGTCAACTCAGACTTTCTGCAAGAAAACTTTTATAGTGTGATGAGTGATGGAATTTTTTGTGCAAAAATTGTAACGAAAACGGGCCAAATTGACTGAGAAAGAGCCACATTCCCCTATTATAGAAATTAAACTTTGAAAAAAATTGTTTTAACAATAGAAATCAGAAAAAGAGCAGGCTTAAGTATTAATTCTGCATTTATTTTTAAATGTTATAAAAAGTATTTACATTTCATCAAATCAAATACAAATTTGCGTTTAACGAGTTCTAAATTGTTATCAGCTATCGTTACTTTAATTTAGAAATGGCGTTTTTAACATATACATTGTTATAAGATTGAGAGATAAAACTTGATAAAAAAGAATACAAAAAAAATCTGATGCATAGTTTTAGAACTTTAAGAAAAGGACATTTCCTAGTTTACGGTAAATTAAATTTGTAATTAAGTTAACAATAATCATGGAAGCCGGGTATATGCATTTGTAAGCTTTTCCTTGTGCGAGCAGTGGAGGGAGGCAAACACAATATATTTATCCATTTAAAAGTTGTTTCTGAAATTTAGCATATTTTTACCCTTTACAGCATTTTTTGCATATATTAGTAAAAACAGCATTTTTTAGTCAATAATGAATATTCCACCTTTTGAAGCATTTTTGAAAAGTTGTTAAATTTATTTAATTGAATATACTTTTTTAATTTTTTATAAGATGCAAATATTATAAAATTGTTTTTAAGTGCATATTTCCGGTTCCACTGACAATAATCAAACTCAGATGGAACTTTTTTATACCCTTCACCGAAGGTAAAAGGGTATATTTAGCTTTGTTATTATTCAACTCTATTTCTTCTTTATACAGGGTGGCCCAAATAAGACCTAGTGATGTTAAACACGTATAACTCTTGTAATAATGGTTTTTTTTAAATAATTTATTTTTTTATATGTTAAATACATTCTATGGAAATTTAACGTGACTATGTGTGAAATATTACATCAGACAAATGGCCACCATTTTGCACGATACAGGCATTGGCTCTTTTTAGCGCATTTTGCATTACACGGCGTAATGTTGCTGGTTGCAGGCGCCGTATTTCATCTCGAATATTCTGCTTGAGTTGCCCAAGTGTCTGTTGTTTGTTAACATATACTTTGTCTTTTAAATAACCCCATAAAAAAATCGGGCGCAGTTAAATCTGGTGAACGAGGAGGCCAAAGGAAATCTGAATTTTTTGAAATTATGCGTTCACCAAAAATTTCACGCAGCATGTCCATAGTTTGCCTAGCAGTATGCGCAGTTGAAACCACAAATAAGGATGTTCCTCCACCATTGGCCGCAAAAAGTTGTCGATCATTGTTCTGTAAGAAGCCCCGGAGACCGTTTCTGGCGTTTCATCCTCATTCTCAAAGAAATATGGGCCGATGATTTTTGTGGCCATAACACCACACCAAACAGTGCATCTGATTGGGTGTGACTGATGCTGATGTATTGCCATTGGATTTTCGGTGCCCCACAACCTACAGTTTTGTTTATTTACATAACCACTTAAATGGTAATCATGTAATCATGGAAGATGTGGGCGCTGATCTTACGTTAACAAAACGGCGATAATTTCGCTGCGTCAGAACAATTGATCGTTGGGAAAAATAATAAAAATAGATAATTTTAATGCGTTGTTGTTGACTGTACGTATTCATTTTAAATTTCCAAGAGTTCAGTAATAATCTGAAAAAAGAAAAAAGAAATTATGTTAAAAAATAAAAAAAGTTATTTGTGTTTCATAGCTGGTCTTATTTCGGCCACCCTGTATATAAAATGTATTGTCACCTGAAATTCAAAAGAGCCTAAAAACCAAAAAATATATGTGAATCTTAAAAAGAGGGAAAAGGGCGAAAGGGCAAAACTCAGTAGTGTCATAAACGGTGATGCCAATATTAAGGAATTTTCCCTTTTTATAGGGATTTTTTCGGAAAACTTAAAGCAAATTCATTCAATTTTAAGGCAAATTCAGGGAATTTTCAAAATATATAATTTTCAATATTTTGTCTAAAAATACGTAAACATTACAATTATTTTCGTTTAAAAAATAAAATTTTTTATATACAGTAGCATTTAAGTACAAATGTAATATTTAACTATGAGCCCTAACAGACTGGCAATCTTCAACAAGTGCCAAAACCATATACGTATATAACAGGGGGTGCCGAATATTCGGGTTGGCATTTGCGAACTATTCGCTTATTTTTGCTTTTTGCATTCGCACTTACATGCGCTAAAATTTATGCAAATATAAAAAGAGAATATTTAATGAATGAAATTTCTGCATATCCGAGAAAAAACACCTTCTAAACGATGAGAAATAAAATCATACAATTTGGAATTTTTAAACAAATTTAATGAAAACTTTTAAGGATATGGAAGGAAATATTTTTAAAAGGAGTTTTTTTTTATATTTTTGTTTAGGGGAACTGAAGTAAATATTTTTTTAAAATTCTACAGAACCTTCCGTTGTATTTTGTACCGAGTTTTCTAAAATATATTAGATACTTATATTAAAAAATTATTTAAAATAAGTATTTTTGAAAAAGGTTAAGTCCCTAAAAAAGGACAAAAAATGAGGAAATGAAAATCAAACACGCAGTTTAACTTAGTTTTGCCTCTAGATTGAAGGATATATATTCGCGTTTCTGCCGAAAAGAAAAAATTTAAATTTGTCACACAGTGTTTTTTTTTTAATTAAGTTATTATATGTATTTATATTTATATATATTTCTTGTTGTTAATAAATGCTTTTATAATAAATGTTAATAAATCCTTTAATTATAATACTTACAAAATGTTAACCATATATGTATTTATAAGTTTGCCTGTTGCTAAAAACAATACATTTTTAACGTAGGGAAAAGTGTAGGGAAAACTTTTTGGTTGTAGGGAAAAAGGGAATTTTTATTACACACTTAGGCATTTTTTGGAGTTCCAGTGTCATCCCTGGCAATAAATCCTATTACTGAGTTTGATCCCAGACTGAAAGACTTTGCGCCTTTCTTGTGCATATACATTTTTAAAAAAGATGACTCCGTTTCCATACATTGATTTATTACCTTCTGTTTATCATTATATTTTTTTTGTGTTAAAAAAAGAAAAAAAATCAAAAGAAACGTTTCATAGAAAAAATTGTCTCTTGTTTTCATTCGGAATTTTGCGCCTATGTTTATGCTTGGGTTTTTATTATTTACTCTAATGGCCTGTTCAACAATCTCGATAGCTAATCGAAGCAATCGCCATCCATTCGCTCGATTTCGAATCAGATTGGGTTCAACCATTTCGACAACTTTCGATCGCTTGCTCTTACGAGTGTCAATATTTGTTACTTACGTATTAAAAAATATAGCATTGCCATATAAGATATTTCTATTATTTTTTGCGTTTTTGTTCAAAAGTATCAAAAATAATACTAATTTGCTTGATAACAAATACAACTGTGTTTGAAATTTTATCAGCTGTATAGAAATGTCAAAAAATAAAAAAAACATTTTGTATTGATACCAAAACTTAAAAAAAGGTTAAATTCAATTAAAAACAAATTATATAAACAAAAAAATAAATTAATTATGCAAACAAATAAATAAACCAATTAAACAATTAAAAAAGCAGCGTCCGATTAATTTTCTGCACTAGGAAAGTTAAATAGTTTCGGGTTTTTCTGCCTTAAAATATGATGTGGTTTACCATCTTCTACTCTGCAATAGAACGCGTAGGTGCAATAGAATGGCATTTAGTTTTTGGCTTCTGCTTTTCCATTGCTCGTTCATCGAAAATTTATTTGCTCCAAACACTGGTGCACCTCTCGCCAACTCAAGATTTTCGTCCATGTATTCGACTAATGTTAGCAGTTGCTACATTGTCGACTTTTTATACCCACACCACAATAGTGGAGAGGGTATTATGAGTTTGTGTATTATTGTAAGTCGATCCAACGATGTCCGTCCTGCTGGCAGGCTGGCTGGCTGTCCACGGAACCTTGTGCGCAAAGTACAAGTCGCAATTTTGCAGATAGTTTGATGAAATTTGGCACATAGGTTCAAATTGGATCAAGGACCTAGATTATTGGAAATGGACCGCATCGGCCCATAATTTTAAGCCCCCATACAAGATTATTTCCGGATAGGGTTTTTGTTCCAATAAATGATCCAATTATTAAATTAAGATTACATTTTGTCCAAACTAATTTATTGCAATCAAAATCATCTTACCATATTTTATTGGAATCGGTCTATATTTGATCATAGCTCCGATACAAATAATACTCCCGAAAATAGATTTTAATGCCATAACTACTTTACAAATGTTAGTATTCACATACAAATTGGCGACAATGGCTTTTACGATAGCTTATATGTCATAACAAAATGTTGTCCTGGTAGGTCCAAAATAAGCCATAGGTCCCATATAAACTCCCATCTTAAAATCTCATATATTTAGATAAAGATATCTAAATAATATTCGGCACCACGAATTTTTAAATGAATCTAATTAAATGAATCATGATTGCCCATAGGTCCCAAATAGAGTACACTCTCAAAAATGGTCGGGATGGTCCGACTATACTTTCTTACTTGTTTAAACTATAATTTTACGTTTAAACAATCAATAAAATATTGTTATTTTACATATGTCCTTACTATTTGTTCTCCATTTTTATTTTTTATTTATTTAAATTTCTCTTAAATTTTTCTTGTTTTTTTAAAATTCAACGATTCGACAACAAAACACCAAGTGAGTGGTTTTGACATTTGTGTTCGTAATCTTGACGATACCTTCGATATTGATAAGCCGCTTTTTGTATGAAAGTACTTACGTTTTCTTTTGAGTTGTCGTTCGTACGAATGTTCGTATAGAATAGAGTTAGTTGAACCCAAATCAGTTTTCGATCGCTTAGAATACGATCAAAGTCGTTCTTTTGAAATCGTTGAACAGGCCATAAGTTGTTTCAGAATTTTTGTTGCATCTGCTCCTATATATTTTTTTATATATTTGCCTTTTCATTTCAATTAGAAGCTCTTTAATTTTTTCTTGTATAAAATATAAAAAAATATTAAAATTTTTTTTTCCTTACTAAATATAATATAAAAAAAAATTAGTAATTTTAATAGAATACTCTCTACACTAATTGAGGTTAAGCAATATAACAAATAGCAATTTTCATTTTATTAAAATTATACATTTTTAATAATAAAAAAAAAAAAAAATTAATAACACATAAGAACCCATTTAATTATTGTTTTTTTTTTCTTTTCAACATGTAGAGTGTTGTTCAATATATTGAATTTTAATAAAATATAAATGGTGATGATTGTGATACACATTATGATGTTGATGATGATGGTAATAGCTGTAGTAAAAGTAGTAGAAATACAAGCATTTCGTTTGTACAGTTTATTATAAACGACTAGTAGTAGGGCTGGAGTACCACCAGAGCCACAGTAATATGTATACATTGTATGAAAGTTATCGAAAAAGATTGAAAAAAACATACTCCATGCCAGTGAATAAAATACATACATCACACAAAGATACTTCTGATAAAGCCAACATAGAGCAAGACAAGAGATGTGATATCATTGAATGATGATAAAGCAATTGATGATATGTTTTCTGTTACATACAGCAAAATATATATATATTTATATATATAGCAAATTTAAAAGCTGCCAAATAATGTTTGACTGTTTATAGCAGGGACCGTAACAGTTATTCCTTTTTTTATAAAAGTCGGATGATAACAGTAACTTTCTGATTTTTATTTTTTTTATAACAAAAATAACAGTTATTTTTTTATTTTAATTTTTTCGAGCAATAATTAAAGCTATTCTCCGAAGAAATTTACGTGTTATAATGCAGTAGAATCGCTAAAAAGTTAACTTTCGAAAAAGTTAATCTCGACGTTAAGTTAACCAAATTTAAGCGCTCATGTGCCGTTCTAAAAAGTTAACTATTAATAAATAGTTAATTAAAAAATTTCAACGAATCCGTACAAAGTATAACAAATCAGATTAGATTTTAAGCCAAAAGTGGAGAGGTTGAACAAAATTTAAAAATACATTCAAAGAAAAACCATTGGCGTTGTATTATTGTATATCTGAAGTAGCCATCTCAAAAATAAATAAAAATGTTACAAAAATTCTCGAGGCTTTGGAGAAACGATAATGAAAATTACACAGGAGAATTTTACGTAGACCGAAATATGCTGATCTTAAAGCAACGAAAACGAAATTGCGCAATGACTGGTCCAATCAAAATATCAAAAGCTTATCACATGTTCGCATTACTGCAACCCAAAAAGACAATAATGTCAGTAATGGATGGCTGGCAAATTGCTTGAAAATACACAGGATTCGCTATCTGAAAATTTCTGCAGAACTCCTTTCATGATATACGTCAGATGTAAAACCTTTAATTTATTTTACAGGACTGATTGTATAATTGAATGTTCAAGAGCAATTGTGAAAATTTAGATCTATCATTCTTTTTTGTAATGATGAAAACTGAGTCCTTGAAATAAATTTATTGTGTTATATTCCAAAAATCAATGAATGTTTGCTATTGCATTTTCTACAATTTAAAACCGTTTATAAAAGTTAATAATTCGAAACAGTTTACAACCCTTGGGACATTTCGGTTAACTTTTCCGCGATTCTACTGCAATTAAGTTGACTTTAAATATTTATTTTAATGTGCATAAGAAATCCCAATGATGATCACACATTTAAATAAATATTTAAAGTCAACTTAATTATTATAACACGTAAATTTCTTTAGAAAATAACTCATAAAAAAAAATATTGTAAAAAAGTGCTATTTTTGATCGAAAAAATAAAAAAATAATTGTTTTTTTTTTTGTTAAAAAAAAATAAAAATCAAGAAATAACTGTTACATTTGATCGAAAAAATAAATATCAAAATTTTAGAAATCAATATATTTTATCATAGAAAAGTTCATAAGGATCCATATCGTTACCTAAAATGCAAAAGGCCCTATCTAACATTTTAAAAATTTTACAAGAGAAGCGAAAACTATTTAATGATATAAATTTATAAATAACATTAAACTGTTTATAATTAATTTTTTTTCTATTTTTCTTGTAAGATCTACGAGTTGTTTTGACAATTATCAGTGTTCCATATTATGCAAATTATTAGTTAGTCGTTTAAGCATTTTTCGCGCTATCGTTTGTAGATAGGGCCTTTTGTTTTTAGTTAATGAAATCGCTAATTCTGGTCGAAAGATTCCAAAATGTTTTGTGGACATTTAAGTTGATGCAATACATCGGAATCAAAGAAAAAGCCGATTTTGAATTTTTGGTTTGTTAGGGCATTATGCGTTTTAGGTAACGATATGGTAAACCTGAATCAGTTTTCCGACATTTACTTCTATATGCTTTTTTATACCCTTCACCATCATGAGGGTATACTAAGTTTGTGATTCTGTGTGAAACATTTTTATAATACATCTAAGACCCCATAAAGTATATATATTCTGGCTCCTTGAGTAATTCTTAGTCGATTTAGACATGTCCGTCTGT
Source organism: Pollenia amentaria (assembly GCA_943735925.1). Classification (NCBI taxonomy): domain Eukaryota; kingdom Metazoa; phylum Arthropoda; class Insecta; order Diptera; family Polleniidae; genus Pollenia; species Pollenia amentaria. The sequence goes on from OX031007.1 coordinate 50,326,704, forward strand.
CTGTCCGTCTGTCTGTCTGTTGAAAACACGCTCACTTTCGAAAAACACAAAAGAAAGAACAAACTTGGTCTCAAATTGGTTGTAGTTATCCTAAGGAGTTTGGGATTGAAATTCAGCAACATCGGTTCAGTAGGATCAGAACTATGAATCAAAATGTGGAACCACCACCTTAACAAAATTTAAATTTTTGATACATAAACTTACATAAATGGTGGAATAATGCACGGAATGATACAAAATATAGCACGAATTTGCTTTATATAACTGCAGATCGTACTGGTAAATTTCGTGAAGAGTGGTCCATAGTTTACCCTTGGCCCCATATAAACCCTACTCCCGGAAAACAGTTTAGTACGCCTAAAACCGCAATAAATAATGCTATTAAATTGAAATTCGGTACGTCACAGTTTCATAGGACGAGAAATCACACTGCCAAATTTCGTAAATATTGGTCCATAATTTACCCTAGGCCCCATAAAAAGCCTACTCTCGGAAAACAGTTTATTGCGACTAAAACCAAAAAAGCCCACTTTGGGAAATTAATTAAATTCGCCTAAAACCATCACAGATATAGATATTGCGGTAAAATTTTTTCCAACTTAGATTCATATTTTTTTTTCAGTATTTATTTATTGAATCTTCATGTATTAAATATGAACTAACAATAATTATTCAAATCTTATCCTAATATTTGCTTTATGTCCTGCCAGTGCCAGACAACAAAGATTTAGTCATGACGGTTTCTGTTCACATGTGTAGGTGTTTATCGCTCATCTGATTGGGTGAGTGCTGCAGTGTCTCTTCTTCTTAAGCGAGTGTGGCCGCCATAATTTAAAATATTTCGAGCTAATGGATTTGGGTGCAGTTCCAGCCTTTTTAAATATTTTACTGCATATTTCGTTATCATAGTTTTTACCAATGGCACATTGAGATCCTTGTGGATATTTGAGTTTTTGACGTTCCAGGGGGCGGCTGTGATTATTCGAAGAAGTTTATTTTGGCGCTTTTGAATTTTTTCGATGTTAGAAGCCGAGGCAGTGCCCCATAACTGAATACCGTAGCACCAAATTGGCTTTAAGATAGAGTTGTAAAGCAGAAGTTTGCAATCGAGACAATGAACAGAATTTCTTACAATAAGCCAATTAATTTGAATTGCTTTTCAATTCATTTGAGTTAATTTAGCTTCTATATGCCATTTCCACGTCAAACGCCATTCTAGATGTATATCGTGGTATTTTACATGTGAGTGTTTGGGTATTATTTGATTATTTATTTTAATAGTGGGGCATGTTTCCCGACGCAATGCGAATGTTATATGTGCGCATTTCTGCTCATTGATCTTTATCCTCCATTTTTTTAACCATATTTCTAGTTTAAATATATGATCCTGTAAGTAACGAGATGCTTCTTGACAGTTTGCGTGTACGCTTAGAAAAGCTGTGTCGTCCGCAAATGTTGAGGTATGGGTGTAGCTGTTTGTTGGCAAGTCCGAAGTATAAATTAAGTATAATAGAGGGCCCAGGATGCTGCCTTGTGGGACTCCAGCGTTAATTGGCTGTGGAGAACTTAAAAATTCGCCTTCTTAGATTCATATGGCCAGCAAAAATACCATGCAAATTTGTGAAATTTACTGTTAACGCTAAAACTAATTACACTGCTGTATTGAAATTTCTATTAATTTATTTTTTGTAATACCAGAAATCAGTCGTCAGAATTTTAGGATGATTGGTCTATAATTTACTATAGGTCCAATACAAATTACGCTCCTTAAAATTATTTTAACTTTTACGAATCATGATATTTTACTCAAGCCAGTTCAAAGTTCTAACAAGAAACGCATAAAATTTTTTTATTGTCAGTCAATAATTTTATTCAGGTCTAAGCCGCAACTAATTTTAATGCTGACGTTCGTTTTGGTGAAGATTAGTTAATAATATATATGTACTTATCATATAGAGCCCACTCGTGTCGGTGGAGGGTATCAAAGATTCGGCACAGGCGAATATAGCACTCTAACTTGTTTTGTGTTAAAATTTCAAAATAGCTGACTTTCGATCCCTGGTTCACAGCTCTTACTCTTTTTTTTTTTGCGGGGGGGGGGGGGAGGGGGGAGGTTAAATTTGGTATGAAGATAACAAATTTTAGCTGCCTGCTGTTGGAAAGCAAAAAAAAAAAATCTAAAAAAAAAACTTAAAACAGGAATCCTGCATCACCAAGGCAAAGAGAATGATTTGGTAGCTTTTAGCAACGATTTAATTACAAATAAAGTAATTTTTAATTGAATAACCACCATGCAATGAAAAACATATATATACGCACACAATTTCTACAGCTATTATTAAAAGAAAAAAATCCTTCAAACACACATATGATGTTACAACAAAATGAAGAAAAAAACATTATCATTTTACTGTTGCATGCAAACAATATTACCATGAAAAAAAACTACAAACTGAAGTTAAAAACATATTGAACGATTTTAAAGCAGTTTTTTTTTGTTAGCCACCAACAAAAAGATGGGTGCTAAATAGATTTTGGCATTCCATTTGTAACACATTGAAATAATCATCGGAGATTCTATAAAGTATATATCGAGCATTTGCTGCAATAGAGTCATGACTCAAATTCGAATTTTAATTTAAATTTTGATTCTTCTCTCTAGAGTTGAGTATATAAGATATTTATATGAAATCTTAACACAATATGAAGAAATGATATGGCGATTAACTACATATTATTAGCTAGTAGGCGGCCCTATGTTCCACTAGGAATTAAATAATAAATTAGCTCAAAAATCAGGTATGAAATTATAAGTCTATACCTCCTGCCGTCTGCTAATCAATTTGGTGAACATGATTTTTCTACAAAAGATTCGTTTGAAAATGGGTCAATTATTTTACCTAGCACTCTTACAAAAGTCTCCTTGGAATACGACTTTTGACATTGTAACAGCCATACATGGTATGCTAAACAAAAAAGTTTAGTAGAAATATATATTTAATAAGAGAAATGATTGGTTACAAAAATGGGCCAATTTCTACTCTTAGCCCCCATACAAATTTTAGTTTTATTTTGGTTGACATTTAAAATTTTTAATAGTTAAATATTTCCTTAGTAGATTACAATTTTACGTCGTTTAATTTAAAATAAAGCTGTTGAGTATCACAAATTCGTCACAGCCGATAATAGTCTTCTCACTTACATTTTATTGAATAAAAAGCCCCAACTATTTATTTTCGCTTTGCTTGTTTTTTTTTTTAGTTGCACAGCAGGCATGTTGTTTTTGATCAGATTAATTTTTTTTTTGCTGTTATTTCATTTTCTGTAGTAAATTACTTATGATCATACAAATATGTATTGGTGGCAAACTGCATTTTTATTCTTTATATTGAATGCTATTGGCTGCTACAGAACATTAGAAGCAAATAGCAGATCTAGCAAATTTTATTACCATCTTTGAAGTCTGTAAATCTTTTTATACCTTTCACCACAGATGTAAATGGTATGAGTAGAAAAGATTTATCGGAGTACCTGCCTCAGGATAGCTTTAACCACTATATAGGTGACAAACATTGTGCTTACTAAAAGCTTCTGTGCTTGAAAAGAGCCAACACAGACTGGTAGCAATTTTGAATGTACATGCCAGTAGAATTTCACTAGCCTTTTGTTTAGGAATTGGAGCTGTCTAAGCTCCACTCAATTAGAGTAGACGGCGGCATCTGTTGAATAGAAACTGAACCTAGGGAAAACCCTCAGCAGGCCGAACTTTCTTACAAGTGGTGAAATAATAGCTCCTGATCGGGCTTTTCTGGATCTTCCTTCCGGCGATGTTAGTTCCACAACACAACCGCCACGGGGTCGCCGAAGGGTTCTAAGCAGTGATGCCAATAGTAGAGAATTTTCCAATTTTGTAGGGATTTTTTTTTTGGAAAATTTAAAGCGTAGGGAAAAGGACAGATTTTTTTATTTTAAGGCAAATGTAGGGAATTTTCAAAATATTATCTCATTTTTAATATATTGTATTAAAATCCGTAAATATTCGTATTATATACACTTAAAAATTTAAATTTTTCACATACAATAGCATTTAAGTACAAATGAGCCCTTACACCCTGGCAATCTTTAACAAGTGCCAAAACCATGTACGTGCTTATTTTGGGGAGTCGAATATTCGGGTTCGCATTTGCGACCTATCCGCTTATTTTTGCTATTTGCATCCGCACTCACATTCGCAAAAACTTATGCGATATTAACAGAGAATAATTAGTGATTGAAATTTTTACATAGCCGAGAAAAAAAAACAATCAATCACACCTTCTAAACTAAGAGAAATAAAATCATACAATATGCAATTAAAAAAATTAATATAATGAAAACTTTTATGGATGTGGAAGGATATATTTTTAAAAGGATTTTTTTTTTATATTTTTGTTTAGGGGAACTGAAGTAAATATTCTTTTAATATTCTACAGAACCTTACCTTTTATATGGTACCGAGGTTGCTAAAAAATATTAGTTACTAATATTAAAAAAAATATTTAAAATAAGTATTCTTTAAATTGGTAAAGTCCTTTGAAAAGGACAAGAGATGAGGGAATTCAAATTAAACACGCAGTTTGACTAAACCTATGGTCACGCTTGTCAAATATTTAATGAAAAAACTGGGCCAAGAAGCAATCTATAATATAATTTCCTTTAATTCCAATATTTATTTTGTTTATAATACCACATCTTACATAAAACAGTTGTTTGCTATGTCTAGCAGCATAATTAATTTTATTTTGTGATATTAAGATCATGTTAAATCTCACTAACTATTAACAAAAGAAGTAATAAGCATAATTTGGTCAAATATTTACTAAGTGTGAAAGTTTAGACTCTTGAGTGAAGGATGTGGCGTTTCTGCCAAAAAAGAAAAAACTTTATTATGTCACACAGCGTTTTTTTTGAATTGAATTTTTATATGTGTGAGTATAGAATTGTACATATTTATTTTGGTATTTTCTTGTTGTTAATAAATACTTTTAAAATAAATGTTAATAAATTCTTTAATTATAATATTTACAAAAATAATACATTTTTAACTTAGGTAATAGTGTAGGGATAATTTTTTTGGTTGTAGGGGAAAAAGGGATTTTTTTTATACGTAGGGATTTGTTTTTTGAAATTTCTATCGGCATCACTGGTTATAAGCCAATATTCAGTCTGGTTTCGTGCCACCAAGAGCTATTGATTCTCAAGTAGGCAGATCGATTATTCAAGTTTTTTCAAAAACCGGGTTTGGAATATTTTCTATTAAAAAACCGGGGTTTGGTTAAGCATTTTTAAAATAACCGGTTAACCGATTTTATTCGAATACTAAAAAAAAAAAATCAAATAAGTTTTGGTAATAAAACGTTATTTTGAATAAAAAACAAAACAATTTACAACCAACAATTCAGAACCAACTAAATACATAGATATGAGTTGAGGTATGTTCAGACCTAACAAATATTTGACGGTAAAATCCAAAAAAGCGTGACCAGTAAATAGATCGAACTTTAGCTTTATTTTTAGCAATTTTTATTTATTTACTAAATTTTATTTGTACGTAATTGTATAATTTAGACAAACGTTTTGCAAAAGCAAATAATAATTTAAAGGAATGTAATAAATTTATTACCTCCCAAATTTATTTTAAATGAGTTTTAATTTGTTGGTGGTTAAGCATGTCTATATGAATCAGTAGACTTCAACGATATTTTTGAAAAGTTGCAAACAAAACCTCTTAGCCAGAATTATTATTTACTTTTTAGCTGAACACGTTTATGTAGTATTTTGAATTGTTCTGGTTTTTTTTTTACAAGAATACACGCCTTTATAAGCGATTTGTATTCAAATTGTTCATAAAGTTTTTTGACTTTTGTTAAATTTTTTTTAACAATCTTCATAAAAAGCGTAATTTTGGCCAATTCAATTAAAAAAAAAACCTTCAATTACTGGTACATTTACAACAAGAGTAAGGAAAACGTATATAAATTACACATTATTAAAATAACCGGTTTAATTTACCAAAATAACCGGCTTATTCGATAGGCGAAAAATGGACTTTTTAAAATAGCCGGCTTGGGAAAGCTAAAATAACCGGTTAAAACCGGTCGAATTGCAAAGCTATAATAACCGGTTAAAACCGGTCGAATAGTAGCCGTTCGATCTGCCTACTCGCAAGGTACCAGATATGATCCCTAGGCAGCCACGATCTCAAGAGACTTTTACCTTAAATAAACTTAGTAGATTTCTGGCAATGCAAAATGGGTTTATAAATGACCAAGTTAAAAACAAATAACTACTTTGGTATTTCAAAAGTAATGGTTTCGGCAAACTAGCGCCCATACCAAAGGAACAAAGAGAAACAAACTTGCTGTTAATATTTCCTTAAAGAGAATTATTTATAAGCAATATGCCAATATAAGTCCATTTATCACCTTTCTCCTATACAAGTGTCCTACAGAATTTAAGCTTTTGTTACGATACGTACAAAATATTTATACACGATAGCCATAAGACAAAAAACAAAATTCGAAAATATCTTAAGTTTCAGTAAGTGAACTCCCATTCATTTTTTATTTAGTCCGTTACAGAACTGGATAGAGTTACACTTTCCAGAGAATTTCGCAACGCTCTCATACAATTATTACAGTAACAGATTGTAGGTTATTAAATTCGTTTTCCTTACTGCTAAAATTTAATTAAAATATAGTTATTTTACGAATCAATTTATTTTTTATTCCAAAAACAAACTACACAGAAAAAATTATTAAATTTCTCCAATCACCAAATTTAATCCAAATTCATAATATCAAGCAAACTAGTTGTTGACTTTGCACCTATTGCCGAAGTGATTATATTGATTACTAAAAATTTTGAAATAATATTTTCAATAAATGATATTTTTAATTTTAATTAAAAAAGTGATCAAAAAACTATGCCATTTCAAACAATGTGTTAATTTATTTAAATAAATATTGAGAATTCCCAACAACAATTCTACATGTTTAAATTATTTTATTTTAAACGAAAAAAGTCAATTAAAATTTTTTTGTTATTTAATTAATATTTTAATTGAAAATGTATTTCAAAACAACTAAAATGTTAATTAAATCAAAATTAAATTTTTAATTTTCTTTCAACAAAAAAAATAATTGATTCAAATATCACATTAATTAAATTTAAATACTTTTTAAACCATTTTTTTAATTGATAAAACACTTTTTTCTGTGTACCAAAATATACTGTTTTTCCGTACTTATATTCTTATGTAGTTTGATTTTTTGTCAGTTAAATTATATATTTTAAAGCAATGATTGTTAAATTTTACGGAATATTCTGTTGAAAAAAAATATATTTAAAATTTTTTGTCAAATTCATTTATTTTAAATGAAATGTAAATGAGCCGTTCTTTAAATAAATTTTTAGTTGTTTTAAATGAATTTTCTGTGGGATTTACCTACATAATATTTTGAGTGAACTGCAGTTTTGAATTACATAAATGTTTTATATTTTATGACTTGGTTCGATTCCGCTCTAAGCCCTCCTTATAAATCAGGGAACAATTCGCTCATAATCAACCAAAGGGTATTAACAAGGGTATTCAAAGGATTTACCGTTGTTCGGTTAATCGATTTATTTTGGTCGATTACCTGTTCGAATAATTTAAAATTGCTTATTTTCGAAAAATGAATAATTCGAATAATTTATGTCGATTAATCGATTAATCGAATATTTGTTTTTACACAGTACATATGTACTAGTTTTTTTTTCTCTTTTATGTAAAGCCACAAGCCGGTACGTTTTAAATGCCCTTTTATTGTTTCTTAACTCATGGAACATTTCCTTCGAGTAATGATTCAGATGAAGAAGATTATTTATTTGTGAAGAATGAAAACAACCTTCTACCAGACCTGAACAAGACTATTAAAAGATTGAAAATTGTTAAGAAATCAAAAAGAGATTCAAGTGGTAATATAATTTTTAGAAAAGACAAGAAAAATAACAGATAAATTGGATATGCTTTATAACGCCTTACTTTCAATCTCTCCAACGTCAACAATAAGTAAAACAGTCTTTTCTAAATCAAGTTTCATCAAAACAAAAGAACACTATCGTTTGATACATAAATATTTTACCCCATATTCATAAAAAATATTTTTGACTTATGAAAGGTTTATTAAACAAATTTTCATAGAAAATTCGTTTAATAAACTTGTTATAAAACCTGAAATATTTTTTATGAATATGGGGGTTAAGCTGTAAACTCTTTTTTTCAAGATTATTTCAGAAGATTAGCTTAAATGTTGATGCTATTTTTTATTAAATAAGGTCTACTCTTTTATTGCATGAAGTACCTTTTGTTATATTGTTGTTAAAAAATATAATTTTTGGTCTCATTTTAAAACTTCTAAACTAGGCAAAATTAAAATTATTCGATCAAGCGAATAATTTAAAATTGTTCGATTATTATTCGATTACATTTTTACCTCGAACAATGATTCGCGCGATTAATATAAAACATCGATTAATTGAATGCCCTAGTACTAACTCAATACTTTAAAATTTTCAGTAGAAGCAAAACTATATTTAATTTAACATTGAAAACATATGATCCAGCAAAGGCTGATGCTTCCTCGGAAGCAGTAATGTAAGGGAGAATTCGAAGTGAACCGCTTACACTTCTATGAAATATTACATGATTTTTATTTGGAATTGCTCGACTAGAAGCTCTGCTTTAGAAATCTGAAAGCCTTTTTCAATTACATGATTTACGTGAATAAAGAAAGTGAAATAATAAAGCATTGGAAAAAAATGATATTTCAGTGTTTAAAAAATTTTTTATAAATCTAAAATATTTTTTTGTAATAAGAGGGTTATAGTTTTATATAAATTTTATTTTATTGTTGTAAAATTAAGTTAAAATTTTTTATATTTTTTATCAAAAGAATACAGGATTTTACTGTTTCAACGAAGCAGTAGAAAATGTAATCTTAAAAAACCGAATAAAAAGCAATTCACTTCTAGTATTAAGTACCGCAATTAAAGATCGCAGCATTATATGTATTATCTTACAGCACTAGATTAAGGCAGTAATTTTAAGAAGCAAAACAAGGAAGCGGTTGGGTTGCCGTATACAAATATACTGCTTCAATATACAATTTTAACATCAACAATTTTAAAATCAACCGTTTCATTTCCAAAAAAGTAGACAAAATAGCACGATATTTTTTACGGCGGGTAGATATGAATATAACGTGTCGATTTTTTCGAAAAAGTGAAAAATAAAAATTTTCAGTTAATAATAGGGTATTCATTTAATCGGGCCTTTGCTCTAATCGGCTAATCGCTCGATTAATTAACCGAGATTTTTGTTTATTCGGATAATAATCGGTTAATTTTGTAATTGATCGGTTAACCGATTAATAAAGTTTTTTTTATAAATTAAGTAGTTTCAATATAAAAAATGCATAAATTATTTATTATTTAAAATTTATTATTAAAAAAAAAAAAACAATAACATGACAAACATAACAATTCTTGAAATAAACGAGCAAATAAACACATAATTCATAAATATGTGATACATATGTATTAATTGAAAAATTAGCTGTAAGATCATTTTATTAGTTATTTCAATAGTTTAAGAAATAATCTTGGTTTAAGTGTTTAGGACTTAAGCGATTATTTTCTTTAGTTTTAATAAAACTTCACTTTGAAAAAATTCTTTCATTTATCTTAGACGTTGGAGAAATTAAAAGCAAGCCATTATACAGAATATCGGATTTCTCAGGCCTCTTCCTGGATTTTTCTAAACATATAAAATCTTCCATTATGTCATTAGAGTCCTGTTTTTTTAACACTTCTAATTGTTTCGGTTAATTCTGTTAAAAGATTGATATGAAAAGATATGAGAAGAAAGAAATAACTAAACGCATACATATAAAATGCACGTTTAAAAAAGCTGTTGTAGCAAACACTTATGTATGTAAAATGAAGATTACTGAACACCTTCTTTGTTGAAAAAATATTTTCTAAACGCATACCATTTTTATATTAAAAATTAAAAATTTTGTTACAACGGTTAATCGACTGAAATTAACCGGTTTAATCGTTAATCGAAAAAAGCCAATTTTAAATTAACCGATCAGTTAATCGGATAGTAATTAATCGGTTAACCGATTAACGGTTAACCGAATGAATACCCTAGTTAATACCCTCCTGTTGATTAAACCTTTTTGGCACACTAAATTATTGAGTAATTATTATAAAAGTATTGTCATTAGTTAATTATACATTACGTTATTTAATAGTGGAGGGTGAAGTGATTAAATATAATAAAAAACTATTAAATTAAGTTTATTAGTTTTCTAGCCATGAGCTGTTAAATCTCATCAAAATGCAACATGTGGAGGTAGGTATCAGTTTGTAAATAATATAACTTGTGTGTAAACTAAATTGTCAAGAATGCCAATAATTGTACAAAATTAATATCCCTAGGGGAAGCGAACTGACACTTAAGTAGTCCCGTGATAGGTCTAGTTCTAACACTTTATACGAATGGGACCTATCACTTTTACATGGAGTTGTCATTGGAGTGGGTCAATTGACACCTAACAGCCACCTTTTGGCAAGTCCCAGATCTATTCTCAATTAACAAGTCCTAGAAGTAAATTTAAGAACCAAATCTTAGAAAGTCCCAAAAAAATGTGCCACACCACCGGTGAATACTGTACTGTAATTTATTACTTTTTTTACTTTTTGGTTCTTCATATACCAGTTAAATGCATGGATCTCCTTTCACTGGTCATGACTTCTTTCTTTTTATACTTGTTCTATTTTCAGAAACCCCAGGACCAGTCTGGAACAATTGACACAAATTTCCTGCAGGGATACAACGAAACATTTGCAATCATGTTTTAATTTGATAAACTAGATAAAACAGTTTTCATAACGGCTTAAATGATACTGTGCCAATTTTGGTACAACGGTTACAAGTGTACTAAAAACATTGTACTCGTCAAAACGCAAACACCCGAATGTGTAAACGACTATGAACATAAACTAAGTTATTTTTGTACACATAAGTCCAGAACTGTAATAAAGCATCTCTATAACGTAAAAATAAAGTTGTTTGTTATATCTTGTGTTTTCGTCGCTACATCCCCAAATAAGAAGGCAATTTCTATATTTGTTTTACATTCATTAGTTGATTTTTCACATGATGTTTGGTATTGAATCTTTTAACACGCGTTGTAAGTTTATAAAAACTAATCGGCAACAACATTTTGGTACCACTTATCACTTTAGCGGTTTAGAAAATGCCGAAAATGCGATTATAGACGATAATGGCGATGCCTTGGAATATGATTTAGTCATAATTTCTCCAGAACCAAAAATAAAACGCTTTTGACGACAATAAAACTTCAAAAAGTTTGCCAAATTACGTTGGTGGTGAAGTCGAGGTATTTGTTCATAACTTTGGTACTCTTTCGGATTCCGATAGCAGCAGGGAAGATAAACCATTATCTGCCTAAAGAGCTCAAAATAGCACAAATTTCCCACGATGTAAAGAGCAAAGTAAGGCACCAATGAATGTCGATTTTACACAGATGTACGCTAGTCAAAATAATCGACACAACTTTAGTGTTACTGTTGCAGAACTGAAGACTTTCTTTGGGATACTAATTCTGTGTGGTTATCACAAACTGTGAAGAGAAGGTATGTATTGGACTTTAGATGAAAATACTGAAGCCGACATCAATGGCTATGTCCAGGAACAGGTTTACGCAAAAAAAAAAAAAAAAAATACACACCCTGTTGATAATAACCATGCTCCGAACACTACCGATAAAATCTTCAAACTACGGAAACTTTCCGATATGCATATGCTTATATAAAACTGGACGGCGCTGATCATATTCCTGAAAAGCTTCCACATCATTTGCGTTACTCCATCTGCAACGACAGAATCCGTTGGTCTTGAAAAAGTACCAAAAAAAAAAAAACACTTTGCATTGAAAAATGTTGTTTCGCAAAATTTCACTTATAAGTAAAATCCCTGTAAAATCCAGCAAACTATTTTATTGTTTTTTAATTTTTTTTTATTCCTCTGTTTATTTGTATTACTAATAATAATTAAAAAAATTAAATTTTTAAATTTGCCCTTGTAGTTTTGTTTGGCCATAAATGGGTCTAGTGCGAATTGTCTTTTAATATTATGGTAATAAAAACTAGTGTAAATAACAAAGTTGTATTTTTGCTATGAGTTTTGTACCAACAAAGCATCATTTGCAGGAAGTTCAGCTTTACTATTTCAATTTAAAAAAAGTGTGTTTATCTGCTCTCTTTTTTAATTGATCACTGAAGCTTATTCTGAATATGCTTCATTGATTTAAAAGTGCGGAAGGTTATTTATGCAGCTTGGAAGTAGGGATCATAGCTGCCGTTTTTGGTTATTTCTAACCAAAATTGGTTATATTTTTTTCTCATTGTGGAGATGTGAATATTTTTTTCATTTTGGTTTCTTTTTTCTAAAATATAAAACACATATGAATATGTTTTTCTTGATACACTTGCATCGCGTATTTCGATTCGAAGAGAATTATTTACGACTTTGAGTAATGTGTACTTAGCACTACGATTTTCTCATTATTTGCTTAAAGTGAACGGATAATTTATCGAAAACAAAAAATCTCTTTCAAAACAGCTACCAGATATTTTATTTAAGATATTTAAGAAAAAATTGCCAAATGTGATTTTTATATTAGAAATGGTCATGTTTTGAAATTGAAATCAAATGAAGTTTTTATCGATGGAGGTTTACAATGAATTTAATAGTAGCAAAGACAAGTGGTACTTTTGAAATCAATTTCCGAATATGACTGAAAAAGTACACAAAAGTAGTTTTAGTGTTTCTAAAAATTTTAATAAAAGTAAAATGCTCTAAATTTACTTAAATTTTAAGTAGTATATTTAAATATATTGAAATACACATAGGAATTTCAAAGATTTTTGAAAAATAAATTGATATATAATCTATAATTTTAGAATTTATGGAATTAACTGTAAGAAAATGACGCGTGATTTTAAATTTTACTTGTTTTAACCTGTCGGTATCTATATTTAATTAATTTTTTTTAGATATGTTCCCGAAGCTCCTATAAGGAGCATAGGGCCCCAATAATGATAATGATTTAGATAATGATTTTTAATTAATAAAAAAAAATCTTTGACTGTCAGTCATATACTTTTTGTCCATCGTATGTACGTTTTGAAATACGAATTTATTTATATGCGCTATAATATTGTACAATGATTCACAAAATATTTCAAATAGAAAATTGTAATAATAGCAATTATAAACTTAAGATACAATTTACAAACAAGAGAATCAAGTTATACCCATTTTTATAATATATTAGATATATGTAAATTAGAAAATATTCACATATCGCCGATAGTTTCCAATTGCGCCATATCGCCAATCGTAAATGTCCATCTCCAAAGTTAAATTACCACATTTAACAGCCCTGCCATTGACAGTTTAAAATCGGAAAACCTTTAAATTTTTCCATTTTTAGTATTTATAACTGTGAAATAGAAATTTCAAAAAAAAAAAAAACATTCAATATACTAACGTTCAATAAACTGAAATTTGTATGAAAATTTAACGGGCTTAACTCTTATAAAATAAAATAATTTTTTATGAAAAAAGTCTCAAATAAATAAAAACTTTAAATTCAAGTTTCTCATTATGTACAACAGAGCGATTAAAAAAAAAAAAAGTAATTTTGTTACCCCTCTGAAAATAAAGCTTGATATGTTTTATGATGATTCCCAAGATATTTTGGTTCTAGCGTTGACCATCCGTGAGCTGGACCATTTTTAATAAAGGTCTTTTTTTACTCCAAGACGACATAAAAAAAATTTTGTATCATCGAAAAGAGTTTCTGAAACAGCATCCAATGGTATATAAAACTTGACCACTTGCGACCTACTAATTGAGATATTTAACTAAATACGTATTTCCGTTTCGGGTTTTCATACAAATTCTACGTATGTGGAAGTAATGTTCTGCTTTTCAAATTGAATCTGTTTTAAAATAATGTTAATATACTTTTTTTTTGTAATTATTCACAAAAACGTGAAAATCGCGATATATTTTATCTCTTTTCATTTATAGGCAATATGGGTATACAATATTTTCAATTTTCAATTTAAAAAAAATACCAGATTTTATTTATGTCGTCTTGGAGCAAAGTACAAAAAAATTCGAAAAACTGAAAAAAACCTTTTTTAAAAATGGTCCAGCTCACGGATGGTCAACGCTAGAACCAAAATATTTTGGGAATCATCATAAAACATATCAAGCTTTTTTCGGCTCCACACAACTTGTGTCGGTCTAATGCACAAGAATTACATTTCTAGTCTTGTTTTCTTAATTAGTAATTAATATTTTCCTATTGTGTGCAATAGGATGCTTTTATCAATTAACAAAACGCATTTCTAATTTGGCTATATTTTTTCAAATTTGGTTACTTTTTCAAAAATTTTAGTTGTAAAAATTGTATTAGTCGTGGCAGCACTGGTGGTGATATTGATGCGTTAGGCAAACACTGCCCTGGTTAGCAAAACAAAAGTTCGCGGATAATTAATTGTAAAAGTCAAGAGGACTGAGAATTATTGTCTGTTGTCAAAGTCAAGAGGAATTTGGATAAATATTGAAAGCTACATCAGCAGTAATTAAAAAATATTTTTTTGGCAGCAGGATTAATTCAAAATCAGGAAAATGGATATGGGTTAGAGCCGAGAGACGTTGAAATACTATTTTGAATGTCCGAAATGCTCCTTGAGTACAAAAAAAAGAAGGAATTTGTGTGAAAAATTGTTACTGGCGATACAATGCAGCCATTACGAATACCCGCAGTGCAAAAAATCATTTGATAAGTCCTACCAATCAGCCGAATCAATGCCAAAGCCGAAAATTCAAGATATTGCTCTGTATATCCTGAGACCAGATGGGACGTTTAAAGAAAATGCGACCAGACATTAAGCAATAATATTTCGTCATGACAACGCTCGGCAATATGTTGTCTAGAGAGTTTTTATTTTCAATCGGACTACCGTTTGTTTTGACAGATGCAGAAAGCTTTTAACTGGAATATGCTTGACTTAATAACAGAAAAGAAAATGATTCGCTCTTGGCTTAAAAAATTAGCAGTTTTTTTTTTTTGGCGCGAAATGTTGCTAGAAAGATGAGAAAGTGTTATATCTACCGATGAACATTTTTATGGAAACTTTTACTAGAGCAACCATTTTTTAAAAAAATTTGGCTATAGCAAAGATTTTCAAAGAAACTGTTGCTGTAGCATAATTTTTAAATACAAATATCTGCAATAGCAAAATTTCCCCAACAATAATAAAAATTATTTCCTACAGAAGCTTTTGCCTATTTTACCAATTCTATTTAAATATAAATTTATGTTTTAAATTCGTTTTTCATGTCAAATAAAAATAATGTTATATGTAGTTAAATAGAATTGGTGAAATAGGCCCTTAGTTTATTAAAAGTTTTTCTAAAAGTGCTATATTATTTTCCACTACTGCTTTACATTCCACATATATTATATCCCAGCGTTAACTATGGAAAGGATCGCAAGTGGCAGGCCTTTTTGAAGGCCTCTTAACTCGTTTCTAAAAGATTCGCTTCGTATGATATTCTGCCTTCAAAAGTATGCCTTCTAGTAGGTTTACATTTGGTTTTGAAAGATCTACCAACATATTCAGAACGCATTCGCTACTCCCTTCTTTAAGAAGGAAAAAAGGAAGTTGTTCAGTTTTATTTTTATTTTTTTTAGTGATCTTCTTTATTCCCTTCTTTAGGAAGGGAACGCATTTGTTATTATAGGGAGTGTAGAAGGGCTGGCTCCCAACGGCAACCTGTGTAAAAAATAAATAAGTATGGAATGCGCCGAGGAGGACTTGTGTCTGCTAAATAAGGCCTTCTCATAAGGCCTCTTTTCTCATTAATTTTACCGCTGGGATATGAGCTCATTCTCACAGTTGGTAACATTTGTTTGGTATTTCTGTTGCTTTTGTGTTTGTTAAATTTTTTGTTTGTTTTTACAATATTTTTTTTTTTAATTTTTTGTTCTGTCCAGTGGTCGTTTTATTTCATTTGAGCTTTTAACTTTTTTGCTGTGATTTTTTTTCGTTGTTGTTGTTGTATGTGTTATGTTGTAAATACTTTTCATTTTAATTGTAAATTAATTGCTTCATCATTGGCCAAAACAAAAACTGCTTCTGCAGCTATGGCTACTGAGAGTACACCACAGTGGCAATGGCATGTTGCTACTGATTTAACCTCGTTTATACTCTTATGCAAATACACTGCTGAGAGAGAAAAAAAAAAATAAAATAAATGCAAGTACTTATGTATGAGCATTATTTTTGAAATGGGTGTGTGTATTCGTAAAGGCCAGTTGGCGATATAATCAGTATGTAATTCAGTTCAAAATATGCAAGCTGGCCTTTTTAACTTCAGTAGAGGGATAACATCAAAAGTTGTTTTTAAAATATGTTAACGAACGGGGAGTTTTATTTTACAAACGAACAATAGCCCGAAGTAATACCTGAACAATAACGGAAACTAGATTCTGAACTAAAACTGAAGTTGGAACTGAACTATAACCTGCATTAAGATCTTAGCTACAACCTAAACAATAATCTGAACAGAGATTTGAGCTGAAACCTAAACTAGAACCTAAGCTAGAGCCTCAACTAAACTATCAGCGAGAAACTGGACAAAAATAAAAACTTAAACCTACACTAGAACCTGAGCTAGAATCTGACCAAAATCCTGAAATAAAACTTGAGGTAAAAGCAGAACTTAAACCTGTACTAGAACCAAAACTGTAACCTCAGCCAGAATTTCTTCAGCCGCAAAATTCCTAATTTGCTACTTACTACCAATTACTAAAGGACTTTTCAGCTTACACTCGTTTCATCACATGCATTTGTTTTATATTTGTAGTAATTATTTGAATAGTTTTATTTGCGTATTGATTACATTTTTTGGTTTTTGTGGTTTTTACTGTGTAAATGTCGGTAATTTTGTGTATAAAAAGAAATCATTTCCATTTTAATTTTATTTTTTACACATTCTGATACTGGAGGTTGCTAGTAATTTTGTTTTTGTTTTAATTGCTGTTGCTGCCCTTGCTCCAGTGGTAATCATTAACAAAGTAAAGGCTAAAATTATATTGTTTGGGTTTAAAGCAAAAAATTTTAACAAAAAACAGAAGAAAAAATTGGTTTTAAAAATTAAGAAATTTATTTTCGTTTATGAAATAGAATCTGAGAATTTCAGTTTTAATGTTGAATTTCATTTTTATTATAATTTTTTTTTTTATATTAATGTGTATGAAAGCTTTATAAATTGTAGGGCCTAATCATGTAAAACGCAGCCTAACGCCAAAGAATAACATTGAAAGCACAAACAATGTCATAAATATTTTGTAATTTCGTTGTTGCTTTCAACAGAAATTCATGTACCGTTTTGAAATCTTTAACGCCACAAGCTATGCAGGGGCTAATCACTAAACTATCGTATCGAGTAAACTGTCGTATTTTTCTGCATACGATAGACACTGACGTATCGAATGAAAACTCGAGAGATGTTATATCTTTGGTTACTCGATATCGAATTATATCATCTCAAATTACGATACATTTCATGCGATATCGAGTGTCAGGATAACAATATATAAAATTTCGATCAGTTTTGCTCGATATCGTATGCGGTGATTAGACCCCAGCGTTTGAAATTTTAAAACGCAGTGTGAATTTCTGTAGAAAACAACAACAAAATTACAAAATATTCATGACATTGTTTGTGCTTTCAATGTTATTCTTTGGCGTTGGGCTGCGTTTTACATGATTAATCGAATTAATATAAAAAAAATTTCGTTTATCGAAATAATGGTGCTATTATTGCAACTAGGCGTATGATCAATTCATAATTAATCATACGCATGACATGTCAGTATTTTCTGCATTTTCATTACAAATAAAAGTAGAAATTCCCCTTTGTTCTGCAAACCGAATCGATTTGAAAACGTGTGATTTTTTCAATTTGAAAAGTAAAGCATTTGGTTTTCTGTTAATCGCACGATTTGCATTATTCGAAGCCATTTTCGAACAAAGGCAATTAAACGTCAAAGTAAAAAAAAGTATCAGCTGTTTACTGCTGGAGGAAAATTTAAATGATAATTTGGTTTTTCAAAGAAAATTTTATATTGTTATTTTAAATGCCCGGAGCTTTCAGAATAATTTATAAATCTTATGATTTTAAAAAAATTAACAAATTTGTAAGAGTTAGAAAAATTATTGTTTAATTAAATGTTTTTTTTTACAATAAGCAAAATAAGACTTGGAACTTTTAAAATATACCGTGCTTACTTAATTTCTGTAAGCTTTATTTAAAAAAAAAACAGCTTTCGATTTGCTTTCGACCAGGTTTATGTAGTCGATTTCAAATCGAATGAAATTGTGCGAATTCGGTTTTGAAAACACCGAAATATTCGGATTCGTTTTAAAACCGAAAAATTGATTCGGATTCGGATTCGGTTTGCAGAACAGTGGGAATTGTCTCTAATCACCAAATTCATACCAAATTCATAGAATCAAGCAAACAATTTGCTGATTTTGCATCTATTACCAAAATGATTATACTGATTAGCAAAATTGTAAAAATTTTAAATGTTGAATATTTTTTTTCAATAAACGATGTTTTTAATTTTAATGAATAAAGTGATCAAACAACTTTATCGTTTCAAACAATGTTATAATTGATTAAATTAAATAATGCCTAGATTTTGACAAGTCCCAACAACAATTCTGCTAGTTTAAATTATTTTATTTTAAACGAAAAAAATCAATTAAGTTTTTAAAGATTTTTTTTAAAATAACTAAAATGTAAATTAAATCAAAATTATATTATTCATTTTCAATTGTTATTGTGGTTATTTTATTAAACTGTTTAAGTTCTTAATTTTTAATATTTTAATTTTTAATATTTTATTCAGGCTAAAGTTCATTAAATTTAATTTTCAGTAAATTATTTTTATGAAGAAAGGAATTTTTACAATGAATGAATTAAAACTTATTGATAATTTTTCATTTTTGACTGAGCTGGCTCAAAAAAACTACTGATGATTTTTTCTGTGACTTAATAAATAGAACAACTAAAAAATTATTTTAAAAATTATCCTTAACTCTATAAAATACTTTTTTTTTTAACATTTAGAGTACTTTTAAAGTTGTCGTGGAATTTTCTCTTTTTTTTATATTTTACCTTTGTCTTAAAATAAAAATTTAATATAAAAAATCTTATATATTATTTAAAACTCCTAATGTACTCTTATGTTATCATTAATTTAACCCACATCATTAACACAGACGAAAGTGACTGAAAAAAATGTCGAAATAAAAGTGAACAAGTCGCTAGAGCACTAACTTTAAATTAACACTTCACTTTTAGAACCATTGACAAAAACAAAATAAAAAGTCAAAATAAGAAAAGGACATAAAATTGAATTTTTTTTTGCTAAGACGGTTGTTTTGTTTGATACAAGGCACTAAAATGGCTGTCACCTGTCAACGCATACTCTAAGTAGAACATCCGAAATAAGAAGGGGGCAGAAGACAATAACGGTTGTATAGAACTTTAAACAACATATACAATAATATGAAGTAATGATGAATGACGAATACACTAAAAAAAAAAGTAGGAACAGGAAAAACACTGATTCATTTACGCAGAGAAAAACATGGTTAGAGTATGGTCAAGAAAACATATTATGGTCCCCGCAATGGCAACAAACAAACTATTGAAATTTTTAACATAAATTTTTCAAGGATTGATAATATTTTGTTTCTATTAAACAGCTACTTAGTCGGTCGTCAATTTATTATAAAAGAAGGCGAATTTTTAAGTTTTCCACAGCCAATTAGCGCTGGAGTCCCACAAGGCAGCATCCTGGGCCCTCTATTATACTTAATTTATACTTCGGACTTGCCAACAAACAGCTACACCCATACCTCAACATTTGCGGACGACACAGCTTTTCTAAGCGTACACGCAAACTGTCAAGAAGCATCTCGTTATCTACAGGATCATATATTTGAACTAGAAAGGTGGTTAAAAAAATGGAGGATAAAGATCAATGAGCAAAAATGCGCACATATAACATTTACATTGCGTCGGGAAACATGCCCCCCTATTAAAATAAATAATCAAATAATACCCCAACACTCGCATGTAAAATACCTCGGTATACATCTAGATCGGCGTTTAACGTGGAAATGGCATATAGAAGCGAAATTAACTCAAATGAAACTAAAAGCAATCCAAATTAATTGGCTTATTGGAAGAAATTCTGTTCTTAGTCTCGATTGCAAACTTCTACTCTACAACTCTATCTTAAAGCCAATTTGGTGCTACGGTATTCAGTTATGGGGCACTGCCTCGGCTTCTAACATCGAAAAAATTCAAAGGCGCCAAAATAAACTTCTTCGAATAATCACAGCCGCCCCCTGGTACGTCAAAAACTCAAATATCCACAAGGATCTCAATGTGCCATTAGTAAAAACTATGATAACGAAATATGCAGTAAAATATTTAAAAAGGCTGGAACTGCACCCAAATCCATTAGCTAGAAATATTTTAAATTATGGCGGCCACACTCGCTTAAGAAGAAGAGACACTGCAGCACTCACCCAATCAGATGAGCGATAAACACCTACACATGTAAACAGAAACCGTGATGACTAAATCTTTTGTGTTTGGCACTGGCAGGACATAAAGCAAATATTAGGATAAGATTTGATTAATTATTGTTAGTTCATATTTAATATATGAAGATTCAATAAATAAATAATGAAAAAAAAAAAAAAAAAAATTTAACAGTAAAGTGGTGACACTCCTTGAAACTTCAAATATGGCTGAATTTATCAATATAATGTTTTAATAAAATAAATCTCCAACCATACACTTAAACATATTATGGTTACTTTAACCATCTTATTGTCATCGGTAACCATATTATGTATAAGTTCATCCATTCAAAAGCCATAACCATATTATGGTTGTCTCCAAACATGTTGTTCATTAAAAATATTGTTTGCCTTAGTAATTTTTAAACTTCCCTCGTACATTTATTTATTTGTTTCTTATTTTGTTTTACATACATTTGTCTTTTCTTTACATATTAAAGTAACGGTAGAATCATTCGATGTTTCATACTTAATGCTTAAATGTAAATAATAGTTTTAAGAAGTTCTTTTGTTATAAATAAATTAGTCTATAAATGAACATCAATCGAAACGCATTGACTTTGTTATTAGACAGTTTGGTGACCCCGACGTGATCGTCGTGAGATTTAAAGAGAGTTAATTGTGTTTATTTATTACTGCGCTTAATAGTAAACTACAAAAAAAAAAACTGTGTTTTATGGTAGCTGCTTATTGTTTAAATAAATAAGTAGTGAAAAAAAACTTAATTTTTGTGTTGTTGCATATAATAAAAAAAAGTTATATCGGATTGCAAATTCTTTGCCCAGCTGCAAAAAGTAAAAACCTTATAACTAAAGGAAAAAATATAGAGTGAACAATTTTAACAAAACTAAACTGTTTTTTGTTTTTAATAAAATATGAGTACTATTGAAACTCTACGTAATAAAAGGTCAAATATTAAGGGTACAGCCACAAGGCTGGAAAACTTCTTATCAAATGTGAACAGTGAAACTTCACTTTTTGAGCTATGTGCCAGGCTTGAAAAATTAGAAATCCTTTATGAAAATTTTCAAGCAATGGATATTGAAATGGCTGCCCATGGCGATGCTGCTAAAGACCGTGATAATGAATTGGAGGAATTTGAAGCCAAATATTATCGAGTTAAAAATAAATATTGTGAACTTATTGATTCTCGACTCCAAGCTTCTAATGTTGTTGGTGATCCACTAAATTCCACAACGATGCATCAAGATGCCATGCATAAGCTTTTGGAATCCCAAGCAGCGTTTTTAGAAAAATTATCAGCATTACAATCATCTTCTACATCTGCAAGTCCAGCCTCATTATCGCAAACTGCCAATTCGTCTATCCAGACTGATGTCCGACTTCCAAAACTAAATATACCAGAATTTGAAGGTAACTATTCTGACTTCAAATCGTTTTTTGATTTATTTAGCAGCTCTGTGCACAACAATCATTCGCTAACTGCATCGCAGAAGTTCCAATACCTTAAAGGCCTGTTAAAGGGTGAGCCTGCTATGCTTATAAGACATCTTCCTGTGTCCGATCAAAACTATGTGGAAGCTATGAAAAAGATTCAAGAGCGTTATGATAAGCCCTCGCTGGTAATTGATTCCTTGATTGAAACGTTTTTATCTATTTCTAAAGCAGATGGTCCTCAAGGCATTAGAAATGTCTCTAATATTGCTGATGAAGTTATACGAGGTCTGCGAGCACAAGGCCCTGAGGCAGAAAAACGCGATCCTTGGCTGATACACCTTTTACTGAAAAAGGTTGACAGAGAAACTCATCAATCATGGGCTGAATATTGTAGTAAAACGACTTTTCCTACGCTGGATAGTTTTATTAATTTTATTAATGAACGCTGTGATGCTCTAGAACGTGTGCCATCTGCAAGTGATAAACAACGTTATACTGCGTCACAAGTAAAAAGTAAGTCCGTACGATCATATAACAGTGTTATGAAAAGAGCGTGTGTGGCCTGTTCACAGAATCATCACCTGGCCTATTGTCCAACTTTTACCAAGAAGCCTGTAGCTAGCCGTATAAGTTTTGTGAAAGAGAATAAACTGTGTTTTAATTGCCTAAAATCGGGACATATGGTAACAAATTGTCCATCAAAGCACGTTTGTGAGACCTGTAAAGGTCACCACCATTCTTGTATTCATTTGGAACGTAATTTAACTCAAGTTGCAACAGTAAAGAGTGTGGATGCTGGTTTGGCAGAGGATGGTGGTTCTAAAACATCTGAAACTGCTATCAACTCTGCACCTATTTCTGACTCATCAGTGAATCTAGCCGCATTAACTGAGGTAAGAAATTTAAATATGCTTTTACCCACAGCCACTGTTCTGGTTAAAGACAACCTGGGTAGCCACCAAAGTTGTAATATTTTACTTGATTCTGGATGTCAAAACACATTAATTTCTGAACGATGTGCTAATAGACTTGGACTACAACGAACACCATCAAAAATATTCGTAAGTGGATTAGGGAACAATAAAGCAGGTGCGACAAGAGGAGCAGTCGAATTACAGGTAAAATCTTTATATAATCCTGATTCTA
The DNA here is from genome assembly GCA_943735925.1 of Pollenia amentaria. Taxonomy (NCBI): domain Eukaryota; kingdom Metazoa; phylum Arthropoda; class Insecta; order Diptera; family Polleniidae; genus Pollenia; species Pollenia amentaria. The sequence goes on from OX031007.1 coordinate 50,350,113, forward strand.
TTGTCATGCTAGCCCATGTTTTTAAGAGTCTTACCTCCCAATTGCCATGCTCTCCTCTTACTATAAACTATTGGGATGATGTAAAAAATTTGTCTCTTGCTGACCCAAACTTTGATACTCCGAAAGATATTGACATCTTGGTGGGATACGACTATTTTTTCACCCTTTTAAGAGATGGCCGTATTGTTAAAGATGGTAATTTACTGGCACAAAATACTATGTTTGGCTACGTACTATGTGGCGGTTGTAATATCGAATCCAATATGAGTGCTTGCCACGTGATGACAAAATACTCATCAGATGACGATTTAAATAAAACCATACAGTTATTTTGGAAAATTGAAAGTGTACCTCAGCTTAAACCCAGCTTTACCGTTGAAGATCAACAAACTGAAGATTTTTATAAATCAACTACTACCCGTGATAAAAGGTATTCTGTTAGACTTCCATTCTCTCAAAAACTAGATATTGGTGAGTCCTTTACTGGCGCTCTGAAAAGACTAATAACTATGGAGAGAAAATTTAAATCGAATCCGGAGTTAATGCTAGCTTATTCAGAATTTATGAATGAATACCTGTTACTGGGTCATATGAAACTTGTGCCCCATAATGAAATAAATGATCCATCTAAACAAGTTTATTATCTGCCGCACCATGCTGTGCTTAAAGAAAATAGTCTGACCACCAAACTCCGAGTGGTGTTTGATGGTTCCGCTAAATCTTCTAATGGAAAATCACTTAATGATAATTTACTTAAAGGCCCAATATTACAACAAGACCTAGTGGCAGTAATTTTAAGATATAGGTGCAAGAAATATTGTTTTTCCGCAGACATTAAACAGATGTTTAGAATGATAAACGTTCATGAGTGCGACCAAGACTATCAGCGTATATTATGGCGTGAATCACCTACTGATCAGGTTCAACACTATCGGCTTACTACCGTGACATATGGCACTCGACCTGCGCCCTATCTTTCACTTCGCACTCTTCTGCAACTGAGTGACGACGAAAAGAATCGCTATCCCATGGGTAGTGCAGCCGTCAAAAACTCATTTTACGTCGACGACTGCATGGCAGGCTCTAATACAATAGAGGAGGCTCAAGAGCTAGCTGATCAGTTAAACAAATTGCTCATGGCTGGCGGTTTTCATCTAAGAAAGTGGGCTACTAATGATAGCAGAATTCTTCAAAAAATTCCAGATTGTAATAAAATTGAAAGCATAGTAGATATCCCTTCAGACATAACTGTTTGTCTCCTTGGTATTATTTGGGATCCTATTAAGGACTGCTTTTCGTATAAGGTAAAAGAAAGAGACTATTGTCTTGACACCAAAAGGAACCTGCTTTCTGAGATATCTAAAATTTTTGATCCCCTTGGCTGGATCTCACCTGCAATTATTTCAGTAAAAATAATTATTCAACGTTTGTGGCTATCAAATCTGGATTGGGACGAGCCGTTGCCTAATGATATATTACATGAAATCAAATTACTATTTTCAGAATTTCATTTACTTAATAATATTAATATCCCCCGACTTATTTTTTCTACAGAGGAAAATATAACCTTTCATGGATTTTGCGATGCTTCTAGCGTCGCTTATGCTGCTGTGATTTACTGTCGCAAGGTATCAGCGGATGGTAAAGTATCCACCAACCTCGTCATCTCTAAAACGAAGGTGGCTCCAATTGCATCGTATTCAATTCCCCGGCTGGAACTTTGTGCGGCATATCTGCTAACGCAACTATTTGAATATCTATCTTCTGTTATCAGCGTAACCTTGGAGGATGTAGTTTGCTGGTCTGATAGCAAAACAGTGCTGGCATGGCTTTCTTCACACCCATCAAAGTGGAAAACCTTTATAAGCCATCGAACATCTTATATTTTGGAAACAATTCCAAGATTAAACTGGCGATATGTTCCCAGTAAGCAGAATCCCGCCGATGCTGCTAGCAGAGGCATTAGATCCAGTTATTTAATAAGTGACGAAATGTGGTTTAACGGGCCGTCATGGCTGCCTAAAGAAGATAGTTACTGGCCAGTCCAAGGCTCCGCGAAAAATACTACCAGTGAAGAACTTCGTCCTGGTAATCAAGTAGCTCTTCCTTCAACCACATACAACCAAGATGTTATTGGTAGAATAAACGAAAGAATTTCCCGTTGGCCTAAAATGGTGAGAGTACTTGCTTACTGCTTCAGATATCTTAGTAATCTTAAATCCAAAACTAAAACCAACTCCCCCCTTCAAGTTAATGAACTAAAACATGCGGAAGTAGAAATTTTTAAATATTACCAGACACAAAACTTTGCTGAAGTTATTGAGACACTTAAAATTGGCCACGCTACCTTAACTAATAAAAAACTTAAGAAACTATCACCGTTTCAAGATTCTGATGGGCTGCTACGTGTTGGGGGAAGATTAACTAAAGCCGATATATCATACGACAGCCAACATCAAATAATTCTACATAAAGACAGTCCTATTGTACGCAAAATTGTACATGATTTACACATACAAAATCTTCATGCCGGAATAACTTTGTTAATTGCTACACTGCGCCAAAAATATTGGATAATTGGTGCACGAGAAATTGTAAAAGTCATTACTCAGCAGTGTGGAGTTTGTCTTCGCTACAATTCACGGGTCCAAGAGCAACTTATGGGCGACTTGCCCAAGTGTAGAGTCAACGCTGCTTTTCCATTTTACGAAGTTGGATGTGATTATGCTGGACCAATATTATATAAACAAAGAACTGGACGAAAGTCTCCAATTGTTAAAGCATATATTGCTGTTTTTATTTGCCTGGTGACCAAAGCAGTGCACTTGGAACTCGTTTCCGACTTAAGTACTGATGCCTTTTTAGCTGCGCTTGACCGATTTGTAGCCAGAAGAGGACTATGTGCGCATATTCATAGTGATAACGGCACTAACTTCCGTGGAGCTGCCAGGAAGCTTAACGAAATTCATCAGATGGTAACTTCTTTTAAATCTAACAATAAAATTTCGAATTTTTTGTCTTCCAAAGGTATACAGTGGCACTTTATTCCGCCTAGTGCCCCACATTTTGGTGGAGCTTGGGAATCGACAGTCAAGTCGATGAAGTTTCATTTACAAAGAACTATGGGTCAAGCTACTCTTACTTTTGAAGAGTTGACAACTCTCCTAGCTAGAATTGAAGCCATATTAAATTCTCGGCCTTTAGTCCAAGCTGACTCGGATGACATTCCATACTTATCGCCTGGACATTTCTTAGTTGGAAGACCTCTTAATGCTTTGCCAGAAACAGATGTCACTCATTTGAATACTTCTTCATTATCCAAATGGCGACTAGTACAACAACTAACTCAATATTTTTGGTCTCGTTGGTCAACTGAGTATCTACTCTCACTTCAACCGAAATCTAAATGGCTAAAAAAGAAGTCTAACTTATGTGTTGGCGACATCGTCTTGCTACGTGAGGACAATCAACCCCCCGCTTCCTGGAAGCTGGGTCGTATCATTGAAACTCATGCTGGGTCTGACGGTCTTGTAAGAGTAGTTACTGTCAAGACGGAAAATTCAACTTTCAAAAGGCCTATTGCTAAACTTCACCCATTGCCAAAGGAATGTTGAACGTCGTTCAAGGCTGGCGGAAATGTTCATTAAAAATATTGTTTGCCTTAGTAATTTTTAAACTTCCCTCGTACATTTATTTATTTGTTTCTTATTTTGTTTTACATACATTTGTCTTTTCTTTACATATTAAAGTAACGGTAGAATCATTCGATGTTTCATACTTAATGCTTAAATGTAAATAATAGTTTTAAGAAGTTCTTTTGTTATAAATAAATTAGTCTATAAATGAACATCAATCGAAACGCATTGACTTTGTTATTAGACACATGTTATGGTTAATAATATAAATAATATGTTTGAAATTATAATTGGGTAATTCACAAGGTAGTCATAAAATTGTGAAATCAAATGTATTAAAGTAACTACAAGATATTTATATGGCTGCTGTGGGCAATCGCTTATAATTAAGATTTCTACTGTACAGTTATGACAAATCAATGAACCCAGAATTAAGCTTCGTTTACAATAGGCAGCAACATTTTCACTGGTGTTCATAATAGAGCAAACATTTTTTTCGTAACCACACATATTTTCAGAATGAAACACTGTATTTATTACAAGAAAAAAATTCATTTTCAGCATTATCTCCTTTTAGATCAATTAGTCAAGCGTTTCTCCAATTTGTGTATCCCTTCCAAAAAATAGGACGAGGTTCATAAAAAAAGCATTTGTTTGACCAATAATTTCATCGTTGGACCTAAATCTCTTTCCACCGAGCCATTTGTTTAGGTTCGGAAATAGGAAATAGTCACTGGGGGCTAAATCCGGAGAACATGGCGGATGAGGTACCATTTCCTATCCGAATTCATGTAATTTTGCCATTGAGACTGCACACGTGTGCAACCGTACATTATCTTGATGAAAAAGAACTTTTTTTTTTTTGGCCATATGGGGTCGTTTTTTTAAGTCCTCGTAAAATCGGTCCAATTAGTTGGCATAATATTCGTTGCTTATTGTTTTTCCCTTTTGAAGGTTACCGCTGTGGATTATCCCGCGTGCATCCCAAAAAACTGTTGCCATCACCTTATTGGCCGACAAACTTACCTTGGCCTTCTTCGGAGCCGGTTCATCCGAAGAAACCCATTGCTTAGACTGCTGCTTGGTCTCCGGAGTGTTGTTATGGATCCATGTTTCATCCACAGTTAAAAAACGCCGAAAAAACTCATTCGAGTTGCGGTTAAACAACTCAAAACAATCCTTTGAAGTTATCACACGAATGCGTTTGATGGGAGCTGTGTCACGGACTTATTGATCCGTCCTCGTATAGAAGAAACAACGAAATTGTTGCTAGAATTCTGTACGAGGCTTTAACATTTTTATTTTTCTTGAAACACAACAATATTTTTTTTAAACAATTTTAAAATATTATTTAAAACATTATAACGATATGACTTGATATCACACCTTGTGAATCACCCAAATATTTTAAAACATTGTATATTTTATTTAAAATTTATAATAATATGTTTAAAGGTAACCAAGGTCGTTTTGTTCTCTACAATCGTTGAATGCTTTTCAATTACATACTTGTTTTTTAGTAATCACTTAAACAGAATGAGTGCTAATGAAGGTCGTCAAAGACTCAAAAATGATTTAAATGGGATTGCTTATGAACATGAAATAAATTATAACTTGATACTTATAAAATAATATTATAGGTTGACACTTAATAAGCAAGTTAAAAACTAGATGAAATAAATAACCATAATATGGTTAACATTGACAGTATTATTGTTAATTCTGACCAAAATATGTTTACTTTTGTCCATAGTCTGAAAAATTTTTACCATATTATGGTTAATTATAAGCAAAATATGGTTCATTTTGGCAATTATTATGGGCAATATTGACCATAATATAGTTAATTTTAATTCATGTAAATTTTAACCATATGATGGTCAGATTAAATAATAAAATCGTAATCTGCAAACAGAAACATTGTTAAAATCCAATCATAGTATTCCTAGAGGGAACCGAACTGACAACAAAGTAGTCCCGTGATACTCGTAGGTCTTTGCTGGTAGAGACCGGTTTTAGTTCTAACACTTTCTATGAATGGGAAATATCACTTTCGCATGGGGTTGTCATTGGAGGAGGTCAATTGACACCTAACAGCCACCATTTGACAAGTCCCATTTCTATACTCAATGAACGTGTTTAGTGTTAGTTACTACAATGGAGAATTATTTCAACCCAATGTAGTATTATTTCAATACAACAATCCTTGAACTAAATTTAAGAACTAAATTATAGCGGTGAATGATGTACTTTAATTCATTACTTTTTCTACCTTTTGGTTCTTTTTATACCAGTTAAATGCTTGGATCTCCTTTCGCTGGTCATGAGTTCTTGTTTTTATACTTGTTCTATTTTCACAAATCCCAGGACCAGTCTGTTGGAACAATTGACACAAATTTTTTTGCAGGGATGCTGCTCTTAAAATATGGTTACCTCCACCTATATTTTTTTCTACGTGTTTCAGTCAAAATTAAGAGCTTGGGTTTGAGCTGAGTTTTCAGTTGAGTTTTAGGAGACATCTAGTTCAATTCTGTATTACCTATTAAAATCGCAAATACTTTTAAAGATTAATGATTACATAAATCGTTAAATAACATAAACTTAGTTAAAACCATCATTGAAATGGTTAAGTCTTACAAATATTTTGGAGTCGATAGCAACTTTAAATGGAGTACTTATACAGATCATCTCCAAAAGAAACTTAGAAAAGCTTCATACATGATATATATCTTAAGCAATTGGTTTACCTATAGTGTGCTGCGCCAAGCCTATTTTTCATTATCAGAAGCATAAATCCGACATGGAATTACAGCATGGGGAAATGTGAAAAATTGTTAAAAAACTGTCAAGTATGCCACATAAAACCCAATCTTGATTCATTTAAGAGTATTATCAGTATTACAACAAATGCAACCCAACAAGCAAACGCTACTATGTACTTCTAATGATGGATTAAGCAACGTTCGGTTTACAGAAAGTAACTTAAACTGAAACGCAAACAACAGCACGTATATAAACAACAGAATCCACTCAAAAACATACTTAATATAAGTAATAACGATAAAACACAAGATAACAATACAATTGTCCAAATAATATTGGAATATTTGATCCATTTTAGATAAAATGGACTACTTACAACATGGTCCGATGTAATGCAATCATGGACCATGTCATTGTTAAAAAAAGAGATTGTAGTTAAGCGACATGTCTTTGTTTTTAAACGTCATGTTTTCGTTGTTAAACGATTTCAAAACTAATCCTCTGGAGTAATTATGAACATAAAAAATTTTTATGACTACTCCGTTGTAATGCAAAGCTGGGTTATATGGTCCAACCCTAGGACATCGTAATGTTAAATAAACCATGATCTTGCAATACATTTGGGTTTCCTTGGGACTAGTTCTAGTTCCTTTTGGGCTATATTTTATACGCGTGTATGGGCTAGTCGTATTACCTGCAGGGAAGTTACAAACTACAACATACAAAATAACTCAAACATAAACCACAACTCGTATAGAAACAACAGAGCACCAGTAACAAACTAGAACACTCGTATGCCAAGAATTTTTTCCAAAGAATTGCAAATCTTAAGCTTATCAAACTTACCAAACTCTGGCTAACGATTTGATAAACTCTTGTTAACGAGCTACGTTTGCCACCTTGTGAAAAACAGGCGTTTAATGTTGAATAATTTTGTTTGCTTTTTTTAATACACTGTTTTTTTTAGTTTAGCGTCCTTTTTTAAATATATTTTAATTTAAAAACATTTCAAATTTTTATATGAAGAGGGAAAATAAAAAAAAAATTAAATGAAATGACAAAAAAACAAACTGTGGCTAACTTTTTGTTATGAATACGGTTGTAGAAGAATATTATTAAATATCATGATTTGGCCGAACTTATATTATTTTCGAAAGGGGAACTTATATTGGGCTCATAGAAAATTGTGAACAAATCATCACAAAATTCTCTAGAGTGATTTCTGTTAAATTAAAACCCTAAATTGGAACAAATTTCGATATAGAAGTGAAATTTGTAATAGCGTTTTATATTTTAAAAGTGGTTTTCAGAAAGAAATATTGTAAATTATGGACCGCTTATAACAAAATTGGTTTTATTTCTGGCCATATGAAGGTAAATTGGACCAAATTTAACAACAATATATAATAATGCTACGATTTTAGACGAGCTAAAAATTTTTCCAGAGTGGGAATTTTATGGGAAATATGGTAAACTATGGACCGATCATCACATTTTCTACTGCCATTTAAAGCCTTATTTAACTACGATAGATCAAATTCTGCTACAAAAACATTAGTTGTTACGGTTTTATGTGTACTAAAGTATTTTTCGAGAAAAAGCTTTATATGAGGTCTATGGTTAATTATGGACCGATCTTCAAGAAATTTGGCAGTGTCGTTTCTAGTCCTATTATTACAGTAGCATTTTTTACGGTTTCAGGCATACTAAACTGTTTTTCGAAAGTAGTCTTAATATGTCGTCTAAGATAAATTATGGACCGATCTTTAATTTATCCGTATTATTTCAAGTCATATAGAACGAATTTGTGTAATATCTTATATGCATCCGTGTATTATACCATCATTTATGGTAGTTTTTGTAACAATATTATACATTTAAGGATAGTGGTTTCACATTTGGATTTACAACTCTTAGTCTACCGAACCGATTTTGCTGGATTTCAATCCCAAACTTCTTGGGATAATTAAAAGCAAATTGACACCAATATCGTTCTTTTCTTTTGAGTTGATCGAAGCTTAGCGTGTGTTTAGCAGACGGATAGACGGATATGGGTAAATCGCCTTAAAATTACTCAAGGAGCCAGAATTTATATAGAGAAAGTGCGGGTAATGTAGTATACCTATTTGTTTTAGATTGCCAAATTTTTTTCCGATTAAAATTGTGAATAATATAAAACCCACATTTTCAGGGATATTTTGAGAAAATATTGTAAACTCTATTAGACATGACTTTAACAAATGTGCGGGTACTGTGGTAGTCCGTATACTGGTAATGTGGTATAATGAACCACATTTATACTATTACCACATAATAGTATTTTCGTCAAAATATATTGTGTTTTATACTCACTTTTTCCTTTATTGCAAAAAAAAAAAAAAAAAAAAACAAGATAACAAAAACAATTCATATAAAACAATCAGAATTTCATTAATGTTTTATTTGGAGGGTAATGTGGTACACACTCAACTTGGTATACCACAATAGCCGCACTTGATGTTGATATAGATTTTTATTAATTTTAAAATTTTCACTACAGCTATAGAGTAATTGCATATATTTTTTACTAATTTTGTACATCCCAGTTACTCAAGTATTACACTTAAGAACTTTATAATGCACCTTTTAAACAAAAACTCAAGCACCCAAAAAAGTCGACTACACAGCAAATCGATTTTTTGGCAACTGACAGCTAGAATGACAAGCAAATAAAAAAAAAGATTAAAGACTTCTTAGTTTTTTAAGAGCGGCAAGCAATTTAGATTTGTTTAATTATTCTCGACTTGTTAGTTTAAGAAAAAAGACACTGTTCCTCAATCACCACTAGTGGTGGTGAAGGGTATTCTAGTGTACCTTTCAAGTATCCACTGCATACTCCTAGCCACATCAGTTTCTATACATGCCATCTTTATCAGAGTAGGGTGATTATTAACGGCATCTGTCAACTGACTCACATTTACTGAAATGTAAGTCAATTGCAATATAAACATGACAATAAATAAAAACTACTCAATCAGAATGTAAGTGATAAATATTGAGTGTAAATATAAATAAGTGCATTTCAAGCACTAACATTTTGATAAGTTAGTATGATTGTAGAAAGTGCAAGTCTTAATATGTCCATAATATCGACAAAGACAAATAGAACTTTTCCAATAAGTAAAATATGCTAAAAAGGCTAAATGTTAATCTTTAAAATAGTGTATAAACCCTTAAAAATCTTTATAAAGCAGACTTGAAGTTACTTATATAATCCGGCAAATGCTTGCCTAGCATTTTTAATTACAAGTACTCAAATCTTTCGACAGTTCCTTTGAACGCCTACCAGAACAGCTGAAACCCTGATAGATAGTAAAACTAACCAAGGGCTTTAGTGAATCCCAAGACACACTAATAAACCTTACACTTGTTACACCATAGTATAAAAAACTTCAAGTTCAGTACTTGTTCAGTTCTAGTTCAGCTCTAGTTCATTTCCAGTTCAGTTCTAGTTCAGTTCTAGTTCAGTTCTAGTTCAGTTCTAGTTCAGTTCTAGTTCAGTTCTAGTTCAGTTCTAGTTCAGTTCTAGTTCAGTTCTAGCTCAGTTCTAGTTCAGTTCTAGTTCAGTTCTAGTTCAGTTCTAGTTCAGTTCTAGTTCAGTTCTAGTTCAGTTCTAGCTCAGTTCTAGTTCAGCTCTAGTTCAGTTCTAGTTTAGCTCTAGTTCAGTACTAGTTAAGTTCTAGTTCAGTTGTAGTTCAGTTCTAGTTCCGTTCTAGTTTAGTTCTAGTATAGTTCTAGTTCAGTCCTAGTTCAATTCTAGTTGAGTTCTAGTTTAATTCCAGTTCAGTTCCAGTTCAGTTCTTGTTCAGTTCTAGTTCAGTTCTAGTTTAGTTCTAGTTCCGTTCAAGTTCAGTTCTAGTTCAGTTCTAGTTCAGTTCTAGTTCATTTCTAGTTTAGTTCTAGTTCCGTTCAAGTTCAGTTCTAGTTCAGTTCTAGTTCATTTCAAGTTCAGTTCTAGTTCAGTTCTAGTTCAGTTCTAGTTCAGTTCTAGCTCAGTTTTAGTTCTGTTCTAGTTCAGTTCTAGTTCATTTCTAGTTCAGTTCTAGTTCAGTTCTAGCTTAGTTCTAGTTCAGTTCTAGCTCAGTTCTAGTTAAGTTGTAGATCAGTTCAATTCTATTTTTGTCAAATTAAAATTCTCACTCAGTTTTTGTTAACAATATTTAAATTTGAAATAATTTTTTTCTCTAAGTGCTGGTAGAAACTGACTTTACATTCACATCAAGAATTTGTACATCAAATGTACATTAGTGCGGTAGTGGAATTTATTTAAAGTACAATTTTTCAAAATTACAACTTAATTTTATACATACGTACAAGCACTCGCAAATACATAAAGCAAATAAACGTATACACAGGCATCAGAAATTAAGAACCAAAAACTTAAAATTTAAGTTTTTCATTTGAAAAATTCAAAACTCATGCGTACAAAATAAATTTTTTTTCTGTCAGTTAAAAAAAAATAATAGGAAACACAACAAAAGATATTTATTTTTAAAGTACAATATGTGTTTTGTACATGAAAAGAAACAAAAATTTAAAATTTGAAAAATACGCAAAAACGTTTTTTTTATTATTTTTTTTGAAAAATATTTATCATTGGTGTTCAAAATATGTTTTCAACTGTACAAAAAATAAAAATTATTTTGTTTTATTTGTTCTTCAAAGTTCATAAAAAAAACGTTTTTGAGAAAAATATTTTTTTTTGTTATTAGAAACTAACAATAAAAACGCAATTTGAAGTTAAAATTGTGAATTTTAGTTAAAATTATAATATAAAATTGTGTTTAAAATTGCAATTGCAAAAAATCTTTAGAGATTCTTAATTATCAAAACTAACTGCTGTTGCATTAGCTGTACCCGCAACGCAGCTATCTGTGGAGACAGCCTTCAGTGCTTTGCCAAATATTATGACCAAAAATAGAAGGAATTTAATTTAAGCATGTAGAAATTGATTGTTGCTCAAACTCAAATTTAGTTCTAGGATAATCTTTATCATGTTATAACTACTTATTATTAATTAGCTTTATATTTTTTACTATAATTTTGTACATATGAGTTTAAATTTTGTCAATTAAAAAAATTCAATTTAAAGTTTTCGGTTCATTTTTTTCTTTTCATGTACAAAATAATATTGTACTAAAAAAATAAATATCTTTTTTTTGTGTTTGCTTTTATTTTTTTAAACTAATGAAAAAAAAAAAATTTATTTTGTACGCATGACTTTTAAATTTTTAAAAAGAAAAAATTAAATTTTCGTTTCATAATTTTTTGTACAAAAGTACAAAAAAAAATATTTTTCTAAAAACCTTTTTTTTTTTTTGATAACTTTATTATTTTGAACTTAAAGAAACAATCTCAAACAAAATAGTTATATCTATTTTTGGTTATTGTACAATTCAAAATATTTTTCGAACACCAATGATAAATATTTTTTAAAAAACATAAAAAACCGTTTTCCGGTCCTACGGTATACATATCGCACTTGATCAACAAGATGTATTATCTAAAAAAGGCTGTGGGAAAAATCGCCCAAAGAAAAATGGCCCAAAAAAAGAAATGAAAAATCGCCCAAAAAAATTCCATGTAAAATTGGGCCTAAATTCATATGAAAAGTGACCTAAAATTTTTGGGCTATTTTTCGTTATTGTTGGGTGATTTTTCGTTTTTTAAATTTGGTGATTTTTCATTATGAAAAATCACCCAAAAATGTTGTATGAAAAATGGCCCATTTTTTGATTTTCTCCTCCATGGTATAACAAACACCGGCTTCGCTTACTAAAGCTTCTCTGCACAGCAGGCCTTCGGCCGGGCGCAAGGATTTTCTCCTCTATGGTATAACAAATACCGGCTTCGCTAACTAAAGCTTCTCTGCACAGCCGGCCTTTGGCCGGGCGCAAGGATTTTCTTCTCTATGGTATAACAAACACCGGCTTCGCTAAGTAAAGCTTCTAAAATCTGCCTTGTTTCCAAACGAAAGCCGACTATGCAGAGAAGCTTTAGTTAGCGAAGCCGGTGTTTGTTATACCATAGAGGAGAAAATCCTTGCGCCCGGCCGAAGGCCGGCTGTGCAGAGAAGCTTTAGTTAGCGCAGTGTCCATGGACACTATGACACTTTTTGGAGTGTCATAACGTCCATGGACACTATGACACTGGACGTTATAACATGCCACCGGGAAAAAATTCGTTTTTGCTTTTTGGGTCATTTTTCATGTTCTGTTGGGCGATTCTTCATTTGGGCGATTTTTCATTTCTTTTTTTGGGCCATTTTTCTTTGGGCGATTTTTCCCACAGCCTCTAAAAAATTCTAAATTTTGGTGAAAAGAAATATTCATATCTAACAGCTTTTACAATAGAGTGTTTATCTTCTGCTAAAAATTTTGAAATTTCGAGTTATTATCCTCTTGTTGATCAAGTACGATATGTATATTAAAACAATGAAATATAAAAAAATATTCAAAATACTAAAATTAAGAACGGGGGCTTAGTCTACTATACGGGTGCCAACCTTGGAATACTTCCACTCAGAAAGTACGGTATTTTCAAGCTTTCATTAATCGTTCTTTGCGGAAAATACCAAGAATTTTCTGGCCAACCGTTATCTCCAATGAAGATCTGTGGCGACGAACTAGTGAAACTTCAATCCGGTCAGAAATTGCCCGCCGAAAATGGAAGTGGATTGGCCATGTTTTAAGAAGACCAAATGGAGATATATCAAGCTTTGCAATTGAATGGAATCTTCAAGGCAATAGGACAGCTGGTATAAATCTTACACCTGGAGACGGTCGGTAGAGAAATAAATTTGTTTGGTCGGAAAATCTTGGTCCGAAATTAATACGCTGACACTGAACATACCTGAATGAAAGCCTTTTGTTGTAGCCCCTTGTTTCAGCCTGGAACCATAAGAATTAATTTATACATGTTTACATATATATATATACATATATTTATATATATATATATATATTTATTTATAATGCCATGTATTCTTTGTATTCTTTTCCATAAAATATAAATTTTTTGTGTAATTTTTTATAATTTAAAGTTTAACAAAACTTTCTTAAATTGTAAAATTTATTTTTAAACTCTTATGGTGTTTTCTTTTCTACAAACAAATGTAACATTTTATTTAAAAAATATAATTTTGTGTTCGTTTCTTAAAAATGCTTTGCGCTCTAACAGAGCAGCATATTTTATTCTAAAAAATTCGCCCTTACTAATGGCATAAAGCATTGAATTTTTCGCCCTGAATAAACCGACAGTGTTGATAGTGCCCTGTAAAATATGTTGTGAGGATGACAATTTTTAATAAACACTTATTTTTAAAAATTAAAACTTACTTGAATTTTTATGTTCTGAAATATTTTTTTTTAATTTTGTAAGCCTTGATCAAGGCGAATTCATTTTTCAGGTGGCGTTGAAAGCACAGCTCGGCTACTTTTTTTCTTACTTAGAGATAGAAATGTCAAAAGTTGCTTGTGTTTTTGACACATCGATCAACGAAAGCAAAAAAAAAAAAAACAAAAAAACACTGTTGTGTTTTTGGTGTTGTTACTTGTTGTAGTATCGACACGACCGTATACATGATTCACATTGGCCTTGATTTTTATTTATTAAAAAAAATTGGAAAAATTTGAGGAAAAATTTTTAATTTGAATATGGAAAGAAAAGTGAATTAGATTTGAAAAGATAATTTTTTTTTGTGTGTGGAGTTTGATTTAATATACATATGTACGTGCAAAGAAAACGGAAATTTTAAAAGGTAAAATTTTATTTGTGATATAGAGAGTTATTTTTAATAAGCGCTAGTTTTCAGGTGATAATATTTTCCAGAATTTGGGAGATTGCTTATCTTTCAGCTTATTATTTAATTTGCTCAAAATTAATTTGCAAATCACAGAAAATAAAATCAAGATTCTGTTTATTGGAGAGATGAGCAGGAGAAAGTAAGACAGCTGCGTTATAAATCACTGTTAGAAAACATAATATCCTGATATCTGGTATCTTTAAAGTATAATTTTATTTAAAATATAGGGTGACCAACTGCCCCAAGAAATTATACGATATTTCCGTTATTAAATCGAATTACGTAGTGAGTAAATCACAAAAAACTATTGGTTTTCATAAATTTGGGGTATATCTATATATAAATACGGGAAAAACTTTTTTGTAGTTGATTTTTAAGTATCTTATCGTCCACCGATTTTAATGAAAGATATATCGTTTTTGTGTAGATATGCACAATATAAATTTTTGTTCTAAGGTTATACAGGATTAAAGTATTTAAAAAGTGTTTTAAATTTGCTGCAAACACACACACACATACAAAAAAATTTTGTTTTTGAAAATAAAATAAAAATTATTTTTAAAAATTTTAAAAAACGCATAATGTAATAAAATAAAAATTTTCGTTCAGAAGTTTATATTTTTTTATTGTTGTTTCAATCAATGATGCCATTAGGATACGAAAGATACATTTTTCGTATGTTTTGATGACATCAGGTACCATGTATAATCCTGACATGTTTCGTATCTTTTGAATCTGTACGCAAAATATACAGAAATTAAAATATTAAACTTTCCGTCTCTGAAAAAGTTCTTTAAAGTTATCATTTCGTTATGAATAATTAAAAAAAAAAACAGTGACAACTTAATACAAAAATAATACGTATTTTGTAATTGGGATTTCTAAGTTCTTCTGTCGTCTGTTTATTCTTGTGTATGTGTGTTAAGATGAAATTTTAGAAGAAACATTTGTATGAATTTTTTGTTATAATCGCCTTAGTATTAACGCCTTAACTCGTATATTAATTTTTACAAAGATAGTTACATATAATTAATTTTAAAATTCACTTACTGTATTTTTAAAAATGTCATACCTAATATTTATGACTTAAATAAATATAAAAATTAATTTATATGATATCATTTTCTTAACAATATTCATTAAATATGAAATAGAAATGTTCAGCCCAATTATGAATAAAAATTCCCCGGGAGTTTTTTCCCTTCTCCCATTTTTCCTATTTAAATTCAATTGTTAAAATGAGAAAGGGAAAAAAACTCCCGGGGAATTTTTATTCATAATTGGGCTGGTTATGTTAATAAATCTAAATCGTTAAAAATGGGTTTTCAAATTTTTTCAAAATGTATCTTTTTGGGAAAAAGTGTATCTTTTTGGAAACTAAAATGTATCTTTTTCGAAATTTCATTGGCTACACTGGTTTCAATATACATATTGTTTTTTTTTTAATTTCTAAGAACAGGAAACTTAATTTTTTTTTACCGTTTATACTCGAAACTATTACATACACATTGCAAGGATAGTAAAATAGTAAATAAATGCTTTAATAATAACGAATAAAAGGAAATATGAAAAGACATGCGTTATTTTCTTTAATTTAGGTAGCCCTTTTAAAGAAGAATTGCATATTCCATACGTGCATAAAAGGATTTATTTTAACTGTAAATTTCAAGTAGTCGAATTTCGGCTACCTGTCGGTCCTAGTACGTTTTTTTATTTTCAAACATTCATGGTTGTGGCCACATAACAAAATATTGTTATGCCATTTTATATTAAGTTCCCGAATTTAAAGAATTTTTCTTAATTCCACAAATTGCCGACTTTTAAATTTGTAATATAAACTTTTAATTTTAATTAAATTTTTTTGTATTTGTATTAACAGTTACATTTTCTATGGCCACCTTAATTTAATTCATTTTTGTTTTTTACTTATTCAAATTTATAGCACTCAAATAGATAAACACTCAAAACACTTTCAATCAGTGACATACTCACGCCAAAAAAAACACTCATACCAAAATTTTAATACACATTTAAATTAAAAAAAAAAAAAAAAATACTCATTTAAATATACTGAGTTAATGTGGATTATTTATAAGTAAATTATTTAACATTCATACGCAGCGTAGTCCACACAACATCCACAATCTCAGATTAAAGATTTGCTTAAAATAATAACACTATGCTAGTTGAAAAAACAGACAAGCCGGGCACATGGTGTTTTAACATAATTCGGGTACGCTGAATCCAGTGTTGCCCGGTGTTTTATAAGATTGGCTCTGGTTTTCGAGATATACCGTTATTTCGAAAATGGAGGAGGTTGCACAACATATATTCGCGTAACTCAAAAACGGTTTAGTTTATTGAAATTACTAAAAAAAACCGAAATTTTTTCTAATATGAGTAGTCGTTATTGAAACGTTATTTTTATCAAAATTTCGAAATTTTTGTTTATGAAAATTCTTAAAAAATTAAAAAATGCAGCTACGCTTGTGAGTACCCCTAAGAAGTGAAGATATGGGGCAAGTATGTCTCGAGAAAATGTTAAGGACAAAAAATTAATTGAGGTCGGTCATACATTATATACCACTACGGGCGACTTCTGGGAATTTATGGGACTTTTTCTTCAATATATATGAAGAATATAATTTATATGGAGCATTTCATAGGATTTTATTTAATTATTAAATTCTTTATTTAACATTATGTATATATGAAGAATGTGCCAATGCAGAAAATTTATTTTCAATGACATTTTTTTATATCTTATAACTTTGCGATTAAGCAACGGGATCAAATATTCAGCTAACGTGATTTCAATAACATTAATTACTTTTCTCTAAAACATGATGTTGAACATATTGAGTGGGAGCAGATGTACTATTTACCATCGGTTGATAGTAAAGTAACATTTTTGAATGACACTATTGTTCATATGTATAACAAAAATGTTCCAGTTAGAAGAAACAAACTCAGAAGGGGTGCAAAGCCATGGTTTACGAACGAGGTAAAATTACTTGTAGAGCGACGTGCCAATTTTGATAAAATGTGGAAACGATATAGGACACCTGAATGTTTACGTGAATATCGCTTGGCCAGAAAGATTGTTGCTTCGAAAATAAAAAGTAACCAGTCTTCATATTACTTTTACAAATTTAACGCGGCCACAGACAGCAAGAAAACATGGAAGTTTATAAGAGAAATTGGTATTGGAAAATCGGCGAATCGGTCATTCGATGTCGACGTTAATTTGTTGAATGAGAATTTTGTCAATACCCCACATCCCAATATTCAGATGAACTTTTATGATAATCTCTCACCTTTTGGTGATTCAGTGGTTGAATTTAACTTTCAGTGTGTTGATGTACTAGAAGTAGTTGAGGCTTTTTATTCTGTGAAATCTAATTCTATTGGCTTAGATAAAATTGACCCCAGGTTTGTAAATATTATTTAACCTTGGATAGTTCGTTTCGCTACACATATTTTCAATGTATTTCCAAAAATTTGGAAGTATTCTAAAATGGTTCCAATACCAAAAACCAATAACGAATATCGTCCAATAGCTATTATAGCATTTTTTAGTAAAGTTTTTGAACGTTTATTGCATATACAATTATATAAACATGTGAATGACAACAACCTGTTGACTGATCGCCAATCTGGTTTCAGACCGCAGCGTAGTTGCATAACCGCACTCACCGATGTTGTAGAAGAAATCCGTGGCAATTTGGATGATAGCAGAATTTCTATGTTGGTTCTATTGGGCCACTCTAAGGCATTTGATAGCGTTCATCATTCTATTCTTTGCATGAAACTGATGAAATTTTTCGGGGTTTCGGCACGTGCTGCAAGTTTGATTCAGTCTTATCTATCTGATAGAAGTCAATCTGTGGTGAATAATGAATTAACTTCTCACCAGTTAACCGTAAATAGAGGGGTTCCACAGGGATCAATTCTTGGGCCCTTGTTATACTCAGTGTATGCTAATGATCTTCCGCAGCAACTGCAGTACTCTTGTATACAAATGTATGCTGATGACGTTCAGTTATACCTAAGTTGCACAAGGGACGTATTACCAACAGGGTTAATTCACATAAATTTCGACTTGAATCAAATATTTTCCTGGGCATCTGCTAACGGTTTGAGAATCAACGCGAGTAAATCAAAATGTTTAATTATCAGCCCTGTCACAGAAATCAATTCCGATCGAAAGTGGTTTCGTTTTTGTGGAATCAAGATAGGAAATCACTTCCACTTTCGATCGGAATTGATTTCTGTGACAGGCCTGTATATCCAAAAAAAGTATTAGAGTTGAGATAGATGTGAATGTTGTTATTGGTGGCTCAAGAATTGAGATTGTGAACACAGCTAGGAATCTGGAAGTGACGTTTAATAGCACCTTAACTTGGAGCGATCATATAAATCAGGCTTGTGGTAGAATATACGGTATGCTGCGTGCTTTATGGCCAACACAGCACTTAGCACCACTTAACATAAGAGTTCGTCTGGCTAAGGCATATCTACTTCCAGCACTATTATATGATTCGGAAGTTTTTGGTGCCTGTAATTCCCTCGATGTAAGAAAACTTAACACAACTTACAATAATATTGTCCGCTATACTTATATCCTAAGGAGGTTCGATAGAGTATCTTCATATTCTCGCCTGTTCTCTAGTATTTCCTTTATCAACATTTGAAAGATGAGAAGTTTAATTTTTCTTCACAAAATCATTATAACGAAAGAACCAAAGTATCTGTATGACATTTTTTGGAATGTCAATTCTTTATTTCGAGCATACGTCTCTGGAATCAACTCCCTACTTATATGCAGAGCACCGACAACGCAATGAGATTTAGGAGATTACTTACAGAGTACCTTAAATAAAATTGTATTATTATATTATTATTGTATTATTACAATATATGTATAAAAAAAAAAAATTATTATTATTATTATTATTATATCCCCCCCCCCCCTTTTTTAAATATATATTTTTTTTATCTTTTATTAAAGAATTTGTCATCTTTTATATATGTAACTTGTTTAATTCTAATACTGTAATTTATAAGATATGTTTGTCTTGTTGTATTAGAAAATAAATAAATAAATTTTTACGTAAAATTTTTTAAATGCGGTTTTTGTGCAAAAAAAAAGAACAAATATTCAAATTTATGCTATTCCAAAGAAATATGCATGCCTTATAACCACACTTTCACTTTGCGGTAGGAATTTTGGAAAATCCACAGTTACCGACTAAAAAATTCTTAGAATTAAGAAATAAAGTCATAAATGCTTACATCTTTGTATTTTATTGTGCTTACAAAACCACACAAATCGGTCTTTTATTGTGGAGTCGAAACCGCACTAATCGGTCTTGTAAAAAACTTAAATAACATATTCTATTGTTATACCTGGAACAGGAAGAAATATTAATCGTCCTGGCTTTGTTTTTTTTTTACAAAACATGGTCATGAAGGTCTCGACAGGTACTTTGATTAAAACAATTACAGTATAAATAAGAGTTCCTCAACCCCTTCACTGTCATGCGAAAGTGATTAGTGAAGTTTAAATATTATATTGAGTTATATTGAACTATCTAAGATGGAGGCGTGTAAAAAGTTCAATTACTTGTGTTATGTGTGAATATATATATGGGAAATATATAAATATGCCAATTCGCCATAAAATCACTATTGAAACAAGTACCTTGTATGAATCAGTGTTATATATGTTAAGAGTTGGACACCATCAATTGTGTGTTCACACTGCATTTACCATTTAAATGAGTGGGGAAACAATGGAGACGCCATGCCATTTGGTGTTCCAATGATTTGGAGAGATCCCATAGTTCTTGTTGAAGATGAGTGTTATGCGTTCATAAATTATACTGCGGGTATGAACAGAAGAAAAATTACTGAAACAGCATATGCTCGGTGTCCGCTGCCACATTCTTATGTTGCTTTTACCGAATTGCGCCGAATTTTTCCACGATTAAGCGACATGAAAGTAAAAGAAGGAATGAACTCTAACTACTTTATTAAATTAGATTTATATTTCATATCATAATGTTTTTATTTTACAGGAATTCTTAAATGGACCGGACATTCGTCCTCTTATGAAGGACCATCAATTTGAGGTTGCATTGAATCGAGCTATTGGCCTGGAATTGTGTGAAATCAGTAATAGAAAATGTATAAGAAAATCATCGGTCTGAAAACTGGAGAATTTTAATCAAAAATATGCTAACCGCATTTAAAAACTTAAACGTTGGAATGTCATTGAAAATAAATTTTTTCCATTACCATGCCAAATGTATAAGTAAATTTTTCGTTTGGGGTAACAACAAATGGTATATTGTTGTCAGCATGGTAGGTGAGCCTGGATTTACCTATAATTAAGATAATTCCATCTTAAGCTACAATCCAACCATCAATTAAGGTTATTTTCTTTCTCAATCTATGTGGGTCATTTTTATTTTTGGCTACCTAAGTTAAAATCTTTTGTAGCGGGTTCTTTTGAATATTAAAATTAGCAGTATTTGGGAACATAATGCACCCCCCTCCCTCTTAACGACGAGCACAGCCGGATTAAAGGTAGCCCCGTTCCCAAGGAGAATTATTTAAACCTGAAGAATCGTAACAATGTGACCTCTGTTTATATATGATGTTTTTTTAACGGCACTGATTGCCTCAAAAGCAAAAAAGCTATACGAAAATTTAGGGAAAGGTTTGCAAGAATAGCGAATATTCGCTCAAATATTTTATTTTTCAAGCAGGATAAAAATTGATAAAATTGAAAGAAAACTAATTTTAGTTTTTTTATTATTGTTTTCCATATACCCTGCCAAAACTTTACTTACCCGGCAAGTTAGCAAGTTATGTTGGATACATATAAACACCAAGAATGATAGAAGAAAGATTACGACAACACGAAGTCAAAAATTGAATTTTCTGCGCAGGTGGGTCAAATGACGTCACGAATAGGTAACCCTAGCTTGGGCTAAGCTACGTCATCTAACGGGAAAACATGCGCATGGCGTAATATCTTTTTATATCATTCTTGTATAAACACTACTTATTTTTCGGCTGAATAACTACTTATTTTTGTTCGAGTTGTCCACAGAATTCAGTCCTTAAAATACACTTACTAGTAGTCAAAAAATATCTAGTTATTATTTAACTACCAGTAAGTGGAATTGTAAGTTCTTACAATATATTTACTAGAAGCCCAAATATAACTAGTTTTTATTTAGTTAGTTAGTAAAATGAAAATAAAAACAAAAACAAGAATTTGTATATAATACATATTAAAACTGTTTATATAAGTAATAAGTAGTTATTGAGCTGATTATTAGTAAGCAAATATTCAGTAGTGAAATAATAGAAGTAAAAAGTATTTACTGAGGTCATTACTAGAATGTACTTATTGAGGTTTTCAGAATAATGACAATTGCAATGATACCACCTTATCAGGTAACGCGTGAAATAACTACTGCCTATTACCAAAATTTCAAAAGTTTTTCCTGGTTAAATATGCGTAAGAAATGTTCTTGTCGACATTGTGGGCCTGGCAGTAAAAGTCCCTAAAACTATAAGGAATGGCAAATATTCGGTAAAAAAGACCAAATTAGCGAAAATTCGAACAAATTTGCTAACAGCGGCATGATACGAGTAGCAAAGTCTTATATTTATTTAAAATCGTTAAAGCTCATAAAGAATCTGGAAACTTACAGGAAAAATCGCTTCTGTCTAACATGAATAAAATGGGTGAATAATTGCAAAATTGGAAGCAAACCGTAAATTTTATTTGAAATTCCTTAATCTGTTGAAAAACAATATGTCGGAAAGTAACATAAAAAATTTTGCAAAAAAAAGAAAATTCGCGAAAATGTTTAATTTTTCTTACCAGCCATAAAATTTGATTAACCCTGAAAGGTAAGGTTACTCTTCGTCGAATTGACGAAGTTTTTGAAAAAAAAATTCTAGTGGATCGAGTTTTAAAGTAAAAAATCAACAGAAATTTTTGACAATAAATTTGCATGTGCCCGGCAAATAAAAAACTGAAATGGGAAGCTGCTTTATTAAACAATTTGTTCTTTTCTTTCTATCCTCTTACAAATACAATTCATATTGAAAAAAACCAGCCAATTGGGGGGAAATGTAAGAATGAAAAATTCATTGTTTATTGTTTTGGCTTTGTTGAAGCTTTGATATTGTAACAAGTAAGACCTGAGTGTTTAAAATTCTTTTTCACTTTATGATCTTACTTGTATAATATTTTTATTTGGAAAAAGTTTCCTGACGAGCTGGCCTAAGCAACCAGCGAAATGCGCATAGAAACTAGCTTTCCCACAACAATAAATTTCAGTGTTTTTAATCATAAATAAAGATTGGGATTATTAGCACATCATTAATAAATGAATTAATTAATAATTAATATTTCATTCCCGAAAATAATTTTTGGGAAATTTTTTTAGTTAAGCATTTTATAAAAAAATTAAATAAAATAAAGCATAACAAATTAAAGTTTTTCTTCTCTATTTGTAATTTTGTAACAATTTTAACTAAATTTTGTGTTGTAAAATTTATTATGTTTTGAAAGCTTTCGTTATTAGCTAACGTTGTTGGAAAAAAGAGTGTAATTCTAATACAAATTAAAAAGTTATATGACAAAGTGTTAATGAGCTTCGTCGCTTCGACGAACATTAACCATCCAGGGTTAAAAGTCCCTAAAACTATAAGGAATGGCAAAAATTTGGCCAGAAAAGCTAAATTAACGAAAATTCGAAAAAATTTGCTGCATGATAGCAAAGTATAGTAGTTATTAAAAATCTTTGAAGCTCTACAGAATCAGGAAACTTACAGGAAATAATCGCATTTATCGCGAACATGGATAAAATTCGCGAAAAATTACAATATAGGAAACAAACCGTAAATTTCGGCCCTAATCATGTAAAATGCAACGCCACGCAAAAGAATTACATTGAAAGCACAAACAATGTCATAAATATTTTGTAATTTTGTTGTTGCTTTCTACAGAAATTCATGTACCATTTTAACATTTTCAACGCCACAAGCTATGCAACGTTTGAAATTTTAAGACGCGATGTGAATTTCTGTAGAAAGCAACAACAAAATTACAAAATATGTATGACATTGTTTGTGCATTCAATGTAATTCTTTGGCGTTGCGTTTTACATGATTATGGCCTTCATTTAAAATTCCTAAATCAATTAAAAAAAATATGTCGGAAAATAACATAAAAAGCCTTAAAAATTAGCTATACTGATGAAGAAAATATTTTTCTCAGGAGTAAAAAACGGGGCATTCCACTCTTTCATAACTTGCAGGCAGAGAAAAATATGTTTAAATATGGTCACCTCCAACAAAACTATTTTTAAATAAAATTGTAAACATACTATGGTTAATTTTAACCATATTATTGTCATCGACATGGTTAAAAGCCACAACCATATTATGGTTGCCTCTAATCATGTTATGGTTAAATATGACAATAATTTGTTTTTAAATTAACAATAGTATTTTCCTCTTTTTCAAGAGCAACATTCTTTGGTTGAAAATCAACCATGCTATTATAAGTGTTAAACATATTTTAGTTATTATTAACCAAAACATGTTCGGAGGCAACCATAATATGGTTGTGCCTTCTTGATGGAGGACTAATTTAACCATAATATGGTTGTCGATGACAATAATATGGTTAAAATTAACCATAGTATGTTTACAATTTTATTTAAAAATAGTTTTGTTGGAGGTGACCATATTTAAACAAAGTTTTTCTCTGGGTGAGTGTATTGTTCTCGACAAATAACTAACAGGATTTCTACAGGTTAGACAAGACATGATGATATTTTTTTGTGAAATGAAATAATAATAATTTTTAATTAAATCACAAATTTAAAGTGCATTAAAATTTATGTTTGCAAAATTTGTTTTACGTGTTTTAATGCAAATAATATATTTGAAAAGATGATACAACTTTCTTTACTTTGACGTATAAGGAACATGTTATTTTCATGCGAACAAAAACTAAAAATGACGTTTCGCAAAATAAGTGGTGTTTTTTTTGATAAATCTTTTTATTATTATTTTTTTCTTAAATCATATTGCAATTATATTTATTTCAAAATTATATTTATGTTTCTTATTCTTGTTAAATTTTTTTTTTAATTTTCTAAAAAAATCTCTCTGATGAATGAATATGTTTTAGATTTCCCTTATATTGCAAATCTTTGCAACAAGACCATTATGTCCTTTGCCTTATTAATGCCAATAAAAAGAGCATTTTGTAGCAAAAACAAAACAATTTGGTAGAAAAAAGATGTTGACTTTACAAGAGTTAAAACCAAAAGGTAAAGTTCTATTTTTGCTTTTACTTAAAAAGAATTTTTTTCTTTTTAAAGAAAACGAAAAAACATTCAGCTACAAAATACAAGTACATGTTAATGTTTAACACCTTTTGAAACTTTAGCTACTGTTTGTGTTTGTTTCTTGGTTTTTTTTATGTTTTTTTAAATTAAAAAAACCCCCTTCAGTTTTAATTTTCTTTAGTTATTTTTTTTTTTTTTTTGCTATTTGCCAGCTTTTATTGTTGCTGGGAGGAAAAACAAAAAAATAGAGGTCTCCTATTAACAAGAAGTTTCTAACTAATTAAAAAATAAAAATGCTCTTACAGAAACACACACACAGTCTATGTATACAAACGTACATATTGAAATACCCTGCAAGCTTTAAGAAGATTTTTTTTTTAAAAATATAGAAGTGACTGTTGTCACTTATGGAAAATTTTTAGGATTGATATTAAAACACATTTATGTTTAAATCGTTTTAAATACAAAATTCTTTAGTAGTGCTATCATACTTTTATCTTATAGGGCATTTACATTACATCAAAATCTAGTAGATTTCATTTGAAATCTTGCCTCAAATCTAGTTCGTTTACATTATACTTGTTTGACATTAGCGAGATTTGGTTTCACAACAAAAACCGCCGACTGAAAGTTTTTGGTGTAACACATACTTACATATAAAGAAATAGGCATTTAAAAATTTGCATTACATTTTTTTTATAATAAACTTCATTTGTTTTATCAATATTATTTGTCATTTGCATTTTTTTTACTATTTTACAAAATTTTTGAATTTTTTTTTAACAATTTTAACAAGCAGCTATTATTGTTTTTGTTTTGTTTTTTGTTAAAATGTCATTTTTTTCTTGTGCAGGGAAGTAGTTTTTAGTGCTATATGGGGAAAAACATAGTTGCATCAATAAGTACTACTAGATTTCGAATAGATTTCGTCAAAATCTAGTTACTTGTTAAGTTAATATGAAAATTAATATAATATAGATTTAAATACCATCATGAAAATTAGACATTAGTTTCCATTTTTAAATGATTGAAAGAATATTTAACGTTTAACAAAAACATAATAACTAACAATCGTTTTATCATATAATCTAGGGCAAAAAATAGTTCTAAGTCCGACTCCGACTCCGACTCCAACCGCTGAAATCCTTTAAGTTTGACTCTGGCTCCAACCCTGACTCCGATACTAACTCTACTAAATTTATATAAGACTTGTCCTTATTTGAACTTAAACGGTTTCTTCTAATGCAATACTTTTTATTATAAATAGTTAAATATAACAAGAAAATTATTCTGTAAAATATTGCATCGCCAATTTCGAAGCATTTTTATTTTGGAAAATTTTGAAAAATAAAGGTCTCCTATTAACATAATTTTATGTCCTGCCAGTGCCAGAGACATATGAAGGTAATAAATAAAGATACGCATTGCTCTTCTGATAGGGTGAGTGCTGCAGTGTATCTCCTCCTTAAGCGAGTGTGGCCGCCATAATAAGGGCTGTCAGATGTTGCGATTTCTCGCCAGATGTGGCGATTTTTAAACTTGTTTGGCGACCTAATTTTCGATTTGGGGAAATGGCGATTTATTGACGATTTATAAAATAGTTGGCGATTTGGTTGGCTATTTTTGATGAGCCATGAATTTGTTTTGAAATTTGTGAAATTCAATACGAAGAAATAATATTTTTTTGTTCTAGTATTTCAATGTATGAAATTGGATGCATTCATATGTATGACCAGCATTTAAAACTAAATTATGTTGAAATGAAAATCTTTGAGAAAATTTTTTTCACAATTAAATGTGCTCTTGAAAGAATTAATAAGTAGAATTCTTAAAAAAATTAATATAATTAAAGTTTATGAACATTTTTTCCATTATTAAATGTGACAAACTATCACAGATAAAATTCGTTGTTGTTTAAGATATTTAAAAGATTTTTATGAATCCATGATTGCCCTTTGGGTACCTTTGGATGTTAATGAGACACAATGGAAAAAATACCGTTTGTTAAAAGAGAATTTTAATGATGATATTTAATCAAATTTAAATCAGTTTATATCAACAATTTAAAGCTACAAGGATACGACTGGTACATACTATTTTAAGGAACTTATATTGGCTGTTCTTTATATGCTGGTTATTACAACTAGTAATGTCTGTGTTGAAATAATGAACTGGATTCTACTTCGCCTTCGCGAAGTAGAATGCGATATGAAATTTTCGACACGTTTTAAAGAGTTAAAAGTTACATGAATATAAATAGTACATGTTGCACTTATTTTGTACCTTCACAATGTATTCCAAAAAAGAAGAAAAAAGGGAGTCTTCCCGGTGAAGTATAAAGCGTTTTAGATATATAATAGAACTGCAGCTATATATAAATGTATTGTATACCCAATATTTGTTTAATACTAACACTCAAAATATTATGTAGGTAAATCCCACAGAAAATTTATTTAAAACAACTAACAAAATATTTAAAACAGATCTT
The DNA here is from genome assembly GCA_943735925.1 of Pollenia amentaria. Lineage (NCBI taxonomy): Eukaryota > Metazoa > Arthropoda > Insecta > Diptera > Polleniidae > Pollenia > Pollenia amentaria. The sequence continues at coordinate 50,377,230 of OX031007.1, forward strand.
CTACATTTCATTTAAAATACATGAATTTTACATATATTTTTGGATTTTTTTTACAGAATATTCCGTAAAATTTAACAGTTATTGCTTTAAAAAAATATAATTAAACTGACAAAAAATCAAACTGCATAGCAATATTAGAACAGAAAAACAGTGTTTTTTGGTAGTTTGTTTTTTAAATAACAAACATAAAATTTATAAAATAAATTGATTCGTAAAATAACTATATTTTCATTACAATCAGTTACTTTTATGAGTGTACCGCAAAAATTCTTTTTTTGTTGTTTTAATAAGACTATTATAAAATATTTTAAACATTTAAAATTTTTTGTGTTGACTAATCATTTTTACTTTGTTCTAAATAAAAATTAAACAAAATATATCAGTGCGACTTTTTTTTTGGATTTTTGGCGGATTTTAGCGATACGGAACAAATTTTTTTTTTTTTGGAATTTATAATAAAAGATTTGTTATTATTCTTAAAATACATATATTATTTCAAAAACTAAAAAATAAATGATTTGTCGATTATTGACATTGAATTTGGCGAAAAAGTTCAAAATCAATCTGACAACCCCGGCCATAATATAAAATATTTCGAGCTAGTGAATTTGGATGCAGTTGAAGCCTTTTTAAATATTTTACTTCATATTTCGTTATCATAGTTTTCACTTATGGCACATTGAGATCCTTGTAGATATTTGAGTTTTTAACATACCAGTGAGCAGCTGTGATTATTCGAAGAAGTTTATTTTGGCGCCGTTGAATTTTTTCGATATGAGAGGCCAAGGCAATGCCCCATAACTGATCACCGTAGCACCAGATTGGCTTTAAGATAGAGTTGTAAAATAGTGTAGTATGTTAGTTAGTATGTTTGAGTTGTAAAATAGTGTAGTATGTTTGACTAGTCGTTGTTGCCATACCTTCTGTATGTAACACGAGCTTCACACTTTGCTTGAAGCTAAAAAGTCCATATCAGCCAATCCCATCGCTGAGAATATGTGAGTCAGCATATTCTCAGCGATCACTTAAAATTTAATGCTTAAGTTGCATTTTGTATGCATTAGTATTAGAGTATTCTTAAGTGCTTAGTCTTAAGAATTAATATGAAAAATTAATATTAAATAACTTCTCAAACAGAACAGTCGCACAAGCGACTGTTCAGCAGATAATAGAAATAAATAATAAAAAGTGGATTAATAGTTTAAATTGTTGTGTTTCCCTGTAACACTTTTTATATCATGGCGATCCTGCCAGTTTCTTTAAGTAAAAAAAAAAAAAAAGAAACTTAAAGCTTAGTGTTTAATTTACAAAAAAAAATAGCAATAGCAGAGCAATCATGCCAGGATCAACAACAATTCTTCAAAACAACAACCAACAAATTAACAACGATAAAATTAATTATTTAACACGCATGCAGGCGCACTAAAAACAAAACCAAGGAAGGAAGATGGTCGGCTAAGGACCAAACACCTCTACTTTTGAAACACCTCTACTTTTGAAACACCTCTACTTTTGAAACACCTCTACTTTTGAAACACCTCTACTTATGAAACACCTCTACTTTTGAAACACCTCTACTTTTGAAACAACTATACAAATATAAGATATAACTTTGAAGGAAGATGGTCGGCCAAGGACCAAACATCTTGACTTTTAAATAAAACACCTTTACTTTTGAATAAAACACCACATCAAGGAAGCAAAGGTATAAATGTTGAATTTCCAAAATAGTTAGTGAAAGAAAAAAAAAAGAAGAAAAAAAATCTTTATTTAATGAAAAGAAAAAAAATATTATCCTATCAGGATAAAAACTTTTATGAGCATTTCATTGTATTAAAATATACAAGTTTTTTATTTTTTGATTTTTTTTTGAAATTAAATTAAAAATATATGAAAAAAAATTTTTTTTTTTAATTAAAATTTTATCTTAAGAACTTAATATAATAACTAACATTAACAAAAAAAAAATAATAACATAACTAATAAATAACCACTAGCAAAGTGGTATAATAAAAATAAAATTACATAATTAAATAATATTATACTAAAAACTAAATCACCGCTGTATACATACGTGTCCCTGCAGTGGTATAACATAAAAGGACTAAACCGTTTCGATCATCAATTGGTGATGACCGACGTATGCCATTACCACTACTCACCCTGCAACAATGGTGACGGTCGTAATGACATAAGTTCCCTTAAAATATAAGTATTACCACGCCCCAGGACGAAAAAGACATACTAACAAGTCGCTGGCCGTGTAAACTTAATTTAAGTAAAACCTATTGTAAACTTGCCTTTTGTAATTGTAAACGGTCAAGCTACTAACGAACGTAACAGTTCTAAAAAAAGCTTATTCCAATCCTTCAAAATAGTTTCTTGTAATTGAGAAGAATTCTTTGTGTTTTTAGTTGTTCATTCATGTTATAAATTACAGAATAAACTTAATACACGCTCAAGTTGCGTAACAAAAATTTAATTTATTTTAGTTTTCTTTGACCGCGTTCTTTTGCCTAACTAAAACAAGAAACGGCCAAAAACATTTTACCACGTATGTTTTGGGCATACAAATTAATTTGCTGCAGTTAATCCTCTGCTCGATTTGGAGCATAATCACTAGGCTAAGATATTTAGTTTTAATACCTTCTTTAAATTAGAATTTTTTTTTAGTTTAATTCATCGTCATTATCATTGGTTAGATTTAAAGGTTTAAATAACTTTGTTATAACTTTAAACTTAAGACCACCTATCTTGGGTAATTTTTTCACAAAATACCAATAAGTAGATGAATATAAATATAAATAAAAATTCAAATATATTCATTAAGTGGACAAGTAGAAATTTTGAATAAGTTATATATATATATATGAGCGAGTAAAAAGTTTACCCTGGGTGTCCATTAATGTAACATTTTTTATATCATTATATCATTACATCATTTTTTATACCCTGTAACACTTTTTATATCAATAGAAGTCTGCAATAGAGACTAAGAACAGAGTTTCTTCCAACAAGCCAAATAATTTGAATGGCTTTCCCACGTCAAACGCCATTCTAGATGTATACCGTGGTATTTTACATCGGAGTGGTGGGGTGTTATTTGATTATTAACTTAAATAGGGAGGCATGTTTCCCGACGTAATGTGAATGTTATATGTACGCATTTTTCTCGTTGACCATTTTTCTCCATTTTCAAACCACTTTTTCAGTTCAAATACATGATCCTGCAAGTAACGAAATGCTTCATGACAGTTTTCGTGTACGTTTAGAAAAGCTGTATCATCCGGAAATGTTGAGATATGGGTGTAGTTGTATATTGGCATGTCCGAAGTATAAATTAAGTATAAAAGAGGGCCCAGGATGCCGGCTTGTGAGCCTCCAGCGTCAGTTGGCTAAGGTGAACTGAAAAAATCGTCTTCTTTAATAATTAGTTTAAGACCGACTAAGAAGCTTTCTAATAGCTGTTGTGTTTTTGATGGTAAGTTTTGCTTCAATTGATGTATTCATGCCAGACTATATCAAAAGCTTGCGAGACATCGATGAAGAGTGCAGAGCTATATTTTTTTCTTCAAAGGCTTTTCTTATGACATTAACTATTCGTTGAGTTTTTTCAATTGTGCTGTGCTTTCTTCTAAAACCGAATTGATGGTTAGGAGTACATCTATTTTCATTGAAGATCGGCGTTAATTTTGATACTAGAAGTTTCTCAAATAGCTTTTAAATGTGAGGTAATAATCTTGTAAGCCTATAAGACTGAACTTTTGTGTGATCCTTTCCTGGCTGTGGTGTCATGGTTAATAAGGAAACCTTCTATTCTTGAGGGTAGTATTGAGGGTAGGCGTAAAACAGCATTAAAAATAAAAAGAATAATTTTTTATGCTATGCGAGGTAGCTCCATTTTGCTACTGACGTTATCAATACTGGCTACCTTCTTGGTGCTTAAATCACAAATAGACTTTTCGATTTCTCTTATCTCAAATCTTAGGGGAATAGCTGCTCTAAAGGTAACTCGACTGCTATTTTATATATATAAAAAAAGTATAATGAGAACAAATTAATAATCTAGAAGACTCCTTTTTAACTCTTTTAAGCTACTAGTTTAAGAAACTTTTCAGAGATTTTTCAAATAACATTTTTTAATGCCATCTAGAAGAGTTTTATTTGTATCTAAGAGATTGCGCATCTACGCTAAACAAACTATACCGCAGAAGCAGTTCTGATAGTTAGATGATATGAAAACATACAGATTTAATGAAATTGCGACTCTTTTTACGAACTATCAGAACAACAAATATTTGCAGGGCAAGTAGTAAATAGAGTAGGAGTAAAAAAAATGAAGAAATAACATTTCAATTTTACTTTATGTGTCTTAAACATTTTCAAAAGACTTAAGTGTGTGTGTGTGTGTGAGCAGCTTCCTGTAAGCTGTATCTGTACGTGTTTAGGTTCGTTTGAGTATCTATATCCTTTTTTAACTGTTTTTCATCCTTCAAAATTCATTTTTAAAAGACGTTCATTTACAGTTACTTATTCAATTTTTTCCATGTTAATTTTTTATAATCACCAGCAAGAAAATAAAAGGTATTTTGGGTCTGTCATACCGTTTGTAATAAATGGAAGTTTAAAAAAATAATATATCTAGCAATTCCAGCACGTCCGTTAGTCTGAAGTAGAGCTAATAAAAGAAGACTTAGGGTGCTTTGTCCTCAATAGGAACCACAGGACATTATACTTATACATATATAGGGATAAATAATTTTTTAACGAAGAACAGTGGCTTAAAACTAAAAAAGAAGACTCTGATATTAATAAATATCAAAATGTTACACGTCTAAATCGACTTAAATGAAATAAACTAAAATGCTTTTTTAGGCTCGGTTAGGTTCAGCAACGGTTATCGTAGCACTTGCTTAATATCATCAAAGAAATATCTACCTACACATCTAAAATGAGGCTTTGGCAAAAAAAACCTGATGGCGTATTTGAGCACCATTGTCAGTATGACATTTTCATCGTTACAAAATCGGTATTAAGTGGCAATTTCCACAAAATTATCGTCAATGAAAATTTCATTGATGAATCCACACGACAATGACACAAATAACAGGACTTATACATGAAATCGTCATTGTACTGTCACCGTACTTAAGAAAGTTCAAACTAAGCGGCACTGTCATTAACAAGCTAATCGCGGGAGGATTTCGTCTACCATACATCTTCATCAACGCATGAAGCGTACCATAATATTAAAATCTGTTAATGAATATCGATGATATTGTCTGTTAAGACTCACTATTACGTGGACGCTTGGCACACAAAATTAACTTGTGTCAGCTATGAAAGTTTGGACATCTTATTTAAAAATTTATAGACTACATCAAAGAAAAATCAGTTCGATCATCGATGATATACCATTGTCAGTGTTGTCACGGTTAATCATTATGCCGTTCGCCACCGGGAATATGCCTAATGGTCTCGGGTTCATCCACTTCCTCAAATAATCTGGGGTCTAATCACCGCATTCTATATCCTGTAAACTATCGTATCGAGAAAACTATCGTATTTTTTCTGCATACGATAGACACTGACGTTTCGACAAATGAAAACTCGAGAGATGTAATATCTTTGGTTACTCGATATTAGGGTATTCATTTAATCGGGCTTTTGCTTTAATGGGCTAATCGCTCGATTAATTAACCGAAGTTTTCGTTTAATCGGTTAATAATCAGCTAATTTTGTTATTGAACGGTAAACCGATTAACAAAAATTTTTTTTACAAATTAAGTAATTTCAATATATAAAAATGCATAAAATTATTTGTTATTTGGAGTTTATTAGTAAAAAAAAGCAAAACCAACAATTCTTGAACTGAAACGAGCATACAAAAGAATATTTAATAAATATGTAATACATATATATTAATTTGACTAATACATATTATGTATTAATTAAACAATAAACTGTAAGACAATTTTATTAGTTATATCAATACACAGAAAAAAGTGTTTTATCAATTAAAAATATTATTCAAAAAGTATTTCAATTTAATTAATGTGATAATTGAATCAATTATTTTTTTAGTTGAAAGAAAATTAAAAATTTAATTTTGATTTAATTAACATTTTAGTTGTTTTGAAATAAATTTTCAATTAAAATTTGAATTAAATAACAAAATATCTTAATTGACTTTTTTCGTTTAAAATAAAATAATTTAAACATGTAGAATTGCTGTTGGGAATTGTCAATACTTGTTTAAAAAAATTAACACATTGTTTGAAATGGCAAAGTTTTTTGATTACTTTTTTAATTAAAAATATAGTTTATTGAAAATATTTTTTCAAAATTTTAAAATTTTTAGTAATCAATATAATCATTTTGGTAATAGGTGCAAAATCAACAACTTGTTTGCTTAATATAATGAATTTGGAATAAATTTGGTGATTGGAGAAATTTAATAAATTTTTCTGTGTAGTTTAAGAAAATATTATTAAATAATCTTTTATACAAATAATTTGTTTATTTAAGCGTTAATTTTCTTTAGTTTTGATAAAACTTGAGTTTGAAAAATTATTTTATTTATCGTTGATGTTGGAGAACTCAAAATCAACCCATAATACAGAATATCTAATTTCTCAGTCCACTTCCTGGAATATTCTTAACATATAAAATCTTCCATTATGTCACAAGTGTCATGTTTTAATTTTTTTAAATTGTTAACACTTCTAGTTGTTTCGGTGAATTCTGTTAAAAGATTGATATGAGAAGAAAAAAATAACTAAACGCATACATATAAAAAGTGCGTGAAATAAAAAGCTGTTGACAGCAAACACTTATTTAAAGCAAACACTTATTTTAATGAAGATCACTGAACACCATCTTTGTTTGTATGAAAAAATATTTTCTAAACACATTCCTTTTGAATATGAGACGAAACAATTGAAAAAAAACACAAAAAATATGTAAAAATACTACAAAAAGTTAACAATTTTGTTACATCGGTAAATCAGTTAATCGACTGAAATTAATCGGTTTAATCGTTAATTGAAAATAGGCAATTTTAAATTAACCGATCAGTTAATCGGGTAGTAATTAATCGGTTAACCGATCAACGGTTAATCTGTAGCAGTTAATCGGGTAACCGTTTAACGGTTAACCGAACGAATACCCTACTCGATATCGAATAACATCATCTCAAATTACGATACCAAAATAAAAAATGTTGATCAATTTTGCTCGATATCGATATGCAGTGATTAGGCCCCTGCTTGGAGGCAACCATTATATGCCTGTGGATTCTTTATGGTTGACTAATTTAACCATAATATGAATGCCGGTGATAATAATATGGTTAAATTAAAAATAGTTTTCTTGGAGGTGACCACATTGAAAAATTTTTTTCATTGGGTGTATGTGTTAATAGGCCAACGATATAAAATTTCGAAAATATTTTAAGTTGTTTTGGGACTACAAACAATTTATTTTTTTTTTAGCAATTTATGCTTAAAATTAAGCCATTATTAATCGAAATGTGTAGAAAGCACTACCTTAAAGCCTTTATGGTTAAAGCCTTTCGAGGTTAAAAATTTGACACTCGACCACACCTCTGCTTTTAATATCCCTTTAGAAGCTGCAGATTAATTTTGCTTTTTTTAAATTCACCCTAATGTGCATTGTTAAAGTCATTCAAACAAATGCTTGTGGGTAATTACAATTCGGTTCGGTCGTATACATATTGTTTCCATTTATTTTATTTTAAGTTTTTCCTTGTTCTCATTTTTCTCTTCATGCTTGTTTAAATGACATTTTTGTATTTTATTTCAGTTTAGTTTTTATTTTATTTATGTTGTAAATTCTTTGTTGTAATTTTCTTTTTAACCTTTTTTTTGCACTTGCTACCTTTACTTAACTCCTACTGTACATTTTTTTGTGTTCGTCATACTTAAACTGTCTTGTTACTTTCTACTTTATAATTATGTTTTCTTTTACTTTATTTCTTGTATATTTTTAGTATTTTTCATTTTGCCTACAGCTGTCATATAATGTTAAGTACTTTTTTTTCTTGTTTCTAAACTACAGGAGTTCTTTTGCCTTTTATGAACAGGATATTTTTTCTCATCCTTTTAATGCCTGGTGTTTATATACTCATATAAATAGAAGTTTGTAGCGCTTTGTTTAAACTTTCAGTATAAAAAATTGCGGTTTAGCAGGAAGCAAGTACAAGATCTTGGTAAATTATTTTAAAATTGTGGTTAATTTATGTTGTTTTTCTAATAGAGTACACAATTTGTTATTACCTGTTAACCCTTAAGGTTTCTTGTTTTTTAGGTATGTATGTAAGTTAGTTAAGTAAAATAAACATTTGGAAAAGTGGCTGAATTAACTTGGTATTAGAACAGAAGAGGATTAAAGAAAAAAAACGGGAATAATTTTTTTGGAACCGAATGGAGGTAAAAATAGGTGATAAATTTATTTATTTTACAACTATAAGTTGATAGTTTTACAACAAAAATTTTTTATATATCATCACTTTCACGCAGTGTGACCAGATATCAAAAAATTTTACAGCTAAATCTGGCATTAGATATGGCCAAAAATGCTAAAAATGATTTTAAAAAATGCAAACATTTGTTGAATATTTTTGCTAAAATTGATTACCAGTATGAAATTTTATTCGAAACTAAGACATTCCAGTGACTTATTTTTAAACAAAATTGAAATAAATGGTTATATTTAAACAAGTGGATAGATTTTGTTAAAGCATCTGATACACATAAATAGGAAGCACAGGTAGCAGAGATTAAACTTTAAATTTAGGGGCCAGCAGACCACTGATACATGCTAAACGATGTACACGACTTATTTCTTTGATATAAAATTTTTTTAGATCCTTTTATTTTTTATAGTTTAAGAAAAGTTGACGCTTTTATTATTATTTTTCAGCAGTTAAGAGCAAAAAATTGTTTCACACATTTACACTATTGAATTTTTATCTTAATACAAATTACAATTTTCTTGAACTTTTATATCGTAAATCAAAGGGCAAACAATATTTACAATCAATATGATAAGGGCATATTCCCTGAATATTCCATTTCTTTTAACCAGACAGGTAAGTTGTTTGTGTACAAATATTTTTAGTCCAAATTTATTAGTCATAATTTATAAAAAACTTTAAATTAAATAAGCAAAGCTATTTGTCTAAATTCTTACCATAAATAATGCTTAAAAAGCAAAAAACATTTTATAAAAATGCTAAATAAAATGCCAAGTGCTATATGAAAATTTTGCAGCTCAATACAAAATTTGAATGCTAAATTAAGCTGAAAAAATGCCAAAATGGCCACACTGCTTTCACGCTACTCAGTCGGAATAAAAATCTACAATCAAATTTTTATTAAATTTTCAATAAACGTCGTCGGCACAATTATTTTTACAAGAAAAAAATCACTTATATCTTTTTAACTTTAAAAATGCTTTATTTAAAAAACGGAAATATTTTTATAACTAACATATTGATAATTTGAAGTAAAAATAAAAACATAGCAACAAACATATTGCATATTCACAGAAAAAGTGATTTATCAATTAAAAAAATGGTTTGAAAAGTTTTAAATTTAATAAATGTGATAATTGAATAAAATATTTTTTAGTTGAAAGAAAATTAAAAATTTTATTTTGATTTAATTAACATTTTAGTTATATTGATTATATTGATATTAAAATTTTAATTAAACAACAAAAAATCTAAATTGACTTTTTTCGTTTAAAATAAAATTATTTAAACATGTAAAATTGTTGTTGGGAATTGTCAGTATTTATTTAAATAAATTAACACATTTTTTGAAATGACGAAGTTTTTTGATCACTTTTTTAATTAAAATTAAAAATATCATTTATTGAAAATATTTTTAAAATTTTAAAATTTATTATCAAAGTTGTTTGTGGGAATACTATTATTTATTAAAAGATTTTGTTTGTTGTGCTTAATTCCCTTTTTAAATAATTGATAAAAAATACTGAAATTTATTGTTGGAGGATAAGCACTTTGTTTTTGTTTTTAATATGTTTTTTCTTTACCCATTTACAACTACAATTAATGTTGGGAGAATTCTAACTAATTGTAGCGGGAAATGTAAAAAAGATAAAAACTCAACACTGATTTATTGTTTGGTATTTTGTTTAAGCTTTGATATCGTTGCAAACAAGACTTTTTGAGTGTTTGTAGGTAATTCTCATTCCCTCTGTAGTTTTGTTTGCTGATAGCTTTGGCTTTTCTAAAATTATTTAGGAGAACGTTTCCTGATGATCTGGCCTAAGCAACCAGTGAAATGCGCATAGGAACAGCTTATCCTCCAACAATAAATTTCAGTATTTTTTATCAATTATTTAAAAAGGGAATTACTCACAACAAACAAAATCTTTTAATAAATTTTAAAATTTTTAGTAATCAATATAATCATTTTGGTAATAGGTGCGAAATCAACAACTCTTGTTTGCTTGATATTATGAATTCGGAATAAATTTGGTGATTGGAGAAATTTAATAATTTTTTTCTGTGTTACCTTAAAAAGTTGTGAATAAAATTAAATTCTGTACATTGATATTAGAATTTTGACAAAGGAAAATTGTAAAAAATAACAAGGCTTAATGTTGTAAAAAAGTACTAAAGTTGATTATGATTTAGTTGAAAGTAAAGCCCCCTTTGGCTTGAATGGCTTTTTGAAGCCGCCGTGCTAATGAGTTTACCAAAGAATGAAGAATTTTAGTAGGGACCTCGTTCAAAATAGGTTTAAAATATTATGTTTAAAGTTGCATCATATTACGACGTGAAATATATTTAGCAGTTTTACGTTAAGGTTGCCAGTAAGTAAATAAGCATAAACATATATTAAAAATATTATTCGGTTTTAGATTTAATCTACAGATTATTATGATTAACATGATAATAATATGATTTCTTCTTAACTAATTATGATTAACATGATAATAATATGATTACTTCTTAACTTATTATAATTATTAAAGAATTAAATTGAAGAAAAAACATGGTTTTGGTAAACATATTTTAAGAGCACCATATTATGACAAGATTCATGATTGAAGTCAACATATTACGGCTATTATTTAATCTCATTATGACCAAATATATTCGTAATATTACATCATAATATTTTTCCCTTAATCCTAAAATGTTTTTATTACATCATATCATAATATAATGTAATCATATTATTATCATGTTAATAACAATAAGTCAACAAGTAATCAAATTATTATCATGGTAATGGGTACAATAGACCTGGCTTGGTCGCGGTACCGTCTCCGTTGGGCGAAATCTCCCCGCTCTCTTTCTCGAAAAAAATTATCATGGTAATCATAATGTAGGATAAATCTAAGATCAAAAAATATTTTTAATATGTATTTATGCTTATTGTATAGAGTTTTCATCCTTTTTCTCAAAAATAACACAAAACAATGGCCAATATTTTTGTACCATTTTCAAACAATATTAAAATATTTTTAACCATTGATATTTTATTTTTTGATAATTTCTTAATATTTTTATTTATTTAAACTTGGTTTTCCTATATATTTTTAACACGCTCGTTTTTTAATCTTGGAATGAACCTTTTGCAACTCTCTGTAAGAGTCATATAACAATTATTGAGCTACCTAAGTAAGAGCATTTTTGAAATATGAAAATTCTATTGCCAATACAATTTCAATAAAACAAACCGACCTAGAGATCTGTAAAATAAGATTTTCCGACAGGATGGTGTTGATTTTGCGACCTTAAGGTTTGTTTCATATAAATTGAATGAAAATCAGAAGTTCGGACATGAAAAAGACGCTTGATGCCCTTATTTAGGTGGCTCAGTTATACGGCTGAGCATTTCACCAGTTGTAAAATAAGACCTACGTAAGTCTCATATGAATCTTGGCATGCTTTTTGAAAGATTCGTTAGATAATTTCTACATACATCATAAACGATTCCCTTTAGGATTAATATAAGAGTCATTTGTTATGTTATGGAAGAATCTCTCATACGAATCAGCACGTGTAACAGTTTCTCCCGTGCGAGGAATGGTCTACAATTAAAAAATGAGCTCGTCTATGATCAAAGACACTCTTCGTGAGATTCCCAGTAGACTCCTAGACGATTGAAAATGCTAGCTGGGTATTTAGCGTACGGTACACACAATCAGAAACGAGATTTTTTTTTTTCAGTGCTTGTGTGTTAGTACACAACCGTTAATGCTGTTCACAACTACTTTCACGAAAGTAACAAGCATTATGTTGCAGGGATGTTAAAGTTGGTACAATTGTACTTTTTTGGTACATTTTGACCTTCTAAAGTACCGTAAAGTACGGTAGTACGTGACTTATTTGCTACAATTTTAAAATTTGTCATAGTTGAATTTTAATTATAGCAAACAAACTATTGAGTCCTTTTCAATGCATTAATTTTTTTTTATTATTATTTCTTTCATCAGGATTTAAAAATCCTTTTTTTAAATTGCATTTTTTATTTATGCAATATGCACTTAAAATTATTAAGGTTGTTAACTTAAAAATGCAATCAGAAGATGCATGTATTTTTACAAAGGCTAACTTTTTGGTTCCGCCAAATAGCACGTAATTTCATGAATAAAAATGTTTTAGTTGAATGTGATATCTCTATCGTAGACTATTACAAAAAATCACATGCCCTTTGAAGAAATTTATTGCGGAACAGAAGTGTATTTACATATCTCTACAAATAATATCAATATTGATATATTGAAAGAAATGAAAGAAAATGCAAAACAATTAAATATAAAATTTTGCGAAGTTTTGAGAACCAAAGTCAAATTTACAAACGAAGTTTTAATATGGTTCCATAAAATTACTCGTCTGATAAATTTACTCGTTAAGATCGAAAAATTCATGCTGCTATGATGTAAAAATTCCAAATAGTTTATTAACTAAACAAATAAGTGCCGAAAAAATTCACGATATGGTGTTGGCCGATCGAAGAGTAAAAGTGCGGAAGATTGTTGATGCCATAGGCATTTCATATGGGTTTAAGAAAGCTGTCTGCAAGATGGGTGCCGCGTTTGCTCTCAATTGACCATAAACGTAATCGTGTGACAATTTCAAAGGATTGTTTGGAGTTGTTTAACCGCAATTCGAATGAGTTTTTGCGGCGTTTTGTAAATGTGGATGAAACATGGATCCATTACAACACTCCGGAGACCAAGCGGCAGTCTAAGCAATGGGTTTCTCCGGGTAAACCGGCTCCGAAGAAGGCCAAGGAGTTTTTCGGCCAATAAGGTGATGGCAACAGTTTTTTGGGATGCACGCTGGATAATCCACATCAATTACCTTCAAAAGGGAAAAACAATAAACGGCGAATATTATGCCAACTTATTGGACCGATTTAACGAGGATTTAAAAAAGCGACCCCATATGGTCAAGAAAAAGTTATTTTTTAAAATTACATGAATTGGGCTACGAATTGGTAGCTCATCCGCCATTTTCTCCGGATTTAGCCCCCAGTGACTATTTCCTATTTCCGAACCTAAAGAAATTGCTCGGTGGAAAGAGATTTAGCTCCAACGATGAAACAATTGGTCTTTCTCATTCCCTTTGTAGTCTTGTTTGCTGATAGCTTTGGCTTTTCTAAAATTATTTAGGAGAACGTTTCCTGATGATCTGGCCTAAGCAACCAGTGAAATGCGCATAGGAACAGCTTATCCTCCAACAATAAATTTCAGTATTTTTTATCAATTATTTAAAAAGGGAATTAAGCACAACAAACAAAATCTTTTAATAAATAATAGTATTCCCAAAAACAACATCCCAGAAACAAATGCCTATTTTATGGACCTCGAAAAATCCTATTTTCTTGGAAGGGATACACAAATTGGAGAAACGTTGGACTAAGTATATTGAGGAGATTATGTTGAAAAATAATTTTTTTTTGTAAAAAAAACTGTGTTTCATTTAAAAAGTCACTGACTAATTGATTCGCGCTCGTATAAAGGAGCGGTTAAGATCGACCAATTCATGCTGCTATGATGTAAAAATTCCAAATAGTTTATAAACTTAACAAATAAGTGCCGGATTTTGATCTCATATATTTGTAAGACTTTTATGTACCTTATTTGATTAATACATATAATGTATATTAATGTAAAGTTTTGTTTTTTTTTTTTGTGTACAATTGAATTTTTATGTAGTTTTTTTGTTGATTCAATAAATTAAAAAAATGGTACCGTGAAGATCTTTGTGGACCTTCGTTTTTTTGTGGAAGTTGGTACAAAATTTAAAACTCCATTTAACATCCCTGTTATGTTGTATTCTGTTTTTCGTTATAAAGCAGTATAATTGTAGTGGTTCTGTCGACATACGTTATATTATATATTATTATTTTATTATATTTCCTGTGGTATTTTCTTCAAATTGAAAAAGGAACGAGCAAACCAAAAATTTTAACATCGCTTCTCACTAGTATTGTTGTTGTTGCTTGGCAATTTTGCGAACAGCTTGTATTGTATACAAGTTTTGTTTGTGTAAAAATTTTTTGTTTGCTTTTTTTTATTAAAAACATAAATCGCCTCTAAAGAGAGTTAACTTAAAATTGTTAAATTTTCACTTTATGCATGAACATTGGTCATAACCTCCCACTATAAAAATCTTACATAATTTTATCTAGTATTTTGTCAAAAAAAAAAAAAAAAAAAAATAAATCTAATTGTATCCAGCACATATAGAGTTTTTTATTCCCGCACTTTTTGGATTCCCGGGAAAGCGGGAAATAAAAATTCCCGAGATCCCGGGATTCCCGCGCAAAATTTATTATTTTTTTCTTTACTTATTTCTCCAATGAAAGTAATATTTCTTACTGACAATTACGCTTAAAATAATTAAGTCTAGTATCCATTATGTACCAAAAACGTAAAAAATTTAATATTAAAATTATTTTCAGATACTTAAGAGGTTATTTTTATGTCAATCATAGAATCATAGAAATCAATATAGGTATATGCATTGTCAAATTCAGAGATCATTTGCATAATTAGAATGAAAATATTGTTACGAAATTAGATTTGTCTGAGAATTATTTATGGTTTTAGTTATAAGTTATCTTGTAAATTATAGTTTTATGTCATATTAGTTACTATTTTTATGAACGCCACTGTAATAAATTTTCTAGCAATTGTAATTGTAGACTTTAGATTTAGATGTATAATAGTTATTTTAAAATAATTCGAACACAACATTCTAGAAAATACTAGACGGTTCTTGAATCAACAAGGAATAGTTTTGAATTATAAATTCAGGCTAACTCTCTTATTAGCTTAAAAAGAAAAATAAACTGAAAATAAATAAAAGTTTAGTTTAGTTTGAATGGATACATTAAACGGTTCAGATCGCTACTTTCAATTGTGGTTAAAATTTGTAAACATTATAATTAATTTCAATAAAGTTTGTTAAGTTTAATTCGTGTGGGTATTTATTTTAAATTGCAATTAAAAGAACTCAAAGGTTTATTATAAAGGGAAAAAACCTTAACGCTTTTTATAAGTAAAAACGTAACAGTATTAAAGACTTACATCCAATTTCATCAAGTTCAGTTAAAACTTAACTGTTACCTTAACTTCCAGCTAACAATATGTTTTCGACAGTTATAACTGGTAGTTAATTATAAGTAAACATGGTGAAATTGGCCGTAAGTGGAATAAAATTTCTGGAAGCATAACATTACGAAGTAGGAATTCTGAAACAATTTTACCGTTTAACAAATTCAGCAGGATGGAGAAATTGTATTTGCTACATATATTTAATAACATATTTTTTACAATTTTATAACCCTTAATCAGCAGTGGTGTATGAAGTTATACTAAGTTTGCCATTCCATGTGAATCTTTTCTTAATATTCATCTAGGATCCCATAACGTATTTGTATTGTGAGTCCTTCGTTTATTCTAAGCTGATTTCGCCATATGGGTGTCAAATTGTTTCTAGATCTTCTAGCTGTTTGTGGCTTAATTCCAGCAGAATCGCTTCAGTATGAAAAAGAGTTATGCACCTAAATGTGGAACTACCTCAATAAAAACTCAACAAAAACTTACTTAAATTTGTGGCAAATTGCACCCAGTGTCATTAAATTTCAACAAATTCGTTTTATAAGGCACCAAATTTCGTGAATATAGGTCCATAATTTACCTACGGCTCGATGTTTAGATTAATCTCGTAAATCATGTAAGTATGGCTAAAAGTGTAACGAATAATGCTTTTGTGGTGAAATTAAGCATAATATACATTCATAAGACTCAAAATTATTTGAAATGTCGCATAAAAAGCATAATCTAGGCTAACACTTTACTACGCCCTTAACCGAAAAATCTTATAATATTATTGTAATATTTACACTTCAGTTTGCTAAGACAAGGAATAAAATTTTGGAAGATAGGTCTATAATTTATCATAGGCCCTATATAAGGCCCATTCTCAAAAATTTGCTTAATGAGTCTTAAACTGTAGCAAATTTTAATATTGTGGTAAAATTAAGTTGGATTAAACTACTAACACAGTCTAGACCACTAGTCCGACATAGGTTTACTAAAGTTTGAAAAAAGATTTTCTTCAAAATTTCCCGGGAATCCCGCAATTAATTCCCGGGAAAGCGGGAATTGAAAACAATTGAAAATCCCGGGAATTCCCGGGACGGGAAATCCCGAAAAAAAACTCTAAGCACATAGAAAAAGACAACAGTTTTTTGTCTCTACACAGAAAAAATTAAAAATTTTCTCCAATCCCCAAATTTATACCAAATTCATAATATCAAGCAAACAAGTTGTTGAGTTTGTACCTATTACCAAAATGATTATTTATACTGATTATTAAAAATTTTAAAATATCGAATATTTTTTTTTTTTTCAATAAATGGTATTTTGAATTTTAATTAAAAAAATGATCAAAAACCTTTGCTTTTTCAAACATTGTGTTAATTTATTTAATTAAATTCAACAGTTTTTATTTTTCGAATTTATTCTATGAGTTAAATTTCAGTTATGTATTTTATAAAGCTTTTTTGTAATAGTTCTATTCCATAACTGAAATTTAACTCATATAATAAATTCGAAAAATAAAATTGTTGAATATAATAAAGTTGCTTAAAAAAGAAATAATTCCCAATATCTATTTATTCAATTAAATATTGACAGTTCCCAACAACAATTCTACAAGGTTAAATTATTTTATATTTAGTATTGTGGTTATTTTTATTGAACTGTTAATGGTTTTTAATCCAAATTTTTGATATTTTAATCAGGCTAAAGTTCATTGAATTAAATTTTCATTAAATTATTTTTATGAAGAAAGGAATTTAACAACATGAAATAAATTAAAATTTATTGATAATTTTTCATTCTTGACTGAGCTGGGAATTGAACCCAGGTTTCACGGACAGGTTGCCCAGACTAGTTTCGATTGTAACCACTTATTTTATTTTAAACGAAAAACTCAATTAACATTTTTTGATATTTAATTAAAATTTTATTTCAAAACAACATAAATATTAATTAAATCAAAATTATATTTTTAATTTTCTTTCAACTATAAAAATAATTGATTCAATTATCACATTAAATAAATTTAAATACTTTGTATACCATTTTTTTAATTGATAAAAATCTTTTTTCTGTGTACTGAAAGTTTATAAATTTTGAGTTATCCCCCTTTAGAGGAACCTGTGCGATATGTATCTTTTTTTTGTAAAAATTTGTTTGTTGTGCTTACCATCCAATAGGGCGCTGAACTCAACTGAACTCAACTGAACTCAACAAAACGAAGCTTATTTTTTTTTTACGAAAACCGAAAAATTATGCATATTGTTGTGTTTGACTGGTGCTCTAATAATATGAAAAGTTTCCGAACTCCAGATTTAAGTTCAGACATTTCTAAAATATCTAATAAAATAAGTTAAAAAGGTTTAATATGCTGCCAAATTTTATTGGTGATTAATATGGCTGCAATTTCCATGCAAATGCATGTTTTTTGTCGATAGTCTAAGAAAGAACGATCTTTTCGAATCATTAAATTTGCGTTAAAATTATATATTTCATTTGTGAGACCTATTTTGGAATACGCCTCGGTCGTTTGGGACCCCCAGTATGAGGTACATACTAAAAAATGGAATCCGCAGAGAAGCAATTCTTTTATTCTGTCTGCGAAAACTGCATTGGAATCCAAATATCAGTTTACCTTCGTATTAAAACCGATTAAAACTAATTAATCTTACAACCTTAAAGATCGGAGGATATATTGTATCAGAATTCCAGAATTGTATCAGAATTCCTACTTCATCAGGTTGAGTTTTTAATTCCTATTCTTCCTTTCAGAAATTATATACCCCTTAAACTTCAATAATTTTTGTCTAATTATGCAAATTTTGATCCTATCCGAATGAACTCCGAATTTAACAATTTTTATACACGTATTGATTTCACTGATCCTATTGGCGTCACAAATAACCTCTCAATTGGCTTAAGATAGATTTAATGCAACATTATTTCCTCTTATGTTAAGTACAAAAGTATCTAGATTTATTTAATTTAAGCATATTAGCCAGTAAGAAATATTAGTTTCATTGGAGAATTAAGCAAATAAAAATATATTAAATGGCATCGATTTATTTTTGCATATTTTTGTTAAATGCATATTATGGTTTTCAATGCATATCCACCATGTCAATATGATAGATCCCCTACATATAAAGTAATAGAACTAGAGATAATCAGCCGCTACCCGCACAAATTCCAGTCACATGAATAGTTTTGTGCTAATTACCTTTCTTTTGGACCAACTACACTCTAAACACATTATCACCAGTTAAGTAATAGGTCTTGTTTTCACCTATCCCAATTCTTTCCTTTTAATTATAAAATTTTGTTCCCTGGTCACGGGATAAGTGCTTTTAGAGCAATTGACACAAATTTCCCGCAGGGTACATATAAATAAATTTTTTCTCAATATTTCGACAACAGATCCTTTTATTTTTAACCGATGCAGCACCTTCTCAATACTTTTTTTTAATTAATGAATTTTTAAAACACCTTGCCATTGTTGCCGGTGTTTATGTATAATTTGCCATTTTCTTAAGCATAAATATATTTTTAAAGTAAAATCTAAAAACCGACGTTTTTTTTGTCAGTTTTCGGTTTCGGTTTTTAGGCATTAAAAACCGCGGTTTTGATTTCGGTTAAAGCTGAACAGCAATCCCCAGAGTTGGATAAGCTCACTATTTTTATTGTGTACGAAGACATTATTAGCGTTTGTGTTTTCCATATTTCTACCGTACCAAACACTAAAGAACAATATTTAGTGTTTATTTGCGAACACTGGTTTTAAGAATTCCCTAATTTCGATAAATTTACTTTTAAGAGTGTTGGCGATTGAGGGTTAGTTTAAGAGAATTACAGAAAATGGCTACAGGATTTAAAAAATTTATTCAGCGATAATTTCTTATATAAAAAAGATCTAAATTTTCTAAAACTCTGTCGCAAATAATATGGCTTAATTTGGCTTTGCGAGCCACTGTGATATGTAGATTAAGGGTCGATTACCGATAGAAGTTAATCTGAAGTTGTGTTGCCAGCAACGAAATCAGGCAACACCGCTGATGTTTAAAAAAAAATTTGTTTTCTTTTTCATCGCGGCTGGCAATACAACTGAAGTTCAGTTGCCATCCGTAATTGACCCATTATTCTAATGGACCTGCAACTTAAGAAAAAACGCACAAGAAAAAGTCAAACGAGGTGAAATCCTGCAATCTCTGTCGCTAATTCATATCACCGCAACGCGAGCAGTTCTGCTGAAATCACATCTTATCCAATTTAGGACAAAAAGAGTGGGTAATCATTTATCCTGAGTACTCACCATTCACAGTGATGGTCTTGCCAATGTCTGTCTTTAAGAAATATGAACTGGTGACACCGCCCGTACAAAGTTAACTCTAAACAGAGACTTTTTAGGGATGCATTGGACGCTTTTAGGCCTGATGGGGCTTGATATCGGCTTAAATTCGATAATTTTGCTTGTTAATGTACCCATATATCCTGATGTGTCTCATGTTGAAGATGATTTTGCAGAAAAAATTAAACTTTTATCATTTACATGTGTTGTTGAACGCTAAATACTTCCATGGTAATTTAGCACATCCGACTGAATAAATGACAGCCAATTCGACAGATACAGGCTCAACAATAGGCCGTTATAATGACTTTGGCGCCTATTATGAATTTAATTCGATTTTCGACAGCAGACGAATTAGTTGATCGAACGAATTTTCATTTGGTATTATGACACACATTCGATAAAAAAGTACTATTGTGATTTAGTTGATTAACAGTAGTACATTATCTATCAGCTGTCACTTTAAATAAAAAAATTTTGTTAACAAATTTTTAACAAATAAAACTAACTAAATCATGACTACGACGGAATTATGGTACGGGTGATCCCAAAAAATTTTGCTCCTGCGAGATTTCATCCCACTTTTTTGTAGCCGGAACTTTTGTAAAAATTCCTTTTGCCAACAAAGTATTTTGTTCCATAAGGGAAAAAGCTTTTCCAACTGTTGCTTACTACTGACGAATTTAGACCTGCATAAAATAACCAAAGATAAATAAGAATGTGGAATTTGCACACCAAAACTAATAAATTAACAAAACTTAAATTTTCAACAATTTTTTTTAATTATTTACACCGTTGAAAGCAAATTTGTGTTCGTTGAAAAATTCGATGCACAACGAAATTTTCGACAGTGCTGCCAACTCATAATACCAAATTAACATTCGATAGTCGATGTTCGATAGCCAGCGAAAATCGCTTATCGAATGTAACTTATAATAGGGGCCTATGTTATGCCGATTGTACGCATCAAAAAAAAAATAGAATACATAAAAATTATACTCATATATTTAATCGTTGTTAAATCCTATCAGTAAAATATCTCCGTTCGTCAATTAAAATTACGAAAGAAAAAGTAAGAGAGGACATTTGGTGCATAAAATATACACAATAAGTAAAGTCGTCGTATTATTTAAGCAAGTAAGTTTTTAACTTCACCTATACGGCTTTAGAAAGGATTCTTGGCAGGGAATCATCTAGCCATTATATAAATTTTCTCCCAGAAGAAGCAAATCCTGATCCGAAATAGGATTCGGCGATAGGGCTAAGAGTCTTAAACTATGCTTAAGCCTAAAATAAGTGTATCTAAGATGAATACTGCTCATATGCAGGTATTTTAAATAAGCGATTTTTAAATGACACTGTAGAATTCTTTTTCTCTCTGCAAAATATTCACATAATTTTAATTACATTTTCCCCTTTTTTTATATTTAACTCTCTAACATTGCTGACCTCGTAACTACTTCTTTCGCCATTAGTCCAATAGAGAAAGGCTACTTTGATGTTTTACCATATCACTTCTTTTGCTACAACTGGTAATAACAAATTATAAATTCTATTAACTTCAAGCCATTATAATCATTTCTGTTCAATTTTTTTTTTATTATATTTTGCTGTTATGAATGTTACCGTTTTTACATCCTGTCCTTCTGACTACTTTGATTTTTTTTATGGTAAATTTTTATTAAGTTAAACTCACACCCATACAAACATTTGCATGCAGAGACATGATGTTAAAACTGATACAAAGAATATTAAATGATGTATTAGAGAGTTGGGGGGGAAAATAAAAGAAAAGAAAATTATATTACATTATATATTTATTGCTCTACAGACCCCTTTTGGACTGGCAGAAAATTAAGAGGATACTCTTTTTGGTGGTTAATACTTTAGATGCAATAATATTTGTGCGGGTTTGGGTTTCTAAATTCTCGGATGTTTTTCATTCCTGGAACGGCATAAGATAATTCTACGGATTACAAAATCACTTAAATGAAGTTAATATTAGCCTTTAAGGGGGAATTCTCTTCCAGACGGGAATGAAGAAATTGCAACGTGATTTATAGAGACGAGTCCAAAACGAGTTGAGAAGAAGACTACGGCGCACTAAGCTTCGACCCATAGACAAAAATCAAAAAAAAAAAATATTTGTCTCAAATTGTTTTTAAATACAGATTTTTTGAAAGATAATAAGGTATCTCAAATAAATGTTAAGAAAAAAAATTTTTCTGATTGCTTTTGCCACCGCGTTAAAATCAGATAATTTCTTGCAAAAATGAGTTAACAGAAAAATAGGTTTTAGTTGTTTCACAAAAATAATTCTGAAAAATTCATTTTTTTTAAAAGTCACTCGAAATTTGGTTTTCAGGTACTTTGATATATTTGCAGTTAAACAAAAATTTAGAATTTAGTATTTATTTACAAAATAACTTTTTTTATTGCTCTGAAAAACACATTTTTTTTTGTTGAAAATCCAAAAATTACTTAAGTTTGATGGAGTATAAAAAAAATTATATAAAATTAGATATTTTTTTTTCTGTTTTTGTAAGTTCATACTCTTAGCTAACAGGGTATTCAAAAATTAGTGCCTATATTTTACCACAACTTAAAACTTTTTTTATGGCCCACTGAAGTTTTTAATTTTTTTAAAGGCGTTTTGAGTAAGTCAAAAAAATGTATTAAATCTAACTCTGAGCTAAATAAGATTAATAGATGATTGTAATAAAATTTGATGACGGTTCTTTTCATAGAACTAATTAACCCTCTATCTGCCATTTTTAGGGGTCATTTCAGCCCCTCCGCACAGATCACTACTAACACGTACGTTTAAAGGGTTAAAATATTCTACAACAATTTTCTGCATCGAATTTCACTAGGGGTTGTAAAAGACCATAAGTTCGTGTGATATAAGCAAAATGCTTAAAACAGTAAAATTGTATATAATCATATATTATTATTCAATTGTGTTTCAGCAAAGTCGTGTGAAATTATTCGAAAAAATGTAATAAATCAACTTTTGAGCTTAACATATTATCTAACCCTCTATCTCCCATTTTAAGGATTAAATGACCCCTGTTTTTAGGAGTTATTTAAGTCTCTTTTTTAAAAATTCTTATTGAAAACCTTTAAAACGTGTGTTTAAAGGATTAAAATGTTCTATACACATTAAATAGTTTTTTTTTACACATTCCAAACACCTTTAAAAAAAATTAAAAAGTTCAGTGGGCCATAAAAAAATAACTCGAGCGAAGTTTTTAAAAACTTTTGGAGTTTTTAATTTACTAATGAAATAAATAAAAAAAAAAATTAAAGCATATGAAAAAGAATTTTTAAACCAACCATTTTATTAACAAAAAGTAGGCAAAATAGCACGATATTTTTACAGCGGATATTAATACTACTCGTCGATTTTTTTTGAAAAGTGAAAAAATAAAAATTTGAATGGATCAAGTGCGATATGATTTTTTCATAATTTTTTAATAACGTTAACATTTCCTCTTTAATTTTTTCATTTATGTTATCTTTCAAATATCCTTATAGTTTTATTCTTCCAAGAGTATTTTAACCGTTTTAGCCTAATTTTCAATTAATGATGTTTTTGTATTTTCGACATTGATAATCCAATTCTACCCAAATTTGGCATAAATATATATCTTGTAAATATCAATTAACATACCAAAATTTATTACGATCGGACAATTTTTGTGGGAGTGATAGCGTTTTTAATAAAGAGGATATATGGCAGGACCTTGAGTCCTTAGTCCGATTTAAATAAAAATTTACACACACGTTGCTAGTTGCATATGTATCAGCATGACCACTTTTTGTAATTTTGTGGGCATTATTGAAGCTAAAATTATATTTTTCAATTTCAGGACACATGGGAGGTAGGCGTGTCCTTGGGCCGATTTTTGCAAAAATTCATATTTTTCTTAACTTAGCTGGTTTATGCTAGTGTACCAAATTTCAAAAATATCTGACAACTCCTTCTATTTTTGTCCCTTCGTTATATGGGAACGAAGCATATTGCGGCGTCTTCTCAAGGACACACAACATTAGCAACTCAATCCGTATACCAAACGAAGTCAGTAAATTTCAAGCTAAAATTCAGGGAACAACAAAGGCGTACAAATTATTACATAATTGAGATAGACGTGGAATTATTGCAATTTTTGTTGCCAGTAAAGCAGCACTGATGCAACTCAAAACGCATTTCACCTCTTCCATTCTTGTACGTAAATGTAAACGTACGTAATCAAATATTATGTGTCAAGGTGAAGTTACTCTGATATGGCATCTCGCGCACAGAAATTACTCTGCCAACTAACAGTCGAATTTGGTGGGTATTTTCCGAAAATTTGGAAGGAATCGTTTATTGTTCCATTGTTTAAGTCTGGCACTGGATCTGATATTGAAAATTATCGTGGTATTGCAAAACTCAGTACTATACCTAAACTTTTTGAAAAATTAATAACATCAAATTTATATTATCAAGTCTCAAACATTATATCTCCATATCAACACGGATTTAAAAAAGACTGCGCTACCACAACAAACCTTCTACAACTAACAATTGCAATCAATCGTGGATTTTTCATAAGGAATCCAACAGATGTTATCTATACTGATTTCAGCAAAGCTTTTGATAAAGTCAATCATTTTCTTTTGGTAAAGAATTTTTAATAAATATGATTAACAGATCTGACCTTAAAGTGGATTTACTCTTATTTATCGAATAGGGTCCAAACCGTCCTTTTCAATAAAACGTTTTCTAGAAAAACAAATGTGCCATCAGGAGTAGCCCAAGGCAGCCACCTTGGACCCCTATTGTTCCTGCTTTTTGTAAATGATTTACCAGGAGTTATACAATTTTCAAATGTTCTTATGCATGCTGATGATGTTAAAATTTTTTTAACATACAACCATGTGTTAGATCATCAACGTCTTCAAAATTATCTAGATTGTTTTTATGGATGGTGCAAAGCAAACCTAATGGAGCTAACTTTAAAGAAGTGTAAACTAATGCGTTTTTCAAGAAATAATCCAGCTACAGTAAATTACTTCCTAGGAAGTATTCAAATTGATACAGTGGATAACTTCCTTGATCTTGGAATACTACTTGACCCTAAACTGAGCTTAAATTCGCATATAACGTTTATGATAAATAAAGCTAGAAGCACACTTGGCTATATAAAACGATGACCCGTATGTTACAAAAAACTTATATATGTCACTTGTAAGGCCGATTCTTGAAAAAGGATCAATAATATGGGACCCCATTTACCAAACGTATTCAAATTCTATTGAATCGGTACAGAAACAATTCCTGCTCTTCTGTCGTGGATTACATTTGAACCCACTACCCATGTCTTCATACTTAGCTCGATTGGCTCTGATAAAACTCCCCACTTTAATAAGTAGTAGAACAATGCTGAATGTGACGTTTATTTTAAACATTATTAATGGTGATATCAGCGCTGGCTTTTTAATAAATTAGATTTCATTTAATATTCCTCAACGTTCATCTCAAAATTTCATCCCGTTATCTGTCAAATTTGTCTGAGCGAATTATGGCGATGCTGACCCCTCTTAGAAGAATGTGTAACACCTTAAATCAATTATATATATTTATAGATTTTTCAGTGGAACCAAAGTCAATAAGTAGATAAATAATTGATTTTCTAAACTGATATGCAGTAAAATAAATGTAATCTAATCAAATGCTAGTTCATAGTCTATTTTATTAAAGTGTAAATTTAAATTTGTAAAATGTCTGTAAAGAAAAATACATAGACAATTAATAAATAAATAAATGATTTAATAAAACTCGCAACCTCTTGAGATCTATAAATGACGATGGCGCTGACTGACGTGCAGAATTGCTAGGAGATTGTTCCCGAGGTTTAAGAAGAAGCATTCGTCATATTTGATGAGCTACAACTTACCGGACATTGGACTTTCGGAGTACAAATCAGAAGCCTGAGAATTTAGTTGAATAGAAAAACAGTTGTTCATCTTATCTATGAAGGCCCAGCACTTCATTTAACTCGATTCATCGGAACTATCAAATATCGGCTTAGATGACCTGTAGCCTTATTGTTGTTTAATTCTATAAAGCTTAATCTTCATCGCTAAAAATCTATTATGTCGATTTAGCGAAAGAAAGGAATAATCTACTTTTATGACATTAGCCTTGATATTAGTATTCATATTTTTGTTATAACGGGGTCTTAAGACTTTTTTTGATTGCTGGTTTGTTGCTTGTTTGTGTCTTTACAGGCAGTTACGATAACCAATCAACCATCACACAGAAAATAAATAAAAATTCATTATAATTAAAATTTTTGTGATATTAATTAACACATTAATTAAATCTGCACCAGTAAGCAAAAAAATTGCATCAATTAAATATTCGTTGATATTAACAACATGTTCTGGTAATGTTGTTGATATAAGTACATATTTAATTCACTTGATACAATCTTAAATTAAAACTAATTTTCTTTTTGATTAATAGTTTAATTGAAAAACAAATTGGCGAGATATTTGTCTGTGCATTTTCGAAAATTTTCGGTAGGTATTTAAGATGTTATCAATTAATTCAGTAATCACAATCAAAAAACCTAAATGGTTTGGAATATGTTTCAGTTAAACAAAAGTCTCTTAGCATGTATTTGCTTTCAAAATGCTTCTCATCATCATTGAATCTTTATTACAAACGATTTTAAAATCATAAAGCGCACAAGAGGAATTTGTCTAAATAAAAACGTTAGAGCTGATATATTGCTGCAGTTGTTTGCAGGGCTGTGGAGTCGGAGTCGGAGTTGAAGAGTCGAAGTTGAGGTTTTTGTACCGGAGTCGGAGTCGCAGTACCCAAAAAAACGCGCGACTCCGACTCCAAAATTTTTCGGCATAAAAAATTTAAAAAAATTCTAATATTTTCCAATATAAAAATTCTTCGAAATTGGCACTGCAATGTTTTGCAGATCAAGATTTTAATTTATTTTATGAGAAATAGTTGATTCAAGTACTTTACTATTTAAGTATATTTAGGTATATTTTTTAATACGTGCGGGAAAAAGTCTAAATTACATAAGCAAAACTTATACTCAGTTATTGATCTAGTTGAAAAAAGTTGTGTTATTTTTTAAATAATTTTCTCATGCTAAAAATTTTTAATGACAGGAATTGCCAATAATTTTAATATCAGAATTTTTTAACCATCAATGCTGAAATATTTTCAACATTGTACAGAATAAGTGTTGCTATAGCGCATAAATACTAGTATGCATTAGAAAAATTGTGACGTAAAATTATTTTTCTTTTGTGTAGAAACATCTTTATCGGCCTGCCTTTATTTCCTACCATAACACTCATGTTTTTCTTATGCACATTACGCGGGGATTCCCATAATTCGTTTAATAAAGATGTTTCTACACAAAAGAGAAATAATTTTACGTCTCATTCATTTCGCATCACGGTTAGAGTAGGAGTCGGAGTCGTGAGTCGGAGTCGGAGTTGCACTTAAAAAATTTCAGCGTTTGGAGTCGGAGTCGGAGTTAGTACTTTTTTCGGACGACTCCACAGCCCTGGTTGTTTGAAATCGGTTAATTTGACATTGACATTAATGGGTCGATTACGGGAGGCTACTGAACTGAAGTTGTGTTGCCAGCAGTGAAATCAGGCACCGCCGCTCATGTTAATATAAACAACATTTTTTTAATTTTATATTTTAACTTCAGCGTCGTTGCCTAATTTCGCTGCTGGCAGCACATCTTCAGTTCAGTTGCCAACCGTAATCAACACATAATTATTTTGTAACGATTCTGCCACACAATATCAAAAACATCATCTACTCGCCCAAAATTTCTCGAAATAGTTTTCAAGTTTTTGCTTAAAGTTTTCCCTTTTTCCACCGTTATGCTGTTGATTAATTGCTTTAACTCTAAAGCTTTGGTCAAACTTAACAAATATTTGCCGTGCCACACTTAACCACTATTTCTCTTAAATATTTGATGATTTTATACAACCTTCGCTAGATTAAGCAACATTCACTCGATATTATTTAGAAATAAAGTTTAAGAAATAATAAAAAATTGTGAAGCAATCAAAATAATGATTAATCAGTTAAGTGGTCACGTTTTTTTGGATTTTTTTTTATATTTATTCAGAAAACATTTTTTATTACAAAGAAAGGTGTTGCCTCAGCATCCATTGGACATTTTTAAGGCGAGTTGGCCAGAAGTTATATATATACAAGTTTTATAAAAGTTATATACAAAAAGCAAAAAAGAAGTTTAAAAATAAAAGAAAAAAGAAAAATTTTTGAGTTTTTAAATTCAATTAAATATAACAGAAGAAGCATTTCCAAATTTTCAAGTAAATATTCTTTAAGTTTTTTCTTAAAAAGTGATATTCTTTCAATACTCTTTAAGTTATCGCGCAATTTATTATTTTCCAAACTACCCACGTGGTCCACACATTGCTTCGTTGTTTCCAGCCTACATCTTGCTATCCAAAGATTAGTGTTGTTTCTTGTATTAAAAACTAATTGATTTTGAGAAAATCTTATAGTATGATAACCAACATTATGCAGAGATTTAAAGACGTGCATCAGAAGTTGCATTTTATTTTTTCGTCAAATATTTGTCAAGTGTGAAAATACCTTAAGAATTTTTCAAATAATATTAAAAAACTAGATCCCGACATGACAAAGGAAAACAAAGTTCTGCTACTGAAATTGAGCTATCATTTGTTTTGATCGGAAAATTTTTTTCTTTGATTTCTTTTTGACAATAAGTACCATTTAATGTCACAAAAACTTTAATTTATGTCTAAAACATTCCTTTATTTTCCCGTAAAACAATCCTGGAAATTTCAAAATCATTTTCACGAAAATTTCCTATATTTTTTTCACATAAAAACCCTAGTTTGAAGGCAAATGTATGGAAAAGAAAATTTTAATGTAGTTGCTACAGTCGGCAAGAAAATTAAACAGATTTTAGAAAACTTTTGGTTAAGGAATGTTTCGATGATTAGTGCTCACTTTATTAAATAAAATTAAAGTTTCCTTTAGTATCACAGCACAGCTGTTTTGCTTTCCACTGTATTGAAATTTTCATAAATCTTGATTTATTTCCTCTCCTATAATGCCTTGCGCTTGTGCCCTTTACTGTATATGTTTATAGGAAATATATAACTGTCGTAAATTTTTTTTATTGTTATAGTAAAAGTGTTACTTCCGTTTCCTTCTGTAGTCATTATGTAATAAAAGTAAATTTTACACACACTCTCACACACTCACAATTACAAAGCACTGGTTTTTCACTATTTCCTATGAAGCATACAAAAAGGCCATTATCCATATTGTCTTTGTAGCTAGTCTGCAAGATTTTCTGATTGTTGATTGGATTGGATGATCTTCTTTTTGCTTCTCAGAATCTGGGATGGTAATTTCATTAAAGTACTTTTTCTTATGAAATTTCGCAAAATTTTTTTTGGTATTAAATATGAATAACAAAATATAAAAGGTTCAAAAAGTTATTTTTTAGAAAAATGGTCACCTTCAAATCCCACATGTAAAATTCACAAATAAGAGTCTCAATTGTAGTGTTAGCAGAAATTACAGTAATTTTCGATTTTTTTTTCATTTAGAAAAAAAAAAAAATGTAAGGTAACACAGATTAACATTAGTTTCTCGATTGGTACGTTATTTAAGGCCCTACAGCCGTTTAATTTTTTTTTAGCATTTTTAGCAACAAATCTATTTTTCATAGAAAATATAAGTTTTTAAGAAACTACAGCCATTATAGTTTTTTTTTTTTTAGCATTTTGGTGCAAGAAATCGATTTTTTGAAAAAAAATTTTAGTAATCACAGATCAATACTCAATTTCACGATTGGTGCGATAATTTGGTACTAAAAATCAATTTTTGATGGAAAATATAAGCGATCACAGACTTAGATTTTATTTTGATTAGAGCGTTTTATTAAGAAACTACAGCGATTTTTAGCTTTTTTTTGTTTAACATTTGGGATAAAAAATCGATATTTTGGTTAAAATATAAGTGATCACAGATTAACTGCGTTTTCTAGATTACAGCATTATTTAAGAAACTACAGCCATTGTAAGTTTATTTTACATTTTTGTCCTAAAAATTTGTTTCGGGTTGAAAATGTAACTGATTACGTTTTAACAGGTTTTTTAAATTGTATTGGATTTATTTAAGACACTTAAACCACTTATAAATATCATAATTATCAAGTACAAAATATAAAAGGCTTATAACGTTCTTTTAAAGAAAATTGTGACATTCAAATTTCAAATGTCAAATTCACAAATTAACGTCTCAATTGTAGTGTTATCCGAAATATCAGCCATTTTCAGTTTTTTTAACGTTCTGGTACAAAAAATCGATTTAAAAAAAAAAATATATAAGTGATTACAGATTGGGGCGTTATTTAAGACACTTCAGCCTTTTATAGTTTTCTTTTTTATTAACAATTTGGTACAACATTCCAATTTTTGGGGGAAAATTTAAGTGATCGCAGATTAACATCACTGTCTAGATTAGTTAATGTTTTAGAATTTTGGTACTGAAAAATGATTTTTGGTGAAAAATATAAGAGATCACAGAGTAGTGTCATTTTTTCGATTAGAGCTCCATTTAAGAAACAACCGCCACTTTAGTTTTTCTTAAGCATTTTGATACAAAAAATCGATTTTTTAGAAAATAATATAAGTATCGATTTCTCGATTGGTGGGACAATTCGGTAGGAAAAATAAATTTTTGGTGTACAATTTAAGTGATCACGGATAAACGTTGCCTTATCATTTAGGTGGAAAATAAAAGTGATCCCAGATCAACGTCGTTTTCTCGATGGTAGCGTTATTAAAGAAACTACCGCCATTTCAGTTTTTTTTTTTGCATTTTGGTACAAAAAAAAAAAAAATCAATTTTTAAAGAAAAATGTAAGCGATCACAGGTTAATGTCTTTTTTTAACATTGGGGTACAAAAAAATTGATATTGGAGCAACATTAAAGAAACTACAGTCATATTAAGTTTGTTTTAAATTTTTGTCCTAAGCATTTCTTACGGGTGGAAAATGAAGTGATCCCATATTAACTGCCTTTTTTTTTATTATATTGGAGTTATTAAAGTCACACAAACCAATAATAAATATCATTGAAGATGTGTGTTTCATTTGAAGAAGAAACTCTTTATTAAGGATCCTCAATAGCGGCTATTACAGTTTTTTTTTATCTACCGTACCAACATAAACAAGTTATTATGTATGTTAAAATTTTTGTTTGCACTCCTCTCTTGTTGTAACACAACCAGAGCTGCCGTTTTTGGTAATATCTAACCAAAATTGGTTATTTTTTTTCTCAATGTGGAGATGTGAATATTTTTTTCATTTTGGTTACTTTTTTTGAAAATATTAATACGTATATTTTTCATGATATTTTTATTTACATGGGAGGTTATCTCCAATTTCAATTCGAATGCAATTATTTACGACTTATAATGTGTACTTTACACTGCGATTTCCTCATTATTTTTTTCAAATGAACGAAGGTTATCGCGTAAACTACAAGAAAACTACACAAAAGTAAGTTTAGTGTTTCTTTGAATAGAAGTAAAACGTTTTAAATTTGAATTATTTCCAGTAGTAGTTTTTTTTAATATATTGAAATAAACATAGAAACTTTAAAGATTTTTCAAAAATAAATTGATATATAATCTATAATTTTAGAATTTATTGAATTTAGTTTAAGAAAATAGCGTGAATTTAAGAAATTTTAAATTTTACTTTTTATAAGCTGTCCGTATAATTAGAAAAGTATTTGGGAGTATTTTTAATTTATAAAGAAGATTTTGACAACTATCGCCATATTGCCAAACGTGAATTTCCATCACCAAAAGTATTAAAAAATCGCTACATTTGACAGCCCTGCCACTGGCAGTTAAAAAGCGGAATACAATTTTATTTTACCTTTTTTGTTATTTATAAATGTAAAGTACAAATTTCATTTATTGTACAGGACTTATTCAAAAAATTTAAATTTATTAACTTTCCATATTCTGAATTTCGTATGGAAATTTTACGGGCTTACCTCTTATAAAATACAAGTATTTTTTTTATGAAAAAGGTCTCAAAAATATAAAAACTTTTAATTTATTTCCTCGTTATTTTTTAATATGTACAATAATTACATTTCTTGTTTTGGTTTCTTAATTTGTAATTAATATTTTCCTATTTTCCTTAAGTTCTAATGTTTTTCTCAATTAACAAAAGGCATTTTTTATTTGGTAATATTTTTTCACATTTGGTAACTTGGTAACTTTTTCAAAAATGTTGGTTGTAAAAATGTTATTAGTCGAGGCAGCACTGAACACAACGTAGTTCTGCTTTATAAGACAATTTTACACGGTTAATGACCATAAAATATAAATTAAAAACTATAAAGCAACAACAAGAAATACATATAAGTGTTAAGGAAAGAGTGCAAAAATAACTGTGTGAAAAATATTCCTCTCAGCATGAAAATACATCAGCAATACACAAACGCACACACAGTTTAAAGTAAATTTTATTATGTTGTGGTTGCTGTTTTTTTTATTGTTGTAACTGTTATTATAAGAAAATAACGGGGAAAAGAAGTGAGAGTAAATAACATAGAAAAAGAGTGTGTTAAAACCAACATTACGAGTGGTAAATATAATAAAACCCCCGAAGAGCTGAACAAAAAATGAAAACAAAGCAACAATTTAAAATAAATGTTGTTGTAGTTGGTACTACTTTAAGTGGGGTGTTTTGTTAATGTGTGCGTGCGTGTGTTTTTTGTTCTTGATATTTTAAATTTAAATGTAAAAATTATAGTGGTGATGTTACTGGTGTTGGTGAGCACGATGTTGGTAAAAGTCGTAAAGAAATATTTCAAAAACTTAAGTGCATTTTAAGTGGCTGCGGAAATTGTTGCCATACTTCATGTCATCCAATGTTGTTGCTTATGTTCTTGTTTCTTCTGCTGTTGTTGATATCGTCGTTTATTTCTTGTTGTAAGTGAATTTTGCTCTTATTCTTAACTTAATATGGTTGTTGTTGTTTCTATGTATGTGTCTTTTGGTGTTTTACCTTTTTAATGCGAACTCTTAATGCAAATAGAGTTGCCGTGACGAGTCAGGCATAAAAATGTCCCTAAAAACAAAATAAAAAAGACAAATAAATCAGATAATCACACAAAATTTCCTTGTGTTGTTTTAACCATAGACACATGATATAAAAAAGCAGAAAATTTGCTGCCCCTCATAAAACCTTTTCATTCCACCCTCTTATAAAAAGTTGTTGCTCTTCTGAGTTTATAAAAATGAAGTCAACTTATAATTTTTACCTTTGGTTGAGCTGTTACCTCAAACCTTAGAATTTTCACCAGAAAGGACTTTTGTAAAAGAAGCAAAATGTCAACTTCATCATCATTAACATTGATTGTGTCATGTAATACATCAACATGTAAAAGTACGCAAATGTTAATGCCTTTTTTACAACTTCTTATTTCAAATATGTTTTTTTTCTTCTTTTTTCTAGAAAAATATGCAAATAAATGTTTTTATTTTTCAATGTAAAGATATGAAAGAGCAGTTTAAAAAAAGAAGAAAAAAAATTTTCATATATTTTATTAATTATAGGCATATAACTCATTCGCATTTAACAACAAGTACTGTACTTGAGACAAAAAGCTTTCAGTGAAAAAAAAAGAAATTTGTTGCATGCAACTTGAAACAATTTTGGTTTAGAATTCATTAAACTGACTCAAACTTTTGGACAGATTTTACAAAGTTTAAAATACTCTGTAATTAAATAGAAAATTTCAAATTTATAAAATAAGTTGCCAAATTTGTTTAAAAGAAACGAAAAGAATAAATATGTGGTTTTAACTCAAACAAACTCAGTTTTCCCTTTTTTTTAGTGGCAGACGTTTTTGACAATTTTGAACAAACTGCAAAAACGATGAGTTCACCTAGTGTTTGCAACCATAACATGATTCTGGTACACATTTAAGGGACTCATTCAACCATAATATGGTTGGCGAAGCAATTAGTATGATTAAAATTAAATTAGTATGATTAAAATTGACTACTATAGCGAATGAGTTATCTGAAATATTTGGATTCTCTGAGTGTAGTTTTGACTAAGAAAAATAATACATTTTACACAATTTACCGTTTACTGAAACAGTTATAGCCGATTTAAGTTTTTCTTTGGTCTTTGGATCAAAAATGTAGTTTTGCTTGGATTTTGGAACACTAAAATGATTTATACAATCTTCTTTAAGGGTGTAAAGTTGATAAGTTTCCTTGCATTTCCTTATCTAATTTAAGAATAAAAAATAAACAAAAAAATAAAGACATAGGAGAAAGTATTAGGGAATGATAATGAAAGAAAGATTGAAATATAGAAGACTGAATTGGCGGAAACAGGACTGAGTTGAAATAAGAGGATATTAAACGATATATAAAGAAAGGGATGCACAGATGGATAGGATAAATGGAAGGTTGAAAAATAAGTAAACTAGAAAAAAATCAAAAAGGGCGAACGAAATTATTTCAAATATGTTTTTTTTCTTCCTGCAAAATAATGGAACATCTAATAAAGGATTTTTTCCACAATGCATTTACTTTAGCTTGGTAAAGAAAAAAAATTCTTCATTTGCATTTTCGGTTCTTGAAGCACTGAACGCAGAAAATGCTGAATCTATAAAGCTGGCAAAAGTGCTGTTAAAAAATCCCCAACTATATCGTAATTTTATATATATTAAGTCGAATTTCGAGAGTTGCCGAAATCATAACTTCCTTAGAATCGAAGGGTCTGCCATTAGAAAAGTCAATGCAATTATTTAGGGAAGCTGACAATTTTGTTTATACGAGTAATATAACTGCGGATTTTGGAATGAATTTAAAAGAGAAATTTAAGGCCATTTTGAAAAAATCCTGAAGAAAGAAATGCTGAAGAAATGCTGAGTCTGGATTTGAACCCGTTAGAAAAGAAAATGTCATTAAATATAAATTTGCTCCAGTTACTTCCTCTGACGTTGAAAGAAGCTTTTAGCTCACAAAATAATTTTTGGAGAAAAACATCAAAGCTTCTCAATTAATAATTAGGAGAAAACTATTGTTGTATATTGTAGCACCAATTATCTTGAATACTTTTTGAACCTATAAAATATCGTATGTACTATATATCATTTGCTCTGACAATAATTAATAAAATGTCAATATGTATACTCGTATCACCTTCTGAATTGCTTTTATATTAATATTTGATTTGTTTAACAAAGGAAATTTTTGCATATTATTCAAATATTTTACATACTGTTCATATTTTGGTATATATTATGCATATGCAAAATATGCAAAAAAAAAAAAAAAAAAAAAAAAAATATTCATATCGTTCTCAACTCTATTTTCAATGAAACTTGGTGTCATCGGAATTTGCCTAAAAATATGCAAATATGCAAAATCCGAGGTCTAATTATAAGAAACGACAACAATCAATTTTTAAGTTGGCAAGTTTACTGACTTATAATCCCATAATTGTTGGTGGTCGAAAAATCGACCACTGGCCGGAAGCACAACAATAGCATTACTACATATTGGCAATCGGTTCAGAACATTTAAAATGTATTAACGTCTATCAGATAATAGTCACTTAGGGCCGTGTCAGATACAACTTCGTCGCGTTGCTAGACGTTTCTAACTTTGAAAGAAAATCGTAAGGCAAATGGTGTATAACACAATCAAAACTTTGACAACATTCAGCCGTTGTTGGATGACTTTTAAAAGCGGTTGGTAAATTAAACATTTAATTATTTGTTATAAAAACAAAAGTAAAACATTTTATTAGAATTCAATTTTGCAAAAAAAAAAAAAAAAAAAAAAAAATATAAAATAAAAGAAAATCATAACAGCTGAATTTTAAAGCGCGCAAAAAGATGAGAGTTGCCTTACTTTTCGATACCCAAAGAAAATCATTTAGTGGTTGATGTGCAACTCATTCCCACAAAGTGCCGACATCATCTTTAATTTCCTCACCACCCGATCATGCACGCCATCGTTGTTATTTCGCACCTTTATTATTGAAAAAATTACTTTTTTAATGCAACACAAAGCTAACATTTAATTAGATATTTATAAATATTTGTAACTTAAAAATTCTTAAAATTAACACAATTATATAAAAATATTTATAAATTTTTATAGTTTCAGGAGAAATTCTTTGTAAGTGTGTAAAAAATCGTACTAAATTTTAATATTTTGTTGGCGGACGATCACGCTTGTAAATTTATTATTATATACACTCACTCCCTCACGCCTGCAAATCATTGTTTTGAAATCCGTGGCTTTTCTCAAATGTTTGGCTCAAACATGTCCAACTAACTGTTCGTCTGCATGGGCACTACTCTAGTAGAGATCTGCACATCGAGATTACGATTAAAGACATGCAAATGTGGAACTATACCACATTGCGACATGTGTCACATTATGCTCTTGACAACTCATGCAATGCCTATAAAACATGTTTGACAACGACATATAAGGACATTGCCGATTAATTGAAATTAAATTAACATATCAACACATGCGAAATATGCAGCATATGTTG
This sequence comes from Pollenia amentaria, assembly GCA_943735925.1. Taxonomy (NCBI): domain Eukaryota; kingdom Metazoa; phylum Arthropoda; class Insecta; order Diptera; family Polleniidae; genus Pollenia; species Pollenia amentaria. Next base: position 50,413,858 of record OX031007.1, read on the forward strand.
TTAATAATGCATTTTAATCATTTTTTTTTGCAATAAAGCTGCAAAAAAAAAATGAGAAAACGATTGCTTGTGATTGTTATTATGTACTTTCATGGAACTTATTGGTTGTAGCTGCTATTTGGCTTAAACGAAGATCATAAAATTTTCTCACGACTTCACATCGGAAACTAATTTGAATTTTGTTTTCCGGTCTTTGACACAATTGTAGCTATAGACTTGTAGAAAAAAACTGAGCTGAAAAAACTGCATTAATTGCATCGTTATAATATCTTTTTGTACCAGGTTTAGTCCAAATCTGCTAAACTGTGAAAAATTTAGTAATGTGATCTTGAGAAAAAAGGATTTTTTGTATCAAATGTATTAATAATGTAGCAAAAGGCAAAAGATATTAATTAATAAATATCATATTTTGGTGAGCAAGATTTCCCGGAAATTATAAAAAATCATTGAAAGCCATGGTATTGAACAGAACAGCATACATAATCGAGCGCTTCAATAAGAGAGCCCTTATACAGCAGTATATGATAACGAATAAAATATAAAATAATCTGCTTTATTAGTGCTGACAACGAAGAAAGTTTTAAAGCTGGAAAAATAAAAATTTATTATGATTTACGAAAATTATTGAATAAAGGCATTTAACCAAGTAAAAGCAAAACATTTGTTAATATAATTAGCCTTTCAAAAAAACTTTAGGAGTTCTTTGTTTGCATGTTTTATTATGTTAAAAGAAACGCTAATTGTCAGCAGAAAAAAATTCTTCCAAAGTGGGAACACCCCATACAAAAATCAGGCATCCCATCTGCAGGTTTGAGGCGATTTGAGGTATGAATTCATACATAAAACCTGCTCCTTATGGTGCACATTTTTTAATGGGTATATTCGAGTTGGCATAACATGACATAGCAGAGCATGATTTTGAGAATAAAATATTTACAGAAAATTTTGAATAGTGCAGGTCTCTAATTAGTATGCAAATGAGCAAGCAGACGAGCTGGAGAAAATAAGATCTGTTTTAAATATAATCACAATTCAGCTAGGACCTATTAAGCGCAGTATCTTTCGGTCCTTTCTGCGAAAGGTAAAAATTAGATGGCCGACTTAACACACGTATAGAGTGGCCCTTTTTTGATCAGAAATACCCTGTGCAACTTAAACCCCGCAATATAAAGGATATATTAATGATGCTGGCAGTATTAACAGCACATTATTCAAGGCAGGCATGGGTTTTCCCCTCAACGACCACTGTCGCAGTTGAAAATACAGGAAAAATCGAGGAAACGGCTTTCTAGCATCTCTGCAAATGCCCGGCACAACTGTCAGGAATTATAAATTCCTGGGAAACTACATGCTGTCAAGACTTTTGATATATCAATGTCCATACATAATGGCCCACTGAGATATCACACGACAACGGATTGAATCTGACGAGTCAAAACGCACACCTTTCGAGACTGCTCGACTGTTTGCCTAAATTGACTAACCGAGATAGCCAACGAACTACAATCACAATCACAAAATGTTTAATTTTCTAAAAATCTTATCGAAATAATTTTGTATTTTGTTAGGTCTTGTTCAGTAGACCTTTAACATTTTACCGAAAAACTACTTTTCATAGTTTTTGAAAAGTTTTCAAGCAATAAACCTGCACAGAAAACAACAAAAAATTTTCTCTAATCAGCTAATTCATAATAAATTCATAGAATCAAGTTAACAATTTGTTGACTTCACACCTGTTACAAAATGATTATATTGATTGCTAAAAATTGTAATAATTGAAAAAGTTTTTTCAATAAATGATATTTTTAATATTGCCGTTTCAAACAATGTGTTAATTGATTGAATTAAATTTAGCTCAGGCTTTGACAATTCCCAACAACAATTCAACATGTTTAAATTATTTTTTTAAGCGAAAAATCAATTAAGATTTTTTGTTATTGTATTAATATGTTAATTAAAAATTTTTTTCAAAAGAACTAAATTATGTTATTAATTTTCTTTCAACTTAAAACATGATTGATTCAATTGTCACATTAATTTAATTAAAATACTTTTCTAACAATTTTATAATTGACTAGCATTTAACCCGCTACTTCGTTAGCATCTCCTTTTCTTTTGTGGACATATTTTTACGCCAAAGTTTATGTTTCTAGGTTTTAACTACTTTGTAATAGGTACGATTTTCATCTCTTAAACGTTCGAATTTCGAAAATTTACGAAATATTTATTTGTATTTTTTAGATACGTTACGAATGTGATATATTTTTTATTTTAATGTTTATTGATTTAAAAGATAGATGACATAGCAAATAAGATTTAAATTACAGGTTTTACCCGTTTACTCCCCAAAAAGGTCGAATTTCAAAAAAGTACCAGGCACCTGTCCGCTTACTTTATTTTACTGAACAACAATAAGTACTAAATTTTTGAAAAAAAAAAATGTATTGTAAAAAAGTACCAAAAATAGTTACGGTTAAACCTTTAATGTCAGAATTTCGAAAAAGTACCAAATTCGTATATGGATTTTTTAGATAAGTTTCAAATGTGGTATAACCCTTATTTCTATGTTTATGGGTTTAAAAGATAGATGGGGTGACAAAAAAGCACCAAAATAAAGGATTTACCCGTTAACTTCGTTAAAGGGCTGAATTTCCAAAAAGTACCAGACACCTGTCCGATTATTTTTCTAGAGAACAACGATAAGCATTAAATTTTTTTGTATCTCTTTTAGTTTTAGAGATATAAGGTTACCGAATTTACCCGTTTTTACCCTTTTTTACCCCCTAAACATTCGAATATCCAAAAATCCCGTCTTACTGGATCGATTTGGGGAGAGACCAAGCCCTGGATCAAATTTCAAGTTTTTACCTTCAGGCGTTTAGGCTGTGCGATGATGAATCAGTCAGTGAGTGAGTGAAACACTACTGATATTTTTTTCCGTGTACTGGCTGCTTTTCATATAAGAATAAAAATTTTCGTTTGGGAATTTGCATTAAAACAGCAATGAAAAACCCAAATCTGTTTTTGTTTGCAATATAAATTTCTAAACGAAAATTTTTAGTTTATTGCCTGTCCCACGATTTCGAAGGAAAACTTCGTTCGCCTAACATACATTTAAAGCAAAATGTAACATAATCTTTTTGTCTTAAATGTAAGTTAAGCGAACGAAATTTTCGTTTGAAATCGTGGGACAGACATTTAATTTCAAAAACAGGCAGTTAATGTATTTTATAAATTATTTTTCCGAAATTGGTTTAAAGAAACATTTTCGAGTTATTTAACAATAAAAAAAACTTTCTGTTCATAACTAAGTTTAAATATAAAATATACTGCAAGCAAATTTTTCAGTAGCAGTTTTTTTTAAGTCAACACCATTATAATAACTGACATGTTAGAGATTGTTGAGGATGAGTTAAATGTCCCTTTGGCAATTTTACATTTAATATGCAACAAACACGCAACCACAATAGAAACTTCTTGCAACGTTAATGCCAGTACTTTAACACACGAAAAAGATAAATAAAGTGGTTGTAGTTCTGAAATCCAAAAGCATAGGGGAACAAAAATATACACTTTTCATAATCCAATTTTTATTAAAATTTAATAAAATAACTTGAAATTTTAAAAGAAAAACGTAGTTTTTAAATAAATCCATAACTTCTTCAAAATTTAGTTTTATCTTTAAATTAATTTTCCTTTATCGCTTCAACAACTTTAATTGTTAAATAACTTTTCTTTATTCATATGTAAATTTGTTTTATTGATTACGACAGTACATTTTATGACCATTAAAACTTTTGTGACATGTAGGGTGCTGTATCACAGGACAATAGGAAAATGTTAACAATTCAAATATTTTATCATGGCAATTTTTGTGTTTCTTTTCCTTTTTTATTTTAAACATTGACATGTCTAATATACTTGAAGTTCTTCCCTTTATGACACGCTATTGTTATGATAAAAAGGTTTCTTAACAGACTTTCAATAACTCAACTCAAATGTTTAACAATATGAATGAAAACACGTAAGAGTTTTATATTCGGCTTAGGCGAATCTTATATACACTTCACCATGGTGTGATAAGAACAGAAAGTTATATAAATAAAGCTGTTTAGATATAAATAAACCAGTTTTGTGCCACGCCCACTTCTCCACTCCCGTCCACATTTAGTCGGATGTTGTGTATTGATAATCCCCACAACTTCCGGGGTGTCAGAAAACCCCATATCAACATACACACGGACAGACGGACGGACATTTTTAAATCAATTAAATTCGCTACTCATTAGGACCCAGAATATACACAGAAAAAATTATCAGTAGTTTTTTATTGATTAAAAAAATTGTTAAAACAGTATTTCAATTTAATTAACGTGATAATTGAATCAATTATTTTATAAGTTGAAAGAAAATTAAAAATTTAATCAACATTTTATTTTATTTTATTTATTTCTTATTTTTTATTTTATTTATTAAATTTTTGTAATAAAAAGCCTTCATGTGGCCAATAGATATTACAGTGGAGTATGTAATTCTTATAACAGTAACTCTATAAAAGATATATATATATATATTTACATATGTATATATATGTCTATTTATATCCACAAAATTTTAAAACTATAGTATTTTATTATATACGGCGACAATTTTTAGCTACAGAATAGAAATTACAACATAGCGTTGTATTAATCGACATAGTGATGGCCAAAATACACATTTTTATAAATACTTTAACTTGTTTTTAAATAAATTTTTAATTCAAATATTAATTAAATAACAAAAAATCTTAATTGGTTTTTTTGTTTAACATAAAATAATTTTAGCTTGTAGAATTATTGTTGGGAATTAGAAAAACCTGAGCTATATCCCAATAAAAATTGGAGCTTCCAACGAAGCTGGTTTGTAAGGGGAGAAACGTAAACGTTTCGCTTACCACATCGCTTACGGAAGATATGATTTTTATATGGCGAATTTCCACTTTGAAGCAATATATTGTTGACACGAAAAGCGCTTTATTCTGTGCATATAAAAATTAGTAAATGTAACGATCAGTTTGCACACTGAATTTGTTGTTACTGTTATTCTTTAATATGCTCCCTTACAAACCTGCTTCGTAGAAAGGGAATGTCGTGACCTTTCAATTTTTATATATTTATTAAGATGTCGTTCACTTGCTTTTTAAAATGTATTATTAGTGCCTCGCAAAATAGGAATTTTTTTTATTGGAACATAACTAAATCAATTAACACATTGTTTGAAACGGCAAAGTTTTTGGATAAATTTTTAAATTCAACATTTTTTATTTTTCGAATTTGTTCTATGAGTTAAATTTCAGTTATGTATTTTATAGAGCTTTGTGTAATAGTTCTTTTCCTTAAATTTTTAATTAAAATTAAAAATATCATTTATTGAAAAAAAAAATATTCACAATTTTAATTTTTAAAAAGTTTTAGTTATCAATATAATCATTTTGGTAATAGGAGCAAAGTCAACAAATTGTTTGCTTGTTTCTTTGAATTTGGTAAGAATTTTTTGTTTAGAGACATTTTTTAAATTTTTCTGTGTATCTAATCATGTTGATAATAGGTGCAAAGTCAACAAATTGTTTGGTCGATTCCCGGTAGGTGAGTTGTTAGTGAGCTAGTCTATCAGCGCCGGAGTTGCGGGTTCGATACCCGCCAGAGACTCTGGTTTCTTTCCTGTAGACAAGCGTAGAGCTTCGCGGTATTATTATAGAAAGAAAAAAAATTTAATTTTGCATGAATTTGGTGATTAGATACAATTTTTAATTTTTTCTGTGTAAACGCTTTATAGGGTCTTAGATCTATATTGTAAAAATAACAAACCGAATGACTAACTTATATATACCCTTTTGCCTTCGGCGAAGGGTATAAAAAAGACATAAAGAAATATAAAGAGTGAAATACTTTCATCAACTTCATCAACATCATCATTGTGTACATTATGGTTTATTGATATGCTACATACTCGTGCAAGAACAGTGGGATGCAAAAAAAAGGAGCTTAAGACAAGTAAGTTTTCGAAATCTATTAAGTTAAACAAATAGCACTTTCTCTCCTATTTAAATGGAAATAACTAAATAGAGAGGAGGCCACAACAGAAAGCAAATGAAGTACATTTTAATGGGTGGGACAAATTTGATTGATTGGATAAGTAAGATGGATGGAATAGTTAGTTTTAAAGATTTTAATAGATTCCATGGATTACTTTAATTGAATCGGTATTATGAGTCGAATGTATTCGATCTATTGGTTGGATAAGGAAATTTGGATAGATTTGGTTACATTAAATGGATGCGGATAGGCAGAATGTATAAAATAGATCAAATGAATTGGATATATTAGGCGAATTGATGAATTGGTATACATTAAATAGGCTTAATATACATAGGTTCTTGGGCAGCCATCCAAAAAGACAGCTGTCTTAGGTCCTTACGTGGTTCCATTTTGATACCCAGCGCCACTGGCAATCCTAAAGAGCAGGTACACCACAGCACACTTGGTAAATTGAGCTACTTTTTAGACCGAAATTTATAGCCAAACCTTTGGACCGATAAGGCGGAAGTTTAGAATTTCAGAGTGTCGAACATGGTGGGGTTTTTTTGATTTTTATAATAGTTGACATTTTTTGGGTTGCCATAATATGACAAAGTAAAAAACCCGAATATCTCGAAAACTTATGGATATATTTTTTTGAAGTTCAACGCGAAGAAAATTCGCAAGGGGGGCTAACAAAATAGCGTATAAGTCATGCAGACAAAAAAGTCGTTAATTTGTTCGTCAGCCTTGTGCCACTTTTGCGATAAATTTTTACAAAAAGTTTGTCCCTTTTGCTTAAACGAAATGAAATCTTGTCTTCTAAAATTATCTAAATCAATTTCAACAATAATAAAACTGTAAGCAGCATCAGTTTTTTCTTTTATTTTTTTCACAAATCCAAACATTAAAAAGTTCGCTATATTTGAAGCCGATGCTGTCTGAAAGAAAATTATATAAATAAAAAACCAAAACAAACAATAACAAAAAATAAATTCAGAATTCTGTTATTAACACATTTCATCAATGAAATACATGGCAGTCCCCGTCCAACATTATCAAGTTTATATTTACGGAAAAAGTCATTTATTTGAAGTCAAGTTAGAATAACACGTTTGGTTCACAATAAATAACTAACTGTCCCCTCTCTTCACCACATTATACACGATTTCCTTCTTTTGTTTAATAACTGATAAAAAAAGCGTTTAAATTGAAATCAAAATAAGACTTTTTATGCTGCACTTTGGTTGCAAATGTCAACTTCGAATGCCCATAAATTAGCTGATATTTGTTTTTTACAAAAACCTAATATGACGTTATCTGCCTGGATGTAGTCTTAATCAAACGTCATTAACAAAAACATTTTTACTGCTACACAGAAAAAGGTGTTTTATCAATTAAAAAAATGGTTCAAAAAGTATTTAAATTTAATTAATGTGATAATTGAATCAATTATTTTTTTAGTTGAAAGAAAATTAAAAATTTAATTTTGATTTAATGAACATTTTAGTTGTTTGGAAATAAATTTTTAATTAAAATAATAATTAAATATCAAAAAATATTAATTGTTTTTTTTCGTTTAAAATAAAATAATTTGAACTTGTAGAATTGTTGTTGGGAATTGTCAATATTTAATAAAATAAATTAACACATTGTTTGAAATGGCAAAGTAGTTTGATCACTTTTTTAATTAAAATTAAAAATATAATTTATTAAAAAAAATATTTCAAAATTTTACCATACATATTTAGTAATCAATATAATTATTTAGGTAATAGGTGCAAAATCAACAAACTGTTTGCCTGAAATTATGTATATGTGGGCCGAGAATTAACAGGAAAAAAGGCATGACAAATGGCATAGGAAACTGAAAATTGCCTAGAATATAGTACTAACAATGGAGCATAGTAGTCGGATCTAACATTTTTCGACTACGGGCGGAGAATTGAGAGAAGAGGAGGAGTGGCAAAATTGTGTTTTTTTTATATTTCAGCCCCTTAAAGACCAATGAAGCTAAGAATTGCTAAGTATATGGTACTGACCTTGAGGCTTACCATAAAGCAGTTAAAAATAAAATTCTTGGACTAGGGACGGAGCATTAAGAGGAAAGAGAGGTTTGGCAAAATTTAGTTCTTTTTTTATGTTAACTAATTTGGAAGACCCTCAACGACCTAAGAAGATGAAAATTGGCATGCATGTTGTACGGACAAAGGAAAAGTTAATTTTTTGCAGGCTTAACAGCTAAGTAGTTATTTAATAAAGTTGAAGAAGAAATAGCAAAATAGCCAAGCAGTTTGGGACTATTCCCAGCACTTTATCAAATATTTCAAAAACAAAGCAGTTATTCTAAATATATTAGAGACAAGTAGTTAAGTACTGAACGCAAGATGCTCTTAACCTGCCTTATTAAAGTTATTGATAAAGCAATGTTCAAATAAATAACCACTGTCCGTCGAGCATTATTATTTAAACTTAAACACCTGATAAAAGTGGAAAGAATATTATTTCAGTATATTGAAGTTCTATATAATGAAGTGTTCTTTGGGTCCCATGCAGATCCATTATGGGGAAGTTCGACTGCACATCTTTCTTTGCTGTTTTTATGAAAATTTAATGAATTAACTATTTTAATTTATTACTTATTAGTAATAAATAAAAAATTATAAGAAATGTAAGTACAATTATTTTGCTTAAATTTAACTAAATATGTGAAGATTTTGTAACAAAAGCATCATTAATTTAAATAATATGCAAATATTTTAAAATGCACAAAGAGTTTTTTGCTATTTTATGAGCTCTATGTGTACCTACTCATATGTGTAGTATGGGTTTCAACTACCTCAATTTAGCGAGAGAAAACTGGGATTAGGTGCAAACGTTTGGTGAGGACTTTGCCAAATAATTCCTCTGTGTTCGTTGATAAGTACTTTACCAGTTTATCACTTTTGGAGCGATTGTCGGAAATGAATGTGCATGCAACTGTCAAAATGCAAATAAATCGTTTGCGCAAACAAAAACGAAGACATTTTTTTTTGAAAAAAAAAAAATCGCGAATAGAACATTACAAAACAACAGAATAAAAATAAAATTTATACAATCGTGAGCAAATTACCTTTAATTTGAGTACCCACACATATATATAAGTGGGAGGGCACTTTCTTTTTGCCCCAGAGGACACCAGAAGTCCCGCCCGCCCTAAATGTTATTATTTTCTTTTTTCTTGTAATATTACCTTTAATTTGAGTACTCACACATACCACTGAGTGGCCGGGTGGTGTTTGGGATCCAGGAGGGCCAACAGGCCTCAGCCCCATTACATTTTAATTTTGGTTTTATTTGTTTTTAATTCGTTATCTGCATTTTTGCCAAAAAATTATATTTTGTCCAAGGTAGACATATGTTTATGCCCTGTTTCTAAGGACATGCGCTTTGTATGGAAATTAAAAATATATTTCTTCGTTATCTTAGGGCGAATTATTATATACCGAAAATTTCATTTAAAATCGCCAACTTTGAAATTGCTTGGGAAAGATAATATGTTATGATATCTCTAATAATTATTATCTCTAATATATTATATGGCAACATTGTTAATTTATTTCATATTTTAAATGTTTGTTTAATTAAATTGAAACATACTTTCATTAATTATACGTTGTTCTGTTTCAGAAAATTAAAAATCATAATAATGTTACACTCATAACTAAAAAAAATAGCAATAATAAAATGTATTCTTCAAAAATAGATCAATTATCTAATTTTAAACTTCAGTATAAAACATTGCATTTATATCTCAAATATTTTGCATTTTACAACGTTTTTTGTTTCTCCTGTAAACTTATAAAAAGTTATGTTTCCTTTTTTTTTTGAATTTTAAATGACGATATATTGTATAGAAGTGAGTGAGATTTCAATTTATAATTCAAGAATTTATATATTTCGCGATAGTTTTAAAGAAAAAAGTTTTAAAGAAGATAGTTTTAAAGAAAAAAATTTAAAAATAATGTTTATGCTCAAAGTTTTTGAGTAATAAAAGGAAAATATTTTTAAAAGCAACTTCTTTTTAGTTGTTAACATTAATGTTGTAGCAAGTTTTGAGACTCTACTTTTATTGATTTACAACTTTTAAATTTTGTAATTTGCAACCTGATAATACGACTTTATTTCACGACATTTTTATAACAACTGCACTGGAAAAGGTGTGCTTCTTCCTAGCCTATTAATTTGACATCTTCAAGTCAACAACTGGTTGCTAATTCTGGCTGTGGTTATCGACTATTTCTTCAATTCGAAAGCAATTTTATTTCAAATTCGTTCAGTCGATACTGAACGAATTGAAATAATTTTATTCAAATAATTTCAGTGTTATAAAGCATTTATTTGAGTTTTCACAACACTGAAAAAATAATTTCGATTTGGTTAGTATTGAGTGGAAGAATAAGAAACAAAATTGCTGTCGAATCGAAAAAGTATTTGATCACGACTGCCAGAATTAGCATACAGATGATAGCAGAGATAAACTTCAGTGTCGGATTGTAGCGCTTTTACATACATAATAACGCCTCCACTATTGTGGTGTTTGTATAAAAAAGGATTCTTAAAGTTACGATAAACCTAAATAATTGAACGAATAACTTAAATGAAATGATAAATTTAAGAGTATTTCAGAAAGTGCAAAGTTTCTCAAAATAAAAATTGATGTAAAGCTAAAATATTTGTGACATAAATAATATCAATTAAATATTTTTTGAAATAAACAACATTTTCTACAGTAATGTTGTTGATGTAAATAAACGCTTAATTCACTTGATTAAAGTTTTAATTAAAACTGATTTTATTATTGATTAATTGTTTAATAAAAACAAAAAAAAAATTACCCAGAATTTGTTATTTACAATAGGAAGGCTTAAAGATTTATATATATATATCTTAATATTTTTATTATTTTGCCCTTCACTGTATTTATGTAAAACATACAAATAAAGTCTCTTTTATAATTTTTTATGCATTATTGCCTTTATAGACTTTTGAAAAAGTGTCGTCTTTTCATTCATAATAATAATGTCTCTTTTTATATTGATAGAAATATTACTAACATGCACAAACACATACACATTCCAGCACACATTTACACACCTCTTAACATGTATATGCATTGTTGTTATTGTAGTGGTGACTGTTTTTTGTCTTTTATTCCGTAAAAGTAGTAGTAGTATGTACTTTTACATTATATTCGATCACTTCAATTCAATTTTATTTCATCGCACTTTAGCGTTAAGTTTGTAGGAAGTTTTTCTCTTATTTTATTATTTGTTCGGGCTTTTTGTCAATGTGCGGTTGATATTTTTTGTGGCGGTTTTTTTGGATGATGATGATGTCGTTGTTGAAGTTTTCCTACTACCATGTCGCTTTAGGGTTATGCATTTTTTTTGCTCCGTGTTTCTTTTCCATTTGCTGCTGATGTTGTAACTTCTTTTATATTTATTCTTGAAAAAAAAACTTGGCTTATTTATACAAACATAATGGTGTTGAATTTTTATATAATTTTGAAAAATAAAACTACAACTATTTGAAACACTCTATCAAAAGAATGTTATGTTATTAATTTCGGTAGAGATATGACATATTTTATATCATGTAAAAAATTTACGAAAAGTCTTCACTTCGCCTGAGCATCAAACATTTAAAAGTTTAAGGAGTTTTATGTACCCAAAAGTGATTTAGCAAGCAATCACTCAATAAATTCAGAACATCCTTAAAGATGTCCTGAAAGTTTAAAATTGTTTAAGCTTTAGTATTGAACATTTTACGGGAAGTGACTTCCGTAAGTTTACCTTACTCTAAAAGGTATTCAATTTTATTTTTACATAAATTTTTATGTCTTTTTAGAGTCTTTTATTTCTTTTGTTGTTGCAAGTGTTGCAAAATTTATGTTTCTATTGTTGTGCAAATAGCAACATTTTCTTACCAATCTTAAACATGTTGTAGTGGTCCATTTTTTTCCTATTTTCCATTTTTACGTCTAATGTATTCACAGCTCTATATCAGTTTTTGGAGTACAACTTTTTTTTAAGCTTTTAAAATGTCTTTTGTTGTTTATTTACGCTGACCAATTTTATTAAAGAAAGATAAAGTTGAATGGTTGTTAATGGTAATAATAATCAGGGAAAGTTTTTGCTTAAATAAAAACTTTATTTCGAATTTTTTTTTTGTTACACCATTTTGCATTTTAGGTAACGATATATATATTATATAAATTTATATATGTAAGTACATATTTTGAAATTTGCTAATCAATATCTTAACAAAAATATGATTTTAGTGCTATCAAAGACCTTATTGAAATCTTACACTCATAGAAAAATGCATCTTCATGCTGGTGATGCGCGAACATCACAATTGTGACATCAATGTTATTACAAATGACATGAATGAGGCAAAAGGTGACACCAATCCAATTACGAACGTCATCGTAAAATTTCGTCATATTTTATGCGTCATCTTTGCTATGACTACAGTGACATCAACTCGATGCCACATTTTGTGTATTATAAATATTGTTTTCATGTTTAAAAAGTAATATAAGAAGAACAAATTCCCATATTCTATTTTTTATATTATTTAGTTAAATACTAAAAGATTTTATTTGTTGTGCTTAATTCTCTATTTTTATTCTTGATAAAAACAACTGAAAATTTATTGTTGGAGGATAAACTGTTTCTATGCGCATTTCACTGGTTGCTAAGGCCAGATCATCAGGAAACGTTTTTCCCAAAAAAATTTAGAAAAGCCAAAAATATCAGCAAATAAGACTATAGAGGGAATAAGAATTTTTTTTGCAACGATATCAAAGCTAAAACAAAATTCTAACAATAAAACAGTGTGTTTATCTCTTCTTACATTCCCCAATACAATTAGTTGGAATTCTCCCAACATTAATTGTAGTTGTAAGTGGTTAAAGAAAAAAACAAATTAAAAACATGTTTGGCTTTTTTGGCCTTAGCAACCAGTGAAATGCGCATAGAAACAGCTTATCCTCCAACAATAAATTTTCAGTTGTTTTATCAAGAATAAAAATAGGGAATTAAGCACAACAAATAAAATCTTTTAATAAACAATTGTATTCCCAAAAACAACTTTGATAAAAAATTTAGTTAAATACATTACATTTTTAAAGTAGAATTATTACGAAAACCATATCGGGCATGTGCTGGTGTCCTATAATTGAGAGTTCTGCTGTTAAGGTGCCCGTAGACGACATGTTTATTACATCTGACTTGTCAACTTTTCAAGTCATATGTAATTGTGAATGTCTGTCAAAATTGCTGCTTTACAGAAGGTTTGTAATATTTGGTCACAAACGTACATGTAATTTGCTTCTGACATTGCCTATGTTTTTTCTCTGTAGTTATGGAATAAACCAAAGTAGTTCTTGGTTTCAAAAAAGCGTGTTGCCGCCACAAAAATTATTATTTGCGCCGTAAAAAAATTCAGCCATCTAAACATTTTTTTCTTTAAATTCGAAGATACCAATTTAGGATATTATTATGAATAGTTTTTTATTTGTATATGTACATAATTTCTCTTCAATGGTGAAATGATTATACATATATCGGTATTGTGAAATATTAACTTAAGCTGGCTAATGATTCCGTCAACAATGCACCGCGGCTGCCGGGTTCTTCCCTGCATAGATTTCTGACACAGCTGATGTCAGATGGTTTGTCAGAAGAAAATAGAGCACGCTCTAATTGAAATTATGTCAGATGACTTTGCGTCTGACATTTACAGATGAAATGTTTTAAAGGTAACACACGACATGTCTGTATTTTGCAGTGAGAAATTTGAGAAGTCAGATGTAAAAAACATGTCATTTACATGCAACTTTAACAAACGGCGGAGCACAACAAATGTGAGAGATCCATGGAAGTAAATAATAATATTATTCTCTAAAAAAAAAAAAAATAAAAAAAAAAAAAAAAAAAGGTCAATTACAATGACTCAATTTGATGACAGTTTGTCGTCGCACTGATGACATGCTTTATAAAACCGACTCCGATTCGACATGTCTGTGATGCCAATGTGTCATCCCACTGATGACATAATTTAAATTTTTGACTCTAATGATTTCATGAATTTGGCTAAGTGATGTTGAGACTGGCATCGCAATGATGAAAAAGTATATGGGTCAAAAACGAAGACACTTGTCATAGGACTGATGTCAAAATACATCAGCGTTATGACGCCTTTTCTATCAGTGTAGCATGGCCTTTACACATTCAAGTGCAATTCTGAAAAACTCAATACACTCGCATTTTTTCACTAACACAATCGCATTTTTTGTATTTGCAGCCAACTTGCCAGACATTTCTCAAGACAGTGATTATGTCAACACCAAATTTACTTGATTGCGGAAACAATACTTAAAGTTTTAATTTTTTTTATATATAAAGTAGATAAAAGATTTAATTTTAAAATATTCATCTCATTAGAAGAAGTAAACATAATAATCATTAATGCCAACTGTTTACTTATAAATAAAGCACTGCTTTGCACTTGGTAACTCTGATTTCTAAAGAACCTTAACTTGACTGTGTAAACATTCATGCAACTTGCATGCCATTCGAATATTTCTTGGACATTTTCGCTAAAAACGCAAGTAACAAATTGCAGGTGTAAAGGCAGGGTAAAGGACAATTTCTGCAAAGGAAAACACTTTTGCCTACATTTACCAAAAAAAAAAGATGAATTTTTAAAAATACGGTCATGTCTTAACAATCGCACGATTTGAAATGCCAAGACACCAAATTTTTTTTATGGTGTTCTGCAACTCCTTCGTTTTGCTTGCGAGCTGCCGTAGTTTCTTAAAAATATTCTAGTTCTCTTAATCGTATTTTTGCGATTTGAATTTGCCAAACTTTTTGGGAATGCGACTTACAGAACACCTTTTATACGAGTTTAAGTCAGAATCGCAAATGTTAAGCTTTTTGTGATTGTCAGAACATGCCTGATAAAAAGTTTTTCCTGAAAAGTTTTTGTATTCAAAATATTTTCTGTATATGTTTTTTCAATTATATTTTATTGTGTTTTGAGTTTTTTTTGCTGTTTATATAAAAACCTGTTTATAAAAAAACCTGCCCTAATAAAAACAAACGTTTTTACTGTAAAAAAGTATGAAATAATAACAAAAAGACAAATTTAATAGCTTTAAAACACTCACTAACACATTTTATGCTGTTCAAAAAGAATTTTTATAACTTTAGCTTTTATGCTATTCTGAATGAGTAAATTTTCGAGAGTACTGCTATTTGAAAAGAGCCTCTAGGAGCTCATGCTATTCTTAATAAATTTCCAGAAGTTCAGCTTTTAGGGTATTGTTAATAATTGTGTAGGAGTTTATTTGTTTAATTCTTTTCTAAATGAGCATCCTGGAGCTCCGCGATCATGTTATTCTAAGTGCTCCTGCTGGAGTTCATTTTCCATGCTGTTCGAAATGAACTAGGAGTTAGTTTGTTATGCTGTTTTAAATGAAAGATTTTTAATGTACTTTTCTTAAAATATGCTTTTTATTTGTGAAATATAATTAATCATAGTTTTTTTTAGTAATAAATGTTTTATCGAGAAAATAATGCAACAATAAATAATTTTGGAAAAGTAATTAAAAGGTTTTGTTTGCTGTGCCTAATTCCCTTTTTTTTAGAAAAGTAATTTTACAATATTCCATTTAAACTTTGTAATATATATATTAATTTATATATGTATAGGCTCGATACCATAGTTTTGAACTTGTAACACTTCCAACTATTTATGCTCTACGGAGATTTAGAGCTTATTTAGAGGGAATGCCTTTTACAATAATAACAGATTGCAACTCTCTTACAATCACACTAAACAAAAAACAAGTAAATCCAAGGAGTGCTAGGTGGGCTTTGAATTTCGAAAATTATAATTATTCTATTTAACACCGTGGAGGGACATCTATGGGTCATGTAGATGCACTTAGTGGATGTATTAATGGTAGTGTTTTGAATATTTTTGATAAATGCAATGTAATTGCAGCTATAGATTGCAATGAGGTTGACACTAGATTACAATTAACTCAGCAAAGAGTTAGTAATATTAAAATATTAATCGCAGAATTGCAAACTAAGGAAGTTAGTAGATATGAGCTTTTGGATGGTATATTGTTTCGTAAAGATCATATGGATAAGATGATATTATATGTACCCCACACCTGAATTGTAAAATTACTTTTCTAAAACTATTTATTGTCGCATTATTTTCTCGATAAAACATTTATTACTAAGAATATATGATTAATAACAAGACTTTCTTAAGACACATTACAGATTTAAACTTTTCATGCTTTTCTAAAGCGATAGAAGTTACAAAAGGGTTAGCTGCCAAACGAACTATCATACTGCGAGCATTTTTTTAATATTTATGATCAGTATACTCTGCCAAATCATTATGAATAAATTTACGCTTCAACAACGATACCAAACTATCCAAATTTTCTTTGGAAAACAGTCATCGATGTTTTATCGCAAAATATTGATCAACGATAAGGCTCATTTTCGTCTTAACGCGTTTATTAATAAACAAAATTTCCGCTTATAAAGTGAGACCAATTCACAGCAGAACCTTTAGACACCATACACCTGGTGGCACCATTGGACCTTTTTTCTTTACAAATAAAGCCGGAGCACATTTTTCGTTCAATAGAAATTTTTACCGCATCATGCGCAATGGTTTTTTGTTTGAAAATATGAATGATATTGATCCGAGGGAGATGTGGTTTCAACAGGATGGTTGGATGTGCCATAGGAGGACCATCAACGTATTGAAATGAACATTTGACAATAAGTTGATTTCGAAAAACGAAAATGTCATGGTCGTTTGAATTGCTACTTCCCGAGTTTTTGTGTGGGGCTTGGTAAAGTGAAGCCTATGCTCCTTATAGGTTTTTATAGGTGATTTCATGTCAAGTGACCCAACTTTTGAAATCGATGTCTTCCGATTTGGATGACATTTGCACCAAGATTAGTCCTATTGAATAGTAGTTAAGACACAAATTTTCATCAAAAAGTTTCTCAGTTAGAGGGGGTCAAAGTTTTACATTTTGGCCAAACAGGTGTTCTTTCTCATCCATGTAACTTATTATTTATTGGTGTTATCAAAATTTGTTCAAACAAATTAGATAGCTATTTCTTCAAGCTTTCGAAAAAAATTTTTTTTGTTTTTTTTTTTTATATTAAACATTTTTTTTTTTTTAAATTTAAAACTTTTTTTTAATTTTTTTTTTTTGCTCTAAAGAAAGCTTATGCCTTTTCCTTTAAGATAGTTATGGTCGCTTTTTGGGCCTCGTTTAGAAACACTAACACAAAAATAGGAAAAAATTCAAAATAGTGCATGCTAAAAATTTAAAAAACCTCGTCTTGACTTAGAAATAATTTTTTTTATACATAACCGACTCACGGCCCAAAAAGCGACTACAACTTTCTTTAAGGAAAAGGCATAAGCCTTCTTTTGAGCAAAAAAAAAAAAAAAAAAAAAAAAAGGTACCCGCTTAAAAGAAAAAAAAAAAAATTTTAAATTTTTTTTAAATATTTAAAAAAAAAAAAAAAAAAATGTTTCGATAGATTGAAGAAATAGCTATCTAACTTGTTTGGGACAAATTTTGCTAACACCAATAGATAATAAGTTACATGGATGAGAAAGGACACCTGTTTCTCCAGAATTTAAAATTTTGACCCCCTCTTGTTAAAAATTAATAGGACTAACCTTGGTGCAAATTTCATACAAATCGGAAGTAATCGATTTCAAACATGAAATCCCCCATATACATACACAGAAAAAAGTGTTTTATCAATTAAAAAAATGTTTTAAAAAGTATTGTAATTTAATTAATGTGATAATTGAATCAATTATTTTTTTAGTTGAAAGAAAATTTAAAATTAAATTTTGATTTAATTAACATTTTAGTTGTTTTGAAATAAATTTTCAATTAAAATTTTAATTAAATAAAAAAAAATCTTAATTGACTTTTTTCGTTTAAGATAAAATAATTTAAACATGTAGAATTGTTGTTGGGAATTGTCAATATTTATTTAAATAAATTATCACACTGTTTGAAATGGCAAAGTTTTTTGATCACTTTTTTAACTAAAATTAAAAATATTATTTATTGAAAATATTTTTTCAAAATTTTTGAATTTTTAGTAATCAACATAATTATTTTGGTAATTGGTGTAAAATCACCAACTTGTTTGCTTGATATTATGAATTTGGAATAAATTTGGTGATTGGAGAAATTTAATAATTTTTTCTGTGTAGGTAAAGAAACTAGGGTTTGTTGATAATCCATCAACATTTGGCGCCTTATTATCCAACATTGCTTATGGCATTCGTGATATACGGCCAGAAATGTTCGAAAATGTGGCGCAAAGTTGGATGTCTAGACTGTACTTCGTAATGAACAGCCGTTCTGCCCATATGGTCGAAAACATTTTAAAATGTTAATGCCATGTAATAAATAACAAAATTTTGATTAAAATAAAATTGTTTAAACAAAAATGATGTTGAAAGTAGTATTGCTCCTAAAAAATATTAGTAGCTAATAAAGCTGAAGAGAGGGATAACACAAAATAAATAAAATATAGCTTAACAATATACATTCCATCATTTTATAAAAAGTATAAAAAGGCAGTTATTCTCAAAACATAGAATAAATGTATTTTTGAGGATATTGATTAAGGCCCTCTTGGGAGGATGTGATCCTAACAAAAATACCAGATTATTTTAAATTAAAGTGGGGGAAAAATGTCTTTTGTATTATTACTATTCTATATATTGATGAAATTTTCTGTTCCATACAGATTCATAATAGGGAAGTTCGATGGTATTTAAATTCACAGAAAAAATTAAAAATTTTCTCTAATCTCCAAATTTATAACAAATTCATAATATCAAGCAAACAAGTTGTTGATTTTGCAACTATTATCAAACTGAATAATAAAAATTTTAAAATTTTGAATATTTTTTTCAATAAATGATATTATTTTATTTTAATTTACCAAATGATCAAAAAGCTTTGCCATTTCAAACAATGTATTTATTTATTAAATTTAATATTGATAATTCCCCATAACAATTCTACAAGTTTCAATTATTTAATTTTAAACGAAAAAAATTAATTAATATTTTTTGATATTTAATTAATATTTTAATTAACAAATTATTTAAAACTACTAAAATGTTTGTTAAATCAAAATTATATTTTTAATTTTCTTCAAACAAAAAAAAAAAAAAAAAAAAAAATTATAATTAAAATTATTACATTAATTAAATTTAAATTCTTCTTAACTCATTTTTTTAATTGATAAAAAACTTTTTCTGTTCTTATTAAAAAGGATATGCAGTACTTTTGCTTATCTTCGCATCCTGTTTTTGCAGCCAAATCGTGGACTATATCGCCTAATCCACATATATGCCCATATAGGGTATATTAGGGAGTTAAAACATAATCAATTTATGTGAATAAAGAAAATAGAACATTTATATTTATAAAATGACAACAGGCTTATTGTTCTGTATAAAGAAAATTAAATATTTTATTCCTAAAAACTATTTTTTTAGAGTGGAGAGCTAATGACAAAGCACTGAACGTAATTCCTAAATTTGATGACGATAGCACGAAGTCGATTTTATTGTTGCCGATTAATATCGAAGCATTGTTCTCTTATTATTCCTGGATATGAAAATGCATTTTTGTATGTAGATTTTGATGGATTTATGCAAAAATCATTCATGCACGTCCAGTCAAGAACTCTATTAAGATCATTGTTTATTACACCAACACAAGAACTTACACTGTCTATTTTGGTACTAAAGTACAATTGTACATCATCAGCCTACATTTGTATTCCACAATGAATTAAATAATACCTCTGACAGTTCATTTATATACAACGAAAACAGCAGGGGGCCCAAAAGAGAGGCTTGTGGAACCCCTCTGTCAACTTTAAGAGAATAAGACAATAAGCAATAAAGAAAAACGGTTTGCATCCGATTAAGGAGTTGCGATATAATTAGTTTACAAGGTGTAAAACTTTTGGCAGTGTCAAAAGCTTTACTTTGATATAACAGTAGAAGAGAAGAGACGATGTCATTGTCCAGTTTAGACCTAAGTTCTTCCACCACTTCTATTAGAATAGTATTACAGTACTTCCTTGTCTAAATCCAGATTGATAATCAGTTAGAAGCTTTTGTTTACTCAGATATTCACAAATCTGGTTTTTCATGATATTTTCCAAAGTTTCAGACAGGAATTGCAGTACTTCCGCAATAGGTCTGAAATCATTGTTATTCTTGGAATTCGAACAATTTTAGCTTTTTCCACGCATCAGGAAAATCTGACTTAGTTATGTAGAATTGCACAAAGATGTCAAACACGGCAGGAGTTTAGGAACAAGGGGCTTAAAAATATGGGATTTATGTAATTTAGACCTTCAGCATTTTAATGCCAAATAAACTTTTTTGAACGTCCGCTTCATCCACAGATCTGAAATAAAATTGTATTCAAATGGCACGATAGTTTACAGAAAAAATTAAAAATTGTCTCTAATCACGAAGTTCATACCAAATTCATAGAATCAGGCAATCAAGTTGATTTTGCACCTATTACCAAAATTATTTTATTATATTTTTTTTCAATAAATGATATTTTAAATTTTAATTAAAAAAATGATCAAAAAACTTTGCCATTTCAAACAATGTATTAATTAATATAATTAAATATTGACAATTCCCAACAATAATTCTGCAAGTTTAAACTATTTTATTTTAAACGAAAAAGTCAATTAATATTTTTTGCTATTTAATTAATATTTTAATTAAAAATTTATTTCAAAACAACTTGAATATTCATTAAATCAAAATTCAATTATCACATTAATAAAATTTAAATAATTTTTAAACCATTTTTTAATTGATAAAAAACTTTTTTATATGTTAATTGGGCATACTGGTTTACAATTTTTCTTTTTAACTGGGACACTAACAAATTTGTTGTTTAGTTCATACATTAGAACTCTAAGTTAAGTTTCTACTCTTTCCAATACCAATTTCATGAATATTTTTGCACTTTTCTTTGCTATCTAAAGCCTATGAGAATTTCAATTCACAATACGTAGTCTTTGCAGGGGTTATGCATTGCACTAGGGACGGGCAAATTATATCGATATATCTCATATCGATATTTTTTTAATTGAAAATATCGATATGTCGATGTATCGCACGTACTAAGGTGAAATTATTACCAAATTTAAAAACTTAATATACCTTTGTCAATACATATTTACATATGTACAAACATATTACATGTAATTTCCATTCTAACTTTTTTAATTGTTTCTTTTAATTTAAAATTTATTGCCTGTCCCTCAATTTAGAACGAAACTTTCATTCGCTTAACTTTTATTTAAAACAAAAACCAATTTTAAAATTTAGTTGTTAAGGTAAGTTATGCGAACGAAGTTTTCGTTTGAAAATGAGGGACCGGCAGTTAATTCTACAATAAAAAAAAGTCAAGAATACAAAACAATCATATATGTTATTTCTAAAGCACTTTTTTTGTCGGTTGCAAATATCCCCCATACCACCGCATCAAATTTAATGAATGATATCTCATTTTAAAGCTTATTTCTAACACTAATGACGAAAAATAATTAGAAATTGAAAAATTAATATTTGATAAAAATTATATTTTATATAGAACTGCATGATAATACTGTTGTCATTATGATTGTATGTTTTTGTTCAAGTGTGGTAATACAGGGTCGCTTAATAGTAATGCAGATCTAATAGAACTGCGTGATAATACTGTTGTCATTATGATTATATGTTTTTGTTCAAGTGTGGTAATACAGGGTCGCTTAATAGTAATGCAGTTCTAATAGAACTGCATGATAATACTGTTGTCATTATGGTTATATGATTTTGTTCAAGTGTGGTAATACAGGGTCGCTTAATAGTAATGCAGTTCTACATAATAAAGTATGTATTAAAATCCATTCTGGCAATACCGCTATTTACTATAATGCCGTTTATTACTAAGTCAGTTATATATAATTGCGTACGTTTAAAGATATTTTTGTTTGTATTAAGGATTCGTACGGGCAAAAAGTTAACGATGATCATGTCATTACCTCTAACATTGTATTCAAAGAAGTATTATAAAAGCATTTAAACATATGTATGTATGTATGTAAATTTGTATGATATATATTATGATTTCTAATATTTTTATACTTTTAATAAAATGTATTGAAGTTACTAAAATTTCTATTAATTATTTTCATTTTATGTTACAAAAATGACAACTAACGCTGCGAAATATTCGCACGGGTCATCTAGTTTTTATTTATTCGCCATATGAAATTTAAAAAAGAAAAAATATTTATTTGTGTTATATAACGCCGAATTATATACTGCCGGTAAACGAATTTTGAGACACATACTATACAAGTAAACTGCTCAATATTTTATTTTTAATATATAAGAACATGATCCAATAAAAAAAAATTTTTTTTTTTATTATTAACATTCCAACTTTCATGAGTCTATTGCTGGTAATACGCCATTATTAAGGCGATTCTTTGCATAATTCTAGAAACCCTTTCCAGAATATTTTTTCCGCACTTATTTTTTTGTTGTCATATCTTAAAAAACCGAGACTATCTAATCTATGAAAATGTACAATGGAAAAGCGCCGTTATATTCTTAATATAAGTTAAAAAAAACATATGACGCAATTCTTAAAAAACAACAGTATTGTAACCAGTTGAGCAACGGTTAAAATGTTAAATTTTATTATAACGAGATCTTAAAAATATCGAATTCGAAGTCGTAGATAAAAATCGATGTATCGATATATGGGAATTTTTAATATCGGTGATATATATCGATTATATTTTGATATATCGATATTTATTGCCCATCCCTACATTGCACATTTAAAGAACGCATATAATTTTGGGGCTTAAATTGTTTTCACCGTTTGTCCGGGTCCCGAGCACTAATTAAGCGTTTTATGGTTGAACTAAGCCACAGTGGCGGCCCTGAATTTGAAGTTTTTTGTTTTTACCGGAACAAATTCACTATATAAAATCAATAAGGTTTTTTTTTTTTTAAAGAAAACGGTTTACGTTTTCGATATTATAGAAGAGATGCCATCTGATACGCTGATAAAAAAATATTGCAATCAATGTTCTTAAAATCTCGGTAACTAAAAACAACATATTCAGTTTGGGTAAGATCATCCTATACAATGAAAATAAGGTCATGCCTTGAAAAGACTGCAGCAGATACTTAGCCATACAACAATATTAACGAAAGAAAACTAGTGGCAACAACACTGTTCACTGGCAGGAGCCCAAGTGCTTGCATATCAACAGATAACGAATTGTCATTAAGAAAATTGATTTTCAGATCGCCAGCAAAAAAAAAAACAATATTGTAAAATAATGAATAGGATTCAATTTTGGTCATAAAGTCTGTAATATCTACATATATATACTTAGATGTTTGTTTTATTTTTTTACAATTTCAAGTTCTATCGGGCTAAAAATCTAGAACCTTTATAAATGAGCTTCCATGGGCTTCCACTTACAAAAGTACAGTTCTTACAAAAGTACAGTTCTTTGTGAACTTTCGAAGCTTCCTTTTTATGCCTTTCTAAATGAACTTCCAGGGAGTACAGTTTTTTAAACAGTCTTAAAAGTCTTTAAAAAAAAACGTTATTGATTTTATATAGTGAATTTGTTTCGGTAAAAACAAAAACTTCAAATTCAGGGTCTCTACTGTATCTTAGTTCAACCATAAAACGCTTAATTAGTGCTCGGGACTCGGACAAACGGTGAAAAAAATTTAAACCCCAAAATTATATGCGATCTTCAAATGTGCAATGAAGGGATGGGCAATAAATATCGATATATCAAAATATTATCGATATATATCACCGATATTAAAAATACCCATATATCGATGCATCGATTTTTATCTACGACTTCGAATTCGATATTTTTAATTTCCAGGACTTTATTTTTCATGCTAAACAAAATAAAATTTATGTCTGTTAATATTCATGCTAAAAATTTTTTAGGAAATTCTCTTTTCGTGCTTTGTGAAAAAACTATCTGTGAATTACTGACGAACTTCTTAGAGTTAATTTTTTATGTAACTTGCTATTAAAGATGAGTGAATTAATCCAGTTGTTCATTTTTATGCCACAAGTACTGAACTCCTGACTGGATTTTATTTTAAATTAATTTAATTACCTATTATTTTTTTTCTTTATAACCAATCTAAGTTTTTTTTCCATTTCAACAATTGGCTCAGTCGTAGTCTTTTTGTTCTCGCTCTGATATTTATCAATAATTGATAAGGAATTTAAAAAGCAATTAATAACGTAATTGATATGTGGTTAAATGGCTAATTAAAATTGACAATACTTCCTCCACTATGTGGTTATTTAAATATTAATAATATAATATTGCAATTGCCTTCAAAAGTTTTAAATCAATATTCGTTCCAGGGACTTTTGTATCATTTATCCTGCTGTACAATTGAGTAAGTGAATGTGTATGTGGGTTTCTTTGTGAATTTATTGACGGATAAATTTACTGTTGCATATTTAATGCTTAAACAATGATCTGCGCTACTAATGAGGCATAGAAAATGAATTAAAATCGTTCGGTATATTAGTATTGTAAGCACAATGCCACAACGATAATAAAAGATAATGGTAAAACCACATTAATGCCATTAAGAAATTTGAAAATCATTGGCTTAAATATAGTTCTATTAATAGATAGATAGATTATATAAATGGCAAATAAAAACAAATAAAGGGAAAAGCAATTAAATACTGACAGCGATAAAACAAAAATTATTCCAATATGATTCAAAAAATTAACAAAATTAGCATGTGCAACGAACTTCAGGATGTTTATTTAAAAAAAGCATAAGAAATAAACTGTCTGAAGTCCTTTGGTGTAGCATAAAAATTTGAGCTCCCTAAAAGATCTTTTAGAATAGCATGAACATTGATTTTCTGGTTGTGTCTTCATGTGGTCTCTGGAGGCGCTGTTAAATATGGCCCCAGGAAATATGGCAAAAAAAAAAAAAAAAAAAAAAATTAAATTATACCGCAAATGCAATATGCCCACATTTTTTAATGACAAATTAGACGCTGCGAAATATGGCCCCAGGAAATATGACCCCAAAACAAAAATTAAAATTTACCCCAAATTTAGGGCTATGTTCTATAATGCAATATGACCGCTTTTTTTTTAAAAAACTACCCCAAAACAATTAAAAATAGAATGAAATATGACCCTGACTGGCATAATTCTTCATTATGAAAAAACACCTTAAAATTTTTAATGAATTTTTACCTCAAAAAAAGTTAAAATTAAAGAAAAAACCAAAGGAAATTTATATTTAAAATTATGGTTGGGTTCATATGCCCAAAACTTAAAATACCAAATTTTTAATCCCGAATTTCAAAATCCTAAGCTTTGAAATCCAGAATTTCAAAATCCTGAATTTTAATATCCCTAATAATTATACAGTTTTGATTTAAGAATTGCATGATTTATGGCATGGTTGGGCCTTCGGCCGGAAGCAACGATTTCTTCCACTTTGGTATAACGAACGCAGCCTTCGCTAACTAAAGTATCTCTGTATAGTCGGAAAGGATTTTGTCCTCTTTAGTTTAAGAATTCAGGATTTTGATACTATCCCTAGAACTTTTTATATTAAATTTACATAGCATTTTGCGTGTAAATGATAAACAGCCCTAAATTTAAAATTGGGATTTTATTTGGGGTCATTTTTTATTTCACTTAAAATGCAAAAACACGTCAACGAAAAAATGAAAATAGGACCAAAAAGAAAAAAAATTGCCTTAAAATAGCGTACTGTTGTGTCTTATGTAAAATTTTGGGGAAATTCTTCATTATCTTTTTTTGGGGCCATATTTCCTATTGACAAAAGTCACACATCTATTCTCAATGAACGTGTTTAGTGTTAGTTACTACAATGGAGTATTATTCCAATACAATGTACTATTATTTCAATAAAAGAAGTACTAGGACTTAATTTAAGAACCAAATTTTAGAAATTCCCCAAAAAAGGGTCACACCACCGGTGAATACTATACTGTAATTCACTACTTTTTCTACCTTTTGGTTCTTTATATACCAGTTTAATGATTAGTTCTCCTTTCACTGGTCATGAGTTTTTTTTTTTTTTAACTTGTTCTATTTTCACAAATCCCAGGACCAGTCTATTGAAACAATTGACACAAATTTACCGCAGGGATACTACAATGCAACCGCGTGTAGATTATTACAATGTTATTTATCCTAAGGTTTACCAAAAAACTATTCGATGCGTACATAATAAGAAAACTGTGTATCGTAAAGCTTGATCAACTTTTCCTTGTGCTGCAAAGTATTATGATGTACCCTCAGAAAAAATTGTACATGTTACAAGTGAATGATAAATTGAATTAAAATTTAATTTTTAACAATTTTTTTTTAATACAAATAAGTTCAAATGAACACAAAATCCAAAAAATTTTAATATTAATTAGCACTTTTTTATTTAAAAATATTATAAAATAATGTTATGAGTAAAGACGGCAAACCTCACTGAAGAGATTGTGTGGTTACAATCGAAACTAGTCTGGGCAACCTGTCCGTGAAAGCCTGGATTCAAATCTCAGCGCAGTCAAGAATGAAATATTATCAATAAAAATTTTAATTAATTTCATGTTGTAAAATTCCTGTCTTCATAAAAATAATTTAATGAAAATTAAATTCAATGCACTTAAGCCTAAATATATCTTAAAAATATCTGAATTTGGATAAAAAACCATTAACAGTTATATAAAATAACCACAATACTAATTAATGTTATCACTTTATAAAATCAACTTACTTACTGTTTGCCCAAAAAACATCACGCACGTAAGTGGCACCTTTTGCACTTGTCATCAGTCCAAGTGCAAGACACTTCATACGCACGTTCTCCCACTCTTTTATTTTCATCACTTTGGTAATTTTATCGCTAAACTTACCAAAAGAACGTCTTTTGCAGCTAAAATCTCCCGCACCACTTTAATTTTATTATGTTGGTTTGCCATTATAAACCAATAATTTTCAACTCTTTTAACACAAGTGGCATACAACTTTAAACACAAACTACATACATATGTTTTGATTTATTAGTGGTGTGATTACAATCAAAAGAAATTATCGATTTACATTAGAGTACTTATAATTGCCAAAAATATTTATTTTTATCGCTCCACGCACATTTTATTCGATAGATTGGGTCTAAAAAATAAGAAATATTATTACTATATGAAATATTGTGGTTTTATAGGATATTTTAGCATTTTGAGCAATAATAAATAAGAATTGTGAAATTAATACCAAAATATATACATGAACTTATAATTGTAGAAACTGTAGTTTACAAGTGCAAAAAGCTACAAGTGTTGTGAACATTTTAATGAAACACAACTCATCAGCACTTGTAAGAATTAGACTTGTGATTGTAACTTGTATACTTGTAGAATTGTAATTTAGTGAAATAGGCCCCTGTGTCTTTGTGCCCATAAATCTTATCATGAAAATATTTCGATTTAAATTAGTCCAAACTTATAAAATAAATCATCCATCTATACCAAATTTTATTAGAATCGATCCATATGGACTAGAGATCCACTTTTCGCCATTATTTGAACGAATAATTAAAATAGCCAATTTCGAATAAGGAATAACACTAACAATTTATATCAGTTAATAAAAAATTAAGAATAATTTCTTAGAATATTCTTGAAAGCGTACAAAATACAGCTGGGGCAACAACTGAAGCCGCTCGACCTTTCCAAGCGACATCTTTTCGCTCTATGGGCTCTTGAAAAATTTCAAGAAGATCCGACGTTTTCGAGGCAAATTTTGTTCAGCGATGAGGCCCATTTCTGGCTCAATGGGTATGTAAACAAACAAAATTGCCGCATTTGGAACGCAGAGCAACCTAAAGAGATTCAAGAACTGCCACTTCATCATCGGTCCATATTTCTTTAAAAATGATGCCGGTGCGACCGTAACCGTTAATGGCGACCGTTATCGTGCCATGACAACCGACTATTTGATGCCTGAAATTGAAGCTCGTGATCTCGGCGACATTTGGTTTCAGCAAGACGGAGCCACTTCACAGACATCGCATCAATCAATAGATTTATTGAGGGAACACTTCGGTGAGCACATAATTTCACGTTTTAGGCCGGTCGATTGCCCACCAAGATCGTGTGATATCACACCGTTAGAATTTTTCCTGTGGGGATATGTAAAGTCTAAACCTTATGCGGACAAACCTGCTTCGATTCAGGCCTTGGAAGATAATATCACGCGTGTCATTCGCCAGTTACCATTCGAAATGCTCGAACGAGTCATCGAAAATTGGATCCAACGGATGGACCATCTGCGACGTTGCAACGGCCAACATTTGATAGACATAATCTTCAATAAATAAATGCCAAAGAATGTTCTTTCGAATGGTAATAAACATTCCCCATTAAATTTGAATTTTCTGTGTTTTTTTCTTTAAAAAAGTAGGAAACCTCGAAATGCATCACGCTTTACTAAATTTTGGCTTTCAGGTAATTTTAAAGTCGGCTAAACAAAAATAGTGTTTACTTTGTTTATGGATTGTTTTAATTTTGTTTTCCTCAACCTTGTTTCGATCTTTTTATTGCATTGAAAGCTGTATTTTGCAGCCGGTTTTTTATTTATTTAATTTTTTTTTTATTTATTTAAATGTTTTAGAGTCCTATACGAAGTAAAACTGAATGGTTTATTTTTTTTTGTTAAACGGCATGTTTGTTTTATTGTTTTTTTTTGCTTATTAATATAATCGAATTATTAATTCATAAAATGTTTTTCCCATGCATAAATTATTTGAATTATTCGAGTAATTCGAACAATTTAAAACCCCTATTCGATTAATCGAGCAATTTTAAAATTCAAAAATCGATTAATTTCTTACTCGAACAAACCAAAAGTCAAGTAATTGGATTCTCTTATATTGACCACAGCTCCCATAAAAATACTACTCCCGGTTAAAGCTTTTAATGCCATAACTTCCTTACTAACGCTGGTGATGAGATTCAAATCGGCGATAATAACTGCTACGATAGCCGCTATGTCATGACAAAATTATGTGGTGGTGGGTCCACAATTAATCAAATGTCCCATATAAACCCTCTTCCTAAAATCACTTAAAGTCAAACAAATCTCATAAAGATGAAGATATCTAAATAATTATTAGCAAAAAAAAAAACTTTTACATGAATCTTGAACCCTTAAAATAACTTTGATTTGGCGGGCCCATGATTGCCCATTAATTTCAAATAGGGTACACTTTCGAAAATATGTGTTTAAATATTGTGATGCCGGGTATAAAATTGTCGAGCTTGACCGACTATACTTTCTTACTTGTTTAATAAAAATAATAAAACAAGTTCATTTACATGGCCCTGTACATTTTAGCAGCTTTATTTACTCTGTCAAATTTTTGTTTAACGTTAAAATTTAACGAATACCTGCGCACTTGTAACACAGAGCTCTCAAAGTGACTTTCAGGTTCTCAATTTAGTCAGTTGCGGTGCTCTTTTTAACGAAAGGTGTTCTTTTTAGTACTAATAAACTTTTGCATTTAAGCAAAAGCCGGTTGAAAAAATTGTTGGGCTTTGGTTTTGTTTTAGTTTGGCTTTTTAAGTTAAAAATGAAATCATAGAATGTTACTAGAAATGAAAATGCAGGTTTGTATGAATTATTGTGAGTAAGATTTTTAGTTAGTTTTGTATGAAAAATTTTTTAGTATTCTATGAAAAGAATTTTCTCAATTTAGTACATTATATAAAATAAAACTTGCAAAAACCTCTCCAAATACTATTCGTTGAGATTTTGGAATTTCCCCAAAAAATATTACATACTTACATGGCGCACAATGGATACGTCTGTATACGTGACTGTATTGTGATAGTATATTTGTAACTTAAAAGAGGAAAAATATGTTTTTTTTTTGTTAATGTTTCTGTTTTTTTCCTTCTCAATGTGGTTTTGTTGTGGTGAGAGAGTAAATAGTTTTATCAGTAATTTTGTTTATTGCTAAAAATTGATTCAAATTACCCATGAGTATGCTATAAAGATTTTTATCAAAATCCATTTTTGTTTGTGACTGTTTTTTATTCAGTTAAGTTTATAATAATGAAGTTACATAAAGGATATGAACAATATTTTGAAAGAACAAATACGAGGTATTAAAGCGGGTCGGCCTCCATACAAAAAGATGTTGTGCCAGTCACCACTTAGAATTAAAGATATGCTAATGAAGTTTTTTAAAAAGGAAACATTTTTACCGCGGCCCAAAATACAACACTTTTCATTTTATATACATAGCGCTACCATTCAAAATCCGATGTAATCCCATAGATCCCATGATCCCATATCGTTTTTCATGGCTTTGTTATGGCTTTATATTTAATCCGTCATCAGATTCTGAGCCCTACGAATGTCATCTCGAATCCTTCCCGCAATTAGCTCAATTTTTGCACGCGCCAAGAAAGTCCTACTAAAAATTAGTATGTATAGCTTTTTTTATGACATTAGTTAAAATAATACGATGTCGTGGTATTACTTAAACTAAGGATGTTACGATACGGCTTTTTGCCGATACGATACCGATACCGATACTCGAACAAAAATATCGCCGATATCGATACCGATACGCATATTGAATTTGAATTCGAGTTCAATTTAACATAACTCAAGTAGAGTAAATTGTAATACAAGATAACAGTGTAAGAGACTATTAATATTTAAAGTTGATATTTATAAGATTCAAAAAACAAAGAATTTTATTTGGATTCATGATAAAATTAACACAAATTTAACAATTTTTACAAAATATTAAGAAGAGTTTTGTTTAATAAACAATGAATTCTCAACGTTTGTGGAGTTAAATGATTTTGCAAGTCTGTTTGAGCCAGACCTGCACTAAAAATTGTGACGGTGCGCAAACTGACCGCAGGAAATATGGCCCCAAAAAGAAAATGAAGAAAGACACAACAACACGCAATTTTGGGTAATTTTTTTAATATAATTTTTTTTAATTTTTCGTTGTTTTTTTTTTTGCATTTCAAGGGAAATGAAAAATGACCCCAATATCAAGGAATGAAAAATGGCCCCAAGGAAAATCACAATTTTTAATTTGGCGCTATTTTTCATTTATTTAAATATAATGCAAATTTTAAAAATGAAAAATTGCGCCAACAAATTTATATAAATTTTATTAAATTTTACATTAAAATTTCTAGGGCAGACGCGGATCCAGCTTGAGCCTTAGGGGGGGGGGGGGCGGTAATTTTTTATGATACAAAACAAGTAAAAAATTTGTTTTTAAAAGTTTATTAAAAACGATATGTTTATATTATATGAAAAAAAACTCAACAATAAGGTAAAATAAAATATAAGATCAGTTCAATATAAACTAAAATAAATTAATCTTTTTAAATAACGTTTTGGCTATAAAAATAATTTTATTTATTTTTAATGTTTTTTTTTATTTGAAACAATTTATTTGACTACCTCATACTAAATTGTTTGACCAATTTTTCGACCAAAAAAAAAAATACATATGCAATTGTTAACAAAATTTTGGAAGAAGGAATATGCTTCACTAATTTTAAAATTAAATTATGAATTTTAGTCGAACTATTTGGGCTTTAATCTAAAGATACATATATAATTATTCTGGTTTAGGTTGATTACAGCTAATTTTTTTATTTAAATTATTTTATTAAGAAAGTAATTTTAAAGCTTATAATAATGGAAAGACAAAAATAATTTTGGCTGCACATACATACGTACATATGTACCTTCAGCCGTTAATGTGCTAATGCCACAATTTTTGAAAATTAAGTTTTTGATGCAGTTCAATAGAGTTAAAAAAAATACATCGTTTGCAGAAAAAATACAAATATTTTTTTCTAGTTCTTGTTTTGCAACGATATGTATTTCCAAATGCTAAAGATGTAATTCCAAAAATGCTAAAGAAAAAGCCCTAGGGCCCATTGAAATGTGAAAATTTAAAAAAAAAAATTGTTAATATTTGTTAATAGTCAACATTGAAATAAATAAAATAATTTTATAGTATATTTAATTTTTTGCAAATTGACATACTAAAATGTACATGAAAAGTATAAAATATATAATGAAAACATAAGTGTATTATTTTTAGTTGGCTTGCAAGCCAATAAAGAGTCAGCAATGAAGCAAAACTGGATTTACAGACTTAAAATATATATAGAACTAAAGACCTTAGAAAGTTTTTTCTCTCTCCTATAAAATTTTTACACTGGACTACATCCTTTTTGACTGAAGGTAATGATATATACTTATATAGGTACATTATATTAAAAAAAATTTACGGACTCACCATTGTTTCACTCATTTTTATATATCAAAGAACTTTTCTTATCAATGCACTTGAAATTTAACAGTTATATAATTTTTCTTTGGTAAACTTTTACTAGACCAATACATATATTCATATGTATATATGGAAAGGTAGAATGGCAATCCATAAAAAATTTAAATTTAAAGCCTACTATGATGAAAATATGATACGAAAAACGGTTATATTCAAATGTATATAATAAATAACACTGCGGAACAAAATTGAACTTTTTTTGTGCGGCCGGGAACTTTGGCCATACTAATTCCTAAATATGCTCTGGGTTAATTTTATTTTAATTTCTTAATGAAGACCGGGACTTACTTTCCATATCGTCATATGATTCCAAAAAGGCTCTAAGTTACATTGAACAAATTTTACGGAAGAAGCAAAAAACTCTCTACATTGAATAAATAACCTAAATTTTTAAACAGAACATATAATTTCTTATTAAAACACAACAAAGGAAAACAAACTGTTAATAAATATACAAAATTTCCATTTTTGTGTTTCTTATTTATTAATTTTCGAATGGCATTGCACTAAGGCCTTTTACAATATCGATTCGGCATAGCCGAATATAGCACTCTAACTTGTTTTAAATTAAAAACAGTTAAAATTCTTGCAAATAATGTTTTTGATATTTCACATCATTATATGATGCAACTTTAAACATAATATTTTTAACCTATGTTTGTGGTAGGTCGCAATTATTTATAAATTATTTTATAGAATTTTCATTCTTTTTCCCTAAAATAACACAGAACAATGGTCAATATTTTTGCACCATTTTCAAACAATATTAAAATTTTTAAGCATTGATATTTTATTTTGTGACACTTTACAATTTTTTTTATTTATTCTTTATTTTTTAATTTCTTTAAACTTGGTTTTTTTATGAATAACAAATAATTCGATAGGCACATGTAAAACAAACCACACAACTGATGCAAAATTATTTTACAAATGACGATAACAAATTATTATTAGAGTTAATATATTTTGTTTGCATCTTAAACATATTATAAGTACACGTATAGAAAGTTATCATGTTATGGCTATTTAATATCATTAAATAATTGTGAGGAATATAATATGTTTTCAAAGTTATCATTATTTAGATGTTATAAAAATAATTATTTTTCAGTGAACCATACTTATATTTATAATTGCGATAAACATCGACATGTTTACAGTAACTATAATATTGTTGATATTAAATAAAAATAACAATATTTTGTGTACGGCCACAATATATTGTTACAATAAACATAGTGTAGTTGCCGTAATCATGCCCAACAATATTTTTCTCTGTGTGTAGGTTCATTAGGCATAATCGTCATTATTAACTCATGTTATGTCAACCAACGAAAAAACACTCAATTGGAAATATTTAAATTTCAACATATTTTGCACTGTTTTGATATTGTAACTTACTTTTTGACATTGATTTTTGAGTAAAATTCGGTATTACAAATTTTGTTTCTAGGTGACAAGCACTGTGTACTCAAATTTATATGAAAATCACTCAGTGTTTTGGGTGCTTTTCTTAAAAATTTTACTACACAATCGTTTGCCTGTCGACTAACAACAGCACTTAAGAAATTAAAAAAAAAATTATTTATTTGATTTTTGACGCTTGTTTTAATTTGTTTCATTATTGTTTTTTTGTTTGACATTACATGGGTTTTAAAATTGAGAACAAACTTTCTAATTACTATACCTTTTACTTTTTCTACCAACTTTAATAATTAAAAAAAAAATAGAAAAAAAACCTTATTCATTTAAAATAACTTATATTCAAAGTATTTCACTTTCATATTAATTTTAACAACAACTACCAATATTAACAGTATTGACAATCGTTATTTTATTGTAGTTTGTTTTTGAACAACATGTAAAAACAGTTAGAAAATAAATTTCTTGATTAAATAATTACATATTCATTAATTTTTAATTTTACGGTAAAACGATTTTAATAAACTGCAATCAGTTACTGTAAGATTTTTTTGAGTGTCTATTTGTTTTACTTTAAATAAACTGATAAAATATATTATGTATTTTATTTAACCTTTATTCTTTAAATGTATAATTAAATTTTCGAGAAAAAAAAGTAAATCTCAGTTTTACCCAGCAAAAACTTTGCTTACAAGATAAGTAGAAGAATAATGAGAACTTGACGAAAAGACTACTTATTTTCCTACTAGAAAAGTACTTATTTTTGTTCGGGATGTCCCAAAAGTAATTCTTTATAATTTGGCAAATACAACCTAAAAACTAATACCTTTCTTTTATACTTAAAGGTTTTATAAAAATTTGTAGTTACAAAAATAGACAAGAAATAAGTAGTTAAAAATTTACTTTCAAAAAGGATAAAACACTCTTATTAAAATTGCTCTTATATGCATGTGAAATCTTATGGAATTTTTGTTAAAAAGGATAATAATGCAATAATGGATTTTTCGAAATGTAAGAAAACGTTTAATAAAGAGCGTTTTGGCTGCACAAAATCATTTATAGCTCCAACTCTCTAACCCTAATAAAAATGTGTGTATAATATATGTAAATATTATGTTGTTGATAAAACTTCGTTAACATTAGATCGATATCACTACTAGTGTTCTACAAACAAAAATATATTGTGGGGCTCATTTTGGAACACATTAATGTATATATTTACATACATTTTATTGATATTAAGATATTCCATGGATTTTACATCGAAGTTATTCTTAAAATTTTATAATAAATTAATGGAATTAATAAAGTAGCTTATGAAAAGAAATTCTTAGATTCTATTTGTTAAAATAGTTGAGTTAAATACATTCAATATATAAAGTATCACTATCCAGTGTGAAACAAAGAATGCAAACGAAGGACGTAGCGGGCCAGAAAATGCATTACATTCAGCTGGTGTCTAATAATTGTAAGTTTTTCTGTACATACAATATACTTCATTGCTATCCAACGGATTGCTAAGGTGAAAATGTAACAGGAAAATACAAGATAATAGTCTGGTAGTGTATAGAGTCATTCCTAAAAAAAAATTTAAAAAAAAAAATTTAAGGAATAGAACTATTACAAAAAGCTTTATAAAATACATAACTGAAATTTAGCTCATAGAATAAATTCGAAAAATAAAAAAATGTTGAATTTAATAAAGTAGCTTATGAAAAGAAATAATTCTTAGATTCTAATTTTCTTAAATCGTAAAATTATAACTTATTTACATCATTAGAGCCGTTCACGGAAGACGGATTATCACGTTATCACGTTTAAGGCTATCTAGATACGAGTATATTAACAGCAACAAAATAAATTTTAAAAAAATTAAATTAATGTATTTTGTTCTTGTTAATATAACTAAATTACCATTGAACATGATAACCGGCTCTCCGTGAACAACAACGTATTTTTTGTATTGTATAATTATGACTTTTTTAAGATACAATAATAATATTTTTAATTTAATATATAATTAATAATGCAAAAAGTGTAGAATATAGTTACAAAGTAATGAATTCAGGAAGTCATAAAAAGTATAATTGTAAGTTAAGTTTTTACTGGGTACTTTACATTCTATTTTAGATTTTTTTTATTTAATGAAGCCCGAGATTTACTTTTCTTTCTTTAATGAATCCAGGAGTTTATTTATTATTTAAAATTATATACCATTTCACTTTTTATACGCTAATCTGACTTACCGGGGGGTATTTAAGGAGACATCCTATGGATATTTCACCTTTTGGCTATACAGTCAATACCTGGAATTCGGCAGAGACAGATCTCTTGAGCTCTTGGATAAGCGGAGTTACTACCTGGTACTACGGGAGTTAAGAGCCCTTCGAAAACCTCAGATCCAGCCTGGTTGTGGATATGGGAATCACGTGATGGTTAGGGCTTAAGTCCAAAGCTGAGAAAAGGAGATATGGAAAAGTCGACCTTAAAGGCTGATTTTCCACCACTTGTGGGAAACTTCAGCCTGCTGGCGGATCACCCTTAGTGCTGTTCCCATTCAACAGTGGCTGTTTGCTTCAAAAGTGCAGATAGCTCCAGCTACTTAACAAGGGGAAAGTATATAATTATTCCGAATTGCTACTAGTGTAAGCTGTGGGTTACTCTTACCCACATAAGCGGTTGGCAAATGCATTGTTTGTCAACTGGTGCTAAGACCACCATGAGCTAGGCCACCATCGCAGGTGCTCACGTAAATCTTTCGCTTCATTATTCTCTATCCTATATGAAATCCGGCGTTAAATTTTCATTTTATTCTTTTATTTGTGTTTACTTGATATAGTAATTTAAGCTGCTATTTATCTTAACTTAATGGCTTTGGTAAGAATATTGTCAGGTTTATTGATATTCTCTGTAAAATCATTTGTCCAACAAAAGTTTTCCCTTCAGCGACTAAAACTCACTCTGCTGGTCTGAATAATTACTATGTTTAAGTGGTCTCCTTTGCAAGTGGTTTTTGGCTAAATACTTCCTGTTGTAGTTTCCGGAAGTTCATATTAAAAAATGTCATTAGTGAATAACGTTGTTAGTATCGACACTAATACTCACATAAATTGAAAGTATTTAGTCTTCCAATGAACTGGTAATACGGATACAATGTGTTGTTTTGTTGTTCAGCTAAAATGTGTTTTGTATCTGCAGCCTTGTATGTGTGTGTGTGTGTGTGTGTGTGGCTTTTTTATTCTTTTCCTAAAATTGTTCAAATTTCTATAATGGCGTGTAATTTTCTCACTTAAAAATACGAATACATTTTTGTGCCAGATTTTTCGCTGTTGTTTTCTTTATTTTTTGTAAAATTTTTTGGTATTCTATTGGATTTTTTTTTTTCATTATTTTAGCCTTGGTTTTTGTAAGTTTTTTGTTCTCAAACACTTTTGCCGTTTTATGGGGGATTTTCTTATTGCTTTGCCCTTCCCCTACTTTAACTTGCGTCAGATCTCCTCCTTTCTTTACTTGACTGTGTGGTTTTAATGGTTTTTTGGTAGCAATTTTTAAGATTGTTTATTTCACTTTAGTCTTCTTTTTAGTATTATTTTTTTCGTTTTTTTACTATACTTTGCGATTTACTCTTTTTCTATAATGGTGCACTTCTTGTTTTTCATTCAAAAGAAAGTGGTTTTTCTTCATGAGTTATTAGCTGCTCGCCTTTTGTAGGGCACCAGTGTGTTTTCAGGTAGAAAATTGAACAAAATTACTTTTTTTTTTAAAGATATTGTTTGTAGGATTTTTTATGTTGATGGTAAAAGTTGATTTTTTATAGAGGGAATAAAATTTAAGTCAACTCTTTGAAAATTTTGAAGAAGTTTTAACTGATTTAATATAATTTTATTTGAATTAATTGTTAAGAAAAATTTATTTTGAAACTAAATGAACATATCATTTAAATCTATAATTTGCTAATGGCCTAAAATTCGAAGTGAACTTAAGTGTTAATTAGAACTGAATGAGAAGAAAATCTGGTGCAATATAATTTGGTTATATTAGAATGCAATATATGTATATCAAATTTTAGAATATAATGAAAAAACATTGAAATTTTTCCGCTTTCTTAACAGTCAGAATCAGATATGATTGACTTAGATTTGAACGGAAGTATGTTGAACATAATAAATTTTAATCTTGGATGGTAACGGTTATAAGTAGGGTAACCATAAATATGCAATTGCGTGTTTTTCCTTGTCCGACCAATGAAGGCAGAAACAATATATTTATCCGTTTTAGAGCTTTTCTTTACTAATTTTGGTAACGATTTGTTGGAGCATATTTTTGCATATTTTACTCTTAAAAGCTTTTTTTTATTTTTAACATAAAAGAGTATTTTGCAGCATTTTTTTAGCGCATATTTTTGCATTTTTAAGGCATATTTTGATACAGGCTCAATATTTTAAATGCGAACAAGAGCTTTAGCTGCAAATAAAATTGTTCTTTTTAAGTTATAATTTTTCTGTTCTATATCTATCTGTATACCCAACGTGTTGCTTCAATTTCGTCATCTACATTTAATGTTTAATCTAAAATTGTAAGCCAAAACAGGTTGGCATTAAAGATAAATGATATTTTAAACTTTCACAGTTTATGTACAAGCAAAAAGTAAGGAAAAAGCAATTTATATACGATGTAATACATAGAAATCTGGACCAATCATTTAGAATACCGATCGATTCAGAATTACTTTTTAAAGTGATCTATTTATATCTATCTGTCCGTCTGGCTGGGTGTCTGTTCATGTTAACCTTATACGCAATGTACAAGTTGCAATTTTGTAGATAATTTTTATCACAATTGGGAAATACCAGGGACCGCAACATTTATAAGTGATATCAAAAAAGTTATTTTATAACAGTTATTTTGCGAATTAAAAAAAAGTCCATCAAAAACAGTTATTTTTCAACGTAAAAATGAAAGGCCGGAACTAACTCTTAAAAAAGAGTATTATTTTGCCGTCATAAAATAACACTCATTTAAGGAGTTTTATTTTGACGTCATAAAATAAATTTCATTTGAGGAGTCTTATTTTTCCGTCAGAAATAATTTTGCATATTCAAACAATTTATTTTGCATTAAGTTTATTAAAAAAAAAAAAAAAAAAAATCTGAATTTGTTTTCAATAAATAATTGTGATAATTCAACAAGGCGAATTCATTACAGGTAACCGCGGTACTACGACAAATGCAACTCGTACAAAAACCACAACTCTTTAAAAAAATTTTATTTTATGACGGCGAAATGAGTTTTACTTTATGACGGAAAAAATAAAACTTCTCAAATGAGTTTTATTTAAGACGGAAAAAATAAAACTTCACAAATGAGTAGAAAAAATAAAACTCCTCAAGTGAGTTTTATTTTGGATGGAAAACAATAAGCCACCAACAGTCGTAATTCTCGTCTGTTGAGACCCCTTGTCTCCAATGTACTCCCGGGAAATATAAATTCCTTCGCCTGACGCATTCCCGGTAGCGATACCCAGTATTTCCTGTGCTCGCTGAGAAACCATTCCTCCAATAGGGACTGGGTAGTGGCCCAGCTTAACCCACAAAAGGGCTCGGGCCCCACTATTTGGGCATTTGCTCCAGCCCTAGCCAGTTCATCAGCCCCATCGTTACCCTGAACCCCTGAGTGTCCCGGCACCCAACAGAGTGTCACTCTGTTTCTTGAGCCCAGCTCCTGTAGCCTTCCCCGGCATTCTGCCACCAACTTCGAGGACAATTTTCAGGAAGAGAGTGCCTTAATTGCCTCTTGGCTATCAATGAATATCGCAATGCTGTTTCCTATCATTCACTCTGGACTGTGAAGTTGAGATCATTTTTTTTTAAATAACCGAGCTCGCCAAGACGAATCTATTGGTATATGACAGTAAAAGTCTCCGTTGACTCTAACATAACGATTTTTAAAGTTAAGATTTTCGATAGCTGTTATTTACGGTCCTTGGTAAATACATTTAAATTGTACTAAAGACGAAGTCTATGTAAATGGTAACATTAATAAACAATTAAGCGAACGTCCCTGCAATCCTTTAAAGACAAAAAATATCATATGGATTTTAATATCTAGATACTGTCCGCCACAAATAAATCTTATATGAGCTTAAGCTTCATAACACAATTTTGTTTTTGTGAGCCCATGATTCCCCATTGTTTCTAAATTGGGTAAAATATTGAAAGTTCGTCTGTAAATATTTTGGCGTTTGAGCTGTACCGATTATAAATTAAAGTTGATTTTGCTTTTCCATGCAATTGTTTTTAAATTGTTGAATAATTTCTTGAAATAAGTAATTTTTTTATTTTTTTGGGCATATTTTTGACAGTTTTTAGGGCATATTTTCGAGTTTTAACTGCATATTAATTGCGGATAAAACGCGGTATTTAAAGCATATTTCTGGCTTTCCTGGCTATAAGTATATATTTTAGAACAGTTATTTTGTGAATTAAAACACAAAATTCCATCTAAAACAGTTATTTTTCAACGTAAAAAAAGGTCTAAACAAACTCTTACAGAAGAGTTTTATTGCACCGTCAAAACATAAAACTCTTTTGAGGAGTTTTATTTCGCGATATATATGTATATTCGAGTTTTATTTTTCCCGTCAGAATCCAATTTGCATATTCAAACATTTATTTTGCATAATTCTGAAAATCAGTTAAGTTTGTTTTTGATATTTAGTCGGGTATTCATTTAATCGGACTTTTGGTTTAATCGCTCGATTAATTAACCAAGGTTTTGGTATAATCGATTTATATTGCTTTTAATCGGTTAGCCGATTAATAAAGTGCTTTTTTAGATAATGTATTTTCAGCAAATAAAAATGAATAAATTATTTATTATTTGGACTTTATTAGTAAAAAAAGCAATAACATAACAAACATAACAATTCTTGAACTAAACCGAGCAAACAAAACAATATTTTATAAATGTTGTTTTTAAAATGTTATGTATCAATTAATTGCAATATCATTTAATTAGTTATTTCAATAGTTTAAGGACATCTTATAAAATAATTTTTTTGACATATAATTTGATTTAAATATTTAGGATTTTAGCGATTCTTTTCTTTAGTTTTGATAAAACTTGACTTAGAAAAGATTATTTAATTTGTCGTAGATGTTGGAGAAATCAAAAGCAACCCGTTATACAGAATATTAAAATTCGCAGTCCTTTTCCTGGATTTTTCTGAAAAAATAAAATCTTTCATTATGCCATTAGAGTCCTGTCTTAATTTTTTTTAATTTTCTGTTAATTCTGTTTAAAGATTGATATGAGAAGATTTAAGAAGAAATAAATAACTAAACGCATACATATAAAAAGGAGGTAAAACAAAAAGCTGTTGGCAGCAAACACTTATTTAAAATGAAGAAGACTGAGGACCTTCTTTGTTAATATGAAAAAATATTTTCTAAACACATACCTTTTGTGAGACGAAACAAATAATTAAAAACCCAAAAAATATGTTATATGCTACAAAAAATTCAAAATTTTGTTACGTCGGTTAATCGGTTAATCGATTCAAATTAACCGGTTTAATCGTTAATTGAAAATAGCCAGTTTAAAATTAACCGATCAATTAATCGGGTAGTAATAAATCGGTTAACCGAATGAATACCCTAATATTAAGATATATTTTCAAAAAAATAAATTTTCAATTATCAGCCACCAGCAGAGTGGTCCAAAATGTTTTACGTCATCATTTACTTTGAAAAAATAGAATTTGGGAATTTTTGTTTTTAATTGTGAATTATGTTATAGTTTAATCAACATAAACTCTTCAAAAGAGTTCAATTTTATGACGGCAAAATAAGTTTTATTTAAGACGGAAAAAATAAAACTCTTTATTTTAGTTTTATTTTAGCCGGAAAAAATAAAACTCCTCAAATGAGTTTTACTTTAGACTGAAAATTAAGACTCTCTTTTTAAGAGTTTTATTCGATCTTTTATTTTTACGTTGAAAAATAACTCTTAACTGTGGAGCTGAGATCGTTTTTTAAGGTCACCATAGATTCTGAAAGAGCTCGTCAATACGATAGTATAGGGGTTCGTTGACTCTAACATGAAGAGTTTTTAAGTTTAAATTGTCTTGAAAACTTTTATTTACGGTCCCAGATTAAAATCGAGCTTCTATGAGCTTGCTATGAGCGATAACTTAAATAAAGAATTTCATTTGGAATAGAGTAAAATAAAATATGAATCAAGTCATTTGATATTCAATGGATAAACTCGAAAAATGGCGTTAAAATTATTCATCAAATTTTTCCCTAAATTACTCTTAATTATATAATAATAAGTGTTTTTATTTTGTTCCTAAATGCATATTTCATTAAACTAATATCCAACGCTCGTATACCCAGGGTGTTCGCCTTGCTTATCATTACTTATTATTATTTATTGACAAGTCGAATTATACACATATTTTCCATTTAACTCCATCGAAGCTGCATTAAAATTGCTTCAGTATATTATTACTTTTGGTCTGGAAACGCTTTTTTTTGCTTTTGCATTTCACCCCTTTTTTTGTTTGAGCCCTTAATTTTATATAGCCGATTTTTGAGTTCAGAATCTGTGATTATGACAGTAACCTGTCGTTGTTATAATTATTATTTGTTGTTGTTGTGGTTGCTGCTGTTGTTGGTAGAAATTTAATTCTTTTTAATATTAAAAATGACACATACTCACACAATTTCAATGATTATGCGTTTAAAATGTTTGTGACTACAAATACTCAATAATCATTCTACTGGTGAGTGTGTATATGATATCTGTTCACTAGTACGTACGTTGGTATGGGTGTTCATTTTAAGCTGTGTATGTGTGTGTGTTTGAGAGTATTTTTGTAGTAAGTTTATTATAATTTCAGAGCAATTAATTAACGTGTTGGCATGTTTAATAATGTTTGAGTGAATGATTTTGTTGGCTGATATCATGTAGCCAGTGAAACATTGAATTTCACTTTTTCATAATTTGTTGTATATTTTTTTAATTATAATACTTTTTTTGTTGCTTTACCTAAAGAACAGTAGTTGTTGTAGTTATTGTGTTATATTTAATAATGAAAATTACCACTTTTCATAAAAGTTGGCAGCTCAAAATTAAAAATAAATTAAGGATTTTCCTTCATTTTACTTTGGTCATAGCAGTTGTTAAAATGTTTAAATGTGAGTGTATTAAAATTTTGTTTTATGATTTAAATGGACAAAAATGTAATAATTTTAGTGTGTATGGGGTAAAAGGTTTTAATAAATTAAAAAATATGACAAAATGAATGACATCTAATTAAGAATGATGTAAGTTGTAAGAAATAGGATGCAAAAAAAAAACTAATTTCTAAAAGTGTTTTACTTTAAAGGTGGTCTAATTAGAACAAGTTCCGGTAAAATGTACTAAACGTCATACTGTTCTCAGTGAACAAAAAAAAAAAAAAAAAAAAAATTGTTTTAATGCATATTTTAATTTATTATCACGCCTTTTTAAGTGAACTTGTTCACTTTTTAAGCTTTATTAAGGTAACCGGTTAATTTTTTTTATATAAAATTTAGTAAATGGGTTCAATTCTCATTTAATACTTTTATTCAATATTAGGTGAATTCAGTTAGTTGTCATATAAATGAAAAAGAAGTTGCCACTGTTCCTTCATTCTGACTAAACCTGAC
Organism: Pollenia amentaria; assembly: GCA_943735925.1. NCBI lineage: Eukaryota > Metazoa > Arthropoda > Insecta > Diptera > Polleniidae > Pollenia > Pollenia amentaria. The sequence continues at coordinate 50,457,662 of OX031007.1, forward strand.
CCAATTCTACTAAAAGTTAAAAAAAAAAGATTCCGTTTTTATTCGATTTCGAACCATCAACTCAAATCTACATAGACTAGTTAATACTTTGAACACCTTTACAAGTCTTCACTGATCATTTCATTCTAAATGAACCGATTCACTTTTCGTTGTATTCAACATTGATCGGTTTTATTTTCTTTTGCTTTCTAAAGGGGATTTACACTATCACACAAGGCATAAACGCATTTGAAGAAAACACAGCCAAATACATCATGATAAGTTGTTATTGTTTTTTTTTAGATTTTCAAAAACAAATAGATCAGAGCTGCATTTTCGTCAAAATACGTAAGACTGTTACAATAGTGTAAAGAACCCTTCAGCAGTTACTTCTTATTTTATTCTAAAAAATTAATGTTTTATTGTATTCTAAACAAACGGCTCAGCGAATAAAGGCCTAACGAACTAACGCCTAATTTTTCAAAATGAAAGAATGCCTAAACAAGAACGCCTAAGAAGAAAGTGAAAGAACGTCTAACTTTAAAAATGAAGGAAAGTCTAATTATAAAAATGAAAGAAAGTCTAAATTGTTAGGGTTTCTTTCATTATGAATTAACACCTAATGAAAGAAAACCTAACAACTGGAATTAAAATGCTGAAAATATATTTTGAAAGGAAAAAATGTATTTTTAAATTATATTTAACTATAAGTTAAAAACCATTCTTTGCATAAATTCTTTGGGAGTAATTTTTCCCTCCAAGAGTTTATGACTGGCTTCTTCAATGTAACTTGATTTTTGCTCATAGACGGTCTTCTTTTTTTTTGAAGTGCCATGGGATCCACCACTGCATATAAGAAGCTCAAAATCTCTACTCTTATTAAACTCTTCATCAATAAGAGCTTTAACAAATTTGAAAAAATTTCCATTTTTTTGAATGATGCGGCCAATAACGCCGTTATAAGCCTCGACAGCTGATGTAGTCCGTGTTCTTTTTAAGAAAACCGAAAATACTTCGGGTGTCACCTTAAAAAAAAAAAACAAACAATAACAAATTAAAAATCAATTACTTTTATAACTTTAAAAACTAATAATTTTCTATTTAACGGAATGTTTACAAGGTAGTGTATGCATTTTGTAAAAGGGAAAATCAATTGTTTTTATAATTTTAAAAACTAATAATTTTCCCTTTTACAGAATGTTTACAAGATAGTGTATGCATTTTGTAGAAGGGAAAATTAATACCATTATTTTAACATTTTGTAAAAGGGAACTTACCTTTCGTAACCATTGCTTTTCATAATAAATCATGAATGGTGTAAATAGTAATAGTAATAAAAATCACACTTTTAGCAAAATGAAAAATCGCCTAACATTAATGAAAGAAAGCCTAACAATCAAAAATGAATAAATATCTAATTAGGCGTTTTTTCATTTTTGATTGTTAGGCTTTCTTTCATTATGAAAAATCACCTAACAATTTTAATGAAGGAATGCCTAAAATATTAGACATTCTTTCATAATGAACAACCGCCTAATTCCTATATAATTTTTTGTTGCAATTTTTAGGCATTATTTAATTTTTTTTTTAGGCGTTAGTTCGTTAGGCCTTTATTCGCTGAGCCTAAACAAACCGGTTAAATTAAAATTGTATTCTTAATAAACCTGTTAACTTTTATTGTATTCTAAATAAACCGTTATACTTTAAATTGCATTATAAGTGAACCGGTTAATGTTTCATTGTGTTCTTAGATCACCGGTTGACATTTCAATGTAATTTTAGAGAACCAGTCTTAATTTCACTATATTCTTAGTGCACAGGTTCACCTTTAATTGTAATGAACCGGTTTACTTTAAATTGCATTATAAATGAATTGGTTCACTTTTATTCACTTCACTTTTATTCTAGATAAGTAGGTTTACATTTAATTGTATTTTAAATGCACCGGTTCTATTTTAACTGAATTCTAAATGAGCCGGGTTACTTTCTAAATGAACCGGTTCACTTTCCATTGTATTCTAAGTCAACCGGTTAACTTTTCATTGTATTTCAAATGATATTTTAAATTAACTGGTTTAATGTTCATGATATTCTTATGAACTGGTACACTCTTTATTGCATTTTTTTAACCGGGGTGCCCCGGTAGGCTAGCTGGTAGTGAGCTAATCTATCAGTACCGGGGTTGCGTGTTCGATTCCCGTCAGAGAATCTAGTCTCCTGCAGACAAGCAAAAAGCTTCGCGGGATTTAGTGTAGGAATAATAATAAAAAAAAATTAGCCGGTTCACTTTTAATTGTGTTTTCAATGAACCTGGCTACTTTTTTCTTGTATTATAAATGAATCGGTTCACTTTTATTCACTTCGCTTTATTCTTCATAAATCGGTTCACTTTTAATTGTGTTTTCAGTGTACAGTTTTTTTAATTTCATTCCAAATAAGCAGGTTTACTTTCTAAATGAACCGGTTTACTTTTCGTTGTATTCCAAATCAACCGGTTCACTTTTCATTGTATTCTAAATGATATTTTAAATGAACTGGTTCACTTTTCATGATGTTCTAATGAACCTGTACACTTTTAATTGTATGTATTCTAAATAAACCGTTTCACTTTTAATTATGTTTTAAACGAAACAGTTTATTTTTTGATTTATTACAAATAAATCGGTTCACTTTTAATTGTATTCTAAGTGAATCAGTTCAGTTTTAATTGTATCCTAAGTGAACCGGTTCACTTTTCTTTGTATTCTAAATGAACCGGTTCTTATATCAGTGTATTGAAAGCGAACCGGGTTACTTTTCAATATATTTCAAATGAACCGGTTTTCTTTCATGATGTTTTAAATGAACTGGTTAAATTTTTATGATATTATAATGAACCAGTTCACATTTCATTGTATTATAAGTGAACCGGATCCTTTTTCATTCGAAAATAATCTTTCAATTATTTTCGAAATAAAAGTTGAGGTTATTTTTGATTCAACTCTAAGACCCTGGGTTCATTTTTCAATTTATTCTACATACCACTGGGTAAACTTCACCTTCTATTCCCATTTTGTTTAACATGTCCTTTTCATTTTGTTTATAATGACCCCAATTTTCATTTTAATTTAGATGAAACTAAGGCTCTCTTTTTAATTTTAATTCACGATTTGAAAAATTTTTGTTGTATTTTTTGCTTACCTATTAAAAAAAAATTCTCTGTTTTTTTTAAGGCACCTGTGGTCTTGTTATTTTTTTTTCTTTGTTCTCGTTGAAAAAAACTTCGTTAATGCTGAAGGACATAAGTTCCAGATGGCTCAATGTCTTACCTTTTATATTCGATATCATTTCTTGCCTGTATTTTTGTTTGCCGTTCTTTGTCTTAAATTAAATTTGAACTCCATTTTTTTTCAATTTCTTTACAGATCTTATTTTTATGTTTGTCTTGCCTTTTTCGCAAATAAGAATTCTCTTTGGCCTGATAAATGTTGCATAAAAGAAACACCAAAAAAGAAATAAATTGAAATTGTTTGTTTGCTATAAAAAATAAAACTACGGCACACAATGGTCAGCATAAATTTCACGTTTTGCCTTTTTTATTTTTTTTTTTTTTTGTTTATTTACTACTTTTTTCGGTTTGTTTGGTAATTTTGTTGAAGTCTCGTAAGTGAAACAGGTGTTTGCCACAAAAAATGTTATACAAATGTGTGTCATTTATTATTTTACAACTTTTTAGTAAAATTGTTTTACACACAAAAATATACATTTGAACTTGTTTACAAACCCCAACACCAATTCAAAGACATAAAAAAGAGTTTTAGTTCAAAAACATAAAACTTGTAATAATAAATTGGTAGTATTTGCATTTTTCTACGTAGTTGTCTCTAAAATGAATAACAGAAAATTTCATTTATATTTTATTTGGGACCGTGACTAATATTGTGATGTGTGACAGAATGTTGGTATGAGTTAAATAAATTTTTTTGTTTATACAATTGAAAGAGAAAATAGAGTAAATCAAGTTGGATACTTAAATTTCGAAACGAAATTTTTGGAAACTTTTCTACAAAAAGAAAATTTTAAATTCCATTTGCAATAGCAAGTATTGATGGATTTTCTTGTGATTGTTTACCTTACACGCCTGTACGTAATTGATTCTTTATTTAATTTTGTTTTGTCTGAATACAGTAAGCAGTTTAAATATTTAAGGGGGCCTTTTGTACTAAAAAGGATTTTATTTACCTTTTTGAAAACAATTTTCTAGGGTTTGTCTGCTGTTAATCAATTGACTGAAACATCAATATTTTTGAGAAAAGCAACAAGTGTTTTATCTTTAACTTTACAGACTTTGTAAAATATACAGCATTTTAAAGTACTTGAATGTTCTGTAAAAAGTAAAAGCTTCTTATTTTTATTTTCTTAAAAAATCCAGACTTAAGCAGTCAGTCACACAAGGAATAAAATGTATATGTATATTATATAAAATAACTTAAAAAGGTAACTTTTGCTAAAATATTTACGATACTTTTATCTACTGTATCATAACATTTTAAGTTTGTTATGTACGTAAGAGTGTTCCGAAAAATTTAATTTTTGGTTTTTCGTAATGCAAGAAGACCCCTCAAAATTTGCGCAATTGAACGTATATTACCAAAATAACTTTAAAAATAAAATTGCACTATATCTTGGAGCCTCCACCGCTCTTTGAAGTTTTGAAAATTTTTCGGCTCCCGTAGTGAGGTCAGGCAGATGGACATGGAGTCCGTAATTAAAGAGACGTTACCAATTAGGATGTAATTTATTAGTAATTTCTTGGATTGAAATAAAGTAAACAATTTTCAAATTGGTTCATAAAATGGTTCTGAGGGAAGGTCTATAAAATAAAAACGAATTTATAAAACATTGACTTGACTCGCGTGTGTTTTCTTAGTTACCACGTTAATTTTTATACCATACAAGTGCAGTTGTGATTATTACAGTGTATTCAGTGGATATTGTGAGACTACTGGTTCTCTGTAAGGACCATGTAAAGAACTGGACGATCGGCAGCAACCAACTATAAGAGGCGCTCTTAGATTTATTTTATATGTCAAGAATGACAAGAAATTTAAGTATATTGGAAAGAATCCATCCAATTCAGATATATTTATACACGCAGAGAAAAAACATGTTTAAAAATGGTCACCTCCAACAAAACTATTTTTAAAGAAAATGTTTAAATATATTATGTTTAATTTAACCATATTATTGTCACCTACAACCATATTATTGTTACATTGGTTCTCCATCAAGAAGCCACAATCATATTATGGTTGCCTTTTAGTTTTTAAATTAACAACAGCATTTTCCTCTTTTCCAAGAGCAACATGCTATGGTTGAAAACCAACCATACTATTATAAGTGTTAAGCATATTTTAGTAATTATTAACCAAAACATGTTTGGAGACAACCATTATATAGCTGTGGCTTCTTGATGGAGGATAAATTTAACCATAATATGTTTGTCGGTGACATAAGTATGATTAAATTAAACACACTATGTTTAAAATTTTTCTTTTAAAATAGTTTTGTTGGAGGTGACAATATATAAACATGTTTTTTCTGTGGGTGTATGTAATGGTTTTTGAACTTACCAATAATATTTGGACCAAAGCTTTATTTCAATCTCAACTAAGGAACGAGTTATTCAATTACATTAATACTATTTTGAAAAGTACCCCAAATTAAAGAGATTTGCCAGAACGAAGTGTAGTTCTGAAAGCAAAGTGAAGTATTTTTCAGAGTCATCTGAGAAGTTTCTCGACGTTGCAGCTTGTAAATGCACTTCAATTACAACTTTATTAGAGTTTAAATAACCTGATTTGCGATGGATGTGACGGATCTGCAACTACTACCGGTTGGAAGGGTTGTGTGATTCAATATTTAGAGGGGTATATGAGAGGCCCGTTGCAATGGTGTACTTATATCATTCATGCACGCAGAGAAAAAACCGTTCCAATATGGTGACCTCAAAAAAAAAAAATTGCTTAAAGAACATTTTAACCAAATTACGTTTAATTTATCCATATTATTGCAACCGATAAGCATATTATGGTTAAATTAGTCCTCCATCAAGAAGCCACAACCATATTATGGTTGCAGCTTCTACCTCTACTCTTACTCTACTCTAACTCTACTCTAACTCTACTCTAACTCTACTCTAACTCTACTCTAACTCTACTCTAACTCTACTCTAACTCTACTCTAACTCTACTCTAACTCTACTCTAACTCTACTCTAACTCTACTCTAACTCTACTCTAACTCTACTCTAACTCTACTCTAACTCTACTCTAACTCTACTCTAACTCTACTCTAACTCTACTCTAACTCTACTCTAACTCTACTCTAACTCTACTCTAACTCTACTCTAACTCTACTCTAACTCTACTCTAACTCTACTCTAACTCTACTCTAACTCTACTCTAACTCTACTCTAACTCTACTCTAACTCTAACTCTACTCTAACTCTACTCTAACTCTACTCTAACTCTGCTCTAACTCTACTCTAACTCTACTCTAACTCTACTCTAACTCTACTCTAACTCTACTCTAACTCTACTCTAACTCTACTCTAACTCTACTCTAACTCTACTCTAACTCTACTCTAACTCTACTCTAACTCTACTCTAACTCTACTCTAAATCTACTCTAACTCTACTCTAACTCTACTCTAACTCTACTCTAACTCTACTCTAACTCTACTCTAACTCTACTCTAACTCTACTCTAACTCTACTTAACTCTACTCTAACTCTACTCTAACTCTACTCTACTCTAACTCTACTCTAACTCTACTCTAACTCTACTCTAACTCTACTCTACTCTAACTCTAACTCTAACTCTAACTCTACTCTAACTCTACTCTAACTCTACTCTAACTCTACTCTAACTCTACTCTAACTCTACTCTAACTCTACTCTAACTCTACTCTAACTCTACTCTAACTTTACTCTAACTCTACTCTAACTCTACTCTAACTCTACTCTAACTCTACTCTAACTCTACTCTAACTCTACTCTAACTCTACTCTAACTCTACTCTAACTCTACTCTAACTCTACTCTAACTCTACTCTAACTCTACTCTAACTCTACTCTAACTCTACTCTAACTCTACTCTAACTCTACTCTAACTTTACTCTAACTCTACTCTAACTCTACTCTAACTCTACTCTAACTCTACTCTAACTCTACTCTAAATCTACTCTAACTCTACTCTAACTCTTCTCTAACTCTACTCTAACTCTACTCTAACTCTACTCTTACTCCACTCTAACTCTGCTCTAATTCTACTCTAACTCTACTCTAACTCTACTCTAACTCTTCTCTAACTCTACTCTAACTCTATTCTTACTCTACTCTAACTCTGAATTAAGTTCAAAATTAAACTAGAATAATTTTACTCTAACTAAATTCTTCTCTAGCTTAACTCTAACACAACTTCAAGTATAAAATTGCAAATACTTAACCTTAGAGTATTCTACAAGTCTTAGATTGTTTATATTGTTACATGTTATTGTTTAGTGTTAATGATAATTGTTGATATGATTGCCGCAAAAACAAGTTTAATAGAAGTGTTTAAGTTTTTATATTGTTGCATAGAAATTTCAAACTGTACCAAGCTCAGTTTAGTGAACAATTTTTTTTTATTAAAATTAAAATTTCCATTTTAAAAGTTCTTAAATTTTTCCTTTCAAAGTTGCTTTCATTAACACTCTGTTATTTTGTAATTCAGTTAAATACGTAATAGAACTCTCGCAGTTTCTTAACTAAAACAATAGTTGATTATTAAGTATTTTCTTTTCTTTAAATAACTGCTACTGATAACTCAGTTTCTATTGTTGATTTTTGTTTCTGTTGTTCTTATAATTTTAACAATTTTTTATAAGCAACGGGGGGAAAAATTGCTAGATATACGAAAAAAGAAAAATGCAACGAATTTGGTTGGCTCTTTACGTTTTAAAGACTTTTTAAAAATTTTCCGAATCAGAAAAGTTTTAAAGAAATCCTTTTCCAAAATATTCAAATTCTTTAAAATTTTTTAAAATTTAGCAAAATCTGATGTCTGCTTCTTCCCGAAGATTTTAAATGGTTCTATAGAACTGTTTAAACAAACACTCTTAGAACTTTAAATAGTATCAGACTTAAGTCCAGTACTTAACAGTACATATAAGAATCTATCTATTGCAAATTTTAGAACAATTTTTTGTATGCTTAGAATTATTTAAATTTTTCTTAAATAAAAAGAATTTTTCCTTTTCATTAAAATTTTTTTTTAATACATTTGCGATCTTAAATTAAACTTCCCATAATAATTTCTATAGGGGTCATTATATAGTGAAGCATTGTTTAAGATTACTTTTATGCAGTGTTTCCTTTGCTTTTTTTTCTTCCAGTTATTTGTAATTGTGCTGGAAGTAGGTATTATTACTGTTCGGTTCGCAGTTTTATTTTTTTTTTAATTTCGTAACAAATCTCTGAAGAATAATTCATCGTTTAATTATAAATGCATTCAATGGGGGTTTGTGCGAAGTATTAAACAAAAAGTATTTAGAATTTTGTTGTATAAGTATAAAATTGTTGTATAAGTATAAATTAAAAAAAATAAGATTTAATTCACTATTTAAAACAAAACTATCCATTTAGCAACGTTTGGAATTGACCCAGTTTTCTGGTAAATTTTCGAACTTTTATAAAAATGTGGATTAATTTAAAATTAAATTGTAATATTAACAAATAATAATCAAGGGCCCCATAAAGAATAAATTTGTACTTTTTTCTTATTAATTAATTCTGCGACGTTTTAGATATATCCGTCTAACCACAGATAATTTTATTTAATTGTTTATTTGAAGAAGAGGTTTGAATTCAATTGTCCTTAAAAACTAGATATGTCAATTATGTTTATACATGAGTAGAGAAGATTAACCTGGGTAACTGCCGTGTTGGCTTAATCTCAGGGTCTTAATCGTCTTAATCACATGGTGGAAAACATCCTTAACCAACATCCGCCTTTGTGTTAGAATAAATTACAAACACATGTAGTAACAAACACATGTCAGATAAGCTATCTAATCTCCGCTGCATAAGAATATAGACGGCAGCATATGTTGCATAGCTACAGTACCTAGGAAGATTTTTCTGCAGGCCAAATTTTCTCACAAATGGCGATAAATTATGCCTTGAGAAGGTTATTTCGAGATCTCACTAACCGCGACTATGGTTCTAAATGACACTCATGTGATCCCCAAAGGGTTCTCAGCCAATTGCCAGTCGAATGACGTGCCAACAGGTTCTACTGACGCCCGTAACCTGGTCAGACGCGGTCTCTAGAGGCCTGTCAATTTTTAATTCTGCCGAATTACAAGCATTGGTTGCACCTGATTTCCCCAGTGGATGTAATACCAGAAGGTGAAATATCCTGTTAGTATTTCCCTATATACCCCTTGGTGTAGGTTTATACAGTAATTATGCTTAAAAAAAATTAACATTTTTTAATGTATCCTAGCAATTTGACGTTATTTCAGTAAAACAAAAGTGTAGCCTGCCCAGTAAACCTTGATTTCATGTATTTACGTGGTAAAATACGTGGTAAAATTTGGCACAAAATGTGTTTAATATACCTAGAAATTATATTACGATATAATTATAATTAACGATATAAGTCACTTAATAAGATTTTTATAATAAAGGGTGGTTAAATTTTAAGGGCCGATGTTGATTTTGAATACAACACAAATTATTTAAGAAATTATTGTCATTTCTTTTTATTATGATAATATTGGTATGGTTCAATTATGTATGAAACAAAATATAGGCCAAATGGCCGCCGCGACTTCGGCGGCACACCTCCATCCGATGGTCCAAATTTTCAATGACGCTGAGGCATAATTTAGGTTCTATGCCGTTAATGTACCGAATTATCTCATCCTTTATCTCTTGCATTGTTGCTGGCTTATCGACGTACACATTTTCTTTCATATAACCCCAAAAGAAAGAAGTCCAACGGTGTCAAATCACATGACCTTGGCGGCCTATTGACATCGCCACCACGTGAGATAACACGGGCTTTGAATAATGAAAAAACAAATAAAATTGTGCTTAATTTACTGTTTTTATATTTTATTTTGTGAATTTTACATTTAGAAGTTTGTTTTTGTTCATAATTTGCTTTTTTTTGTACATTTTGAATATATAATTTTGTCTTTGTTCATACATATACATACATATGTATGTTTGTATGTAGTATGTATGTAAGAAGTCGGGCCTCAGCCACTTTAAACATAAAATATTCTCTATCGATTAAATAAACACAACGCATATTAATGTCGTTATAATAACGAAAAACTGCTTAAAATAACAGCTGAATTTAATCGACAGCGAATATCGTTAAAAATGTTACTGAATAGCAAATTCAATAAATTTTCGTTATATTTATTTTGACAATAGGATTATTGCAAAAAAAAAGTTAGTGAATCGCACCACTGGCCTTTCAAAGATCTTTAGATCTTTTGAGCAAGCTCATCAAAAGAAATAAATTTTATGTTTTTAAGTATAAATTATGTACATAAGCAAACTTTAAGCCAACAATCATCACGCTATGCCCCCAGGGGCCGAGAACTTTTCGGGATTTTCACACACAAGCAACCCGAGTGTTACCGAAACTCACTTTTAAGACTGTAAGAAACTATAATTTCATTCAGTTGTATGCTATCTTTCACATAAGCAGGTTGCCGTCGCTTTTGCTGTTTAAAAACAAAACACATAGTTAATATCTCAACTGAGTACTTTTACTTTTCTCTCTTTTTCAGAATTTCAAATATTTTAAGTACACTTTGTATGTGCTTATTAAATGTTGAAAATAGTGAAGAAAAAGTTTTAATTTTAATCTAAAATTTTTTAAAAAGCTAAATGCCTTGTATACGATCAGAAAAAAAAAATAAGTGCAAGTTTTATATAAAAAAATTGGTTTAATAAAAAAAAATTTTTTCATATGGATCATAGTGCACCCAAAATACACACACACTTTTAACTGCCTCTTTTTGTGATTACCTCTGCTTTAAACCTATGAAAGATCAAATAACGTAGTAGATTATACTGTTTTTTTTTTGGATTTTCCATTTTTTAACTATTGAAATCGGTTCACATTTGGAGACGTTAAAAGTTCCAAAATATTTTTTAGAACCGTGTTTGTCCACTTTAACATCGTGTATATTTACTTATGCTTTACAGAGGTATTTTTAATAACAATAATAGAAAAGACTTTGTTCTAAGCTACAAACAATATTTTGTTTCATATGAATACACTAATATTTTGCAAGTTGTAAAGTATTTTTATAAGGCAAAAATCGAGTTCTATTTATTTTTTTAAAACACTCATACGCCTCCATGGTCTAGAGAGTGAATTATAAATAGAGAAGAATTAAACTCCATAGCATACTTTTCGCAGTTAATTTCATACTAAAGCTGCGGTACGTATGAGTACTGTTTCCGATTGTTTCACACTCATACTCACCATTACTCGAAGGGTTAAAACAAAATTGGTTTTATAATATCTGTTGCATAATTTTAGGGTATTTTTTGATATTTATGGATGTATTATATATTTACATTTTTATTCTTAACAATTTAAAATATTTAAAAAGTTAATTAAACAACACACATTTATTTATTAATATTTACAGTTTCCCAAATAATACAAAATAAATATACATAATAACAAATAAAAATAATACAAAATTTTAATTTTTAAATAAAAAAAATCTCGACTATTATAAAATTTAACCAAATTAAAAATACAATTACAATAACAACAAGATATAATAAAAAAACAACCTGTTCATAATTTATTTTAATCAATAAATAAAAACCATTATTCACAATGGAACTTCCAACAACCACAATAGAAAAAAATGGGAAATATTTTATGGTAGTATTTTTTTTCGGTGAATATAAAAACAAACAAAACCTCAAAAATTAATTAGCAATACGTGTTACAATACGCAAGTAAATTAATTAATTGGAATGTGCATTAAAAGCAGAAAATAATTTTATTGTTAAAAAAAAAAAATATTAAAACTGTTTGTGGTACAGGTATGAAAAGAAGAAATTTTGTCCGCCAAATAATAAAGAGTACAGCGGAAAACATGAGTTTAATTTTCATTTAAAATATGTAGTTTAATTATTTAACAATATCAAACTACTACTACAGACTAAATGGTTAAATTCTATAGCACAGACAAAACGTGTTGGTATTTTGCATGCGCTTCTTTTGGGGCAGGTCGTGGTCGTTTTAAGGTAAAAGACGGGATCTATAAAGGAATTTGGGATGCAAATAAATGCAAAACGTGTAAGTAATATTTTGTTTGTTTTATGTAATGCTATTCTTGCTTGCTTTGTTCTTAGACGTTTTTGTCTATTTTGCGTTGTTGTTATGTAGAGTTTTTGGAAACGTAAATCTTGATATCTTATTTATTCGTTTTCTGCTGCGCGTTCCTCTTGCATTTGTTGAAAACGTAATGTACTTGCGTACGTCGACCATTATTTTGATGTGATCGTGGTACTTTGATTAAATATTTTCGTAAATAATAACGTTTTTGAAATACTAAATTTAAATAAATATTGACACGAAAATTTGTTATTTTTAAACTGTTTAAGGTGTTATGATACTTGCTATTTTTTGTATTTTTTCTATATTGGAGAACAGTGCAAATATATTTGCATAGGAAAACTGACTAAGTGTAAAGAGTTTGATTATATCATAAAAAATCTTGAAATGTCAAAAAAATTTACGTGTGTTATCGATAAATAATCTTAGACTGTCAAAAAAAATATAAAAATTTGTAACTTAAAATTGACATTTCCAGATTAAGTGTTAGCACTGCTGCTAACTTTTTTAGTTTTTGATCGAAAGTAGCGGGTTTTAACTTTTTTTTTGCGATTTATAGCTTTTTTTGACGGTTTTTGTGGGAACAAAACGTGGGCAATATTGTTTGTTTTGTTTACATTTTATATTGTATTGTATTTCTTGTTCTTTCTCGCATTTGTTGTTTCATTCAGTCAATCCTAAAAAAATTCAATACAAAAAATAGCAAGTATCATAACACCTTTAGGATGACATGGTATGCTGCTAATTAATGGGTTAAAATTAGCAGATATGTTTTTTTAGTTGATTTTCTTCTCGTTCTCCGCCAGTCTTCTGCTTCCTTCACCTAATGCTGGACAACACAAATTACTTACAATATAACGAACACCAAATTGAAAATTCTCCCTATTCCAGTTTTACTGATATTGATACTTAATACCTTCTGATACCTGATATTGATTCTTAATACCTTCATCGCCTTCAACACTTAAGTATTCTGCCTATATCCTTCGAGAGAGTGGAACAAATAAGTTGATTTTTTAAAACAAATATCTATAAACAAGTATACATATTGAAACCTATAAATTTTATGTTATTAAAACTCGCACCATCTATTGGAAAACAGCGAAACTTCACGAAGACAATTACGGTCCATAGAAGATATTTTATGTGTAAAATTTTGAGAAATTCGTTGCTGCAGTTTACGAATTTATCGGTTACAAACAAACACGTCGCTTTTGTATATGTAAGGATAGACATTTCCGGAAAATTTGCTGTTTATAGAAAACTTTTGAAAATTAAGTTATTTATAAGATGTTTTAATACAATATAAATTTTATAGAGAAATATTATAGAATTTACAATTTATAGGAAATTTTCTAAAGCCGTGCTATTTTAAGGAAAATTTCTTAGCGTTAACTGAACTTTAAATAAGATTTTTTGGCCTTCGGATTGTGCTAATTAATTAATTTTTCATCCCAATATTTATTTAATGCGAAATTGTCTTCTTTTTATTGTGATAAAGTAGAATATTTGTACATAGGAACCAGATATGAGTACTACTATCAACTTTTATCCTAATAATGCTCTTAGTTGACACATGATAACACCCCTAAAACAAACAAGTGAACCATAGTTACCGTATAAAATAATGAAACGGTCAGTGTGTTAAATATCATTTAAATACCAAGCCGTCTGTTGTGACTGGCGAAAGTTTTTGAATTTCCAAACTATATTTTTACATTTTCATTATGAAAAATCACCCAAAAATGTTGTATGAAAAATGGCCCATTTTTTTGATTTTCTCCTCTATGGTATAACAAACACCGGCTTCGCTTACTAAAGCTTCTCTGCACAGCCGGCCTTCGGCAGGGCGCAATAACGTCCATGGACACTATGACACTGGACGTTATAACATGCCACCGGGAAAAAATTCGTTTTTGCTTTTTGGGTCATTTTTCATTTTTTTTTGGGCCCTTTTTCGTTTCTTTTGGGCAAAATTTCATATATAACTTTTTGGGTCATTTTTCATGTTCTGTTGGGCGATTTTTCATTTCTTTTTTTGGGCCATTTTTCTTTGGGCGATTTTTCCCACAGCCTCTTAAACCATTTGAATATTTGAAAAGACCCTACTTTTCCCTAAAATTTTTAAAGTATTAAAACCAAAAAATTATTTTATGTAATATTTTTCATTAAAAGATTTTATTTATTGTGCCTAATTCCCTTTTTTATAATTGATAAAAATTCTGCAATTTATTTTCATCAGGAAAGTTCTTTTAAATAATTTTATAAAAGCCAAAGCTATCAGCAAACAAGACTACAGAGGGAATGAGAATTACCTTGTTTGCTGATAGCTTTGGCTTTTCTAAAATTATTTAGGAGAACGTTTCCTGATGATCTGGCCTAAGCAACCAGTGACATGCGCATAGCAACAGCTTTTCCTCCAACAATTAATTTCAGTATTTTTTTTATCAGTTATAAAAATAAATAAAAAAAGGGAATTAAATACAATAACTAAAATCTTTTAATGAAAAAAAATATGTATTCCCAAAAACAACTTTTTTGATAATAAATTGTTGCAAGTGCACGTGCATAAAAACTGAACTGGCAAATTATTTTTATTTTGATTTCTTGCGAAAACAATAAAAGCAATTTGCTTTTAATTTGTTTTTTCTTTACCCACTTACAGCTACAATTAATGTTGGGAGAATTTCAACAAATTGTAGTGGTGAATGTACACCCAGAGAAAAAATATGTTTAAATTTGGTCACCTCCAACAAAACTATTTTTAAAGAGAATTGCAAACATATTATGCTTAAATTTAACCATACTATTGTCACCGACAAACATATTATTGTTAAATTAGTCCTCCATCAAGAAGCCACAACCATATTATGGTTGCCTCCGAACATCTTTTGGTTAGTAATAACTAAAATATGTTTAACATTTATAATAGCATGGTTGATTTTCAACCAAAGCATGTTGCTCTTAGAAAAGAGGAAAATACTATTGTTAATTTAAAAAAAAAATTATTGTCATATTTAACCATAACATATTTAGAGGCAACCATAATATGGTTGTGGCTTCTTGATGGAGGACTAATTTAACAATTATATGTTTGTCGGTGACAATAATATGGTTAAATTTAAACATAATATGTTTAAAATTTTGTCTAAAAATAGTTTTGTTGGAGGTGACCATATCTAAACATATTTTTTCTCTGCGTGTAAGAAAAGATAAACTCACTGTTTTGTTTGTTGGTATTTTCTTTAAGCTGTGATATCGTTGCAAACAAGACATGTTGAGTGTAGGTAATTCTCATTTCCTCTAAGTCTTGTTTGCTGATAGCTTTGGATTTTCTGAAATTATTCAGGAGAACGTTTCCTCCAACAATAAATTTTAGTATTTTTTATCAATTATAAAAAAGGGAATTAAGCACAATAAATAAAATCTTTTAATGAAACAAATTATGTATTCCCAAAAACAACTTTTTTGATAATACATTTTATGTAATATTTAAAAAAAAAGTCAATACAGTTTCCGGAGCTGAGCCCTTTTTGGTATTCATTTTAAAAAGTCAACTGTTTTTTACCGGTATGAAAGGGATATACAAACTCTTTATTCTCACAGTATTTTGGTCTTAATATTTACCTCCAAAAAGAGCAAAAAACAATATAGTTAAAAATTTGAACTGAGCGCATCTCGGAATTCATGAATTAAGTCTAATCACATTATTTTTATGTGAATACGATTAAACAGTACGCTTTGTCCCTCATTTTGAAGTTATACACTCAATATATAAAAAAATTTGCTAAAACTTCCGTTACAACTACAAATAACTTTGGGAGAATTTCAACAAATTGTAGTGGGGAATGTAAGAAAAGATAAACTCACTGTTTTATTGCTGGTATTTTGTTCAAGCTTTAATATATTTGCAAATAAGACTTTTTGAGTATTTGTAATTCTCATTCTCTCTGTAGTTTTATTTACTGATATCTTTGGTTTTTCTAAAAACAATTTTTTTTTGGAAAATATTTCCTGATTTTCTAGCCTAAGCAACCAGTGAAATGTGCATCGAAACAGTTTATTCTCCAACAATAAATTAAACACAACAAACTAAATATTTTAATGAAAAAGTATGTATTCCCATGAATAACTTTGATAATTTACTTAAGCTTTCCAATTTTTAGTAAATTTTACAAAAACTTGCTATTTTAAAAAATAATTTGCTAAAAACTTTTAATTTTTAAAAAAATTTTCAAAAAAAAATCCACGTAAATGGTATTTTTGTTTCGCTTCAAATGAACTTAGTTTATTTTTCCCACACGCCCTTCATCCCTTTCTTTTTTGTTGGTTCGTCTGTACGTGTTTCTGTTACAAACGGCACTTGCATATTATTGCATACAATAGTTTTTAGAGTGAAAAATAATGACCACAATAGTAATAATAATATTGTAATTATATTGGACAATAATAATAACATACAAACCAAAATGTATATTAATGCATATTTTACATTAATCCCTTAACCAGACAGACATAAAAATTTGCACTCATTAGGACAGAGAAGTGCAATATTAGAAGGGCATTAAAAAACCAGTTTTGGGCACAATATTGAAAAAAGGTTGTAAAATTCGAAGCGTTTATTCAAAAAGCAAAAATAAAAAAAACCATTTAGCTACCTAAAGCTGCCCATACACTTGCAATTAAATTGTTCAATTTTTCGTATTGTAAAGGGTAAAGGTGTTAATTGTCTGTCAAGATTTTTGCTTAACTTTATGTGAAATTTTTTGGTTTCAGTGTTTGACAAGTTTAACCATGGAGAGATACACAATTGAGCATCGCGTTAAGATTGTTGAAGATTTTTACGAAAATGGGTGTTCAAATCAAAATTCATTCCGTCGAGCTCTGTGGATTCGTTAACAAGCAGTATTGCCGCATTTGGGCAAATGACAGTCTAAGAGTAATTGTTGAAAAGCCGAAGCATCTTCAAAGAGTGACTGTTTGGTACGGTTTATGGGCTGGCGGTGTCATCTGGCCGTACTACTTCGATAATGAGGTCGGCTAAGCAGTTGTCGAAAATGGTGTTCGCTATCGCGAGATCACAGACTTCTTGTGGCCAGAAATCGAAGATATGGAACTGGCCGAAATGTAGTTTCAACAAGGTGGTGCCACTTGCCACACAGCCAACAAAACAGAGGTGCTTTTGAGCGAGAAATTCAATGGCCGTGTTATCTCACGTGGTGGCGATGTTAATTGGCCGCCACGATCATGTGATTTGACACCGTTGGATTTCTTTCTTTGAGGATATTTAAAAGAAAAAGTGTACGTCAGTAAGCGACATTGGACCTCAATTATGTCTCAGAGTAATTGAAGATACGGACAATCGGAGGTCTTGAGGTAAGCCACCGAAGCTGTGGCGAGCAGTTAGCCGATATTTTGTTTCATACATAATTATCACTTATCCTTCTATTATAAAAAAAAAAAAAAAAAATTTGGGAATTTTAATTCTCATGTTGAGTTAATATTTTATTATAAATTTTTATTATAATTCGAATGTGTATTCTTAGGAAATATTACGATAATTCTATGAAAACTTGTTGTTTTATAAGCAATTAACATGGTGCGTTTTAGTTGGAACAACCTTTACAATTATACCGCCAAAAGCTGGCAACAATGGACAGAAGTTTGATTTGTATTGCACAACGAAAAGAAGTGCAATGTACTGTAAAATGTGTTGGCGACATTGCACAATATTGTTTTGCCTTTAAGTTATGTTTTTTTAAATGAAAGTTGAGTCATATTTTATTTTAAAACCATTATGCCACTTATTGGAAAATATAGGGCCAAAATTGAAGTAATATGGACAATTACATACACAATCATATATGGAAGGGGCGCTTTAGTAAAAACAAGATTACACTGTTGTTATTTAAGGTTGAAATAGAGAGAGATAGGGAGAGAGGTAGAGATAGAGAGAAGAAAAATGTGTGCCAGAAAATGTTGATAAAAAATCGGCATATTTTCAAAAAATCGGCATTATCGGCATTTGAATTAAAGAAAATCGGCAAATTAAAAATTTTCCTTTTAAGAACAATAAAATATATTTTTATTAACACAAAAATAACAAAACAGAATAATTCAGCATTAACTTACATATATCCCATATAAAAACATAAAAATTAATAAAATATTATATTATATTGGGAACTGTTTCTTTTTATAAGCAACTTTATTATATTCAACATTTTTTATTTTTCGAATTTAGTCTATGAGTTAAATTTCAGTTATGTATTTTATAAAGCTTTTTGTAATAGTTCTATTCCTTAAAGAATGCTGACGAAGGCCGTAGCGGGCAATAAAATGCATTACATTCTGCATTACATAGAACTATTACAAAAAGCTTTATAAAATACATAACTGAAATTTAACTCATAGAATAAATTCGAAAAATAAAAAATGTTGAATATAAAAAAGAATATTTTTTTAAATAAATTGTTGCTAATTTAAAAAATTTGTACATAAGGTTAAAATTTTTTTTATAGTTGAAAAATGTTTTTCAACATTTTATTTTAACATATATTTTATATATACATATTTCGTCGCTGTTTTAACTAACCAACCTCACTAACATTAACCAAATTTTACAGGAGAACACTTTTAATGTTTTTTGTCTTAAATGTAGTCATTTCCTAGCCAAAAAAAGAATGAAATTGGGATTATTCATTATTTGTTATGTAGTATAACACCTTTTGTTATGTGTTAAGTTAAGAAAAATGCAAATATTTTTATTTTTTGTACTTAACTAAATTTTCAAAAAAATTTCAATTAGTAAAAACAGCGACGATATGAGTGTAAACATCAAAACACTTTTCATTATAAAATTTTAAGTTATCTTTAGAAAAAAAGAATTCCTTGAAGGGATTAATTTTCTATGGAACATCGAAATTTCGTTTTAGGGTTGACTTGTCTAAAAATTCTTTCCACATTTGCGGAAGAATCATGAAGAACCATTATTTGTTGTACAAACTTCGACAGCACTGGAAATGCATCCGTAGAATCCCCACGTTTTAAGTCCGAAATTTTTTGCCAAAAAGTTTGCAAATTTACTTCAATTCCTTCTACATCTTCTTAAAAGTTTAAAAATTTTAGGGTCTAAAATACATTTTTCTTTTTCAGAAATTAGCTGGGGAACTCATTCAGAATTTCCATAAAATAAATATTTTCCTTTTTCATAATTTTTTTAGGGTTAATCATATATAAAAATTTATAAGAATTGTGTTCAAAATCCAAACGTTTTAATATCTGATTTTAAAATTCTATATAAGAATTAATACAGTTATTACCAATTTTGTTAATTTCGCTTTTGTTGAGTTTTGATTTTGATAGTAACTCATTAGGCAATAAGCCCAAATGCTCCTCATCTCAAAAAATTCTTTGTGTTGATGAATAAAATTATATGTTTGTTTGGTTTTTATAAAGTTAGTTAATACAGTTTAAAAAACACTTTCCATTACGTTATATAGGAAATGACAAGTGGTCTAAAGTTACCCAAAATAAATAAATTACACGTTAACAAGCAAAGTTACCGTGGTTTAAGTGTTTATAAAAAAATCGGCACTTTGCTAATTTTTATGCAAAAAATTAGCAAAATGCCGAAAAATCGGCATTTCGCATGCGATGGATACCAAAGAAGAACATAAACCTAATACATGCGTTCGAGACGAATATGCGTTTTGCTGTGCAACTTGTCGCATACAATTACACTGATTGTACTACTTTAATAGAAACATAAAAAGGAACAACGCAGAGAACGCATGGTGTGGATCTCCAACGTTAATATGGTCATCTCAGCAATACACAGAACAAATTATTAAATTTCTCCAATCACCAAATTTATTCCAAATTCATTATATCAAGCAAACAAGTTGTTGATTTTGCACCTAGTACCAAAATGATTATATAGTTATAAAAATATTTTTAATAAATGATATTTTTAATTTTAATTCAAAAAGTGATCAAAAAACTTTGCCATTTGAAACAATGTGTTAATTTATTTAAATAAATTTTGACAATTCCCAACAACAATTCTACATGTTGAAATTATTTTATTTAAAACAAAAAAAGTCGATTCAGATTTTTTGTTATTTAATTAAATTTTTAATTGAAAATTTATTTCAAAACAACTAAAATGTTAATTAAATCAAAATTAAATTTTTAATTTTCTTTCAACTAAAAAAATAATTGATTCAATTATCACATTAATTAAATTTAAATACTTTTTTAACCATTTTTTTTAAAACTCTTTTTTCTGTGTAAGCTTTTGGTCTCTCTAAAGTATGGAAAACAGCACCAATTTGCAGAAATATTGGCCGATTAAAAGTTAACAAGGCAGTTTTATGTAAAAAAACCAACCTTAAGATGGGTTTAATAACATTAACATCTTATTTTTTTTTAGTATTTTCTTATTTTCACTATATCCCTTTTAACTCTAATAACTTTGTGCCAAAGGTTGGACTTTTTAAATGATTATTTTCTAATAACCATATTTACTTCATTGTAAACAAAATGGCATCTTTCTGTAATATTGTTGCTTTATTATATTTTTCATAAAATATACACATTTGAACTATTTGTGTATTGACTATTTAAATTTTTCTGTAATTGCTTGAAAAAATAAACAGTGAATAACATGTGGAAAAAGTTTTCAATATTTTGCAAACATATTAAATATTATGAATTTAATTTTTTCCAAAACTTGGCTTTTTATTAGAATCTTTGAAGATTGGCATTTTAAGGGTATTATTTTAATAGGAAATCTTTAAACAGTTTTGCCGTTTTTATAAAATATTGATATTTTTATCCGGACTATTTTATGCTATTTTAGAAAGCTGTTTGGAAAACTTGGCTATTTTATGGGAAATTCTTGAAAAAATTTTCTATTATCTGGAGTATCCTTTAAAATTTCGTGATTTTTTATGAAAATTTCCTGAAAATATTTTTTCAAATTAAATAATTTTAAGGCAAATTTTCAAAAACTGTTTAATAAAAAAGTTTCGGAAATTTTTAAAAAAATTTTTCAAAATTTGCTACCTTATAGGAAATTTTCGAAAAATCTTGTATTCTATTGGAAAGTTTCAGTAATTTTCGAACGTATGCTATTTTATTTATTTATTAGAGTTTAGAAATATAACATGTGGCATATAAATATAACTTTATAGGAAATTGTCGAAAATATGCTATTTAATAAGAAATTTTCAAAAATATTCTGTTTTATAGGAAATTTTCGAATATGTTATGCTTTTATATAGGAAATATTCCAAAATATGCTATTTTATAGGAATTTTTTTTGGAAAATTTGCTATTTTATAGAAAAATCGCGCAAATTTGCTATGTTATAGGAAAATTTCGAAAACTAGATATTTTATAGAAAACTTTCATAAATTTGGTATTTTAATGCTGAATTAAAATTGTCAAAAATTTCTATGCTAATGTCAAAATTTATACTAGCCCCCAGGGCTAGTGAAATTTTATTCACCTCAACAGTGTCAAAATTTTACTTCCATGAGTACTTTACCGTTTCACACACACCCTTTATACGAAATTTTCGAAAAATTTTTATTTTTTAGAAATTTTTTAAAGAATTTGATAGTTTTAAGAAATTTGATATTAAATAGAAAATTTTAAAACTGAATTTTTTATTGAAAATTTTGAAAAATTTGATATTTTATAAGAAATTTTTAAATATTTTACAGTAAATAGCAAAATTTTAAAAAATTTGTTATTGAGTTAGAAATTTTTAAAACTTTGCTATTACAAAGGAAATTTTTTAAAAATAACCTGTTTTATAAAAAAAACTTACTTTTTATAGAAAAAACAAATAGTTTTCGCAATCAAAAAGAAGGAAAATTTTTTAGAAAAAATCGCGTATAAAACATTACAAAATATGCACAATCGTGAGCAAATTACTTTTAATTTGAGTACCCAGACAAATATATAAATGGGAGGGCACTTTTTTTGCTCCAGAGGACTCCAAAAGTCCCGTCTGCCCAAAATGTTATTATTTCCTTTTTAATTGTAATATTACATTTAATTTGAGTACCAACATATACCACTCAGTAGGCGGGGCGGTTTTTTGGATCCAGGGGGCCCACGGGCCTCAGCCTACTTAAATTTTAATATTGGTTTTGTTTTTTTATAATTCCAGAGGGCGTTCAATTTTATATTTTGTCCAAGAGAAATCCCAAGGTACACATATGTGTATGTCCTGTTTCTGAGGACATGAGCTTTTTATGGTCATTATTTTAGGATGAATAATCATATACCGAAAATTTCATTGAAATCCGACAACTTTAAAATTGCTTGGGACTAAAAGTGTAAAGGAAATTTTTAAAATTTTCTTTTTCATTTTCAAAAATAAAACATTTTATAAAAGTTTTTTTGAAATTTTAATTAGGCTTAAGTTCATCAAATTAAATTTTTTATTA
The DNA here is from genome assembly GCA_943735925.1 of Pollenia amentaria. Lineage (NCBI taxonomy): Eukaryota > Metazoa > Arthropoda > Insecta > Diptera > Polleniidae > Pollenia > Pollenia amentaria. The sequence continues at coordinate 50,480,509 of OX031007.1, forward strand.
AATTATTTTTAGTGAATAAAGAAATTTACAACAAGAAACGAATTAAAATTTTTTGATAAATTTATTGTTGACTGAACACGGGATTGAACTCGAGTCGAATTTACATATTTCCAGAATAACCATATTCCCATTATCAGAATTCTTTGCGTTCTACTGTTTGTACCACTGCGGCGCCTGCCAGCCTATTTTCAAACATTAATCCTTAACCAATGGTATTGATGGATAAAATTTTGCTGTAATTGATTATATATTTTTTCATTTTAGTTATATATTCAATTAAAATCCAACAGTTAAATGAAAAATCACAATTGTTATTTTATAAAAGTTTACGAAAATTCTATTTTATAGGAAATTTCTTTTTAATTGAAAATTCTCCTATAATATTTCTATTATTCATATATGAAAATATTCGGAAAATTTTGTTTATTATAAGAAATGTTGCTCTTTTGTAGGAAATTCTTTTAAATATTTTGCCATTTTATAGGAATATCTAGGAAAATTTTGTGATCTTAAGGAAAATTCTCTAAAAATTTTGTGATTTCATAGAAAGGGTTTTAAAACTTAGATTTCTTATAACAAAATATAAAACAAAGTTCTTTGAAACCTTTTCCATTTTATAACAACTGGATTCCGATGGTTTGCTATATTACAGAAAATTTTTATGGACAAATATTTATATAATAAAAATAGTTTTATTAAAACTTTGTTACTTATGAAAAATTTTTACTATGACTTTGTTCTTTATAGAAAGTTTTTACTATAACTTTGCTATATATAGGAAATTTAAGATTTTTGTTAGAATATTCTAGTTTTATAGAAAAATGTCCTATAATTTTCCTAGTGAAAAATAATTTTCGAATTTTTTTAATGAAAATTATGTTGAAAATTTTTTTTTATTTAGAAAATATTATAAAATTGATGTTTTACAGAAAATTTTCGAATATTTCAAAATTTTATCGGAAATTTTTCCAACAATTTTGAAATGTTATAAAAAATCAATGCCTAAAATGTTCTACTAACGAGACATTGTTACTTTCACTTTGCTATTTAAATAAAATTTGCAATTTTTGACAGAATTTTTTTAAACTTTTAGCGCAATTTTTCTTAAAGTTTTGAAAATTGTATGTAGGCGTTTCGCATAGACAATCTCGGCTGTGGTCTGTGGGACTCAAACTAGCTCTTGGAGATGTGCTGGTGTTAGGTCGAGATGTAGAGGCACAATGTGAAAAATTGGGTTCAACACAGTCTCCGACATATTTCATCATCGTTTTAGCCAGGTTAGGCCTGCAGTAGAGCGAGCATAGCTATTCCTCTTATTGAACGTTTTCTTGTACAGAACAACGCATGTACACTACGCAGCAATTGAATGTAATTTTGTCTTATCTCATGTTGAATCCATTCCATATTTGGGAAAAACAATTGGTTTCCTACTGCTCCTGAGCATGAGAGGCACTAGCAAATTCAAGTAGCAATTTGAGTGTATAATTCGGAAACATTATACGGGCGAGCCTTGTATAGAAGCTGGCACTATGTAACCTCCAAAGCTTTAGGAAAATGCCAGCTTCTGGTTATTAGCAACAGCATAACATTGTCGTCCCTTAGGCCATACTATCTCACAAGTAGAGAAAAATTAGCCCTTTAGCAGGCTTTTAGATTTAAGCCGTGATATTTGTGGCTGTGTGTGAACCGCGAAAGCCCAATTTTAGACAACAGAAAATCTGTTTGAGGACTTAAAAAAAATAATAAAAAAGATGGCTGAAAATGGATGGAAAATGGAACCGAAGGCGTAATTTATCATACTGCAAAAAGGCCTACGAGGAAAATTAAGGCCAACGACACATACTCTTTGCACTTAAAAACATTGTATTTTGTATACTGAACGCTTAAATGTGAAACTTACTGCCACTCAAATAATCAAAAGTATCCCAGCTATAAAGAGTTTCTTATTTTTTTTATTATCAACTGTGCAATATTTTACGAATTCATATATTTAAAAATGTCCATGTAAATGTTTTTATGTTTGCTCTGCAAATCAATTCAATAATAAATTTTTAATGTTTGTATTTCTATACAAATAACAAACTTTTTTATAAAATATTTCTAATTTCCTATATTTAATTTTTTTTTCTAAATGCAAAAAGAGAAATAATTTATAAATACATTATTTAAATATTTTATGATCGAAAATTAATTGGATTTTTTTTTCCTTTCAAACATTTACACAAACAAAGACATTAGGGCATACACTTAACTACACATACTGTTATGCCTAGTAACTGCTACTTGTCACACCCCCAGAATATTTGATATCTAAACCCCTTTTTTTTAGTGATAATTTATGACTTGGCCTGGTGTTGGTTGGTTTTCGTACTGAATTTATATTCAGAGTTATGGTCAACAATTGTTAGCTAAGTTGCATGAATAACAACATAATCATCATTATAAATTTTATTGATTGATGTTTATGCGAAACATATGTGTACGAGAGTAATGTAAGTGTGAGTATTGGGAAGAGAGAGATAGAGAATAAGTAAATAGTTGTTAGTATTCAAATATTTATGTGGGGGTGTTAATGTATATATAAGTCGTAACGCAGGCATGTAAACACCATATTGTCTTCTTACTTAATAAAATATTTACAACTTTGTTTATTTATTTGTATTGCATTACAATTTAAATGGAGAAAAAGGAAGTTCTTTTAAAACAATTTTCTATTCGAAGGAAAGTTAATTACAAATTAGGTTTTGTTTAGTCAGAAAAGGAGCCGAAACGTTCTGTTTCGAAAATGTAGAATTATGTGCTAACAGAGGACCATTTGCGGGAAGCCTAAAATTACTTTTTCAATTAAAAATTTGCATTTATCGCACACCGAAGTATTGTATGTAGAAGGTTATAAGCACCACGACTGAGAGGATCTTTTCTAGAGCCCATGTATCTCACCATGTCAGGTTCAGGCTAAGTATTAAGCCTATTTCCCTACCTGGTGAAAGATCATAAATTGCTGGAAGTCCACAGAGCGGGACAGTAATAGAGAAGATGTTTTGGCGTTTTGTCATTAATCTCACAAAATTTATGCATGCATCACATATTATAAACTGGTGATATCTAAAACCACAGTGCCTTATAAATAGAACAATAAGCAGTTTAAGTTCTGCCTTCTCAAGCAGAAGTAGCTTACATGCCTTGTCGCGTCTCAAATCTCTTGGATTGTCTTAATCCAGAAGTGGAAGTCCATGTGTGAAGGAATTCACGTTCGGACCATTTATGTAACATCCATATAATGTGACCGACAGTGACGCCGAAGAAACGCTCCGGGCCTATGAATGGAAGGCCAGCCCACCTGTTTGTCAAGCAGCCAGCCCTTTCGTTGCCCACATTACCCTCATGGCCGCTCACCCAACACAAATCCAAATCATTTTGTCTCCCTAATTCATTCAGAGACGTAAAACAGTAAATTCTAAGCTGGAATTCGCCTCCAAAGAAAAAATCATTTGACATTATAAATATTCTCAAGCCCTTTTCCCTCCTTCTGAGACATTCCTCATATGAGGATGGCATAGATATCCTCCTGAAAGATCGTAGGCAAACGCCTTTGGAAGCCCGGGCCCATGATGACCGCCCCAGTATCACCATATGTTTCGAACCGTTGGTGAGCAAGACCTAGTCCGCGCCACCAGGATTGGTCTGCCCTTTGGAGCCTATCAGTTATAAGAACAGTAAAATACCTATCCAAGACCAGACTAGGCAGAATATTATCACCAACCAAAATATATGGATCATTCCTAACGATTCCAAGAGTCCCCATGGGATCCACAAAGCCACCTGTCCTGAATTAAGCAATTCGCCGCATCCTGCTAGCACACCAGTAGGTCTCCCCTTCACATATATGTGTAACGAAGGAATGTGCAGGATAGCCATAGTGGGGAAGGTCCTAATGACACTCGTGATCGATATACAGAACATGCGATAGACCTTATCGAGTATCACTCTAACCTTGACCTGTCCACCAAGCTAGGGCGGCGTAGGTCAATATTGTTCTGATTATCGTAACAAAAGACCTGTTGATCATTTTGGGTTCCAGCCCCTTGTCTTCCAGAAGAACCTGTGGCAGGCATATCACCAAAAGAGTATCAATCGCACCACTTCTACTGACATGGGATAACTGAGCGTTCCAGTTAAGGGATCTATCCAGAATGATCTCCAAGTATTTCACCTCGTTAGAAAATCCAATAACCGCACCGTTCTGCGTTGGTTCTTTAAGTCTCAAAACTCAACGCCTGGTGAATGGTATAGAATAGTTTTCGCGGGGTTAATATTAAGCCCCCTCTCTCTCCACACCAGCCAAGTGCATCTTTTCCGAGATCGTCGCGTCATCAAATCCAGTCACAGACATAAACAGATCGTCAATATATCCATTAGTTCGGAACATGTTAGTGAATGCTGAACGTGTTTCATTGCTCATGTTTTCCAAAAAACCGTAGAAGATTGATAAGAACTGAAACTCTCTTAAAACAAAATAAAAAATTATCTGCCAAAGTTCTGTACGTGTGAAGTTACAAAAACAAAGTTGATACATATTTTACTAGCACAATCATACTGTTAGGTGTTTTAACCGATGAGTTAGTTTTCGTTCCCTCTTCTTTCTACAAAAAAGATTGAAGATTATGATCTGAAGGCATTACTATATTAATATTAAGAGCCACGTAACGTTTGCGGGAACCATAAGAGTTAAGGATGAGAGATATTATATGGAGATCGGCCAATCCGCCGAATTAGCACAAAAGCTAAAGGCCAAGTAGGGTCCTATCTTTTATGAACTGCTTAAATCGGGTTACACGATCTCAGTGGACCATTACCAAGTACACTTATGTGCTGTTTTCACAACAAGAGTGCTTGAATGAGTAGTAAAATTTATATGAAAAACACTCAAAAAACTGAGTGCTTTTCATATAAATTTCACTACACGTTCAAGCACTTGTGTCTTGAAAACAGCACATTAATTCATTAGGTTAGGTAGAAATGGCAGTCAATACTCATCTGACTCACTTATGGTCATTTTATCAATGTATCGACACACTGCTCTACATAAATTGACGAGACTGAGAAACTATCCATTGACGATTTTGGTTTTTTAATAAACTAACAAATCATTACTTTCAGTTGACAAAATCTCTGAAAATAGATGTGAACGTTGGGAGCCCTGTATTCTAGTTACATAAACCAGCTGTTTTCCAAATGTGAAAATTTGTCTGTACGGCAAATAAATAATTAGAAGGTGAGAACGGGTTAGCTTTGCGACAGAACTGAAGCAAATGAGACATTGAGAAAGCCGATTTCTTTAATCTGATGTTTTTCGTTTGAAAAAAAAGATAATCGCCTAATCTGAAAACGGCCATTAGAGCCAATGATTTATTGCCATAACATGGAATTCCACAAAAAATAATTCCCACCGTAGATACAAATCGAACTTCTAACGAAGTTAAAAATGCACTCCAGTTTAATGCCAGAGATATCTTTCAATTTGTCGAAGGAAGCGAATTTTACTTTTGGCAGTCGCCTTCTCGCTATGGCAGGACATTTTTTTTTTAAAGAGAGCAGGGGATTTCTTCTCATCAGAGATGGCACTGTGACCAAGTAAGGTATTTTGTTCCTACTCCCCTTCGGATTCCTCTGCTTGCCAGATGAATTTAATTAGGTATTTTAATGCTGTTGCACTGACTTGGGACGCACTAATTGTGCCCTGCCCTAAATGTTTACTTCTGGCCTATGCCAGCGCTGGTTAGTAACATCAAATGCTTAGCAAGCTCGTCTTCATCAAGACATAGTCTAGTGCTGGACATTGCCAGAGAAGGTTTTCTGCGTTCTCCTCCTTCTTTATTTTCGTCATCACGCTGTGGCGTAATTAAAGTGTGTAGCTCTGATGTAGTGTATGCCTACCTAGGACAAACTACTTTTGTTCCGTGATAACAGATACCAGAAGTGATTGTTAATCTAAAATCTATCGAAATATGCCACTACCTATTTTATTGCACCTTGACGATGTTCGGCGACATGTTGCTAAAAGCCAATTTACACTACAACGAAATCTAGTACTTTCGAGATTTTGAGCCAAATCTAGTTGTTTTTGGCTAGATTTCCCGTACAAAACAAAATCTACTCCGTGACTAGATTTTGACGAAATCTATTCGAAATCTAGTAGTACTTATTGATGCAACTATGTTTTTCCCCATATAGCACTAAAAACTACTTCCCTGCACAAGAAAAAAATGACATTTTAACAAAAAACAAAACAAAAACAATAATAGCTGCTTGTTAAAATTGTTAAAAAAAATCAAAAATTTTGTAAAATAATAAAAAAAATGCAAATGACAAATAATATTGATAAAATAAATGAAGTTGATTATAAAGAAAATGTAATGCAAATTTTTAAATGCCTATTTCTTTATATGTAAGTATGTGTTACACAAAAAACTTTCAGTCGGTGGTTTTTGTTGTGAAAACCAAATCTCGCTAATGTCAAACAAGTATAATGTAAACGAACTAGATTTGGAGGAAGATTTCAAATGAAATCTACTAGATTTCGATGTAATGTAAATGCCCTATAAGCCAATTAAAAACTATTATTCAAAAAGTGGTTGGAAAGTTTTCCCTTAACCGCCTCAAAGTGCAGACTTTGCCTTATCTGACCATTATTTGGTTTGATTGATGCAAAATGCGTTCACTGGAATACTGGGTACTTAAGTAGAGGGTATCCGAAGTAAGCTTGATTCTTTCTTAGCATATATAAAATATGAGCAGCTATTTTTGTTGCTTAATCTATATGCTGCCAAAAAGACGAGAATATGCCATAGCAACGCCCAGTGCTTTATATTGTATTTAAGTTTTATAACAAACGTAATATGTTTGCTAAAAATTCCACTATTTTATGTTATTCACCCAACAAAAATTGCAATGGAGTAAAACTTGTACAAACATTTAGGATGTTCTGAAAGAAGTTTGCCTCTGTATAGGATATTTCGTCGGCTGATAATTTAATTGTCGTATGTGGATTCCGGTAGTTTCGAGTAAATTGAGTTTAAACACATTTAATTTAAAAATTGCTTCAGCGAAAACCACATACGACAAACTCAACACTCCATATCTCGAAAACCGTATGAGGTATTACGCCAAATGAAAGATCAGGTCGAAAAACCTAAGGAATCGGACTTAACTCAAAACCGCAAAAAAATCCACATACGACTTTTAAATTATCAACCGACGATTTTCCTAATAGATATTTGTAGGAAATGTTGCTTAAATGCGCTTCTCATTAGAAATTTTACTCTAATTTGTAATTGACTATTTACCGCAAACTAAACCCAAAAATATTAGAAAATTGTTAAATATTATTTTTTACATTACCTTCTCCCCTACCCAATATTTACGTAGTCATGTTTGTTGCGATGTGTCAGTATCTATTATTATTATTTTTATTTGTATTAAAAGTGACACTCATCATTTATTACCATTATTATGAAGAGTCTAAATATTCATCATAAAAAAATATAAAATTTATTAACTTGTTAGAAATGTACAAAACAATAAAACCTGCAATAACAACAAAAGCAAAAATAAAGTACAAAACTAAATAAACACATGGCGTATGAGTGATGTTTAATTAATTTGGAAAATATTATAAATGCAAAGGACATGAAAAAATATGTTGAAAAACACAAATGAACACTAAATAAATCATAAAATATTTTATAATTAAATAAATTTGTAATTACAATGAAAACAAATTTCTATACATTAAATATTGAATAAAATTGAAAATGGTTGGGATGAAAACAGTTTGCAAAGAATTTAAATCTATTATGGGAGGATAGTGTACACATTTTAGATAATGTTATAATAAATAGCTTCAATATTACTTTATTAGAGATTTGTTTTGAAATATTAAATCGAGAGCTTTAAATGAAACTAATTTTATTTATTACTGTATTATTAATAAAAAATATTAAAGGGAAAATTTGATTTGAAGTGAATTTTTGCTGAAAATTTCTTTTAAAAATAATTTTTTGCAAGTTAATTTTTTTGATTCTGAGAATTTTACTTCTCATGTTGAGTTTCATTTTTATTATCAAAAGTATTCCTGGAAAATATTGAAGGAATAAGACTATTAAAGTATGTAAGCTTTTTAATATAAAAAAAAATTTTGCTTTATTGATAGAAAATTTTGAGAAACATTTTGTAAAAAAATATACAGGGCCAGCTCGCTAATCCGAAGGTGAGTAATCCGAATTATTCAGTTATCCGAATTGAATTTATTACGTATAACTAGGGAGATCGAACGGTTATTATTCGACCGGTTTTAACCGGTTATTTTAGCTTTCCTCAAGTCGGTTATTTTAAAAGGTCCATTTTTCGAATATCGAATAAACCGGTTATTTTGGTATAATAAACCGGTTATTTTAATAATGTGTAATTTATATACATTTTTCTTACTCTTGTTGAAGGTGTACCCGTAATTTAAGTATTTTTCTAATTCTATATAAGGCAAATTTAAACTTTTTATGAACAATATCAAAACAAAATGTAACTAACTTAAAAAAAAAATTTAACACTGTAAATAAAAACCACTTATGAATGCGTGTGTTCTTGTGAAACTTTTCAAAATACTACAAAAACGTGTGCAGTTAAAAAGTAAATAGTATTTTATTTGTGCGACCGTTTTCTAAATATTAAAAATATTTTTATATAGATTTTAACTCTAGAGATATTTCGAACGGGATTAAACAGACAAAGTAAGGTTCTAGAAGTGTCCTACAGTGATAAGAGGCGAAGGGTTTTCCACGTCACGATTTATTAATCACCTTTAATTAGTCCATATGGTTGACATTAATGTGCTCCGTTCAGTCTAGGTCTAAAGAGTCGACCAATAATACGCTGCCAAAAATGAATCATTAGGTGAAATATAAGCCCGTTGTGTTGTCCCTTAAGGTACTAAAAACTCTTAAATAGTTCCAGTATTTCTTTATGCTTAAAACTACAACATTCCGGCGGAATCAACGATATGGAAATTATTCATCAGTTTTATTTATTAAAACACCAAGAACTTAAAAACAAAATTGAGAAATCAAACAATGTCATGGAAGGTTTCAAATTGTGGTCGACGAATTGACAAATATTTCATACAAAAAGCATTTTCTTCTTACTAATCGTTTATATAATGCTGAAACAAAATCGTTTGATATATATAATCCAGGCTAATGGTTGAAGTCTACTGATTCATATAGAAATGGCTTAATCACCAACAAATTAAAACTCATTTAAAATAAATTTAGGAGAATATCTCAAATAATAAATTTATTAAATTGCTATATTTTATTTGCTCTTGCAAAACGTTTGGCTAGATCAAACATCATATAATAGTTTTTAAATTATATTATACAATTATCGTCTTACAAAAGCAGATTAGTAAATAAATAGAAATTGTTAAAATGAGGTTAAAATCATTTTACTGGTCTCGTTTTTTTGGATTTTATCGTCAAATATTTGTTAGGTCTGACCATACCTTAAGTCATATCTATGTATTTTGTAGGTGATTTTATGTATTCGAATTAAAACCGGTTAACCGGTTAGTTTAAAAATGTTTAACCGAAAACCGGTTTTTTTGAATTAGCAACTATTTGTAATATTCGAAAACCGGTTATTGAAAAAAGTCAAATAATCGATCTCTCTACGTATTACATACTCTATAGTCCGCAATGATTGCAAGCTCGCTAAACCGAATTTTTATTTTTCTGCTTTTTATACCCTTCGCCAAAGGTAAAAGGGCATATATAACTTTGTCATTCCGTTTGCAATTTCTACAATATTGATCTTAGACCCTATAAAGTATATATATTCTGGCTCCTTATGAGAAGGGAAGCTCAAATCCGGTTGTCTGTCTGTCCGTCCGTGTGTAAAGCCAGACTAAAGATAGTGGTTGTAAAATGGATGTAATAAAACAGTACTAACTGATCAAATATAACTCTTAAAAATATTTCTTGTGCTAAAAAAAATCGTATTTTATATGATGATCAGCTAAGGCAAGAAAATTACTGCCAATCAAATAAATGAAAGTGTATCTAAGAATCTAAAATCAAATGTGAAATTATATTAAAAACATTTGTAAATTTGTATAAAATTTGTAATTTGAAAAATCGTCAAATTTTTGGTATAAATTGTTCAATCGTCAATAAGCCACTTTTGTACCTAAAAATCGTCAAATCTGGATTGAATATGGATAAGTTAAGTATTTCGCGATTGAATAATAGTACCTGAATCAATCTTTTTGTGCTTGATTCAAGAAAGTCCGTACTCACTGTGCTATTGATACCGCTTCGGATTGATTTGAGTACAGATAGGCTGATTTTCCTTTTGAGTGTATGTTAAAAAAAAAACATAATTAAAAAAAGCTTTAATTTTGTCATTCTTGATTAATAAAAATAAAATAAATTGGTTTTGGAACCCTGGCTTGTGTTTTATTTTCGAATAAAGTGAATCATTATACATAAATACAGCACATCCAGTAATCCGAATATCTCGTCAATCAGAATTAGGGTCTGCAATCATTAATTCGGATTAGCGAGCTGGCACTGTATATCACAAAAATTGTTATTTTACAGGATTTTTTCTAAAATTTTTCTTTTTTTAAAAAAAGAAAAATTAAGCCAAAAGTCTGGTTTTTTTAAATGAAATTTTGCCAAAAAATTTTGTTATATATTAGGAAATTTTCTTAAACAGTTTCTTTTTTCACAATATTTATTGTCATTTTGGTTTTTAAAAGAAATTCAAGTTGCTTTAAGAATAGAAACTTCTAATGTCATCTTTTAAGAAAATATTATGCAAAACTGTAGTTTTATATTTTTTCTAAAAGTTTGTTTTTTTTAAAGGATATTGTTTTTAATATTTTAAAAATTTGGCCTGTTTTTAACTTTTTTTCCACTAGCACCTAGGGATGATTAGTCATCACAATGCAAACAAGTGAAAGCACTCATATAGTTCAAGAACTCCCTTCCAACGTTTTTTGGGCTTAAATTACATCCGCCACTTAGTCCCCAAATACTTTCTCCCGTGAGAACACCAATCTCTGTGAAAGAACATCGTTGTGTAAAACAGTAATATAATGAGACAGTCAAACTTTTTCTTTATTATCTTTATTATATTTTCTTTACTCTTCATCTACTCCAAGTGTACCAACATCTAAAACTCACTCCACAAAACATCAACACGTCTTCATTCACGGTCCCTTAACTTGTCTATCATTCACAGACTTCAAATCTTCATTTGGCTTTATCACGTCACTCAAACTTCTTCTAGATCATCTTTCTTTTACTGTTCATCTAGTCCAAGTGTACCAACATCCAAAACTCACTCCACATCAACACATCTTCATTCACGGTCCCTAAGCTTGTCTATCATTCACAGACTTCAGATCTTCATTGAGCTTAATCAAGTCCCTCGACTCTTTGTCCCCTCATTTACTAATATGTCTTCACCACTTCCACCTATGCCGCTACAAACACCCATAAAAACTGTCGCACAACTTTGATTCTGTGCCACTCAACTTTTCTCCACTTCACACAATCCATGACTTCACTCTAGGTACCTATTCACTTCATTTGATCCACATCTACTACGTCTTTACACCACCAATTGCCGCTTTCCATCCAAGAGCTGAAAATCTAACATTTTTAGCTCCCCGTCCAAAAGATCCAACCAGATTTGTCCTTTATTTTTTTTTGGACTGTTACATTAAATGTAGTTTTGCAGACCGAACCCGAACTTGGGCAAATTTTGCAAATTTTGGCCGAACATTAACGAACCTGAAGTTTTTGTCACTAAATCTGTGCAATTGTACGGTTTTTAATTTATTTATTTAAAACAAAATAAAAATATTAACTGCACTTTAAAGTAGTAAAACTTTTTTATAGTTAAAAAATTAGAAACTATAAAAATTAAAAAAGTGCAAAACACACGCAGAAAAAAACATGGTACTATTCTGCCGTGCTTAGGGAATGCCTCTTTTTTAATTTTGATACCGATATATTCCTTTAATAATTTTCTACGACATTGTGGGCCTGGCAGTTAATAACATAATACAAAAATACAAAATCTAAATTTCAGTTTTATCTAATTTTCATTGTTACACTTCACTGCCCTTTTCCTACACACGGCAGTATAGTACAGCAGTAAAATATAGAATACATATCGCACTTTAGCAACAAGAGCGTATTAACTTAAAATAAAATTTAATTATTAGTAGAAGCAAAACGGGTATTAATTTTATATTAAAGGCAAATGAAAAAGAACTTTTAAACCAACCGTTTCAATACCAAAAAGGAGACAAAATAGCTCTATATTTTTACAGCGGGTAGATATGGATATTACGCGTTTTTTTAAAAAGTAACAACATAAAAATTTCGAGTTAATACGCTTTTGTTGATCAAGTGCGATATTAGTACTCAAAATGTTATATTATAGTTTCTTGAAAGCAATTTTTCTTTTCTGCATTTGTGCAATGTAGATTATTTCTTCTGTCTGAATAAACTTGTCCAGCACTTCTAAATAGCTGGTCACTAGCAACGCTGTTTGGTGGAGCTAAAAGGTTCTTTCTGGTCACAGCCTAAAGACTTATAAATGGAATGGACTGGAGTTCTATTATTGATATATATATATGTATTTTGAGGACTTAAAGATTCAATCAAATACATTTTGATTTCTTTATGAACAACATTTTCGTCCTGTTCTCCTTGGATTTGAACATGTGCTGCTTTCGTGTTGTTTTCATATACACACATGGAAAATAACTATGATTTTTCATTTAAAAGTTTGTTGTTCGGTACAAATTTCGCCGAACACCGAACTTTGGCCGAACATCCTTCTTTGCCGAACTCCGTAGCTGAACCCGAACGTTCGGTCGGACACAAATTTAATGCATTTCACAAAGAATTTATCTTAAGCACAATTTATCCTCTTTTCAAAAGAGCATGCACCTAGGGACCTTAAATAAAGGTTATTCTGATACCGTAATATCAGTTGTGATCTCTGGTCGGCCACCATCGCCAGAGATCAAGATCTCAAGAAACCTGGCCATTCTGAATTTTTGCCGAATTCCAGATATTGGCTGCACCTCTTTTCCTCGGGGATATACTCGTAATACAGAAAGGTGAAATATCCTTAAGATGTACGCCCATTGAAAGAAATGGTGTTCGGGCGGTCCAATCTTTGGACTACATGGCAAATGAGTCAAGACTGTAAAAAACAATCGAAAATACATACATATGTCTTTAAAATCACAAACATAATTTTTAGGAGAATCACTTTTGTATATTCTGTATACACTTAGGCTAGTCCTAAGCACTTTAAGCTTTGTACATTTGAGACAGTCATACAATTATATATAAAATAAGCAGATGTTTCGTACATCTAGATATAAGATTCAATTTGCTTTGTTTTAAGTAATATAATGGTTTATTTAATAAAATAATTATGAAAATTCTTTCATAATAGAATATCACGGCTTCATGTCTGGATGCATTACTGTGCGGTTTTCAGCCCATGCTCTATTTAAGTGCATGTTCAGTTTATGTTCTTTGTGATCGTATTGCCCTATTTCAGCAGCTTATAATAACTAGTATCCTTCTCTTTCCATAAAATACAGAGCATTACCTTGGCGCCTATTGGATTTGGCGTTGATTTGCATGTTTTTCTCTATTCACATACAACTTTGTAGGTTTCGGATTGCGTAATTATTAATGGAAGTTATGACTCGATGCAAACAAAAGACTGCGTCCTATGGGGTTCAGACATAATTTCTAATATGCAAAATCGTCTCATAACGTTACTTTGTTGTATCCGATTTCTTTACCATTGGAGGTATCCTGCTGTTTGCAAAAATTGCTGCTTGACTTGGTTTTGATAATTTTATAAGTTTTTGTTGAGTTTGATAAAAATTGTTAAAGGCTAATGCCTCCCTCCTCTTCATTATCCTTAGATATTTTATGCTGATCTAGGTGCAGCTCGTCTTCCAACTCAAAACGAGTACTTCACCGGTAAAAATCGATGGAACATATTCAGGATTTGGTTCAGTGAGCAATTGATGGGCCTAAGGAGCACTTTTTCCCGCCAAAAGAATTGAAACACATCTCAATTTGTTTTTGTCATTATGTTCACTCAAGTATCTTCGCATTTTATTATATTTGATGTATTAATTAACTTACAAAGGAAGCACTAAAGTAAACTACGTACTACTTAATTAATACAACTACATTATTATTGTTTTATTAATTAATAAATAATTAAAAATATGCGTTTACCAAGTAATTTTTTTTATTTTAAAGTTTTTTTTTTTTTGTGAGGGGCCACCATCCTTTTACGAAAGTAACCTGCCAGTCATAGAAAATGTCACTGGCATTCAAACACAATGGGCTTGGCAAAAAATATATATAAGTATAAAATAACCGAGGGAATGTGTGTGTATTTATATTTGCGAATTTTATACAAATACCAAACATATTTTGATATTTGAAAATTTTTCAAATGCACACATTGACAAACGAGTACATTTAAGTATACAAAAATATACATAACATCCCAGTCAGTATTTTATGTTATTAATGCTTATATATCTCTCATAAAATATGAGTCTGCTCTATTGTTACGATTTCTTGCAAAATTTTAGAAAATTGTTTTAATTCAATATTTTTCCTATTTGTATTTTTAACTTTAACGTATGCTCATGAGGGTTCATCAGATTTTTCTAGTTTTCTTTTATTTGTCCTTCTCATGCACGCTCAATTCTGCATGCATATTTAAACTGAACTAATTGCTTACAATTGTATGTATATTTTCAAGAAGTTCTTGAAATATTTTTTGCAAGAAGGCGCAAAATTAAACGAGTACGATGATTTTTCCAAAAAGACAATTTTTTTATTAAACGGCATCTAAGCGACGACTGACTTTACAAATGGTAAAAAATTAAAGTAAACCTAAATTTAATGTGAAATTTGGCAATAAAGTAAAATGCGTAAATACATAAATATTACAAATATAGGTACATACATACATACATATGTGCATATACATACTGCAGTGGCCTTGATATTTACAAAAAATCAACTTGCTGCGATCTAACTAGTGAGTGTTCTTGTATTATAAGAGAAATATTAAAATGCACATTAGTGAGTAAGTATGTATGTATGTATGTACATATGTAGAACCATAAATGAAAAATTTCAAACAAGAGCAACAAAAATAATATATTTATGTACCTTAGGTTTTACTTTAAATAATGTTACGATTTTTAATAAATAAGTTAATACAAATTGTAAAGTATTTTGAGGAATACACCAAGGCCTAAGCTTCCGCCAACAGTTACTCTCATTTGTACATTTGCATTTTATGATCATATATGGTAAATATATATTGCATCGCACTAGATCACCTCTAGTGCGATACTGTAAAAATGTTAAACAATAGTTGTCATTGTTAAAAAATTGTACAAGCAAATTAACGATTTTGCCATTCTGTAACATTTTAAACAACATTTGTTATCGTAAAGTCAGCCGTTTGTGTTCAGTAAACGACCAATTTTTTTAGTGTTGTTTATTTATTGCTTAATATCGAAAAAAAATGTTTGTTTAAGTAAAAAATATAACTTGCAAATGACCATTGAATATTTTGCATTTAATTTTACAGTTAAAAGGTTTTACTTCCCTTCTTAAAAAAAAAAATAAATAAAATCTGTTTATTATCCAAATTTCGATATTTTAATGAGGCTTCAAGTTCATTAAATTTAATTTTCATTAAATTATTTTTATTAATAATGAAATTTTACAACATGAAATTAATTAAAATTTATTGATAATTTTTCATTCTTGACTGAGCTGCGAATTAAACCCAGGTTTTTACGGACAGGTTGCCCTGACTTGTTTCGATTGACCCCACACAATCTCTTCAGAGGGGTTTGCCGTGTAGCACTCACCGCCATTGACGACGGATGACGTCATTAGTCAAACATCAATCTTTAAACCAAATGGTATTTTACATATTTTAAATGATTTACATGTTCTTCCTTACTTCTGTTTTTCGTACTTTTTGTCAAGAATTCTTCTTAAAACCCAAAGTACATTTTTGTCTTGTTTTTCATGTTTTTGTCTTTCTTTCCCTTGTTGACCTTTTTTAACACAATTTGAGGGACAAATATAAACATAAAGCTCGTGCCTTAGCTGTTAACAATAATTAGTATTGTGGTTATTTTATTTAACTGTTAGTGGTTTTAAATCCAAATTTCGATATTTTAATGAGGCTTCAGTTCATTAAATTTAATTTTCATTAAATTATTTTTATTAAGAAAGGAATTTTACAACATGAAATTAATTAAAATTTATTGATAATTTTTCATTCTTGACTGAACTGGGAATTGAACACAGGGTTTTACGGAGAGGTTGCCCTGACTTGTTTCGATTGACCCCAAACAATCTCTTCAGAGGGGTTTGACGTGAGCACTCTTTTTAGTTTTAATAATTTGATTGTTTTTTTTTTGAATTCCTCTTTGTGGTTTTCGTTATTTTGCCATTTTTGTTTGACAGTAATGCCACTTGACGTTAATTTTTATCAATGTTGTTAAGAACAATTTACAGAATTGCATTATTGCTAGTGCAAATAACACAATAGGTTATAACAACAGCTGATATTGTTAAAAGTTAAAGAATCCCACTACTCCTCTTTATGATAATTATATTTTTGTCCTCTTTTTTTACTTAAGCTTTAACAAATCTAAATTACTGGCAAACTGGAGTATTACGCATCTAGAAATAGGTAATGCATAATTTAATTTTTGTCAGACAATGTCATTATCAGTTTTAAAGTTGTGTCGATCAGAAAGAAGAGTGCAAGTAAAGAAACAAGTAGACAAATTTAAACAAAAATTATCAACCCCCACAGAACACACTAAAAGGATTCCTTTGAAATTAATATTCCATGTTAAATATACATATCGGGACAAAGGTATTTTTTGTAAAAAATGTCCAGGGAGACCACATTTTAATGTACAACAATTCAAAAAGTTCAACAATTCAAACATATAAATTAAATATTACATACATACAAAAAGTATGTTGTCCAGCCCTATAGGCCTGTTGTCCCGACCTATATCCGAAAATCGGATGGTTGCTGGACTACGACTAGTCAGGAAATACTCGAGGTGTTAATTGATACTCACTTTCCTGGAAACTCCCAAGGGAGCTTGCGGGATCAGGTTTGTGAATCGATGCCGGGTCTTTTGTCCATCCCAATGGACTACGATAGGATTAAGTGGGCTGTCGACAGCTTTGACCCGTACAAATCTCCGGGTATGGATGGTATAATTCCGGCGGACTTGCAGAAGAATTCGACTGTGATTATACCCTGGCTGATGGCTATATACAGGGGATGCGTTAGATTTTCGTATGTACCTGTGAGCTGGACCTTGTGTAGAGTGGTCTTCATCCCCAAGGGAGGGAAGACTTCTCACACCGAAGCGAAGGATTACAGACCGATTAGTCTTGCATCCTTTCTTCTCAAGACTCTTGAAAGAGTTATCGACATTCACTTAAGGATGACCATCCCCAAGTATTTACTCTCGACCTCTCAGCATGCCTACACAAAGAATAGGTCTGTTGAGACGGCTCTTTACTCATTAGTTGGAACTTTTGAGAGCTCACTCGAATTTAAGGAGTGTGCTCTGGTGGCCTTTCTCGACATTGAGGGGGCCTTTAACAATTTCAACCCGGATTCTATTGTTGCATATATGAGGAGTCTGGAGGTTAATGACGGCATATGTAGATTTGTGGATAATCTACTCAGGAATAGGGTCATCTGTTCCACGATAGGTGAGACCAGCGTTCAGAGACTGGTTAACAGGGGTACTCCCCAAGGAGGAGTACTATCCCCACTATTTTGGAACCTGACTCTGAACACCATGTTGACGAAAATGGACGACATGAGGATTAAAACTGTGGCGTACGCTGACTATGTTGCAGTGGCCATCACGGGATGGCATTTGAACATAATGTCGCAGTGTATGGAGGCTGCATTAATCCGTCTAAGACGGAACTGGTACTCTTCACGAGGAAGTATAGGACTGAGGTCATGAGACTTCCGAGGCTAAATGGGACTGAACTTAAGTTCTCTAACAGCGCCAAGTATCTGGGCGTAATCCTGGACAGTAAACTGTCGTGGTTGCTGAACATCCGGACGAGGATGGAAAAGGCAATTGTTGCTATATATGCGTGCAGAGGTGCAATCGGCAAGAACTGGGGCATGGGCCCGAGGTGTGTCAATTGGATCTTTGAGGCTGTAGTAAAGCCGACTCTGTATTACGGTGTTGTCGCATGGTGGACTGCGCTGGACAAGGGCAGGTACCGTGCGATGCTTGCGAAGGTTCACAGACTGGTCGCATTGATGATCACAGGGCGCTGTTTACTATGCTAAACTGGCTGCCGGTGGACATCACGGCCAGACATATGGCTCTTTGTTCGGCGATACGGTTGAACGCGGCACACGGCTGGTCGAACCGTGACTATGGACACTCCAGTATAATGGGATACTCGATTGTCCCTGAAGGAGTGGACTACTGCACCCCGGAGGCTTTCTTTGGCGCGAGGTAAGCAACACATATAGCGCACGAAAGTGCGCTGTCGGTCATGGGCACCTTCCATGAACCAGCCCTCGGGGTATATACTGATGGTTCAAGGAAGAGGGAAAGAGTTGGCGGAGGTTTCTACATAGAGGAACTGGGCGTTAAAGTTTCCTTTAGTCTGCCGGATGGATGTAGTGTCCTGCAGGCGGAAATCTCGGCTATAAAGCGGGCAGCCAACTGGCTAAAGTATTATGGCGTATCGGGAGATATACGTATATTTACTGATAGCAAGGATGACATTGCCTCTCTTGCGGGTGTCTATACGATATCTAGGTTGACTGTGGAATGTCGGATGTCTTTGAATGAGATTGCTGAACATTCAGAGTTAACGCTTATATGGATACCAGGGCACTCAAACTGCCCGGGAAACCAGATAGCAGATGAGCTGGCCAAGGAAGGTGGTCGTATGGATGAAACATTCATTGATCAATTCATTGGCCTTCCAATGGCTCACTGTAAGTCACTCATTCGGCGCGAGAACTATAGAATTGCGCAAGAGGGATGGACCCGTGGGTCCACCTGCTCCACATTCAGGGCACTTTGGCCTGGATATGATGAACGGAGAACCAAATCTCTACTTATGTTCAATAGGAACCAAATCAGGACCGTGGTGTCGGTCATAACTGGACACTGGCCTGTTGGGACTCATGCTAGAATAATGGGTCTGGTATTCAATGATTACTGTAGAAGTTGTCATGATGAGGAGGAAAAGGAAACTGTGCTTCACTTTCTCTGTCAATGCCCTGGGCTACGGGGCATCAGGGAAAAATACCTGGGAGAACCGGTGTTTTCCTGTTTGGAGGATCTATCAAAAATAGAACTAAGATTGCTTCTTCTCTTCATTAGGAAGACGAATTGGCTCAACCTTGCAGTGACGCCATCTGAATAACTGCTCTTCGGGATGGGCATTGGCGCTAAGTATCACAAAGGGACCGCTAAAGTACCCAAATGAGCTGTCTCTCGATGTCTGCCCATGGAACCTAACCTAACCTACATACAAAAAGTACAAAATACCACAAGCAAAAAATTTACTTTCAAATGTTAGCTGGGATGCCTTTGCTTCCATATGCATACACTCAAACATAATTACAATGGTGTAAAAATACATCAATGAATATTTCAACATTTCCGCAACTGAGGACATGGATGCCATGGAAATTTAATTAAAACTGACATTTTTACAACAATGTTGAAGAAATTAATAAAAAAAATGAAGTGGACAGAAAAAACGTGTTTTTTTTACATCAAATATGTGGCTACTAAAAAATGGGCGAGGGGGGGTTTGAAATTAATAAATTGTATATTTTACACATCAATTCATACATAAAAGTATTATTAATCGCATATGCATACAAAATATTCATATATATGTATGTGTTGAAAATTGATATGATTGAAAAAGGGACGAACTATAATTTCCGTTTCTTTAATACAATAATATACATGATAATTAAAGATACTTATAAATGATAAAATTAATTTAAGGCTATTTTACACTGTCGCACAAGTCTTACGTATTTGGCGAAATTACATTGCTGATCCATGGCCCAATTAGTAGGTCTGTACACAACTACAACAATGCAACAATAGAAAAAACAACACGCGTTTTGCTTGTGTATACAAATGGTAAAAAAGTCAAAAACTAGTCACCTGTTAAGAAAAATATGTTTTGTTTTTATCATGTATTTATTTCGTTTAATGAAAATTTTCAACCGAAATTTTAGCGTACAATGCAAATTTCATGTGATACGTCCAAATTCATGCCACAAATTTCACCCCATTTTGCACTTTCCACTGGGTCTTTTGGCACTGAAAATAACGTACCGCATCCACTTTTAAAATGTTTTTTACACACTGCACAATAACGCAAAATAACACTTTTTTTATTATTATGGTTGTTTAAAATTTGTATTCACAATTATTATATTTTATTTTTATTTTAACAATAACTGAGCTACCTAAATAAGAGCGGCAAGCGTTTTTTGTATGTCAAAACTTTTCATTTGCATAAAGTTTATACGAAAAAAACCTTTAGAACGCGAATTCGACACCACCCGGCTGGAAAATCCTATTTGACAAATCGCTATGTCGGTTGGTCTTATTGAAAATGTATTTGAAATAGAATTTTCATGTTAAAAAAACGCTTGACGCCCTTGTTTAGTTAGCTCAGTAAGAAAAACGATTTCTTGAAATCAAAAAGAGTATTAAAAAAATACAATAAAAAATGTAAACAACTTTTGCCCATTTATGCCTATGTATTTAAATACAACACTCTTCAAAAGATCAGCAGGCGTTTCGAGCAGACCTACTAATTGGGCCATGGTCTGATCCAATTATTGTTTGAAAATTTTCAAAAAACAATAATAACTTATCCTGACAGGGTTGTATTTTCCTCAAAATACGTAAGACTTGTGTGATAGAATAGAGTACCCATTAATAACAAATGAAATTGTTAATGTGAATATAAAAACGGATTTTCAAAAGACTTCAGATTAAATTTCGTACTAGCACTTTAAAAAATATTTGATCAAATTACAGACTTGTACCCATGTTCTGTAACTTTGGTTAGAACTTCTCACATCGAAGACATGTGAAACAAAATATTCCATCGTTTCTCGAAAAGTTAGAAAAAAGTGTGTCTGTAACTCATATCAAAAACTATCAAAAGAGATTACGTCGTTACGTTATAAATGTCATAATATTCCACTCGAAGCCGATATGAAATTGAAAGTGTTAAGAACGGCAGTCAAACATGTCGTGGACGGCGACCAAATTTGACTAAAGTTGAAAAAATTTTTAACGATGGCGTCGAAAATACAACCGTCGGCTATACCAAAAAATGTAAAGTGTGATTTTAATGTTTGTTGATTACAAAATTTCTTTGGAAACATTCGTATATTTTTCCAAAATGTTAAAAGCAAATTAATTAAAGAATGAAAAAATCTGCCAAGAACAAAATACTTATCTCTTCCGTGTTAATATTCATTGCGTTTTGCATTTTTAATTTATTTTTTAGTGTTAAAATTTTTTCTCAACCCGTAGTTATGCGTGAGTTTATTTGACAGTATTGGCGAGAAATTTCCTTACGTGACAGTTATAACTCGCCAAAAAATTTACAGACGCAATTAAGGGAGAAACACAGCTGTTTATTTCAATTTATGGCATTTTTGTTTTATTTCTCACATTTCAATCGGAAAGTTTCTCGCCGCGGGAGTTACAGAACATGGGCACTGCTGAATTTTATGGCAAATATAAACCTACAAAATTAGTTCAAAGCAGAAAAGAGAATAGCGAACTTTTGTAATTTTAGTAAATACAACAGAGCAATAACTTTTAAAGTGTCTGTTTTGCTATTGAAAAATTGTTAATTTTTTGGTTTTGGCACTGGTTAATTTTTTTTAGATTAGATAGGAAGTGTACATAAAAGTTTATTTGGAAATCTTTTGTGTTAAAATAATCTTAACACCGATTGACGTTATCTCAATGTATCGACAAACTGTCTGTTACTAGATGTCGTAATAAACTT
Organism: Pollenia amentaria; assembly: GCA_943735925.1. Classification (NCBI taxonomy): domain Eukaryota; kingdom Metazoa; phylum Arthropoda; class Insecta; order Diptera; family Polleniidae; genus Pollenia; species Pollenia amentaria. The sequence continues at coordinate 50,502,744 of OX031007.1, forward strand.
ATTACCCCCGCTTTCACAACTTACCGATAGCTAAAGTCTGGTACTCTTTTCAAAATTTCACGTGAAATTCTGTCAAAACTCATTTGAAAAAACTTGTGCGGAATTTCTATGAATTTATGTTGATAGAGTTGTACTCTGTTCAATTTGTGAAAAAGTTGCGAAATGTTTCTGGCAAAATTTTTTTTTACAACTGCGAAATAATATAAGTTGCACTTATTTCACGTGAAATTTTACGAAAATGAAAATAGTTTACACTTTATATTAAACTAGCATTTAACCCGCTACTTCGTTAGCATCTCCTTTTCTTTCGTGGACATATTTTTATGCCAAAGTTTATGTTTCTAGGTTTTAACCCGCTACTTTGTAATAGGTACAATTTTCACCTCTTTCTTAAACGTTCGAATTTCGAAAATGTACCAAATTTTTATTTTTATTTTTTAGATTAATAGATAGATTGCGTGGCAAAAAAGTTTTAATATACAGGTTTTACCCGTTTACACCCCAAAAGGGTCGAATTTCAAAAAAGTACCAGACAGCTATCCGTTTATTTTTTTTGATGTACATGAGGTTAGGGAATTTACCCGTTTTTAGCTTTTTTAACCTCTAACCATAAAAATTTTCAAAACTCCTATCCTAGGGAATCGATTTAGCGAGAGGCCAACCTCCCGGTCAAATTTCAACATTTAAGCTTCAGGCGTTTAGGACGTGCGATGATGAATCAGTCTTTACATTTTTATATTATATAGGTAGATGAAGAGAAATGTTTTGAAACAAAAATAACAGAATTAGGTACGATTTCACCCCTTAAACGTTCGAATTGCGAAACGGATCAAATTTGTATTTTAGATAAGTTATGAATGTGATATATTTTTTATTTTAATGTTTATTGGCTTAAAAGATAGATGGCAATGCAAAAAAGTTTAAAAATACAGGTTTTACCCGTTTACTCCCCAAAAAGGCCGAATTTCAAAAAAATACCAGGCACCTGGCCACTTAATTTTTTTATTGAACAACAAAAAGGACTCAATTTTTGAATAAAACAAAAATGTTGGATTTTACCCCTTAAATGTCCGAATTTCGAAAAAGAACCAAATTTGTATTTGGATTTTTTAGATAAGTTTAAAATGTGATATAACCCTTATTTCTATGTTTATGGGTTTAAAAGATAGATGGGGTGACAAAAAAGTACCAAAATACAGATTTTACACGTTTGATCCCTATTTTCCCTTTTTGGTACTTTTTTCTCCTCATTGAAGCATAAAAAATTTCAATATTTTAGTCGGAGCCCATAATTTAATACGTATGTATATGTCAATAAATAAAAAAAAATGTTTTAAGAAAAAATACCAAAAAAAAGTTACGTTTTTACCCCTTAAACGTCCGAATTTCGAAAAGTACCAAATATGTACTTGGATTTTTTAGATAAGTTTCAAATGTGATATAACCCTTATTTCTATGTTTATGGGTTTAAAAGATAGATGGGGTGACAAAAAAGTACCAAAATGCAGGTTTTACCAGTTTACTCCATTAAAGGGCTGTATTTCCCATTTTTACCACCTAAACATTCGAATTTCCAAAAATCCCGTCTTAGTGGATCGATTTGGGGAGAAACCAACCCCTGGTCCAAATTTCAAGTTTTTAGCTTCAGGCCTTTAGGCTGTGCGATGATGAATCAGTCAGTCAGTCAGTGAGTCAGTCAGTAACGTTCTTCGGTAACAGTTTTTAATCCATATTTACTTTCATTTCTATTTAATTTCTTATTTAAAAAATGCTTTTAGTAAAATACATGTGGGTTTTGCTAACATACGCAAAACAATGTCGCATACTTTGAAAGATTAAAAACGTCAAATTGTGCAAACTCTCGAGATAGGTAACAGTGATACATGTCAAACTTTTCGTATGAAATAGTAGATAATGCTTAACATTTTTCACAAATTGGAAGAGAGTACTAGGCTTAAAGTCGGATTTTATGGGCGGTATTAACCCTAGGATTCTCGGTTACTTTTTACAATTAAGTTCTCCTCTTGGTCTGCCAGACCACAATTAGAACAGCTAAAAAAATGCAATTAAATGAAAAGGAAATAAATATATTTTTTATTGAACGTATGAGTATTACTTTAGATTATACGAATTTATTATATAATTTTATTATTTCATTATTTTAATCAACAACAAAAAATGTAGTCTTTAACTTTGCCCATTGCTTTTTTGCATCTACGACAGCTAAAACGAGTCTTGCGTTTGTTTTTGAAGTCAGATTGAACTGAGCGCATAATTGCCCGTAGTTCTCTGATTTGATTCAAATTTGTTTCATTCCATTCAGAACATATCATTTATAGAATGCACGCGTCTCTCTTTTTGATTTTTGGCCTTTTTGAAAGATATTGCAATAAAAAAAAAATTTTGGTCTGGCGAGACCAAGAGGGTAACTTAATAGACTTTTACATAGAAATGAAATTTTACCCCACTAATTTGCTTATATCGAATCCAAATTAGTTTAATTCGATTCAGAACTTATCATTTATAGAATTCACGTCCCTTTTTTTTGATTTTTTGTTATATGCGAAAAATATTGCAAGCAATTTGGTCTGGCCAGACCAAGAGGGTAATCCTAGCGTTAAAAGTGTTACAGTACTCCAACTTTACTTTAACGTTACAGGAAGGTTTCTTCCATCTGGTAGGTTAAAGTTAATTTGTTATAATAAAACAATTTTTACACGGCCGATAAAATCCCACACGCAGAGAAAAAAAATGTTTAAATATGATCACCTCCAACAAAACTATTTTTAGACAAAATTTTAAGCATATTATGTTTAAATTTGACCATAAATTTTGCACCGACCACCATATTATTGTTTAATTAGTCCTCCATCAAGAAGCCACAACAATATTATAGTTGCCTCTAAACATGTTATGGTTAAATATGACAATAATTTGTTTTTAAATTAACAATAGTATTTTCCTCTTCTACACGGGCAACATGGTATGGTTCAAGACTAACCATGCTATTATAAGTGTTAAACATATTTTAGTTATTATTGACCAAAACATGTTCGGAGGCAACCATAATATGGTTGTGCCTTCTTGCTGGAGGACACATTTAACCATAATATGGTCGTCGGTGATAATAATATGGTCAAATTAACCATGATATATTTACAATTTTCTGTAAAAATAGTTTTGTTGGAGGTGACCATATTTAAACATAGTTTTTCTCTGGGTGTACCTTTAACTATCGGTAAGTTGTGAAAAAGTGGCCTTAAGCTGATAAACTGTCCGTTAACGATTTTTGTTTCTTAATATACCGACAAAAACATATAACTTTCAGGTGGCAATACCTCTCAAAGTAGACGAAAAAGTTGGGAGTCAGAATCAGTAATCGATTGATTGATTTTGTAACAAATTCATTACAAGTAATAAATTCGAAATAAGGTACCAAATTCCTGAAGCTCTTAGGTTTTACCAAAATAAAAAGGACTAATAAATATAAGTACATAACTTTTCTATTACGTTAATTTTTACATTCATTTGCTTAGGATATATTATATAAACCCATTGTATCCTTTTGTATTTCTACCCTCTGAGCTTTGCAAATCCAATTGCAATCATGTACCAAAATAAGTTTCTACACAATAAAAAACTTTTAAAAAATTACATTCTTAAATAGGAACAGTATAACATATCAGAGCGGGCCGATTTGTAAGGACAAAAATTTGTCGATATTGTGCCATCGATTTTTCGATAGCTTTTGGCATGAGGGAAAAAAAATTTCACTACGACATATCAAAAAAATTATTTTCGAGGAGCCCAAATTTCAATTTTCTGACTTTTTCTCAACTTTTAGTTTTATGGGTTATTTCTTAGCTGACTTATTTTATTTTAATATATAACACTTCAAAGGTGAAATTGTACGCTAAAAACGATGGACATAGAAGTTTTCTTGAAGTTTTGCATGAGTTTTTGTCGAAAAATTTATATTTTTTACATGTTAATTGTTAAGGTTTTTTAGTACGCATTTTAAAATAATTCGGCGATTTAAAATTTTTTAAGTATATCCAATCCAAGGTAAAATTGTACGCTTAAAACGATGGCTTCATAATATTTTTTTTTTGTGGGGGTTTTAGACGAGTTTTTGTCGAAAAAAGTTATATTTTTTCGATGTTGTTCTCTTTTTTGATATTAAATCATTAGTAGAACATATTTTCTGAAAACCTCGAAGAAATTGGTGAAAATATAAAAAAGTTTTGACCTAAATATGATTTTTTAAATACCTATTCTTGCGAACCATAGATCTTCCCGAGTCCAACTAAAGACGTGTGTATAAAAATCTGTCAAATCGGTTAAAAATGGGCGAGTTGTGACCAAAGCACTGTCAAGTTATCTTTAAAAGTTTAACCCGTACCTTTATTACAATCTTTAGATGTCTATTCCCTATCATCATTAATATGTGCAGCATTTTTAGTTCTTTTCGTCCTTGCATTGAAAAATTACCCCATATTCATAAAAAATATTTTTGATTAATAACAGGTTTTTGAAAAAAATTTTCATATAAACTTCGTTTCATAAACCAAAATATTTTTTATAAATATGAGGGTTAATATTTATTAAATTATCTGTAAAATTGTGATCTGTAGTTTGATCATAATCTTTTCCTGGATACACGAATGAACAAATAGACTTGTTTTAATCGATTCAGATACTGATTTCAAGGGGCAACGACTAACATTTTTTTAAGCTCACAAACACCAGCATAATCGTGCCCGTACCAAATTAAAGTAAATCATTTGTATATTTATGGTAACTAGTGTTTGCCTAATGGTCGAAATTCGATCATAAATTTGTATCTAAATATGAAGAAAACATAGTACATCTAAGTATATATGAATTTGCATGTTTCGAGCATTTATTTTTTCGTCTTAGTGTTTCGGGTTGGCGAAGGACCAACCTCCATTCCATTTGTTATCTTCCATGTCAGTCCCCGAATGTTTAATTTAATTTTGTAAGTTCAATATAAAAAATTATCAGAAAGTACCAATTGAAAGAAATGTATCAAAAAGTGTCCTCTTATAGATTCTTATCCACTTAGAACATTGCATGTTTAATTTTATGTTCCTAGGTCTAATGAAAATTTATCAACGTACCAGATTTAGAACGAAAAAGTACAAAAAACCTCCCCTTAAATATTCTTATTAAATTTTGTATCTTTATAAGTCCAATATTAAAAAAAAATTCAAAAAATACCAGATGAAGAACGTAAAAGTACCAACGTTTTTCATCTTATAGGATTTCATTCACTCAGGACCCTGCTCCTTAATTTTATGTTTCTTAGTTCAATATTATAGCAAATTAAAAATTGCACGGGGAAGTAAAAGGAAGAAATTGAATTTGTATTTCCCCTTTTTGATACTTTTTTTCTCCCCATTGATGTTCGGTTGACAATCAAAAGAAGAAAGTGCTCTTAGCTGGTTTGCCTTCGACGTTTTATGTATAACATATACAATATATAATCGAATATAATCGAATTCTAAAACCGGTTTCTGAAAAATGTCGAAAAATCGATCACCCTATTGTTTTTTTTTATTATCTGAAATTTGATTATTGGAAAAAAATTTTTTTTCTTTACGTGTTTTGCATTTGTTAGTAGCAAATTTGAACGATTATAACTTCGAAAATACTGAACAGATTTTAATAAAATATATATCCGTAAGTAAATACCCTGAAAATTGTGTACTTTTTGTTTTGGACGTTTGGCAATTAGAGAAGGAAAGTGTTCTTAACTGTTTTGTCTTTGCTGAGATATATATAAGATATATTTTGGTTAATAACACTGAAGGCGTACAAATTACGCAAAACTGTTGTAATATTAATTTCTTTAAATTAACATTTGTTTTGATAGAGCCAAATGAAAAAAAAAATAAAAATATTAACAATTAACGAGTACCCTTTTTAGACCCAGGCATGAACCCACTAGAACACAATTTTGTTGTGACATCACGATTTTTATAAGAGTAATTTGTTCCGAAAATTATCACATATCAGCGTCTACAAGAAATATTTTTGCCTTAGAATGTTCAATTCTAGACCTACGATCATATTTTATCATGGTGTAATAGCGCACACGAGTGAATTGTGCGTGTGATTTGTTCGTGCTCAAATTCTTGTTACTTCTTAATGGGGCTGTACGCGCACAAACCACAAGTATATGCAAATTTTCAATTTCTTGTGATTTGTTTGAAGTGCACAAGCCCACTGTGCATGAAAATTTAAAATTTTTTTCATTTAAGTGTACAACAAAACGTCCAATTGTATCTATAGCGGATATGCAATTTTCATATTTTGTAATAAAATTACATGTGAACGTAAAAGCCTTTTTTTATAAACACAAATTAATTATCAATAGTGCAATGTGTGTGGAGAAATGGTACGCGAACAAATTACTCGTGTGTGGGCAGCTTTAGCCAAATTTAATATCAATTTATGAGAAAGTTATGGCATTAAAAGCCATTGTCAAATATGGACCGAACCAAAAAAACAATTTGGTAAAGTGATTTAGGTTGCAATAAATTAATTTTGGAGCCAACTTAAATCTAAATACCAACATAATTACATAGTTAGGCTGAACCCACACCAACAAAAGATACAACGTTATTGTTCTTAAAGTAAAAGACAGTTGTTTGATGCTCACCCATACCAAAAAAAAAAAAAAAAAAAAAAAAAAAACGATATATCAAGTTTTTGTCTAAAAGACCACAGGTATTCAGAAAGCAATGCAACAACGATTTTTTTGTCTCTTTGACTTGCCTTAATTGGTGCGCGTTACATCTTAGGATAGCACGCAATTATGTAAAAAGAGTTTCGCTTCAGTCTGTTTTGTCTTAGTTTGTGTGGGTATGTGTTAGCAAACCATATGTATTTTCTGCAATCAATGTTTTGTCGCAGTAAGTGAAAGAGATAGTGTTGCGATTGTTTTGTTTGGTGTGGGTTGCATCATAAGAACTAATGTTCTTCTGTCGTATTAGTCAAAAAAAAATTTTGTATTTTGTTGTTGCTGGTTCAGTCTTAAGATGGAATCACACGATTGCCGCAAATGCACCAATATAACACAATTTTGATTGTGCTTTATTGACGCACAATAATGAAATTGCCCCAATAAAATATTCTGAAATCACACGATTGCCCTCTTTTATACAAATTTTATTGCCGCTAGTTGGTACAAAGCGAAATAGGTACAATAATTGCCGCAGCACAGTCACACGATTGTTCTTACTTGTGTCAATAGTGTGTGAATAGTTTTATTTAAAATTTTTTAAGTAAAATATATGAAATTCCAAAAATTAAACAAAGTAAAATTCTATTTTAAATATATAAAGAAATAGAGAATATTTATATTCAAAAATAAATTCGCTTTAAAGAATTTCAATACATTTTGCTCCGTTTTCCTGTATATATTCTTTTATATTGTCCTGAACAGCTATTGCACTAATTAAAAAAAAAATTATATATCAAAAGTTCAATTCCAAATTTTTATTTTTGATAAATTTAATTTAATTTTTAATTTGTTCCTACTAAAAGAAACACACAAAAGTAAATTTATTAAAAAAGGCAAATATTGCCGCGTATTGTCTTGTTTAATTGCCGCACAAGAACCCAATAAATATTGGTACATTTTTGTCATTATTATTGTTGCATATCAAGTAGTCACACGATTGTCGCACCAGGGTTGCATTTTATTGGTAAAAGTAAGCACAATTTTGCCCTCGATTGGTACATGAGGCATTTGATTGTGCAGTCACACGATTAGGGTATTTAAAAGAGTGAAAATTAGTACATTGCGGCAATCATGTAATCCCAGCTTTAGTGGCAAAAAACAAACTTTTTTTGGAGCAGTTTGTTTAGAGGCAAGGTGAGACTATGGAATGATTCTCAGCATTTTCAATTGACTTCGTCCTTGATAATTAAAACGTCATAAAATTATCTTCAAATTTGCAATTTGTACTTTGCGCACAAGGTTTGCATGGGCAGCCAGCTAGCCGGATGATCGGACATCGCTAAATAGATTTAAAAAGTAGCTTCAAAGAGGACCATACACGACTACAGCATCTACGCGCAATCAAGTGTTGGTGACAGTAGTTTGGTCATGTATGGGCATTTTGTATGATTGCACGCTTTGCTGTAGCGATATGAAATATAGTTTGATAATTTGCTGATGGTAACAGTTGCTGGTATTGGGTATGGTGCAATTTGCTTTGTTGAGAAAAGTTGTCAAAGAGCAAATATCGGGTACTACCCTCCCCACCTTTTGTGGTTTGGGTATTAAAAAAATTTACAAATTCAAAAAGCGTAGAGGGAATAGAACCTTGAACAAGTTATTTTGCCAAGCAACGAATTCAATAAAATCGTTAAAAATAATTGGCTGGTCAGCCAGGTGGGCAAAAAAACAGTCAGTAAATAAAATGCAGATGTTCGCCTTCACCAAAAAAAAAAAAAAAAAACACAAGTATTGATGACATGCACGATTATGAATAAAAAAGGAATAATAAATATTTGTATTATTTTATAGCTCGCTGGACTGTACTGTGAGTAAATATTGCAAAATACTTAAATTGTTTTATTTAAATGTTTATAACGCTGAATGATTTGGAACTGTAGCTTTAGCCGAGTAGTCATTGTAAGTACAAGTATTTATTTATATTTATACAACTTGTAAATTCATATTTTATTGTTAAATTAATTTTATTGCACTTTTGGGTAACAAACACTACATTGGCAGTATGTAAAGGGTTGGAAGGAATGCATTTTCTACGGGAAAATTATTGATGTAAAAACACGTGAGAAAAGTAAAAAATTTGTACAAGCAATGTAAAATACATACATACATTCGAATAAAACAACCAGTTGTCATACGATACGTAAATGGCATCTATGTGAACTAGATACTTAATATCAAGTTCACATAGATGCCATTTTAAAAATCGCCTAAATATCGCTAAAATATTTGTAACGAAAATTAATGCCAAGAATGATTTTTATCGGAACAAAAATATATACACAAAATATCTTTGGGATTTCTGTCACATCAGCGACGAGCATTGCTTTAATTTTAAGTCAAAGCATTGATGTCAAATTCATTTAATTTCATAGCCAGTGCTGCCACGACTTATAAAATTTTTACAACCAAAATTTTTGAAAATGTTACCAAATGTGAAAAAATATAACCAAATTAGAAATGCCCTGTTAACTGAGTAACCCATTAACATTAATTTTAAGTTGCATTGTAAGAAAAAAGCTATTCGCACTAAATAGGAAAATATTTATTACAAATAAAGAAAATAAGAAATGTAATTCTTGTACGTATTAAAAAATATCAAGAAACTTAAATTAAAAGTTTTTATTTATTTGAGACTTTTTTCATAAAAATTAATTTTATTTTATAAGAATTAGGTCCAGAACAGACAGTGAAACGCAACTATAACGAAACCCTTTATTGTTTTGAAACCAGTATCAATCATTTTCCACACACCCTGCAGCCTTAATTATAACAGAATGAAATAAAATTATCACAACCATTTTGGATTTCTTTGAGAACAGATGAAACGCAAATACGAGTCTCCTACACGCCGGATTCAATTCAACTAATTTTCAATGCGTTTCAAGTCGATCTCAAAATGGTTGCATCATTTGTGTTTCCTCTAAGGAGTCTATGGCATAAACCTTAATGAAACTCGAGAATTACAAGAAGTTATAGTTTCGTTTAACAGTCTGTTGTGGGCCTTAAACCCGTCAAATTTCCATACAAAATTCAGTATATTGAATGTTAATAAATTGATTTTTTTTTAATATGTCCTTTACAATAAAAAAATTTGTACTTCACAGTTATAAACAACAAAAACAGAAAAAATTAAATTGTTTTCCGCTTTTTAACTGTCAGTGGCAGGGCTGTAAAATGTGGCGATTTTTTAATCCCTTTGGCGATAGAAATTTTCGTTTGGCGGTATGGCGATTCTTAAATTCACGCCAGTTTCTTACAGTAAATTCCATAAATTCTTAAACTACAGATTATATAACAATTTATTGTTCAAAAATCTTGAAAGTTGCTATGTGTATTTCAATATATTAAAATATACTACTGGAAATAATGTCAATTAAGAAAGTTCAAGTTTTTAGAAACACTAAAACTACTTTTGTGTATTTTTTCAGTCATATTCTGAAATCTATTAAGGGTGATATTATGCACTCTCTACTTTATGTACTGCTATTAAAATCAGGAAATTTTTATTTATTTTCATATTTATTATAATTAAAAATACAAAAAAAGCTAAAAGCACTAGCTGCAATGGCTATCCTCTTAGGAAATCAGGAAAAACTAAGCTCATTTAAAGAAAAATAATTTAACATCAGAACATGGCCGTTTTTAATATAAAAATCACATTTGGCAATTTTTTCTTAACAAAAATATCTGGTAGCTGTTTTGAAAGGGATTTTTTTGTTATCGATAAATTATAAAAACTTCAGTTCTTTTGAAATTAATAATGAGAATATCGTAGTGCAAAGTACACATTATTCGAAGTCTTAAATAGTTTCATTCGAATTGAAATACGCGATAACCCCCCATGTAAATAAAAACGATAACATTTTAAAGAACGTTAATTGCAAGTGTATCAAGAAAAACTTTTCATACGTATTATTTTTTGACAAAAAAAGTAACCAAAAGGAAAAAAATATTCACATCTCCACATTGCGAAAAAAAAATTACCAATTTTGGTTAGAAATAACCAAAAGCGGCAGCTCTGTTCATAGCACAATTGTGCTAACTAAAAAATCGCACACGTTCTTACTATATTTCGTTAAGTCGGCAGCTGACCAGTGACGATAACACATGTATAGCGGATGTAGTCTTCTTCTTTTTTTACTACCCAATAAACCAAAACGATAGGACAAGCATAGCGGACGAATTTGGACTTTTGATAAGTCCACCAAAAGAAAAGAAAAATTATATGCGAAAAACATTGTATGATGTAAAAATACTTTTGGCAATGTGCTTTATGTTATAGTTAATATACTTTAATTGGCCACAATTCATTTTTCAGAAAACGAAAAATTGCTTTGCGTCTCTGGGAAGGGTGTAGAATAGAGTTTCTTTTTTCTCGCACTTTTTGGATTCACGGAAAAGCGGAAAACAAAGATCATATTCTTGGGATCTCGTGATTCCCACCCACAATTTTTTATTTATTTATTTACTTAATTCTCCAATGAACCTAGTACTTCATTTACTGGTAAGTAAGCTCAAAATAATTATATCAAGTATATAACAAATTTAAGACTAAAGCTTTTAAGACGCCTTAGAGGTTATTTGTGATACCAAAAAAATCATATAATGTTAAATTCAGAGCTCAACAAAATTTGCATACACGCAAAGAAAAAAACATGGTTGTGGTAAAGATATTCTAAGAGCAACATATTAGAATAAGATTCATGATCGTTGTCAACATATTACGATTACTATTGAATCATATTATGACCAAATATAGTCCTAATATGACTTCATAATATTTTTCCCTTAATCATTATTTGTTTTTATTACATAATATTATAATTTCATGAATTCATATTATCATCATGTTAATCATAATAAGTTAAGAAGTAATCATAATATTGTTATTATGTTAATCATAATAAGTTAAGAAGTAATCATATTAATATCATGTTAATCACAATAATATGTAGATTAAATATAACACCGAAAAATATTTAAAATAGAGGAAGTGCGGGTAATGTGGTATACCTATTTGTTTTTAGATTCAAAAATTTTTAATTTTTGTCTGATTAAAATATGATTAATCTATTAACATGCTTCATATGTTTGACTCCCACAAAGCCATTTGCGAAAAATATTAAACCCACACTTTCACAGGAATATAAGAAAATATTGCAAATCTCATTAGATACGACTTTAAAAAATGTGCGGGTAATGTGGTACACCAAGTGCTGGTAATGTGGTATAGTGAACTACTTTACAAAATCATAGCATTTTCTTTAAAATTAGTCGAGTTATATATACATTTTTACTTAATTGCAAAAAAAAAAAAAAAAAAAAGCAACAACAATTCGTGTAAACAAACAACAATTTTATTAATATTTTATTTGACAGGTAATGTAGTATACTATAACAAATTAGCTGATTTAAAGTATACCACATTAGGCGCACTTGAGGATAATGCAGCTATTTATTAATTTTAAATTATTTACTACAGCTATTGAGTAATTGCATATAATGTTTACTAATTTGGTACTTCCCAATTACTTTAGTTATACACTTTTAAATGCACCTTTACAACAAAACCTTATTTGTTAACAACACCCAAAAAGCACCCAGCAGCCAATCGAATTTTTCGACACTCACACTAAGAATGACTTTCAAAAATAAAACAGATTAAAGCTTTCTTAATTTTTTGAGAGCGGCAAACCATTTAGATTGGTTTCATTACGCTTGATTTGTTTGTTTAAGAAAAAAGGCACTGTACCACATTACCAGCCTATACCATATTACCCTCACTTACTCTATATATTTATGCACGCAGTGAAAAAGTATGTTATATGACAAATTATTGTCATATTTAACCATAACTTGTTTAGAGGTAACCATAATATGGTTGTGCCTTCTTGATGGAGGACTAATTTAACCATAATATGGTTGTCGATGACAATAATATGGTTAAAATAACCATGGTATGCTTACAATTTTATTAAAAAATAGTTTTGTTGGATGTGACCATATTTAAACATGTTTTTTCTCTGGGTGTGCTTATTTACTTACTGGCAACCTAAACGTCAAACTGTTAAAGATATTTCACATCATAAACATAATATTTTTAACCTATTTTTGTCGCAGGTAGCAATTATTTATAAATTATTTTATAGAATTTCCATTCTTTTTCTCTTAAATAACACAAGACAATTGTCAATATTTTTGCACCATTTCCAAACAATATTAAAATTTTTTTAGCAGAGTATTTTATTTTGTGACACTACAATTTTTTTTATTTGTTTATTTCTTTAAACTTGGTTATTTTAATGAATATTTTTTTTATTTGTTTAACCACTGAATAACAAATAATTCGACAAGCATATGTAAAACGAACTGACACAACTGATGCAAAATTTTTTTACAAATGGCGATTACAAAATATAATTAGAGTAAAGATATTTTGCTTGCATCTTAAACATGTTATGAGTAGACGCATAGAAAGTTATCATGTTATGGCTATTAAATATCATTAAATGGTTGTGAAGAATTTAATATGTTTTCAAAGTTATCATTATTTAGTTGTTATAAAAATGATTATTTTTCAGTGAACCATACCTAGATTTATAATTGTGATAAACATTGCCAAGCTAACAGTAACTATAATATTGTTGATATTAAATAAAAATGACAATATTTTGTGAACGCCAACAATATATTGTTACAATAGTGTAGTTACCGTAACCATGCCCAGCCACATTTATTTTCTGCGTGTAGAAAGACTGATAGTATTATATTATATGTGGAAGATAATTTTTGGAAGGGTGAATAGGAACTGAAGCCTCAACATTAGGAAGTTGAAATTCTGAAACAATTACACCTTTTAACAAATTCAGAATTAAGGAGATATTCAGTTTACGGTATTGAATAACATATCGAACCTTTGCTCCAATAGAGTCATAACTCAAATTTGAATTTTCTAGCACCCTAAAATTAAATTCTTCTCTCTAGAGTTGAGTATATAAGATATTTGTATGAAATTACATAAAAATAAATAATTTGAAGAAACGATATGGCGACTAACTCCACATTATTAGCTTGTAGGCGGTACTATGTTTCACAGGGAATAAAAAAATTAAATACACTAGATGACCCGTGCGAATATTTCGCACCGTTAGTTGTCATTTTTGCAACATAAAATGAAAATAATTAATAGAAATTTTAGTAACTTCAATACATTTTATTAAAAGTATAAAAATATTAGAAATTGACATACATACATACATATGTTTAAATGCTTTTATAATACTTCTTTGAATACAATGTTAGAGGTAATGACATGATCATCGTTAACTTTTTGCCCGTACGAATCCTTAATACAAACAAAAATATCTTTAAACGTACGCAATTATATATATCTGACTTAGTAATAAACGTCATGATAGTAAATAGCGGTATTGCCAGAATGGATTTTAATACATACTGTATTATGTAGAACTGCATTACTACTAAGCGACCCTGTATTACCACACTTGAACAAAAACATATCATCATAATGACAACAGTATTATCATGCAGTTCTATATAAAATATAATTTTTATCAATGAAAATATTAATTTTTCAATTTCTAATTATTTTTCGTCATTAGTGTTAGAAATAAGCTTTAAAATGAGATATCATTGATTGAATTTGATGCGGTGGTATGGGAGATATTTGCAACCGACAAAAAAAAGTGCTTTATAAATAATATATATGATTAGCCCAAAAATCAGGTGTTTTTTAGTTTCGACCCTATTGCATCAAAGACTGGATATTGTAACGTTTTTTTCTTCTTTATAAGACGCGTTTTGGCTTTTTCCCTTTATAATAAACTATTGAGTTCTTTAAATTGCAAATCAAAAAAAGTACACACAAATATTCAATTTAACAAACTTTATTGAATTTAATTATAATGTTCATAAAATTCATAATGTATGTCTCCAGTCGGTTTGAGAACTTTCTGTTCAAATTATTTTAAACTAACTTTTATACACCAAAATCGAATGTATATCTTAAGGCATCATATATTGTACTAGAAAATTCCGTACAGTGGCTTTCATAACAGCTTAAGCTAAGACAACATAACATTATAATTTACAAGATAACTTATAACTAAAATTATAAATAATTCTTATATAAATCTAATTTTGTAACAATATTTTTTACAGTTTTACACCCTTAATAAGCGGTGGTGCATGAAGGTATTCTAAGTTTGTCATTCCATGCGAATCTATTTTAATATTTATCTAAGAAATTATATACAGTACTTTTCGTTTATAGTTACTACTGTTTTTAGTCACGTTAGCGATATAGTCTATTTTATTTTTATTTTCTGCTGTTATTAAAAAGAAAGTATTTACTTTATAGTCCATTTAACGACATAAGCACTTTTGCCTTATGTTCCATCTTTCAACTGCTAGCAAAGGCAAAAGTAAAGAAAATTATTAGCTACATTATGTAATTATTAGGCTCGAGGTCTGTGCTTAAGATATTTTATTTTATTTTCAATATTTCGCCTGCCATCGGTAAGCATCATTAGGAAATCTAACCAACAATTTTAGTAATAATACAAATACATTTATTTTATCACTGTAACAATTGTAGCATCACACGACAAAAACTTATAAAACAAAGAGTTACAATAGCCAAACAATTATCACTTTAACGTTTAACATTTAATATTGCACTAAGTGATCTAATTATTTTAATTTATTATGTACCTATAACTCTTTGACAAATTTTCTATATCGGTTCGGTAGTTCATTCTCTTTTCTTTTTCGAACATTAACAAAAATGTGTAACATTTCCAAAGTAAGTCTTTATTTATTTTTTTCGTCCTATGCTTATCCCGCGAAGCTCTATGATTGTCTGGAAGAAAGAAACCAGAGTCTCTGGCGGGAATCGAACCCGCAATCCCGGTGGTGATAGACTAACTGTCTGTGAGCATAATACGTGCATTATTTTAACCCTAGGATTACCGTCTTGGTCTGGCCAAATCAAATTTGTGTTTTGCTTGCAATATTTTTCGAATATAACAAAAAATCAAAAACACAAGGACATGAATTCTATAAATTATATGTACTGAATCGAATGAAACTGGTTTGGATTCTATTGGAGCAAATAAGAGGGGTGAAATTACATTTTTATGTAAAAGTCTATGAAATTACCCTCTTGGCCTGGCTAGACCAATTTTTTTTTTTTTGCTTGCAATTTCTTTCAAATAGGACAGAATATTAAAAAACAGAAACGTGAATTCTATAAATGATATGTTCTGAATCGAATGAATCAAGCTTGAATCAAATCAGAACACTACGGCCATTTATGTGATAAGTTCAATTAAACTAACAAACCTAAATCAAAACTCGTTTCAGCTGTGGTAGATGTGAAAAAGAAATCTCTGAAATTAAGGACCTCATTTTGGATGACTTGACTGTGGAATAAAATAATGAATTAATAAAATTGTTGAATAATACGAATTATACGAATAATATACATTTGAAAGCATACGTTTAATAAAAAATATATTTATTTACTTTTTATTTAGTTGGGGTTTTTAGCTGTTATAATTGTGGTCTGGCCATACCAGGAGGATAACTTAGTGGTAAAAAGTTACCGAGAATCCTAGGGTTAAACAATCAAGCTACAGAGAAAAACAAAGGGGCCAAAACTGAAAAGTATTGAGCAAAAATATTTGATGATTTATTTCATACTTATAGTAATATTTTTAAGACAATTAGAAGACTGCTTTTTGTATAATTATTATAAAACAAGATAGAGTTCTGTGCAAAATCTTTGATGCCCTCCACTGACAGTTAGAATATTTCAGGAGTGGGCTTTATAAGGGGTTTATGGTAAATTATAAACCGTTCTTCATAATATTTGACAGTGTGACTTTTATTCATATGTAACTAGGACGGACCAAATTTTATTACAATAGCATTATTCCTAAATGCTTTACCTGTACTAAAGTGTTTCCGAGATTAGGATTTATATCATCATCATGACATTTTTGGTATGATTTCTAGTCGTACAGAAGGAATTTGTGCGAAATCTTTTATTATTATGTGCATTTCGCCACATTTTATGTAAGTTTTTGTAACAAGTAATCATATATTAAGGTGTTGGTTTTGATTTGGATCACTCCCATTCTACTGAACCGATTTTGCTGGTTTTCAATCCCAACTTGTTTAGGATACCTAGAAACAATTTGACACCAATGTTGTTATTTTCTTTTGAGTTTTTCGAAAGTGAGTTTGTTTTCAACAGGCGGAGAGACAGATGGACATGGCTAAATCGACTTAAAATAACCCAAGTATTCAGAACATACATATGTACTTTATAAGGTCTTAGATGAATATTAAAAACGTTTCACAGGAAATGACAAGGAGGCATAAAACTTATAAAACTAAGACGCAAAATTTAAAAAGTTCAGTAAAAATACGATTCCTCATTTGTTTTGTTCTCAAATGTACGATTGCAACGGTCAATTCATATATACAGATGAAGGGCAAGCCAATTCTTTTGTTTAAGCTCTTTGTCTCTAAGGGCTAATAAATCAGAGCAAGTTAAACTCTATTTTTGGTTTAAAATGTGTTTAAGCCAACAAATCTATAAATCAGGAAACATATAAACCATCTTTAAACGCATAACATTGGGCGTTTAAACTACCAATACAAACCATATGAATTTGTCAACATTAATCGTAGTGCTGCCACATGTTACTTTTTACACTATATATAATACATGGGACACTGATTTACAACTGTTGAGTTTAAACTACATAAAAATTTAAGTTTAGTTCAACTAAACCAGCGATTAAACACTCACTGATTTATTAGCCATAAGTGTTCAAACAGAACTGCGACGAGACTACATTTTCCATAATATTTGACATAAAAATTTGTCGTAGAAAGTTGTCTTAAAATAAAATCTATTTTATTTTGATAACTTTTTTTCTAATACTCTCACATATAGACATTTATTCTCCCAACAATGTTACCATACTTTCATTAAATTTTATAAATTTTGTAAACAAAAAATCAAAAACATGAGAAAAAAATTAAAACAATAAAATGATAGAGAAGTTGAAGTTACTGCCGATGTTTTAATTATGGGCTTTAGGATTTTTGCCTGAAGTTGAAGACTCAATTCTTTTCTAAATGTTTATTTTTAAAAGCAAAATATTGAACACAAAAATCTGAAATTATGCAAATCCCCAGTTAAAAATGTGATCCAAGAGAAGCAGGTTTTATGTATGAATTCATACCTCAAATCGCTTCAAACCTGCTGATGAGATGACTGATTTTTGTATGGGGTGTTCCCGGTAACATAATAAAATTCTCCTAAAGTTCTTTTTAGGGCTAACTATATTAACATATTCATTAATGTTTTGCTTTTACTGGTTTAAAGTCCTTTTTTTCGTAAACCATAATATATTATTTATTCGCTTTAAAACCTTCTTCGTTTTCCGCACTAAAAAAGCAGTTTTTTTTTTGTAAATTTTATTCGTTAGCATTAACTGCTGTATAAGAGCTCTCTAATTGAAACGCTCGATTATGTGCTTTTTCTCTTAAGTGCTTAAAAAAACACAAATTTTTTTTACTGGGTTAGATCGTATTGTATATGTATGTACATATCGCTCATTTACTTCAGCAACGTCATAACTTAAAAAAAAATCCAGAGATGTATCTGACAATCAACTGAATTAATTTTATAAACCTAAATTGTGTAGGATCAGGTTTGTTCGACAGCAATATTTGATTTAATGTCACTCTGTACCCTGTGTCTCTCAGCCTTAAAGTATCACATGATGTATGTCACTCCACAAGCAAATGGGCCCTAATTGAAATTCCAAGTTCCATTTCGTGTCTTGTAACTCACAGTTTAGTTAATGGACTTTATTTTGCCTTACAAAGAATGTTTTAAAAAATTAATTTTTCATGCAGATTTTTATCATAATGCGGTTTAATTATTTTTATTTTACATATAAAGCGTTTTTATCTGCGTGTAGTCTAATTTTTGTATTTTATACAAAAAGAAAGTGACACAAATGGCATGTTATGTACATACATAAACTAAATAAAATAAAAAAATATTTTAAATGCTTAAAAAAAAGAGACACGTTGAAAGGTGTTATTAAGCATGTAGGAATAAAAATGCTTAAGTTGCTAATGACAAATCCTATAGTCTTATATGGGCTCTTTTGACTGTGAAAAATTATAAACCAGTACCTATGTTCTGTAACTTTGGTGAGAACTTCTCGCATGGAAAAATGTGAAACAAAATATTCCATCGTTTCTCGAAAAGTGAGAAATAAGTTTGTCTGTAACTCATGTCGAAAAATATCAAAAGAGATTACGACCTTACGTTATAAATGTAATAATATTCCACTCGAAGCCGATTAGAAATTACAGATGTCGTTGACGGCCATCAAATTTGACAAAAATTTAAAAATTTTCAACAATGGCGGCGTAAATACAACCGTCGACTATACCAAATAATGTAAAGTGCGACTTTAATGATTCTTGTTTTGAAAAATAGCTTTGGAAACATTCGTATATTTTTCAAAAATGTTAAAGGCAAAATAATTAAACAATTAAAAAATCTGACAAGAACAAAATACTTACCTATTGTGTGTTATTATTCATTGCATTTTTAAAATATATTTTAGTTTTAAATTTTATTCTCATCCCGTTTTTATTCGTGAGTTTATTTGACAGTTCAAAGCGAGAACTTTCTCACAAAAATTTTACATGGACACTTTTTCTGTAAATTGGCGAGTAATTTCCTTACGTGACAGTTATTACACGCCACAAATTTTACAGACGCAGTTATGTGAGAAAAATAGCTGTTTGTTTATATTTATGGCATTTTTGTTTAATTTCGCACATTTCAGTCGAAAAGTTTCTCGACAGTCGAAAAGTTTCTCATAGCTATATGGTAATTTCTATTAAAAAAAATTGGACCAAATTTCACTACAATACATTGCTGCTTTTGAAGTGTTAAAGAAATTTTCAAAAGAGGCTTTTTATAAAACCTATGGCAAATAAAAGACCGATCATCAACAAATTTTGGTATTATAAGTTTACCAGAAATGGAATGAATGCGTGCTGAATTTGATGACAATGCCTACACTCCGCAATCGGCTTTCTGCAAAGTTTTTATATTTTATTGCGTAAATACTACCCGTGAGCACAGAACATTTTGCTTTCTAATTTTAATAATTTTTCATAATCTTCAACAAAACCGTAACATTTGAACGTATACGAGCTTTCTAAAGGACACTTAGGCCCTAATCATATAAAACGCAGCGCGACGCGAAAGAATAACATTGAAAGCACAAACAATGTCATAAATATTTTGTAATATTGTTGTTACTTTCTGCAGAAATTAACATTGCGTTTTAAAATTTCAAATGCTCCATTGCTTGTAGCGTTGAAAATTTTAAAACGGTACATGAATTTCTGTAGAAAGCAACAACAAAATTACAAAATATTTATGACATTGTTTATGCTTTGAATGTTATTCTTTGGCGTTGCGCTGCGTTTACCATGATTATGGCCTTAAAGAAAATACGAATATTGTTGCTGCGAAATGTTTCATACAAATAGAACAAACTGAAATAGCCCAATATTTTCAAAGACAAAGAGAAGTTAGTGTTATTTTTCCATTACGATTTTCGTGGCGATGTTAGTTAGTAAAATGGAAGATTTTGAAAATTTTTTTATCGCAAAATTCAACAGCTTCCAAACTACGGAAGTAGGGGTCTGCTTTAGAGGAAGCAGGAAAAGAGTTCAAGGGGGTTAACAGTAAATTAACAAAAAAAAAAAAGATTCTTAGCGAATGTTTCTAAGAGAAATAATGTACTGAGTCAAGACATATTTAAATTCGGACCTATGTTAATTAAATTTGTCCCATGTGACCGATATCGCTTTAACCTATCAAGAAAACATTTTCATATAGGTACAAAAATCGGATCGACGTATAATAATATTAAAACAATTTACATTAAAATTAAG
This sequence comes from Pollenia amentaria, assembly GCA_943735925.1. Taxonomy (NCBI): domain Eukaryota; kingdom Metazoa; phylum Arthropoda; class Insecta; order Diptera; family Polleniidae; genus Pollenia; species Pollenia amentaria. The sequence goes on from OX031007.1 coordinate 50,523,544, forward strand.
ATTTACTAAAAAAAAATTCTTTAAAAAGATAAATCTTTTTATTGAAATTTATATCAAACATCAAATTAAATTTTGTCTGTGCTGCAGCATTTATTTCGCCCAAATTTACCATACTTTCTAATTTTTTTACCCAGTTTTTGTTTTTGTTTCTTTTTTTTTTCTTGCAAAAAATACTTATAGCGTACTGATTATTTTAAGAGTACAGCACTTTATCTTCAAGTACATGTGAATGTTTTTTTGAAGAGATTTCTGTATTTATCTAAATGCTTTCTTACATTTTGTTACTGGCAAGTATTTTTATATTCATTAAATTTTTAACCCTCTTCTTCACCTTTTTTTTTGTATGTATGTAGGTGTCAAACTTATACATAAGTTAAATATAATAAAATATTTATAAACGAGATTATCTTTAGAAAACGTATATACACAAAAGAAAGAAAAATTGTAGAAATCTTTAAGTTTAACCCTTATGCAAAGTAAATGAGAAAATAAACAAAATTATGGATTTAATTTAATGGAATTAAGATTTTAAATATTTATAACTATAAAGATTTAAATTAAGCAAGAAATACATATAAAAAGTTATAAAAAAATGTGTTGTGAAATAAATGGAAAATATAAATTTAATAATTTAAAATTTAAATAAATAAAAATCATGCATATCAAATAAATGTCTGGGCATAAAATCACACCACAATAGTGGAGAGGGATATTTTCTTTTATGCTGCTGTATGGTACTTTAAAAAAAAATTGGTCCCAGACCGACCTTTTAGTATACCGCTCAAATCAGAATCAAGCCGTAAAATGTTAGAAAAAACATGGAATTTATCGAATTTTAGTTATATTTGTAATTATTCGAAAACGAAATTTTTGACGTTGCGATACAAAAAAAAAAAGACGAGCATCGCTTCATCGTTTGCAGAAGTGATTCTGAGTCGATAGGTATAATAAAAGTTTGGTCTAGGGCCAATATATTTTCTATTTCACTATTGTGGCGTGGTTTTAATAATATTAATTTTTGGAAAACTTGTAAAGTTTTTGGAGAACTCAGGGATTTTCATTATTGAAAAATATCGTTGAAGTGCAACGCAAAATCTTAAAGCGGATGGAAATCATTATCAAAGCGAAAAAGTCACCGCTATAAGAACATTTTTCGAGTTTGGTAGAATAACAAGTAAAAGATCTATTTTTGTCCAGATCTTTGATAGGCTCCACCGTAGATAAATGAAGAGATTTTAATCAAATTTTTTTTCTTCGACCATTCTATTTATAAATAAAAATGATTTTATTTCGAGCTCGAGGTCAGTAGAGGTCAATTAATGTTATTTTTATTTATATTTCGATACTCTTTGAGTATCATCCATCATCTGGGCTTGTCTATAAATCTATATATATATTAAATCGTTTGTGCCGTGTATGTGCTCGTAAAACTTAAGAGCCGCTGAACTGATTGCCACCAAACTTGGACAATAAATAAAATTAGTCTGGAGCCAGGTTTGTCTTAAGTTTAATCCGGATAGGTGGCGCTGTTGTCGTGATATTTAAATTTTCATAATTTATGGTAGGATTTGGCTGAAATTCACAAAATATATCAATTAAGTAAAAATTATCAAAAATTATTTGCGGGAATGAAATATTTATTATTAATTAATCCCAATTTTTGAATGAAAACACTGAAATTTATTGTTGTGGGAAAGCTAGTTTCTATGCGCATTTCGCTGGTTGCTTAGGCCAGCGAAATCAGAAAACTCTTTCCATAGACTTTAGAAAAGCTAAAAATATTATACAAGTAAGACCATAAAGTGAATAAGAATTTTAAAGCACTCAGGTCTTGCATGTAACAATATCAAAGCTTCAACAAAGACACAACAATAAACCGTAAATTTTTCTTTCTTACATTCCCCTACAATTAGCTGGTAAAAGCAAAAATATGTTTTCTGATAAAATTTTGACCTGGTAGATAGCGCTGGGGTCAAGTTTTTAACAAAATTCTTCAATTTAGTCACTTCAGAAGTTATAAATATTTTTGTGTGTGTATGAATGGAACCGATATGTAGTGCTATGGCAATGCTATTTAGATATTCGTATATGCGGAGACATTTTACTTAATGTATGTATGTATTTTTCTCATGACAATTTGTTTTATGGACTTTCGAACAACAAATTGTGAAAGAATTAAGTTTCCATTAAAAAAATCAGTTAAAATTTCCGGAAAATTCAATTTCGTTTATATTAATGCCGACCCGATCTAGAGGAGGAAACATTGGCCAGAAAGTGATTCTGAGTCTATTGGGATACTAAAAGCACAATAAACTCTCTACCATTATGGTGTGGGTTTAAAAAAAACATTTGAGAATAAGACAACGTTCGCCTGGCCCAGCTAGTATACTTGTATTCTAAGAACATTTTGAACAATATTTTTATAAAACATAAGAACATATTAAACAAGAATTTTAACTGTGTAAGTGCAATGTATACAAAACACAAAGAATAACAATCATAATAAGCCACATAGAAAAAAACAACAATAAAATACATGTCAACATTTATACGTAAACTTACAAAAAAATAATTTATACTAAGCCCCGACTTTAAAATAACTGTTGTACCTTCCCAGTAAAATATTTGTGTTTTTTGAGGCACTTAAGAGAAAAGGCGCATAATCGAGCGCTTCAGTAAGAGAACTCTTATAAAGCAGTTAATGATAACGAATTAAATATCCAAAAAAGCTGCTTTTTTAGTGCTGATAACGAAGAAGGTCTTCAAGCAAAAAATAAAAATATATTATGGTATACGAAAATGATTGAAAAAGGCAAGGAAAAGCAAAACATTAATGAATATGTAAATATAGTTAGCACTTTAGGAGTGCTTTTGTCAGAAGAAGCGCTTTTTGTCAGCAGAAAAAAGTCCTCCAAACCGGGAACACCCTATACAAAAATCAAGCATCCCATCAGCAGGTTTGGAGCGATTTGGGGTATAAATTCATACACAAAACCTGCTCCTGCACATTTTTACTGGGCTTAGCTTCGACTGTTATTATTAAACTGAACTTAAGAACTAATGATTGCCAACACTTTTCCCCTTGTTTGTTTAATAATTGTAGCTTTGAGAAAATTCAATCCACGTCAATTTTAATGCGAGATTTCATCAAAATCAAAACGTTTTGATATTTTGAGATTGCATTGATATAGATTGATTGCACTGTTTGTAATGGCATAAAATTTATTTTTGTTGTTGGTATGTTAATAACGTATGGTGAATGAAATACGAACAATTATAAAATTGAGAAAAAACACATTAAAAAGAATTATTTTAAGTTCAGTAATATTTATTTTTTATGATTATAGGTAAGATAAAATTTACAGAAAAAAATTGGCTCCATTGCTATTTGCCTTCCTGGTTTTCTTTGGAATGTCCTCTGTATTAATGGTTTTCAGCTCCTTTTTTATTTTTAAAACTAAGGAATCAACATTTTTGGCTTTGTATCCGCTTTCGTATACTTTTCTTTTTAAATTAGCCCAAAAAGTTTCAATGGGTCGCAATTGTGGAACATTTGGGGGGTTAATTTCCTTTGGCACAAATTAAATTTTTTTTATCCTTCAAATTCTCTACTGTGGACTTCGCGTAATGTGAAGAAGCCAAATCCGGCCATAAAACTATTTTTTCTTTTCTGTGGTATTTTTCGATAAAATTGCTGGTACACATTTTTCTTTATAAACTTGGGCATTCACAGCTAAACCACCTTTAAAAAAACTGGTTAACTGATGCCACGTTCGCTTATGGCTAACCACAACAGAACTTTACCTGGAAACTTTGTCTTCCGTATAAATTTAGCTCTTTCAAGTGCTTTGCGACTGGAAGACTCAAAATAATATTTTGGCTGCCATTCATTGCCTTCGACGGTAAAATATGACTCATTATCCATCACGCATTTGTATACTGATGAGCAAGAAAAGTAATTGCTGCACAGTTCGCGTAATCTGCATTTAATATCCCTTTTGTTGTCTTTCAGTGGTAAATGGTGCTGTTTTTTTCTTCTTTTTCTCGACTCCCATCGATTCTAAATATTTTTTTATTGTATTTTTATCACAATTATATTTCTTACCCAATTGACGATTCTTATATAAGTTTATTGTCTTGCAGATAAACGTTTTTTTTGAAACCCATGTCTTTAAAATGGCTAAAAATTTCACTTTTGGTTTTATTTGCATTTTCTTCACAAAATTTACAAATTATTTTGCGACGGTTGAGCTCGTTTAGTGACATTTTTAAAACTAATTATTAACTTACCAGACCAATCTTAGTTTTTTTTTAATAAATATATTGCACAGTTAAATTTACCGTATATATTTTTTTGTAGCAAGTGTCATGTGACTTTTTTTAACAACAGTGTTAGACATGTTCGTATTTTATTCACCATACGTTAGCATATAAGGTCGTTTATAATTTTGTTCGCTCTTTAACAGTCGTACATTATCAAAATCAGGAAAATGTTTAATCTCAACACAGTGGGTTGTTAAGGCTGTTTTTTGAATAGATTTGCTTAAACGATGTTTTTGAACGGATTTATGTCTTGCAATTCTAGTTTATCATTTATTTTTAGTTGTTCCCACATACACTTTCTTACACGTTTCAGTTTCATTACCAATACAGGGAATTATATCTTTTATTTCACTGAATTTTTTTCAAGATTTCGTTCAGTTTTGTGCGCTATTTTAATGTTTTCTCTATCAAACTCAGCTTTGTTTGGAAAACGAGAATCTAACAACTCAAAATGATATAAAATATCTAGGTTTGTGTCTAGACAAGAAACAATGCACATTGACGAAACTTGCAAGAAAACTTTAAAAACTATCCGAGCCCTTTGGCCTATACTAAATTAACGCTCTTCGCTCAGCATACAAAATAAAAATTTAATTTTCATAAGCGTCATAAAACAAACGTTGACATATGCAAGTCCCATTTGGTATAAGGCAGCAAAAACGCATCTAAAGAAACTTAAGATCATTCAAAATAAATGCCTAAATATCATCCACAACAAACACTGGATACACTCTACTCAGCTTCTTCACAACGCAACTGGATCTGAACGAGTAGACGACTTCATAAGGAGACTCAACAACAAATATCACGAAAAAGTGGAAAACTCCTCTTATAAACTGATAAGAAAATGTAGAGAATCGGCCTAAGGAAAGCTATAAGACAAAAATCACCGAATTGAAAATAATGTGTAATGCATTGTTACTTTTGATAATGCAATTGTATACATATATATATTTACTAAATAAATTTGAAGCCCCTTTTTTTTTGTCATACGAGGGTGGATCAATAAGTCCGTGACTTCTCGTAGTTATATGAAATGCAACACTGCTCCCATCCAGTACCACCTGTTAATAGACTACTGTCAAGTTTTGAGCGAGCTCCGTCATTTACTTTTCGTTTAACAGCTGTTCAAAACATACAACCTCGTGGATTTTTTTAAAAATGGAAAAAAGTGAATTTCTGCACCATCGATTTCAATGGTAAAAAAGTGGTCTCAATGGCAAAATTACATGAATTGGGCTAGGAATTGGTACCCCATTTCCCTATTTCCTATTTCAGAACCTAAGGAAATTTAGCTCCAACGATGAAATTATTGGTCAAACAAATGCCTATTTTATGGACCTCGAAAAATCCTATTTTTTGGAAGGGATTCACAAATTGGAGAAACGTTGGATTAAGTTTATTGAGCTAAAAGGAGATTATGTTGAAAAATAATTTTTTTTTTTGTAAAAAAAAAACTGTGTTTCATTCAAAAAGTCACGGACTTATTGATCCGCCCTCGTATAAAGGGTTTTCTAATTTACCTTTACAAATTTTGGAATTTAAAATTACTCAATATCCGTGATTATAAATTAAATTCGCTGTAATATATATAGATAAATTCTCGAAAAATGTAAATATGTTAATATGTAAACAATAAGTTTAATAAAGATGAATTTTAAAATAAATGAAAAAGTTTCTGTTAAATAATTTATATATTTCAAATCTTTCGGACATTTCAAGAATATATTTTAATATTTTTTCTCATTATTTATTTATTGAATCTTCATATATTAAATATCAACTAGCAGTTATTAATCAAATCTTATCCTAATACTTTATTAAGTGCCATACAATATATTTCGTCATCACGGATTATGTTCACATACAGAGGTGTTTATCGCTCTTCTGATTGGGTGAGTGCCTCTTCGTCTTAAGGGAGTGCGGCCGCCATAATTTAAAATATTTCGCGCTAGTGAATTTGGATGCTGTGCAAGCCTTTTTAAATATTTAACTGGATATTTCGTTATCATAGTTTAAACTAATGGCACATTGAAATCCTCGCAAATATTTGAGTTTTAAACAATCCAGGGAGCAACTGTGATTATTCGAAGAAGGGGCGCCTTTGAATTTTTTCGATATTAGAGTCCCCAATTACTGAATATTGTAATGATTTATATATTTTTGGTTCTTCACTTGTTTTGATACTCTTTACCTTTGCCTTTGCTATAATTTTAATAGTTTGCTTGTTAGCTTTTTTTTGGAAAATGGTTGCCGAATATGATGGTTTGGATTTTCTTCTTATTGTTATTTTGGTGAAATTCACTAAGTTGTAACACTCTACATATTAAATTGTTGGCAGTTTTTGTTATCTAATTATATGTTTCGTAACGTTAACGTCCGAAATCGTTGAACAGGCTTTAAGTTCGTTTTTACAAAAATTTAATTTAAAATTTTCATCGATTTCCATTTCACGTGATTTCGGTTTTCAGCACATGGCCGTATCAGTATGTTCTGAATGTTTTAGGAAGGCAGGAATATCACGTTCACAGAGAAAAATATCAGTAGGTTTTTATTAATTACAAAAATTGTTTAAAAAGTATTTCAATTTAATTAATGTGATAATTGAATCAATTATTTTTTTAGTTAAAAGAAAATTAAAAATATAATTTAGATTTAATTAAAATTTTAGTTGTTTTGAAATAAATTTTTAATTAATATATTAATTAAATAACAAAAATTCTTAATTGATTTTATTATTAATAAGATTTCTTTATGACGTGCTAAATTCCCAAGTTTTATTTTTATTTCTTAATAAAGCAACTTGCCAGTTCAGTTTTTTTGCACGGGCATATGCAAATTTATTATCAAAATAATTTTAAATACTCAGGTTTTACTAATAACAATATCAAAGCTGAAAAAAAACAACAACAATAAACAGAGAGCTTATCTTTTCTTAATTGATTTTTTTGTTTAAAATAGATTTATTTATTATTTAAACAAATAAAATATTTTAATTAATAATTGTTTTCCCAAAAACAACTTTGATAATCAATTTACACATTGTTTGAAATGGCAAGTCCTTTTGATCATTTTTTTTTAATTAAAAATAAAAATAACATTTATTGGAATAAAATTCACAATTTTCAATTTTTACCATTTTTAGTAATCAATATAATCATTATGGTAATATGTGCAAAATCAACAAATTGTTTGCTTGATTCTATGAATTCGGTAGAAATTTGGTAATTAGAGAATATATTTAATTTTAATAATTGTTCTCGTTTTTGCACAAAATGTCATTAATGTTTGTTTTTACATAAATATGTTGACTAATTTAATAAATGTCAAAATATATAAGTCTAATTTAAATCTACTTTAATTTTTGAAAAGTGAACATTTTAAATAAGAACCAACAAAGTCATTTCATTACTGGTTACCAAATTTCATTTTACTTTTTCATATACAATATTATTTTATTCTATTTCACTTTATTATTTTGCCAAACAAAAAACCATTTTTATTTTATTATTCAAATCATAGAAAAATATAAACATTAAAAGTCCATTACTGTCAAAATATACTCATAACACAACTTTCGGGCATATTCATATAACCACTCAGTTCCATACAAACATACGAACTGTGTACACTCGTAAAATACTCACACTTAAATACAAATTGTCACCCAGCTACCATTTGACACATAATTTTTTCCATAATTACGAAACTCAGTCTTCTTCGAGAAATAATGATGATTTAAAATCAGTGTTCGAAAATAAACCGAACATTACATATTTTTTATTTTTTGTGTATTAGTACACAACCCTTAATATCGTTCATAACTATTTTCACGAAAGTAACAAACATTATGTAGTGTTCTGTTTTGCGTTATAAAACAGAACACTTGTAGTGATTCTGTAGAAATACATTATATTTTAATATTATTTATGAATAACCTGTGTCTGTATTGTATGCCAGTTTTGTTTTTGTTAACATTTTTTATTGGCTGTTTCTTTATACTATGTTTCCACAATGAGCAAAACAACTTGTTTTGAGCAAAACTTGTCAAAGTGTTTCCATTAAGTATAAGTAGTTTTGGTTTTCGAATTTTCGAAATTAAAAATTTTTTAGAATAGAATTACCTTTGTTTTTAATACACCGACAAACATATACATATGTACGAAATTGTACGTATATAAACGCACATCATTTACTACCTTTTTATTATATTATTTCAATATTTTACGTTGTTGCAATATAAAAAATCAGCTGGAAATTCGCATTAAACTCTTTAAAAATTCTGGTTATTTTGGTAAATATGTCACTTTTTCGAATTTGTCAATCATCAATAATGGATAACTCATGATTTTCAAAAATTTTCGATATGTTTTGGAGCAAAACTAGTTTTTGTTTGGGTTTTTCGAACATGAAAAATGTATGGGAAAACAAGTAGTAAAACACTTGTTTTACAGCAAAACTGGTTTTGTGGCCCAAAACATGTAAGTGGAAACGTACTATTAAGAACACATATGCTTGTATTTTGTTTATTTAAATCATTTTTTTTGCGTTTACCAGCCAAAAGGGCGCTGAGCATAAGTAAAACAGACGAACTTTAATCTGCTGAGCCGAACAAAATGAAACTTATGGCTTTTTACGAAGAACGAAGAACGCAAAGAAATGTTCTCATCTTTTTTTGATAGTATTTATATTGTGTACGCAGATCACAAGAAGAGAAATGTTTTTTTTTTTAATGATTATCTACACAAACACTAATGCCGTTTGTGTTTTCCATATCTCTATCGTACCGAACACTAAAGAACAGGATATAATGTTTATTTTCGAACACTACTTAAAAGTGTTCAGCCACTTGTGTGTTTAAAAAGAAGACTCACCGCTGATAAGAATTTAAGCATTTAAAGTAATTATTTAATTAATTAACAATAATAAATTAATTAACAATAATAAATTAATTAACAATAACGAAAGGTTCAAAAGTCACAAGTTACTAATAAAAAGGAATTTCGTACGATATTTTATTTTAACTTTGTTTTTATAAATGACATTTTGCGCCATTGGATAATAAGGAATTGATTGTTGTAATTTGGTGTAATATGTTTTAGAATTACATTAATCGCGGAAAAATGTCACAGGCGTGCAAAATGTAACTGTTTTTAAAAATTTTTAAAATGATGTTTCGCACAGTCAGACAGTTAAAAAAATTTTACAACCGGACAATATTTAGCTGTGTTTTGATTAAAGTGTCCAATAACTGCAAATTTAGATTTTTTTTTTTCATTATAAAAAAGAAAAATTCTAATGAAAAGTTCATATGTTAAAAAAACATAATATTTGCGAAAGTATTAAAGCCTTTTCTTTAAGAAAATACGAGCAAAAGAGTAAAAAAATTATTCTAAAAACTTTGTTTTTGTATTAAATGTATTTGTACAAAGTAAATAATTCTTTCGCACATCGGAAATAGGCAGTTAGAATATTGATAAAAAAAATATTTGTGAAAAGAAAAAATGTATTATTATAAAGTTTCATATACTGACGAATTATGTTTTTATGTATTTCAATTTAAATAATAAGAAAAATGTTTTTATAAAAAATTATTAATTCTTACTATTTTGCCCTTGTTTTAAAAAATTTTAATTAAGAAAAAAAAACTTAAGATTTTCCTCTTCAAAATATGATTTATTTCGCCATATGACAATTTTCAATTCAAAGATTCTGGTAACGTTGTATATAAATATAAAGTTGCAGCCAACTTCAGGTATAATCTACGAACGAAAAACAAAACGAATTTGTGAGTACAGCAAAGTATGTACTCCCCCGCTATGCTCTTTTCCTTTCTCTTCTATAAACTCAAGACTTTGCAAAGTAAACTTTGCTTGTCTGAAAGGGGTCTTAGAATTACATTAAGAAACAAGTAAGAACCCTACACCACATCGTCCACCGATTTTAATGAAACATATATCGTTTTAAAGGTGTTTTTTCAAGATATGCACAATATTCATATTATTTAATATTTTATGAAACAATTTTATGGAAGTAAAATATACTGCCTGTTTTTGAAAACAAAATACAAATTTTCGTTCAGAAATTTATATATTTTTTTATTGTTTCAATATTTTTTTTTTTGAATACGCAATTTAAACTTTATTTTACCTTTTGTAGCCTTTAAAAAATACACATGATAATTTTAAAATATTTTTGCTATATTCAAATGTTTTATGCTTTTATAGTAACCATAGATGGGGTTAGTGCACTAATTTTGCAGTTTCAACTCACAGTTAGTGCTAGTGCAAAATTATTGCAATCATTTTGTTGATATTGAGTGAAATTAGCAGCCTCACTAAACATGAGTAATAGTGATGCTAAAAAATTTTGCACTCAAAAAAAAAAAAAATTGTTTGATTTAATAAAAAGCAGTCATCAGTTTATTGCAACTTATTTGTTCTTCACTCATGTGGGTGCAACTTAAGCCTCTAGTACACGGAATGTAAAAAGCCACATGCGCATGGGGTTCTGACGTAATTTTGACGTCAATGCAAAGCCACAATAAACCTTGCGTGTTTTGTGATGACGTCAAAATTACGTCAGAACCACATGCGCATGTGGCTTTTTACATGCCGTGTACTATAGGCTTTAAAATTTTGCACTTACTTTACAAACAAAAAACTTATTTTTTCATGATTAAGCCATGAGATATTCCGTTATTGACAAAACTTCATGTTGTTTAATATCCTTTGCTTATGCATATAATCACGAGAAACCAAAACTATGCGCATACAAAATTACATTTTTCAAATTTTAGTGAGATTCTGTTTATATGCAGCTTTTTTGACTGCAAGTTCAAATTTTGCACTATTTGAATAGAGTGCAGATTTTTTGCATTCAATCTTCGTTTAGTGATAGTGAAAAAATTTGCAATATCACTAAATTTTTTTAGTGGTAGTTAAAAAAATAGCAATCATCACTTAAGCTGGTAAAAAATAGTGCAATCTAATATTTTTGCAGTTTTATTTAGTGCTAGTGCACTGCTGATTTAAATCAATATTTAGTGCACTACCCCCAACTATGATAGTAACAAATAAAAGGAAATATGAAAAGCCATTTGTTATTTACTTAAATGTAGGAAGCCCTTTTAAATAAGAATTGCATGTTCCATACGTGTATAAAAGGATTTATTTGAACTGTAAATGTCAAGCGGTCGAATTTCGCCCACCTGGCGATGCTAGTGAATTTAAATTCATGGTAATATTAATTTATTATTTAAACAAAAGAAACAGTGTAAGAGATTATTAATATTCAAAATTAATATGAAGAAGATTTATGTTTAAGCTTTTGCGCAGATCTTCAACAAAAAATCGTCTCTCAGCTGTCACTGAATAGCTGTCACTGAATAAATATTTCTGCGCCCTGGCCTTACATTTTTAGTATAATATTTAATAGCGCCAGTAAACAAACGGATCTGCGCGTCTCTAAAAAAATTATAAGGTATATATAGACTTCTTATTTAGCTGAAACACAGCGCAAATTATGACTTTCACAAACACTCCAAAGGTCAGTTCTTGTAGACTTATTAGAACTTTTACTTGATGTATGTGTTACCGTGTCTTCGCTTTCGGAATGTAGAGTCATGTTGATTAGCTCAATAAGACGTTTTTTACATCTATTGCCTTTGAAATTGTCTAGGTCAAGAATCGTAGATAAACAATAGATTCAATTATTCTCTAAACACTCAAATCTTTCATTCAGAGCTTATGCTACGTAATTCGCCAATTTTTTGGGAATCTGAACTATTCTGCATCTCAGTTTATTCATTCATCGTATTTTCTAATAATTTTCGAATACTGTTAACTAGCGAAATAGCTTCAAAAAATGTAGCAGTGGCTTTGCTTGTGGATTTTGTAGTCTCTTTGAAGTAACCCAAAATTTATAGCGAAATAATTTTTGTGAAAATTATTAAAATTGAGCAGAAAATTCTTAAAACGTACAATTGCGTACAGAATTTATCATTGGGAGAATGTTTTACTAATATGGTGCAAAGCAAAACGGCTGATGCTGCAGGTCCACACCAAACGTCAATGCGTTTATGAATCAGTCCAAGTAGTCGTTGTGTAAAATTGTATTGTCAAGTTACACAGCAAACGCGTAAAACACATGGCCGTATCGAAGTAGGACTACTTTCTACTTTAGATTGCGTCTCGAAAAAAAGGAAAAACGCGTGGCGTGGACCGACATCCAGCTTAAGAATTAAAAGAAACAGCTTATTATTCTGTTTGATATTTTGCTATGATACAGAACATGAACGATACGCTTGGCTGAGACCTTGATATGGTCTTGGAATGGGGTCACGCGAATAGGGTCGATTTTAATGCCCGAAAAACCCAATGTTACGTGCTGACGCATAAACGCGCGACGGATCAAGGAGCCTCATCCGTATATATGAGTGGTATAATCATTGAGGAATCAGAATCTCTTGATGTTCTGGGCATGAGAATACAATGTGATGTCCGATGGACAAAACATATATTTAGGGTGTCGAAAGAAGCATCGGTTTTTTGAAACGGTGTAAGACATACTTCACTCCATCTGATCTCCTTCCTATTTATACCACCTATATCCGACCGCGAATGGAATACAACTCTCATGTATGGGCCGGTGCTTCTATTTTGGAGCTTCTCGACCGTGTGCAGGAGAGGGCGAAGGTTCTCATTGGTGACAGTAGGGTATCCAATTCTATTGACTCCCTTGAGCACCGTCGCAATGTGGGTTGTATTTGCCTGTTTTATCGTTACTACATGGGATGTGTTCTGATGAAATTAGGGATATGGTTCCCGAAACCCGTGTGTTTGTCCGTAATATACGTTTTTCCTCAAGAGCCCAACCTTTTGTGGTAGATTGGCCGGTAAATCGTACAACGCATTACAGAGAAAATTCGTTTTTTGGCCGGACTGTTCGTATGTAGAACAACCTTCCTGCTGAAGTCTTCCCTCTCACTTTCAACATGAATAAGTTCAAATCGAATGTTCACAAGCACTACTCCCTCTATCCTCCTTCCCATAACCGTTTTTCCTATTTCCAACACAATGCATTTCATTTGTAGGGGCCATCCCCTGAGTGCTGGTTCTAACCAAAAAAAAAAAAAAAAAAAAAAAGAATAAGCATTGAAAATTAAATTTTCTATTCCAAAAAAAAAAAAAAAAAAAAAGGATTATAAAACAGTAAAACATCGCCGATACCAATTTATCGGCAAACGTGAAGTATCGCCGATATATCGGTATCGGTATTCGTTACGTTCCTAATAAATACTAAATAAATAATTTACAAAAAAGTTTCGGTACTTTTCTTGTTCTCAGATATCGCACTTGTCAACAAAAGTGTATTAAATTAAATTTTTTTTCGCTTTTTGAAAAAAAAAGAATCGACAAGAATATTAATATCTAACCGCTGTAAAATTATCGTGCTGTTTTGTCTACATTTGGTAATGAAACGGTTGGCTTAAAGATTCGTTTTCAAATGCTTTTTAATACTAAAATAAAAAGTGTTTTTCTTATACTGAACATTTTGAAATTTTGAGTTTATACAGTATTTTTGAACCAGTGCGATATACAAATACCTTTAAAAGTTTTTATTTTGGATTTGTTTATAAAATTTGTTTTTTTTTTGTATTGCATATATACGAAATATTGTTTCATACACAGGTTTAAACTGTTTAAAAAAATGGGTAATATGAATACGACGCCTAGACTGTTTTTTTTTTGATTGGATCCAAAGTTGTTTAATAATTATTTAATTCGTGCAGAGTATTCAAGAAATACCCATATCTGATAATTTTTTTCATAAAATGCTTACTGGGTTATATTTATGCAATAGCAAAAATACACGTACTTATATAGAAATACAGATAGACAGTCATCTACATTTAACTTTACTTAATTTTCTTTTTTTTTTTGGGAAAAAATTTATAAAAATAAAAAAAATTCACCAGCATATGTGACAAAAATACAATATGCAAAAATATTAACAAAATAGCAAAAAAAAAAAAAAAAAAAAAAAAACTATAACTTATATTCATATAACAATACGAGTATTATGAAGTTATTTTTATTTTATTTCGTTTCTTTTTTTTATTTTATTGCTACTCAAGTTTATGAATTCAAAACGAACGTTTACCTCATCTGTAGTAGAGCAGGAGTGTGTTTGTAATAAAATAAAATGCTATAGTACAAAAAAAAGGAGTAGCACAAAAGTATGAACACAATAAATATTTAGTAAATATAAATGAAATTCATACGTATTGTGTTTACCTATACATATATATTTTTTTAAATTTTATACAAACTTCCTAATAAAAAGATTTATGGAAAGGTATCTAAAAATAAATAGAAATGCTTAAATGGGAAATGGCAGAAAGAAGTTGTTATTAAAAATTTAGAGAAGAACAACATTTTTTTAAAACAAACTATTTAAAAATAAAATATTTTCAAAAATTTTTCTTAATTTGCTTATGAACGCAAATTAGCGTAAAACTATCTTTAAGAAACAACTTCGTTAAAAAAAATTTTTTCAGAAGCAAACTCGATCAAAATTTTTCTAAAAAATATGGCCCCAAAATTAGTTAAAAAAAACCAATTTTCTTAAAAAAAAAAAACAAATACAAATGTGCAATATTTTTAATAATAAACAAATTTGAGCAAAAATTTTTAGAAATATTTCATATAAAAAGACAATTCGTGAAAACTTTCCTAAACCAAGCAAGACATGAAGGAGGATAAAACACAGTGGGGAATTTTTGGAAAAAAAAAATTTAATTTCTAGAAGTTTATTCGTTAGCTAAAGTAACTACCAAAATTCAAAATCGAGTTTTTGTTTGATTGTTATAATTGCCATTAAACTACATGTCTTGGCAAAATTTTACACTTCTGCGATCGAAAATTATGCTTTTATTAACAAAAAACAAAGGGACGTAACTACAAATGTGGTTATTTGATAAATGCAAAACGACGTTTTTACACATTATTTGCAACAAATATAATGAAATGGTTTTCGTTTTAAATTGTTTAAAGAATTCCATGTCCGACTTATCATGTTTTTCTGACGCGAAAAAAACATCTTTAAAAAGTTTATAGTTTTTACTTTACAAAGTTTTTGGGCTCTCCTGTAAAATTATATTTTTGTTAGTTACGCCTTTTGGCATTTTAGCAAACGATATGATGAACTTAATAATACGAAATATATAAGAATCTTTCCACAGCCCCGAGAAAGGCTTGGATCAAAGCTCTTACACATATAAGAATAATTCCTGAAAATCGCTTTAACTCGTAATTTTCTAATGATACCATAAGCCCTTTCAGACAGTGATGCGGGTGGGTTTCGGTCTCAATACTTTCGGTTTTATTCGACCAATGTCAAATAGACTGGCATGCATCGATTGCGTTGATTGTGCTTTATGTTTGTTTTTCACATTATTCCGCTGTTCGCTTTTCCGGTACTAGAATTATTGTGAAATTATTGAGTCACATTTCAGTTTTGTCAAAATGAGCAGCAGAAATAAGTTGTGTTCAGCGTTACCGTTGTGCGACTTTAGTTGAAATTTGTGACCGTTTTGAAGCTCTGACACTTTTTGTGCGACTTTTCTCAACTCGACTAATTTGCAACTTCTTAAAACTTCGTGCGACTTTTTTCACCTTTTTTGTATGTGAAACACATTTTTTCTTTTAATAGACATACACTGCATAATTACAAATATTTTACTTAAAAATATCAACTTTCTTTTAAACATTCCCCGGGATATGGCAACCTCATTCGATTGATCAGGTGATTATTTTGGATCAAGGCGAATTCAACCACTTAACTATACTGAATTTGCCTTGTTTTGTATCGTATTCATTGAATTTCCTTATAAATCTAAAATAACTAGTATTTATATTTTAAGCATTTTTAAACCAAACATTTTACCTCTAAGGAAGACTGTTTGCGTGCAAGGCGGGAAAAAAATTAAATAAAAAGTCAATTTGGTATTTTGTTTAATTTTAAAAAGATTTACCTTAAAAATTCGGTAGTGAACGGTTTGGTAGTTATGTCAACAAATAACTTGATATACAAAAAAACTTGAAGGTGGCGAAAACAATGTTTAGTTAACCGTTAACAGGATTTTTACTATAAAAGTATACTCCGAAAGAATAAAGTTGCTAAAAAAGAGTAACAAACCTTAACTCTCAACCGAGATACCAACTATTATTACAAGTTAACTTAAACAAAGACATTAACTACTATATTGATCTCATATCTGAATTTAAAAATTTTAAAAATTACCTTGAGGCTTTTATTAACAAATTTAAATTGTTAGAAAGTAGCTCAAAAATGCTGAAAATTTTTGGCATACAGAAGGAAAGTTAAAAAACGCTGTACCGTTTTTATGCAACATTTTGGTTGTGTTTTCAATTACAAAAGTACAAATCCTTAACAAATAGTTAAGTGGGTGGCCATATTTTAACTGAAACAAGTAAGAAAGTAGAGTCGATCAAGCCCGATCATATCGAGCCATAACCGCAAAAAAAGCTTAAGCGACAATTTCAATTTTCGTTTTCTTTAATAAATTAATTTATTGGCAACACTTACATCATCTCTTAAAATCTCATGGTCACAGAAGGTACCGTTACGATTTTATAGCCAAAACAATTTTAGCTTAAGCGCCACTTTTCATACAAAATTTGTATGAAATATTATAAAAAAAACTCTTCTCCTGTAAAATTTTGTTTTTGTCGCTTGAGCTTTTTTTGCGGTTATGGCTGGATATGATACCCTTCACCACATTTCATAAGAACTAATTTTTGCAAGTGTACTTCTTTGGGACCTAGTTTTGAAAATGCATAGTTAATGTTGCAATATATATACATGTCATTAAAATCGGTTTCATAGTTTCTGAGAGGCAGAAATTGCACCCTATCTCCCCTCGGGGTCCTATTTAAAAAAAAAAATGCGTAGGCTATGTGTCCATACATATAAGGATCTATCTATCGGGCATGCTTTGAAAATCATTTTTCAGAACATGCTTGATTTAAAAAGGCACATGTGATGTGAAATCACGTGATTTGATTTAAAGATATTTTCAGAATAAGCCTGTTTGTTTTAAATTACATTTAAATAGGTTTGATAGTGGGCAGAAATACCCTATTCCTGAAAGCAACTTGTATAGGGGATATATGAAATTATTGACCGGTTCGCCCCATTTTTAATAGGCTTGGTCCCTGTGCCAATTAGAACCAATTTAACAATGTACTTTGCACGAAAGGTTACATGAAGAGCCAGCCGGATGTATATCGTTCGATCGATTCAGATAGAGATTCTGAGTCGATCGGTATACTTAAAAATCGGTATACTTGAAAGTCCTTAAAGGATATTAAAATGGAAATACCTAAACATTGATTATATTTTCTTACGATATAGAGACTATATATTCCAAAAATGATGAAAAGTGAAATATTCGTCGTGCCGCATCTTTGACACCCTCCGCCGGGCGTAAGAATGTTTCAGAAGTGAGCCGTTAGTTATAAACCAGTCTAAGTAAAATCTGACCTTACTGTATTTTAATTTGCTGGGCTTTTAGGCTTTTTCTAAAATTACGGTTTCGAGAATTGGTTTCTTATGAGTTTTATGGTAAATTATTGACCGATCTTAACAAGTTTTGGTTGTACCCCAGACCGAATTTTACTACAAAAGTATTTTTCGTAATGATTTAAGGCGAACTTTACTATTTTACGAGAGTAGGCTTTATATGGGGTCTATGGTAAAATTATGGGCTGATCTTGACAAAATCTTCCAATATAATTTAAAGTCTTATAGAACAAAAGAATTATTTGCTAAGAATTTAGGCGTACCAAAATGTTTTGCGAGAGTAGAATTTTTATGGGCCCATGGTAAACTTTGCACCGACTGTACGAAATTCATTTGTATAATTTAGAGTCCATAAAATCAAAGTTAGTTTATGTTTAAAGCTATTTTGTATATCTAAGATTTTTAAAAAAAAATTTTAGAGTAAAAAATATTCCATTGTGTTTGTAATTTATTCATTAAGGATTCTAAATATATACTTTGGTTTGAGCTAATGAATTGTTATTTAAACTTTATTTTTATGTTTGATTGATATTGAAAAACTTTTTAATTATTCAAATATTGGTTTATTTGATATTTATCAATTGTGTTTAATACTTTTTCCTTTAGCAAATGCTTTTATTTTTATAGTAACATAAAGAGAGCTGAACCCGGTGCGTTTCTAGTCTCCTACTAAAATAAAATTAGTAAATTTTTTATATTTTTAATGAGGCTAAAGTTCATTAGATTTAATTTTTATTAAATTATTTTTATGTGGGAACGAATTTACAACTTTAAATTAATAAAAATTTCCCTTCAAGTTGTGCTGAAAAAGGTCAACGAGAAAAAAGAAACACAAAAATTTGAAAAAAAAAGAAAAATGTACTTTGGACTTCAAGAAAAATTCTTAGCAAAAAAGTATGAAAAACAGAAGTGAGGATGAACATGTAAGTCAATTAAAATTGATAATCATTCAAAAAAACTAATTTCGATCTACGAATTTGGCTTAAAGATTGATGTCTGGCTATTGACTGCCAGCCACCTTCAATGGCGGTGAGGGTGGTAAAACGGCAAAGACCACTGAAGAAATAGTGTGGTAACTATCGAAACGTGTCCGATCAACATGTCCGTGAACGTCAAGAATAAAAAGTTGTCAATAAATTTTAATCAAATTCATGTTGTAAGATTCCTTTCTTCATAAAAATAATTTAATGTAAATTAAATCTTATGAACTTAAGCCCAATTAAAAATATGAAAATATGGATTAAAAAACATAAAACAGTTCAATAAAATTATTACAATACTAATTACACTATGCAACAAATAGGAAGTTTTTTTTTCCTTGAATAACCACAATATTTTTTGATACCACATAGTCATCTAACTACAAATTCTATGGCAAGGTTTTTTTTAAAAATTTTTTTTCTAAAAATTGAGATTTTTTAAAAGGCTGCTCCTTACATCTTATCGTAACTTTGGTACGACGTACCCGATTTTGGCATACAATCCGTCAAAACATTTTAAATTAAGCCACATTTAAGTTTCTCTTATATAATTTTTTAACTTAGCCATTATTTTTGGAGTTATTGAGGCCGAAGTGGCAAAAAAAAAATTTTTTTTTTGTTTTTTTGTAAAATTTTTGAATTCAAAAAATTCATAAAAAATTTAAATCAACAAATACTTACCAGTTTTAGCACTTAAGCTAAAAGCTGCATGTATTAGAAGTAAAATAAATTTTATTTCATGAAAATCCATGGATAGATTCCTGTTTTATTCCCGATAAAGTGCACAGTATTTTGTTTAATCCTTTATTTTTATTATTTTTTCATAAAGCTGAATGGTAGGTACCACGCCCACTTCTCCAATCTAGCTTACTTCTTGACTTTTGTTTTTAATGTTTTGTATTAATTATTGTACCAAATTTTTTAAAACCGGGTTGTTACCTCTCCCATGAGAAATTTGTATTGTATTTGTTTGGGTGGTGCCGTACCCACTTTTCCAATTGAGACAATTTTTTCCAGATGTACTGTGTTGATATCCAAGATATATGTAGAAAGTTTAAATACTTTTACTGTCACCGTTCTTCATATATATAGAAATCTGTAACGTATTTTTATGGGAGGTTAAGTTAAAAAGGGTTTTGTGCACTGTGAATCTTTATAATATAAAGGAAAACGACAGTGAGAAGTAAAGACGTAAACAATTGACAGATAGGTGTAAGATAGCTAGTAGATACTAGATAGGACAAAACTCCCACTACAGTCTCCTCATCAGAAACAACCATCATATTTCCCTGACAAATCCCAGTAGATTCGCCGGATAACATTCGTCGTGAAATCTCTCTCGTAGCCATGTCTGCCTTTGACCCTGCATCTAAGGACAGTGGCACATCACATATTCAATCGTCTCTAGCTCCTCAGCATCCTTGAACAATCTGCGGAAGTCAGGTATGGTATTGTTCCATTTACTCGTAAAAGCCCTTACAGAACAATTGCCCTTCAAGAACCCTATAAGGGTCCTTTATGGGAGGTACCACGCTCACTTTTCCAATCAAGCTTACTTTTTGGCAGTTGATGTGTATTAATAACCAAGTTGTTTGTATTTGTATATTCAAATTTTAGAACTTTAACTGTAACCGTTCCGATCATTCATAATGTCTTTGGATGGTAGGCGCCCACTCCGCCTGCTTAGAATTTTACATATATTTAAAGCCCATATTTAGCATCATTTAATCAGGAAAATTCTGTGAGTATTTCACGGAAATTAGTTTTGGAGTCTAAAGGGAACAAACATATTCATGTTCAAACGTTTACATATAAACTGTATAGTTCTGGATCTTCCTGTTGCAAAATAAAAAAAAAAATTAAATAAAATAAAAACACATAAAAATTATTTAGTGGCAGTTTTATTGCTGTGAGCCACTTTAATTGTAAGCGTCAATGCATGTTGCTTATTGAGCAAAAATATAGCAATTTATTTTAAGTTCATTTATATAAAATTATTAAAGCGTTTTCTAACAAATGTTCTAACTAGGTACAGTGGGACAAGTTCTTGAAGTGAATGCAAACATCGGCACTCGTTGCTACGAGGCTAAAAGATATTCTCCATTTTTCTTAAGTACATCATTAATAGCTGCAAAAGAGAGTGCAAAAGAAAGTACTTATTAAGTTCTGCTACAAAAAAATCAAAGCACTTAAAATTTGCTAAACTATTTTCGAAACAGACTTATCGGCTGCTTATTATTAAAATGATCAGAAATCATAGACATAAGTCGAAGAAAATTAGAGTTTTGCTTAAAATCGGTATGAATGTTAATAAAACTCATGAATGTTAATTTGACACTCTCCATAAAGAGTTAGAACTGGTAGTGTGATTTAAAGTCTTAAAACATTAAATTTAACTAAATTTCATTTAAATATCTTTAGGGCTTTCTAAGAGACCTTTGGTAAATTATAAACCAATTATCATGGAAATCGATATTTTTTTTCTTTATTTTTAGGTAAAACACTTAAAATGGAACTGGATGGTGAAATCTTGATTATTGCCCGTAAAAAAATTTTTGGACATTTACTTTTTTTTTAAATAATTTTATCCAAATGTTAGCCTCGAATATGCTGCAGGTGGTCGATATCACGCCTCTGAATTTTTTTTAATTGGGGTTATGTGAAGGCCAAGAGCCATGGATCCACAAGGATCGGGTTTGCGGATTAAACCTCAAGGGCTATAAGCTCCTATATGCCAAAGCAACAGGTAAAATTAGATCTTGTATTTTGGCTAAAAACACGCTGGATATCTTCATTCTTTCTGATTTCAGTGATGGAGACACAACTTCAGCGGCCCTAGAGATGGGCGACATATCGACCTGGATCGTATCGGGCTATATGGCGCATGACCAGGACAATGAGCCACCTAATAGGCTTGTTCGTGGCTTGGTAGCCAAAGCCGGCTCCATGGGTATCCCGGTGGTTATCTGTGCTGACGCTAATGCGCACCACATCACGTGGGGCAGCTCCAACACCACCACTAGAGGTGAGTCGCTATTTTCTTTTATCTGTAGCAGTAATCTAGAAATAGCAAACATAGGCGCGGAACCTACGTTCATTGTAGCTAATAGGCAGGAGGTTCTTGATGTGACATTGGTCAGCTCGGAACACTCCGACTTGATAAGTAACTGGGCGGTCTCAGATGACTGTTCTTTTTCGGACCACAGGTATGTTGAGTTTCAATTGGGGGTGTGTACTTTTGTGAATAGGAGGAGAACGAGGTGGGACTATCAGGCTAGTCTACTCCCTGATTCTCTGGGCTCAGTCCCTGTCATTAGTGGCGTTACGGAGACTGAAATGGCAGTGGAATTCCTATCGGGGGCACTGCGACAGGCAACGGCACTGGCCTGTAGGCCAGTGGTTAGGAAGAAGGGGGGCAAGCCACCATGGTGGAGCCCTGAGATTGCACAGTCTCGCAGAGACTGTCGTAGGTTATTCAATATGGCTAAACGTCTGGGAAACTGGGCGGATTATAAGTCGGCATTGAATAGGTTCAAGAATTTGGTTAGATCGGCGAAACGGAATGCCTGGAGGAACTTCTGCAGTGGCGTGGAAGGATCCTCTGAGACAAACCGGTTGCGCAAAATAATGGCTTCTTGCCCGGCTGTCCCTAGCTACATTCAGAAAGCTGATGGTAGCTGGACTACGAATAGTCAGGAGACGCTGGAGGTGTTAATTGACACGCACTTTCCTGGCAATTCCCTTCCAACACCACGGAAGATCAACTGCTTATCAGAGCCTGGACCAGTGTCCATTTCTCTGTGTTATGATAGGCTCAATTGGGCGATAAGGAGCTTCGACTCCTTTAAGGCTCCTGGTCCGGACGGTATTATTCCGGCCGACCTTCAAAAGAACGCGGGGCTTCTGATTCCTTGGCTGTCCGCTATCTATACGGAATGTATTAGATTCTCGTACGTTCCCATCCGATGGACTAGATGTAGGGTTGTTTTCATTCCAAAGGGGGGTAAAACATCCCACACCGGACCTAAGGACTACAGGCCAATCAGCCTGTCGTCATTTCTTCTCAAGACCCTGGAAAGGGTCATTGATATTCATCTGAGGATGTCTATTCCTAGACATTTGCTCTCTTCATCGCAGCATGCCTACACCAAGGGCAAGTCTGTGGAGACGGCGCTCCACTCACTGGTCGGCTACATTGAGAAATCCCTTGAATTTCGGGAATACTCACTTGTGGCCTTTCTGGACATTGAGGGAGCTTTCAATAATGTCAAACCCAACTCCATCTTGGAGTCGATGAGAGAGGTTGGGGTTGACGATGCAATTTGTGGATTTATTGGTAATTTACTCGATAATAGGATCATTGAATCCACGATGGGTGCTACCGATGTTTGCAGATTTGTGCACAGGGGCACCCCGCAAGGTGGGGTTCTGTCCCCTCTACTGTGGAACCTGACGGTGAACACTTTGCTGTGCCGGTTCGACAGATTGGGGATAAGAACCGTCGCGTATGCGGATGACGTGGCGGTGGCGGTCGCGGGTAAACACCTGGACACACTGTCCCATTGTATGGAATCTGCATTGCGGATTCTAAGCTCTTGGAGCATTTCCTGTGGACTTGGTGTCAATCCACGGAAAACTGAGTTGGTACTCTTTACCAGGAAGTACAAGGTTGGCAACTTTAGGCTTCCTAGGCTGAACGGCACGGAGCTGAAGCTCTCGAACAGTGCCAAATATTTGGGCGTAATTCTCGATAGCAAACTATCATGGGAACTCAACGTTCAGACGAGGGTTGATAGGGCTATGGTGGCCTTATACACCTGCAAGAGATCCTTGGGCAGGAGCTGGGGCCTGGGCCCCAAGGGTGTCGAATGGATCTTTGAAGCGGTGGTAAAACCGATTCTCTTCTATGGGGTCATAGTGTGGTGGCCTGCCATGGAAAGGGGACGGTACTGCAGGATGCTTGGGAAAGTATATAGGTTGGCTGCGCTGATGATCACGGGATCACTCCGCTCGACACCGACAAAGGCACTGTTTACTATGCTAGACTGGTTGCCGATTGATATCATGGCCGAACAACAGGCCTTGACTTCCGCTATGAGACTGGGGGCGGTGGGCCTATGGTCTTCGCGGAACTATGGTCATGCCAGGGTCACGCTTCGCGCGTCTCAGGACCTGGCGGGGCTGGACTATTGCACTCCGGAACCCTTTTTCGGTGCTTTGTTCACGGTTCATCATGGTAACTATGATGAGCTGCTCGATAACACGCGATCTTTGGAGCCGACCCTGCGGGTCTACACCGATGGTTCCAGGATGGGCGACAGAGTGGGTGGAGGTTTCTTCATCGAGGAATTGGACATCAGGGTCTCTTTTAGGCTGCCAGATGGCAGTAGTGTGCTGCAGGCGGAAATTTCTGCCATAAGGCGGGCGGCAAACTGGCTGAGGTACTATCGTATATCGAGGGATATATGTATATTTACGGACAGCAAGGCTGCCATTGCAGCTCTGGCTGGTGCCTTTACGACATCTATGTTAACAGTGGAATGCCGGATGTCTCTAAATGAGATCGCGAAACATTCCAGTGTAACGCTGGCATGGGTACCAGGACACAGTGGGCTCCTGGGCAACCATACTGCGGACAGTCTAGCCAAACAAGGCTGTCTCTTGGACGACATGTTCGTCGATGGCCTGATTGGCACTTCAATGGCCCGCTGCAGGACTCTCATCAGACGGGAATCGTACAGAAGGGCTCAGGAGAGATGGCAGGGCGAGCATACCTGTTTGATGGCCAGGACTCTATGGCCTGGCTATGACGCGGCGAGAACGCGCGTACTACTCGGTCTCGGCAGGGATCGGATAAGGACAGTGATGTCGGTCATCACGGGTCACTGGGTGATAGGGACTCATGCTAGGAGGATGGGTCTTGCGTACAATGACTACTGCAGGAGTTGTCATGATGTGGAGGAGGAGGAGACGGTGTTTCACTTCCTCTGCCAATGCCCCGGACTGGCGGGCGCTAGGTTGAGGCATTTTGGGAGACCGGAATTGCCATGTCTGGACGATTTGTCCAATGCGGGACTGAAATCGATCTACCTGTTCTGCAGGGAATCGGGGTGGTTCGAGACTGCGGTGACCTCTGGGGAATAGTCTGGTGGATACTGGCTGACCCTTGTCACTGGCTGGGGGTATCACAAAGGGACCGCTATAAGGACCCAAGTGAGTCGTCTTCGTGACGGCTACCCATTTAACCTAACCTAACCTAACCTATGTGAAGGCAAAAGTCCTCGTCGATAAACCAGCTACAACTTAACCGTAGGAAGCTAACATTATTCGGGTAATTCCCGAAATACCGGTAGCAATGCCGCAAAGAGCATTAGAAAATTAGACCTTGTTATTGCTCTTTTTAGCATTGCTTCTGGTTTCTTGGGAATAAGACAATTAATCTCAGCCTCCAACGGTTGAATTAAAGCTCGCTTGTCGACGAGGACTTTTGACTTTACATAGCCCCAATGAAAAAAATCCCAGCTAAACATGCTGGGATTTTTTAACCGTGTTACCCTTTGCGATAAAAAATTTCAAAAAAAAGTACTTTCACTTTATCGGGAATAAAACAAGAATTTATCCATGGATTTTAATGAAACAAAATTTATTTTATTTCTAATTTATTTCATTGTCCTCTTCAGACTTGGGTACAAATATTTTTACCTTAACTTTTTACAAGTTTTAAAAACTAGCGACGCACGAGGCTTTGTCCCATAGACAAAAAAAAAAAAAAAAAATAGTCTCAAAATGGTATAAAAGATATATGGATCGATAGATAACAACACAGCTCATATAAATTTTTTGGAATTGATTTCGTGTGGCTCTCCTAGACTCCACCAGGGGTCGCTAAAGCCAGTCAAATTTCAGAAAGAATTAATGAATAAAAAAATTAATTGAATTGCTTCAAGAAAATAATTCTTAAAAATTATTTTTTTTAAAAAAGAGTTTTAGCTGTTGTTTTTTGAGTTTCTTGGTATGTTCAAAATTTGGCAATTATAACATTTTTATTAAAAATATTAACTAAAGTTAGTTTTTATTGTTCAAAAAATATAATTTTTTCCAAAAAAATCCAAAAATTACAAAAGTTTGTTTGAACTTTAAAAAAAAATCATATACAATCAGACATTTTGTTATTTCGATTTTTATAAGCAAATAGTGTTCTAAAAAGAGCCTTGAAAAGATTTGTGACGGTTTTTTGCCGCAACTTAACAAAAAATGCATTTTAAAATAGGTCTAATTTCACAATTTTTTCTTAAATGTTTTGTATTATAGAGCTATAATGTTTAAGTAAAGTTACAAGCTATGTGAAAAGCATTAAAATCCTAAATTTTATTAAAGAAATACTAAAAAGGTATCACATGGAAGTCAAATAGTGCACCATATCCTTAACCCGAGTGCGCTAAAATTATGTCATTTTCAGCAGGATGAGGTTTTGTGGTACATCAATCTCAATAAGTTTTTAAGTTTATAGACAAAAAAAAAAATTGTAAAAAATGTTTCACATTTATTTAACCTACATATGTATATTATTTGGTTTTATTTATTTTTATTAAAAGAAAAATCCACCACTTATTGACGATATCATGTTTATAAATATAGCCAAGTAATGGCATTAAAATATGTTT
Source organism: Pollenia amentaria (assembly GCA_943735925.1). Lineage (NCBI taxonomy): Eukaryota > Metazoa > Arthropoda > Insecta > Diptera > Polleniidae > Pollenia > Pollenia amentaria. The sequence continues at coordinate 50,550,119 of OX031007.1, forward strand.
TCATATTTTACAAAAGTGCTTCACGGGAAAACGCATACAATTTTTAATTTTTAGAAATTTTTTTAGAATTTCTTCGCATTCCTCTATGGGAGCTAGGACCATTAATGGACCACCATAAAAATTGGGAAGTACCTTTGCTTTTATATAAAACTTGTTTTTGTTCAAATTTATTAAAATGCGATTAATTATTAGTCAGTTATATTCGTTAAAGTCCAACTCCGGGAGGACATTTGTACGGAGGCTAGGTGAAATCATGAACCGATTATAACCAAATTTAGAATGGGTTGTCCTTGGACCCAAAGAGTACAGTGCACCAAATATCATGTTAAAAGTTGCGACCTGTACTTTGATTAAACAACTTTAATGGACAGACGGACGGACAAATAGATTGAGACGGAAAGATTGACGGACGGACAAAGCTTATTTAATTCAAAAAAATACTTAGTAAATACAAATAAATATACAAAGTTTAATTACAATCAGATAATTTTTGCAAAAGTTATAGAGTTTTTATTATTAAGGATATATGGCAGGACCTAGAGTCCTTGCTGTAATCACTACTAAAATTAACAGAAAGATTGTAAGCTAATTATGTATAACAAATACGGATTTTCATGATTTTTAGATGAATTATGCAGCCAATATTAAAAATTATATTTTTGGCATATATGGGAGTTAGGCGAGTCCTTGGTTTCTTAACTAAGATAATTTATATCGGCAAACCAAATTTCAAAAGTCTACAACAACTCCTTCTATTTTTGTCCCATCATTATATGGGGACAAAGCACTGTGCGACTTCTTGTCATCACTAGCAATCATTTTATTACTTGCTTTAAGCTACTGGGCCTTAAAAAATATCAATAGATGGTGGTGCTTAGAAGTTTTAGCCACCATTTTTGCATTTGAATTTTACAGTTTGAAAAAAACCATACTATTTGTTCCTCACTTACATATCGTTAAGACCTGAAGTACACATATATGCACCTCCTTTTTCTACCAGTTTAAATAAAAAATTTTAAAATAATAAAAACCGAAGTTTTAATAACACCTCACAAAATCAAAAAAAAAAAAGTTAAAAAACCTTTTACACAATTGGTTCACGCTCAGGTCTTAAGAGGTTATCATTTCCATGACATGGAATTTTGTAAATAATGTTCGACATATCCCATTTTTAATTCTATCTTTTGACTTGCTGAATAAACTATTTAATGTGTTGTAACCTTTTTATGCTACTTTCTATTTGGTAGTACCAAAGATCATTGATTTTTTAATTATTTCTAATATGTTAAATAAAGGGTGGGTCATTTAAAATTTTAAATTTAAGCTACCGATTTCTCTGACTTTGAAAGGTAAAATAACATTCAATTTTATTTTAATTTTCAGGTATATGTTGGACATTTGCAAAATGGACGCTTTACACTCGAGCAAAGTTGGGAAATATTAAAAACTTTCTTTCAAAGTAGTGAGTCTTTAACGCAAACTGTAATAAATTATCGTGAAAAATTTTCGAGAAGAGATCGGTCTTCAGTTCAGTTTGTGCGGCAATTTGTGGAGCGAGTTCATGAAAATAAATACCTTGTACGTTCTCGTCCAGTGCGTTCAATCAAAAACATTGTTGTTCTCCAAGAACATCTATCAACTCGTCATCGTTCTCAACTGAACAATTCTCGCACGTCTTTGTGACAAATTTTGCATAGAGACCTCGGTGATACAAAGGCTTACAAAGTTCAGTTGGTCTAACAACCGAAGCCTCATTACCATCCGATGCGTTTTCGCTTCATTCAATGGGGAAAATATTGTTTGACTGAAGATGAAGAATTTTACCGAAAAATCGTGTTTTCAGATGCAGCTCATGTTAATCTCGGTGGCTATGTTAAAAATTGTTGCATATGGGGTTCAGAGAGCCCAAACATGAATTTTGAGAATACAATGCATCGACAACGAGTTACACCCAAATTTCCAAAAATTCAAGAGAATGACATGGACGATATTTGGTTTCAACAAGACGGGGCCATAGGCCACACAGACAATGCAACCATCGATATTTTACTCACTGTTTTTGAAAATCGAATAATCAGCCGAAATGTTGATGTCAATTGGCCGCCTTGCAGCTTTGATTTGATCCCTTTGGATTATTTTCTGTGGGCAGCCATTAAGGATAAATGTTACAAAAATCATCCAGAGACAATTGAAGCGTTGAAACATAAAATCGAAGTTGCCATTGAAGATATTCGAGCCGAAACAATCCAAAATGTACTGAAGAATGGGGTTGATCAGATGAGGTAATGCCGAGCCAGTCGTGGTAGTCATATGAATTCAACCTTTCCAATAAAACCAAAAATTTGAAAAAATAATCAGCATTTAAAATTTTAAATGGCCCTTCCTGTATAATATTTGAGAATGATTTGTATATTTATGTATGTTTCTATTTTAATTTTTGTACTAATATTACTTCTATCTTTATATTGATTAATTAATTTATAAATTAGTTCCCTTGGAAAACTGTTCTTCACCATTGTATATTCCTATTTTTAATGTTGTTCTTCCTGTGAAAAATGTTGTCACTAATCTTTAGTACTCTATCAATTAAATTTCTAACAGTATTTATAATAATCTGTTTACTATGCTTAGAAAAATAGTTTATAAAACTTCCCCATCTCTACCACTGTTCAGAATATCAGCAAAGTTTTTTTTCGATATATTTTCTAGTTTATTTGTTATTTTCAATAATATTTGCATTTAAAAGTTTAAAACCCAAAATGTATGTGTCTGGGTGCATGAGGAAAATATTTATATTTTAAGGTGTTATGTTTGTGTAAGTGTAGTTGTAGGCAGGTGGAAAGACAGATGCACTAAAATACATAAAATAAATGAAAAGTTTGTTATGAAATAGTATGTGAAAATATACAAATAGGTTGTGAGATAAATTTAGGGACTTCAGGAAAACTTTATGTAAAAAATACCCAAAAAAAAAAAAAAAAATAGAGATAAAATTCTCTGTCAAATGTTAAATAATAATACAAATTTATCAGAGATTAAAGGAAATTTAATTATTTTTTAGGAAAATGTTTTCTCAAATTTAAGATCCATTTCCCCACACTTTTGCCTAAACATATAGTTTATAAATGTATAAATATTTTAGCAACATATTGCATATAATATTCTGTAAATGTTTTAGTAGTGTTTTTTTTTTGTATTTTTTGTATTCCAGAAATTTTTTTGTTGTGTCAATAAAATTTTAGCATTTATGATTTGTACGTTTTATGTTTTACTGGTCAGCAACACTGGACTAAAAGTAGCAAAAATAAGTTAAACTATTTGTAACACATTGTTTAAGGCTAATAAATTATTTACTTAAAGCAGCATAGAGCAAAAAAGTCAGCCTTGTGGTGATCAATGCTAGAAAACAGTCCTTTTTTCATATTATTGCACTTACGATGTTGATCGCCTAATAAATTATACAAGGGGGCGAATATCGGCATCCCATATCGATCGAAATTTCCATATAACATCGGTTTTGTTTTTGTCAAAAATGTATGGAAATAGATTTTATTTTACGTTAGAAGCGTTAAAAGAACTGTATTGAAAGTCAAAACTTAAAATCCGCAGATGAGATTTTAAGAATTTGGGAGAGTATCGCTTGTTTTTTTTTACAGCTTTGTACATTCAGTAAAGTTAATATAAAATAGAGGTAATAGCTAATGTGCCACTATATCCAAAGCCAACATTGAGACTAGAATTGTGCTATAATAAAAACTATATGATAACCAGTGCTGCCACGACTAATAGAACTTTTACAACCAACATTTTTGAAAAAGCTACCAAATGTGGAAAAATATAACCAAATAATCAGCCATGTCACAGAGTACAATTCCGTTCGGAAACGGAATTCATTCCGTATTTTGGTGCTTCAGAAAATTACGAAAAAACTTTGCGGAATGAAACCATTTTTGTTTTCATGAACGGTATGGGAGTTTTCTGTATCTCAAAGACCAAAAAACTATCAAAATATACTTTCTATCAATAAACAAATATGTTTTCTTCAATTCCGAACGGAATCATTCCGAACGGAATTGTACTCTGTGACATGGCTGTATAAATGCCTCTTTCTAATTGAGAAAAACGTTAAAATTTATTTTAAGTTACGATATAATACAAAGGTTATTTTCACTTTATTGGAAAAAATTAATTACAAATTAAGAAAACAAAACAAGAATTATAGTTCTTGGTAAAATGGAAAAAAATAACGAGAAATATAATTTAAAAGGTTTTATTTATTTGAGACCTTTTTAATAAAAAATATTTTTATTTTATAAGAGTTACCCGTCAAATTTCCATACAAAATTCAGTATATTGAACGTTTATAAATTGAATTTTTTTTAATATGTTCTTTACAACAAGCGAAATTTGTACTTCACAGTTATTAATAACAAAAAAGAAAAATTTAATAATTATCCGTTTTTTAACTGTCAGTGGTAGGGCTGTAAAATGTGGTAATTTTTTATGCTTTTGGCTATGAAAATTTTCTTTTGGCGATATGGCGATTGTTTTAGCGAAATTGGAAACTGTTGGCGGTAGGCGGAATGCATTTTTTTTTAAATATTTTTTATTTTACATATCTTTAAAAAATATTATAAAAATGGGTGTTACTTGTTTCTCTTGTTTGTAAATTGTATTTTTTATTTATAATTATTACTTTTTCAAAATTGTTCTATTTAAAATATTTTATGATATTATGGCGAATTAATATTATGTCGACAATAAACAAATTCGTATTTCAGACCGTACATTCAATAGACAAGAAGTATATGACTGACAGTCAAAGGTTTTTTTATAAAATAAAAATATTGCCAAATCATTATCTTAAATTAACGCAATTTTCTTGCAGTAAATTTCATAAATTCTAAAATTATACAGCCATGTCACAGAGTACAATTCCGTTCGGAACCAAAGAAAACATATTTGTTTATTGATAGAAAATATATTTTGATCGTTTTTTGGCCTTTAAGTTACGGAATGGGTGTTCCGTTCATTAAAATAAAAATAGTTTCATTCAACTCACAAAAATACGGATTGAATTCCGTTTCCGAACGGAATTGTACAGTGTGACATGGCTTAGAGATTATATATCAATTTATTTTTCAAAAATCTTTAAAATTTCTATGTGTATTTCAATATATTAAAATATACTACTAGAAATAATGTAAATTTAGAACATTTTAATTATATTAAAGTTTTTAGAAACACTACAACTACTTTTGTGTACTTTTTAAGTCATGTTCTGATATCGATTCCGCATGATATGGAATTTCTACTTTAAGTACCACTTATCTTGACCACTATTAAAATCAGGAAAAACGCTCGTTAAAAAAAAATTAATTGAGAGTTTTCATCGATTAAAACTTCATTTCTTATATAAAAATCACATCTGGCAATTTTTTCTTAATAAAAATCTTAAAAAATATCCGGTAGCTGTTTTGAAAGCGAAAAAATCCAAGTGTATCAAGATAAACACTTCCATACGTATTTTTATGAAAATAAAAATTTATAAAATTGCAAAAAGTAAAATAATCATTTTTAACAATTCAAGCGCATTTTGTTTAAATCACAACTTTAACAAATGTTGAAAGTCGCTGTAAACGATCAGTTTTCACCAAAAAAAGCCACATCTCCAAGCGCCAAAAAAGTAGTAGGTGGCAACTAGAAATTTTCGGAATTTACTTCAGTAGACACAGAAAAAGTGTTTTATCAATTAAAAAAATGGTTTAAAAATTGAATCAATTGTTTTTTTAGTTGAAAGAAAATTTAAAATTTAATTTTGATTTAATTAACATTTTAGTTGTTTTCAAATAAATTTTCAATTAAAATTTTAATTAAATAACAAAAAATCTGAATTCACTTTTTTCGTTTAAAATAAAATAATTTAAACATGTAGAATTGTTATTGGGAATTGTCAATATTTAATTAAATAAATTAACACATTGTTTGAAAAGGCAAAGTTTTTAAATCATTTTTTTAATTAAAATTAAAAATATCATTTATTCAAAAATTCTTTCAAAATGTAAAATTTTTAGTATACAATATAATTATTTTGGTAATAGGTGCAAAATCAACAAATTTTTGGCTTGATATTATGAATTTGGAATAAATTTGGTGATTTTAGAAAATTAATAATAATTTTTTCCGTTGAGAGGGTATTTAGCCAATTTTCATTGTTAAAAGTATTTGAGAAACAAATTACATTTAGCAAAGGTCAGTTCGATTTTTCGAATTGGGTAAATATTTTTACCATAACAACAACATATATTTTTTATCTTTTTTTTTGGACTTGGACTCAAAAGGTTGGGTAAATGTTGTCATGATAATGATTACCTTCAAAATATTTAAAACTAAGAGGTACAAGTGATTCCTATGAGATGAACAATAATTAATTTAATTCTTAATTTTTTAAATGCTAAAAAAATATTTAATTTTCGTTTATTTTAAAGATACAAATTGATCTTAATTTATTTCATTGTAAAAAACTTTTAACGAACTATTTTTATTTTGTTATTGAATTTTAATGTGTTTTTATTTAAAAAAAAATGTTAGCCATTTTTAAGAGAATTTGTATCCATTTTTCCGTAAATCAGCCCTGTTCTGAAAATCACTTTTATTCAAATCACGTGATTTCAAATCACATGTGCCTTTAAAAATCACACGTGTGATATTTTTGTGTTCCGTTTTTCGTGTGTTTCGGTGTGATTTTCAATTGCCGAAGGCACACCGAGAAACAAAAACGAAATGATTTTCAGAACACCACAAAATCACACGTTTGATTTTAAAAAGAACGTGATTTGAAATCACGTGATTTTCAGAAAAGGCCCGAATGTTGCCATTTTTGGCAACACTGCTAGGGATCAAGTATTATAGATCCATGACGGAGATTTTAGTTTGACTGTATTTGAGGTACGATTGCAACTGAAGATAAGTTAAAATTAGAGCCGTAATCGACGATAGAATTATTATTATATAATGATCATAGATGTTGCTAATAGGGAGTTACAAATTGAGCGACGATTGAGACTAAATGTGGCTTATAAATAGAGTTGCGCTTGATATAAATTTAAATTATAAAAACTTTAAAGCTGAGCCATCAATATTGGTTTGATTAATGCTAAATTAGAATTATTAAAAAATCCATGAGGATTGTTATATTTAAACTATAAATAGCGCTATGAATAAGCTGAAGTTTGAATCAAAAAGAGCAAAAACTACGACTTAAGTTTCACTATAAATAGAGCCATGATTGGCCTAAAATGGCTGTCAAAAAGATCAAAGCAAAAGACTAAAGTTTGACTTTAAATAGAGCCAAGACTAAAACTGAATTTAGATTTGATTTCTAAATAAGATAAAATCTGAAGATGAGTTTAAATAAGAATCACACTTTTAAATAACAAAAACTCTAAACATAAAAATGGCCTCGACTGAAGCTTAAGTTAAATTATAAATTTGACCACAATAAGGCCTAAAATAAAGCTTTCAATAGTGTCACTCACGTTTGAGTCAAAATCGAAACTATTGAAATAATAGCAATTAAATCTTACGCTCTTCTCTTAATTAAACTGGCACAATCCACGATTGCGACCAAAAAAAGGACTGAAAAAGGAGCTTCGAATAAAGCCAAAGTTGCTTCTTAAATGAATAAACAATTCAAATAATAAAGCGATTAGTGCTGATTCAAAAAAGTTTGGTTAAGCTGAACAGGTTTTCTTAAATTCTCTTTTGTACCTGCGTGTACCCTCATACGCAATTTCTTTGTGTCGTGCATTTTCTTGATCTTTGTCTTTAGGTTTAACTAAAAAGGCATGTAACAAATACAAAAACAAATGAAAAATAAAGAGTACGGTCAATTATGTGCTATTAACCATTCTCTTTACTCCACTCTCCCCAAATCTCAAGACTTCACGAGAAAAACTTGATGTGTATGAACCAGCATTTTTAAAAAGATCTACAATTAAGGCTAAAACAACTATAAAGTCTTAGTTTGGACCATATATAAAACATAAATCAAAGCCAAAAAAGAGACATATAAAGGGTGACTTAGACTTTCAACAGAGCTACGATGGAAGTTTAATTAACAAAAAAAAACCCTTAAGGCTAAAATTGGTCATTTAACAGAGCCATAACTGTGAATAAAAGTTTAAATCCAGAAGGAGTGACTATAAAGCCGAAAGTTTGAAAACATATTTATTATTAAAACAGAGCTACAATTAAGGCTAAATTTGGACTTTAAACAGAACCATGAGGGTAAAGTTTTACCAAAGTAAGGCCCGTTTTTACAACTTACCGAGTGCTAAAGGTAGGATTTTACAGGGCGTATAAAACGCGATCCATTATTTCAAATTTACTTTAACCTAAAGGAATATTCATCCTACCTGGTAGGTTAAAGTTAAGTTATTATAATGTAACAATTTTTATACGAGCGATAAAACCCTTCCTTTAGCTATCGGTCAGTTGTGAAAACGGGGGTAAGAGTAACAATTGGACTATCACAAGAGCTACGACTGAAGTTTATTGAGGTTTAAATAATAACGCTATTGAAGTATAAAACAGAGTTATGGCTTAGGCTAGAGCCTATATATAAATACAACCACACTTATCATAGTGTTAACAGACTCGAAAATGTACATTATATTATACTCTACTTAAGTGTTCTGTGTGGTAGAAATATGGAAAACACAAACAAATAATGTTTGTATAGAAAATACCTTAAAAAACATTTCTCTGTTTGTGATCTTCGAACACAATAAGAATACTATACTAAGCCAAATCAACATGAAGACAAGGACATTTTATTGCTTTCTGTTTTTCGTAAAAAGCACAAACTTCGTTGTGTTCGGATTAGCACATTAATGTTCTTCGTGCCAGAGCCATTTTTGCTGGTAAAGACAACAAGAAATGTTTACAAAAACAAAACATGAACACAATACACACAATGACTATTCATGCTGTGGTCGTAAAATTGCCGTGCAACAACAACAATACTAGTGAGAAGCCTTTCTAAAATTTGTTGTTTGCTCATGCCTTCATAAAAAAACACTTTAGAACATTAAAATATAATGTGGGTGTACATAACCACTACAACTGTACGGTTTTTTTTTTAACGAAAAACTAACACTACATAATGTGTGTTACTTTCGTTATGTTACTAAAGTTATGAACGGTATTAAGGATTGTTTGCTAATACACAAACCCTAAAAAATAGATATCGTTTATAGGTGTTTGAACCGTAAGCTAAAAAAAAATCAGCTTATTTCCGAATACTGCTCAGATTGATAATAGAGGTGAACTATAATAAAATTCAGAATCGGAATTGAATACTAACTCTAAATAGATAAGCCTTTGAGACTTAATGAGGAGGTTCTTTTCAAAATATGACTTTTCCATTTTTTGTGTTTTTGCACAATTTGAAAAACTGTTTTTTTGGAATGTAATTTTGAACTGAAATAATCAACTTGTGACCAAATCAGACCTTTTTTTTTGTGTAATTATAGTGTTTTTCCCCAATTTTATTTCCGCAGATCTTTCATTTCAATGTTACCAAATATATCAAAATTAAAAACCATTTCTGTCGAAAGTGACGCTATCAAGTTTGGAAAGAACCTTCTTAATTATGGACCTTTAACAGATCTTAGATTGAATTGAATTTTATGCTTCAAAAAACCAAATGAGGTCATCTATACCGTTGAGCTTAGAACAATAATAAGGTCTATTTTTTGAACAATAAAAGAGAATTCGACACAAAAACTTTTTATTAAAACAAAACAAAAAATCTTTCCTAAATAAACTAACTTTATTTCCTTTTCCTGTAGCTTTCATTTTATTCTACCAAACTTCCAACTTTACTTTTCTTTTCTAATATTTAGTTGTACAAATTAAATAACAAAAAAGATTCAAAAATTCACTAACCGGAAATGACATTTTCAAATATGCTTTTGTAATACTAAAATGTTTATAAAGTTACCATTTATAAACTGTCGGATTTATTTAAATAAAAAACAAAAAAAAAAAATTTATTAAGTTTTATTTAATTTTTGCTAATTTTCTGCTACAACACGTGCACACAAAATTGTTTTTAATGATTAATTTAAAATTTATGTATTTCTAACAAAAGAAAAAACAATTCTATATGTATGTAAGAACTTAATAAAGTAAATGAAGCAATAAAATTTGAAAGACACTAAATATTTTATTAGTATTTCAAATATATATGTAAAGGGTGATTCATCGTGAGGTTTGATTTTCAATATGCTTTTTTTTAAAGATCAACGCGTAACTCATATCAAACTGATTTGTAATTTTTGTTCAATATCGTTTGGCCAGTTATAATGCAAGGATTCACACTTACGAAAATTAGCGCTCTGCGAGTAATGTTTATCATTCGAACTTACGGTGCGCATAAGCCACCTACTGAAACTACTATTGCCAACACCATTCGCAAATTTGAATCACAGTTTACATTAGAGGATGATACTCGACCGGTTACACCACATCCAGCACGTAGTGAAGTGAGTATAGCCGCTTGTGCAAGAATTGAAGCTCGGTGACGTAAGTTTGCGTCTTATTTTCAGTGAATGGACTCTGGAAAAACTGAACTGAAAAACTGAAGATCTTGCGCGATTACCCCTTTGGACTATTTTCTCGGAGATATGTAAAGTCTGAGGTCTTCAGAAATAAGCCGCCTCTGAATAACAACTTGGAAACCAAAATTACTCGTGTTATTCGCGAGACACCAGTCGCCATGCTTAAACGAGTCGCCAACAAGTGGACCTTCCGAATGGACTACCTCAGACGTAGTCATGGCCGACATCTACATGCTATCATTTTCGAACAGTAAATGTCATAAATTGTTCTTTCAACCGAAAATAAAAATTTTAAGTTCACTTTCAAATTTATGTGTTTTATTTTACATTATAAAACAAACCTCACGTTGAATCACCCGATACATAAGATATTAATGTTTCAACTGGGATTAAAATTAAACATTTTTATTAGCTGTTTTTGTTTGGCTGTAGGTCCACGTAAATAAAAAAAATAAAAAATAAAAATTCGTGATATTTTCGTTTTTTATATTTTTATTCTTTTCCCAATATTTCGGTAAGCATCGCTAACCATCTTCAGGGGTCTGAATAAATAAATACAATAATAATTATTATTAACATTAAACAAAAAACAAAACATAATATTACAAAGATAATTACATGTAAACAATTAAAAATATAATAAACACAAAACTTCACAATAACACTTGTGCCACTTCTTATTAGATTTTATTAACTAAATCTATTTTGTCGATCGTCTGTTTTTGTTTATTAATTGTCTGTATATGTGTGCACAATTTTCTGTGTCTTGTCGGTAATTCAGACGAAGCTGTGGATTGACGTCAATAATATGTAGCATCTCTAATGTAAATCTCCTCGAATAATTCCTCTCTTCATGTAATATTTTTACTCCTTCAAAATGTGATTTGTGATTTTTCAACGTACAGTGGGCTGCTAGTGCAGTTTTTTGTTCAATAGGTTTGTCAATAGCTTTATGGTCAGATTTGTGCGAAGATATTCTTGTCTTAAGTTTTGTTTTTGTCGTCCCACCGTATACTTTATCGCATATATTGAGCCCGTCACCACTACAGGGAATTTTATATATCACATTTGACTTGTCTTCCTTTTTAATTTTTGATTTTGTCTTACTAAATAACTGATTCACAGTGTTGTCCGTTCTAAATGCTAGTTCAAATTTTTCTTCGTCATAAATATCTGAGTTTTTCCGTCTTTCCGAGAGTCCAGAAACATATGATATGCTTTTATATCTTTTTGGTTCTCTTATCACCTGTTGTCTGTTGTTTTTTGCACGTTTTATAAGATTTTTAATTGTTATTATTGGGAAGTCATTCATGGTTAAAATATTCGTTATTTTTGTTATATTGTTTTCATGGAATTCCGTGTCACCGTGTCGTATGAAATTCGATGCTGTATTTATAATAATTCTTCTGGGATGCTTAGTGAAGAAGTTTGATTGGTTGATTTATAGAGAGCTTAAGCTGCTCGATTGTGTGGGCAGATAATTTGGAGATAGATCTGTGGTATCAAGGGCAACCACGCAAACTTCTGTAACAACGCTTCTCTTGAATCTTTGGGTTAAGGTTGAGGGTTGATTTACCATGAACTCAATGGTATTCTAAAAGAGATGCGTTGAATAATTATAATTGCTCCAAGCAAATTACAATTATTTGGGTTGCGTATTTGGTAAAAGAAAAGAAACCAAATAAATTAGAGAAATTCAATATTTATTTTGGGTTGAGGGCTGATGCTCACCTTTGGGTTGTTGATTACAATTTTAAATTAAATTTAGGTTATTTTCTGCATGTAAACTTAAACTGGACACAATTTATTTTAGACTTTAAATTACAAGTTTCAAGAGTAAAATACAATTTGAGGTTCAGATTAATTCAAGTAAGTTGCTAATTCAACGATCAGAAAAGAAGTGACTTAAAACTGCAGTACTTAAGTATCGTCTAACCTTAATAATAATAATTCAATAAATTGCAATATGCATCTTTGTCGCAACGGTTTCAACTTAACATTTCAACAAGTACTTTTAAATACAACAGTTCAAGTTGAAGTAATGTTATAGAAATGTAGATGCTATGTTAGTTATTTCTTGTAACGTATAATTATATTTAAATTTTATAGTAAAATAAATGAATGATTTGTAAGTCCTGTTTTATTGTTATGGTCCAAACCGAGTTTGGACATGGCGCCGGCCTTGCAATGCTGCAATTAGTTTGGTGCGTCTGAAACGCAAAGTACTTGTGCCAATGATCGTATAGCCTCAGACAAGATTTTGGTGTTTGGTGGTGTTGGCTGATTTTGTTGGTTAGACGATAACGAACGTCTGCGTCGCAGATCTTTAGTAGTTAATCGTTGTGGCCTGTTGTTACGCTGTTGACCAACATGTAGGAGCGTGTGATGAAGGGCATCGCATCTTTTGCACGTTTCCCAGGAAGTGCACGCACGAATGGTGTGGCTACGGGCCAAACAGTTGAGGCAATACTTATGCGTTTCGACAACGCGTCTACGTCGTCTGACCTCCATGGTTAAGTATTTACGGCAAAATTTAAGTGGATGGTACTTCCTGCAGACTAGGCACTGATGAATATCAGGATTACGATGCGGCTGTCGACGCCGTCTTTGGACACTGGCCTTGCGACGATTGTTGTAGCGGTGACTCATGATGATTGTTGTTTCTGACCTGGTGGGAAAGAAAGTAATTTAGAACTTATACGATACGAATGATAGGTATAATGAATTTAACAGGTATTGGGAGATAGGGATTAGGAAGTTATTGATAATGAGATTTCGTATGTGTAATATGTGTAGATATATAAATGAACAATTTTAAAGTTTGTGATACTTAAGCATATGTGAGTAAAGAATTACGCAGGATCTTCATTAAGAAAAGGGAGATAGCAAAGTTTTACTATCGAACGTGTTATTATTCCGGAGGCCGTTTGTACCTCAGCAGTACGGACGTTACCGTCCGAACCTGGGTGAGTTTTGACAATTCTGCCTAGTCGCCAATCGTAAGGGGGTTGCAAATCATCAATGACGACTACTAAATCGCCCACTTGTAGATTTCTGACTCTGTATCTCCATTTGTATCTCTTGTGTAGAGACTTTAAATAATCTTCCTTCCATCGTATAGCGAACTGATGGTGAAGAGCTTTTAATTTTTCCCACCTATTTACTAGGGATATATTTTGAATGGGTTGCTCTGGGAGAGCCATAATAGGTGCTCCTCTTAAGAAGTGACCGGGAGTCAAAGCCGTAAGATCAGTGGGATCTTCGGACAAGGCGGATATAGGGCGGGAGTTGAGCACTCCTTCTATTCTTGCTAAAATGGTGGAGAATTCCTCAAAATTAAATTTCTGAGCGCCAGAGACACGCTTTAAATGAAATTTGAAGCTTTTGACTGCAGCTTCCCACAATCCACCCATGTGAGGTGCATGAGGAGGTATGAATTTCCATACAAATCCATGTGTAGCGTATTTGTGATTTGTCTCTGTTGATGCCGATTTAATAAAAGAGCTGAATTCTCGGAGCAGTGTTCGACTTGCACCAAGAAAATTTCTGCCATTGTCTGACATTACCCTTTGGGGGAGCCCCCGCCTCCAAATGAAGCGGGAAAACGCTGCTTGAAACGATGCCGATGACAGATCTGAGCAGATTTCTAAGTGGATAGCCTTTGTGCTAAAGCAAACAAACACACAGACATATCCTTTGGTTGTACCGGACTTGCGAACGGATGACGTTTTTAATTCGAAGGGGCCCGCAAAATCGATACCCGTGACTTGGAAGGGAGGTGATAGCTGGCATCTTTCCGGAGGAAGCGGAGCCATTATTTGCGAGCAAGCTTGTTGCTTGTGAATTATGCAAACCTTACAGTTTCGAATTATGTTTTTGACTCGGGGTTTGAGTCTAGAGATATAAAATTCCGTTTGTACCATTCTGCACATTTGATTGAATTCTGCGTGTAAAAGAAATGTGTGTAAATGGGATAAATATAATTGACAAAATCGAGATTTGCCTGGCAAAATAATAGGGTAGCGTTCGTTGTATGGGAGTGACGACTGCGACAACCGTCCATTTACCCGTAATACCAAATTAGTATCCAAGAATGGATTTAATGTTTTTAACGGACTTTTATTGCATAATGGCTTAGAATTAGAGATTTGTGAGTACTCCTCAGTGAAAAATGTTTTCTGTGATATTATTATGAGTTTCATTTTTACGGTGTTTATTTCCTTTTGAGTAAGGGTAAATGTGGATGGAGTAGTGGTTTTCTGAGTAATACGATTAATAAAGCGGAACAAATAGCACATTACTCGAAGTCCTCTAGAGTATGAAGAGAACCTTTGCAAAATATCCGAAATTTCTGTTGTGTTGTGAAAAACTTGTATCGGATTGTTCGGCATTATCTTAAGGGGGTTTCTATTTGGCCATGCATTTGCCGGTCTAGTTAACCAGTTTGGACCCCTCCACCAAAGAGTATTGGTTGCTAGATCTGACGGTTTACAACCTCGAGTTCCAAGATCTGCAGGGTTATCATGAGTGGACACATGTCGCCAAGTTGCTTTGGGTACGAGATTATGAATTCGAGAAATGCGATTCGCTACGTATGTTTCACATGTCGATGGATGCTTTGAGAGCCATCCTAACACAATAGATGAATCTGTCCATAAGTGTATTTCACTTCCGAGAAAATCAAGCGACGAACTTACATAATTAACCAAATCTGCTAATAAAACTGCTCCGTTAAGCTCTAGGCGAGGAAGACAAACTGTCTGAATAGGAGCCACTTTACACTTAGCGATTAACAAATTTGTGAAGACTGTGCTCGCTTCAGTTTGACATCTCACGTAAACTGCGGCACAGTATGCTGCTTTGGACGAATCGGAAAATCCGTGGATCTGAACCGAATCTGATGGTTTAAATTGTATCCAACGTGGAATTTTAATGCTTTCTACATGTGAGATATCATCGACAAGATTGTTCCATTTTTCCAGACATTTTTCGGACACGTCTTCATCCCATTCTAAACCTTCTAGCCAGAGTTGTTGCATTAAGATTTTTGCTTTAATAACCACTGGTGCAAGCCATCCAGCTGGGTCAAACAATTTTGCAACCGCTGAAAGTATTTGTCGTTTAGTGAGTTTTTCCGACTTAGGGATTGTATCGAAGCTATAAGTGAAAGAGTCAGTTAGGGCATTCCACTTGATCCCTAGAGTTTTTGTGGAGCTCGACTCATGAAATCGAAGAAAATCTTGATCATATAAATCTTCTTTGGGTAATTTAAGAAGCAACTGGGGATCATTTGCGGTGAATTTTTTCAAGGGCATTCCGGCTGACTTTAACATAGAAATAATTTGATTCTGTGCTAATAGAGTTTCTTCTATTGAGTGTCCCCCTGAGAGTATGTCATCAACGTACGTTTCATTACGTAAAATGGAGGCAGCTTTAGGGTAAGCTAATTCTGAGTCGGTTGCGATTTGAAGCAGAGTACGAATCGCAAGATATGGAGCACAATTTACTCCAAAAGTGACAGTTTTCATTTGATAGTCTTTTACGGGGCCGTCGTTTTCGCTTTGAAATAAAATTCTTTGGAACGGTCTGTCCAAGGGATTTATGAGTATCTGGCGGTACATTTTTTGTATATCAGCACTAAATACATACTGATATTTCCTCCAGTTTAGAATAACTGTTAGTAACTCTCGTTGTAGAGTGGGCCCGGTGCATAATATATCGTTTAAGGAAAATTTAGATTTAGTTTTCCTTGAGGCATTGAAAACGACTCTTACTTTTGTCGTTTTATGCTCAGGGTGAACCACAGCGTGATGTGGTAAATAGAACGAGTAATACTTATCTTGGGTTACAATCTCACGTGAGGAAGTTTCTTCCATATGGTCGAGCGTTAAATATTCATTGAGAACGGCGTTATATTGTGATTGGAGATCAGGGTCTTTAGCAAGAGTCTTCTCCATTCTTGTGTATTGAGCTAAGGCTAAGAATCGAGATGAGCCCAGGAAAACATCCTCTGGAAAGTTCTTTTTAAAGGGTAATCTTACCATATACCTCCCATTTGTGTTTCGTTCAGTGGTTTTTCTATATAACTCCTCGCAATATTCTTCTTCTGGAGTTTTGAGCCGAGATGTAGGAATTTCTTCCTGCTCCCAAAATTTCCTTAAGAGATTATTAAGGTCACTAGTGTCAGATGGAACCACCGCAGTTGTAAAAGCTTGGACGCTTTGAGTAATAATAGGACCGCTGAGCACCCAACCAAAAATCGTGTTGTAAGCTGAGGCTCTACCGGAAATGTTCTTTATTATACCGTCGATATTAATCATATGTTCATAATCATTGCCCAATATTAAATCAATTTGAGATGATTTATTAAATGTTGGGTCTGCTAGATCTAATCTTGCTAATTCGGGTGACTTGGGAATGTCAAATGTGTACGCTGGGAGCTTTTTAGTTACCTTCGGCAAGACAATAGCTTTGACGGATAATTCAATCTTGTGCCTTTTAGCATATAAAATAATGTCACATTCTTTGCTGGCCGATTGCTTTTGCCCGCCGATGCCAACAATTTCAAACTGAGACTTATTATAGGGAAGTTGGAGTCTGTTTCTTATCCTTTCCGATAGAAATGTTCTTTGCGAACCAGGGTCTATTAGGGCTCTTATTGTGAACAATTCACCCATGTGTTTGATTTCTATCAATGCTGTACGTAACAGTATATTTTCATGGCAAGCTGAGAAGTTTGCTTGAATTTGCGATGACGTATGAGGACGTTCATCATCGGCAGTCTTTTGATTTTGGGACCCATTACCTGAACTTTGGGCGCTAATGGCGGACTCATTTGTACTTCGTGAGTTCGTATTTTGCGGCGTATTAGCCCTTTGCATGTTCATGTGCAATAAACTATGATGATTCTTTTTGCAATGATAGCAAGTGTGTTTACTTTTGCAATTTGTTTTTGAATGGGAGGATGCTAAACAGTTGTTGCAATATTTGTTCTTATACACGAAATCTACTCTTTGTTGAACGGTAAAAGTTCGAAATTTAGGGCATGCCCTTAAAGAGTGAGATTCACTGCACAACCTGCAAGCAGGGGTTAAGCTTTCTTGAGAAGCATAAGTTTGTATTTTCGTTTGAGATTTATTTGTAAGGCTAAAAGCATTTTTCGTTGTTTTGATACTAGTGATTCGTTCCACAGCTTCGTATCTATCGATTAGAAATTGGGATAATTGAGACCATTTAGGAAGCTCACGCGGAGAGGCGAGCGATTGTTCCCATAGTGAGAGTGTAATGTTAGGGAGTTTGGTAGATATTAGGTGAATGAGAATGGGATCCCAACTTTCTACATTGATCCCTAGAGATCTTAGAGTTGCCAAGGAATCACTTACAGAAGACTGAATTCTTCTAATGGATTCACTATTCTCATTTGTCGCCGGTGGAATGTCGAAAAGGATTCTTAACTGATTATCAACCAGAACTCTTTTATTTTCGTAACGAGTTTTTAAGGCATCCCACGCATGCTCGAAATTGTCATGAGATAGGGGATATCTTTTGACAATCGCACCTGCCTCACCCCTAGTTTTGTTTCGCAGGTGATAAAGCTTCGTGACTGGGGAAAGTTTCGAGTGGTTGACATACACGGCAGTGAACATGTCCCGAAACGATGGCCACTGCTCATTACTGCCTTCAAAGATTTCTGTATCACAAGGCGGGACTTTGATGCACATATTTGAGTTCTCTTGCGTAAAATGTTGGGCAACAG
Source organism: Pollenia amentaria (assembly GCA_943735925.1). Classification (NCBI taxonomy): domain Eukaryota; kingdom Metazoa; phylum Arthropoda; class Insecta; order Diptera; family Polleniidae; genus Pollenia; species Pollenia amentaria. The sequence goes on from OX031007.1 coordinate 50,568,500, forward strand.
CCTGTGGTGACATTGAAAAGCGTGATGTTGGCTCTAACCCCGTAGCATGAGACGCATCTACCCTGACTGCTTTTATCAAATCAATTATCTGCGAAGTGCAGTGATAGTACGCATCAATGCAAGCATCAAAATTAGTTTTAGCCGCTTCTTTAAATTCGGGCCTTATTTCATTGTCAGAGGCTAGCATTATTTTCTCATATGACTTTTCTACTTTAAGCCATCTTGCATCCAAGTCTTTAACCTTAACCTCCAGGATCGAGTCTGTTTGATCCTCTACCGGAGTTCGGTTAAATTTACGACAGAACTGCAATAAGTGCTCGCAGTCAAACACGAAACGCTCGTTAAGCGCGGAAGTGGGTTCTTTCTGAGTTGTGGTCATTTTAGACAAATGAGTAGAGGGTAATTATTGATTTTCTTGAAATTTTAATTTCAATTTGATAAAAGATTTCTGATGAAGAAGATTGTAATATTTATATGTCGAAGTATATGAAGAAGTATAAGTGCTTTTAGTTTCTTTCAAAATTTTTTAGTTTCTTTGAAAAGTTTGGTAGCACTCAATTTGGGTAGGTAGCAAATTTAAGTGTGAAATGTGAAAAAAAATTTTTTCTCTTTGAATTTATAGAAATGTACAATTTGTAATTCCAAATAATATGTTGCAGGGTTTACTTTCGGGCCTGTTCAACAACAGGACTAGATTTGATTATCTAGAAAAAATGTGTTCGAATTTGTAATATTTTAGAAAGTTTTAATAATAAGCCCTACTAGAGCTAGAGCATGGATGTCTAGTAAGCTAAGCAGTATTCTTGAATTTTTATTTGAACAACTTCCAAATCAGCACGACTTGTTACCATAGTATTTGATTTGAGTATAGTGATCTTGTATTATACATAAATCTTTAGAATTTGCACTGCTTATGGCTAATAAATCAGTGAGTATTTAAACGCTAGTTTGGTTGAGCTAAACATAAATTTATATGTAGTTTAAACTCAACAGTTGTAAATCAGTGACCCATGTATTATATGTAGTTTAAAAAGTAACATGTGGCAGCACTACGATAAATGTTGACAAATTCATATGGTTTGTGTTGGTACTTTAAGCGACCAATTTTATGCGTTTAAAGATGGTTTATACGTTTTCTGATTTATAGATTTGTTGGCTTAAACACAGTTTAAACCAAAAAGAGAGTTTAACTTGCTCTGATTTATTAGCCCTTAGTGAACTAATAAGATCTCAAATCTTATGAGGCTGGTACTAGAGCTTGAATGTCTAGTAACTTATGAATATTAACCAATGTTTCTTGGGTTTGCGGTACGGGTTTTTATGCTTGTTTATTAGTTAAGCGTTTATTTTTGTTGTGTAGTGAACTAAGGGTACTACTTATAAGTATTGCAGTGCTATTTAACTGTATAGCAAACTGTGGGCGCTATTTATGAGTATAGCGTAAGACTTGAGTGTATTGCTGAGTATTTAAAGGGTTAATTTATGGTGATAATATCAAGGGTGATAGAATATTTTTTTCAAGAATAAATACTTCTTAAAAATTTGGGATTTGAACTAATGCAAATTTGCGATTCGCATTAAAATTACTGTAGATGTTAAAATTACATTACATTACATTTTTTTTATGTTCCGATTTAAGATTGAATCGAAATAAATTTTAGGATCAACCTAAATTGTGGTTATTATTCTTTTTGAATACCAAAGGTTTAACTGCATGTAAATACCTTTTTATTTTTTTTCCAGAGAATAGGGTACTTCTCACTTTTGGCCAACTACTTTTTCCCTTATGTTTCTATAAAACAATTTAGCTTTTCTTTTAACGAGTGTATAAAAAACAAAAGTTGTAGGTTGCTATGTATTGCCAAGAATTTAGCTTGAATGCGTTAACGACAATAATGCTACTTTTGGCTCTACGTATGCTTTAATAGGGTAAACTGTTTGCTATAAGAGTGTTTATTGGTTTCAATAAGTGTCCTAAATATTAAAAAAAATATTAGGTTCTAATCATTGGTATAATAAGTCAATTAAATTTTTATTTAAATTTTAATTTTTATTTTTATAAAAGCATAAAGAATGAAGTAAATTATATATTTTTTTTATTTAATATTGAATCCATAAATCTAGATTTGTAAAAATGTACTGGTAAAATAACGAAATGGTAACTCGGATTATAAACGAGACAAAAAAAAACTTATTTTTATTTAGCTTTTGTTTTGTTCTTTCAATATAATGGACTGTATAATTTTCCCTTTAAAAGAGATTGCCAAACTGAGTTAAATTATCTCTGCGGTTATAAGAGATAATTTACATTAAACGCAATTAAATTCTACTCAAGAGAATGACTGAGGTGTAAAGCTCTCAAGTAACTCCTCCAAGTTAAAAAGGCACACTAGTTTTTTAAGAGAGAATGAGATAAATATTTTGTTTTAAACTCATATTAAAGAGAATTTTTCTCTCTTCCTTTCGTTTATAAAATGAATTTGCTTTGTTTTTAATATATTTTCTTTTTCTTCTTTATTAATATATTTGGCTTTTTCTTTTTTTTTTTCTCTTTTTTCTTTTGGATTAACGTTTCAACAAATTATTTGAATAAATGTATGTATGTGCATATGTAATTAATATTAAAAATTACCTTGTTACCATACTTCAAAGGCATACAAAATGATATTAACAATTTTATGTAGATCTTTTCCTTTTGTATTTTACGTTGTTGTTTATCTTCACAGATATGTAGGTTTTAAGTAGACAGCAGACTTTAAATTAACGGGATTTTTTTCGTCTTTTTCTCAAGTATTAGGTTGGGTAAAAAAACTTTGTTTGGTTTTCTTAGTTAGTGGCAAATATTCTTTCTTGTTTTTTAACTTAGCTTTTTCTTATGCTTTATTCAATTAACTTCATAACGCACCAATCATTTCCTGCTTAGCTAATCGAAATTTCTTTTATTATATTTATTTATTTTCCCTTTATTTTTTTTCTTTAACTTTTTTCTTTTAATAGGGCTAGAAATCTCGGTAGTTTTTTGTTGGTTTTTTTTTTTTACTTGAACAAAAATGGCGTTTGACAAAATTTAAGTAAATACAAATATGATCTTACTGTGTGTAACGGAATTTTTATTTTTATGTAGAACTAAGTTTTTGGCGACCTAAGTTCGTTGAACTTTTTAACATATTCTTATGTAATTTTCAAAAAAAAAAAATGGCGATTATTGGTTTAAATTTATATTTTCCTTTTCACATAACCAATGAAATTTTTCGTTTTTTTTTCTTACCTTTTTCTTTTTTAATGGCGCCTAATTTACACACAGTATTTCCCTGATCGACACTTTCCTTTCTCCAAATTGTGCTTTTACGCCCCCTACTTTTAGTGCACTTCTCACGATAAAAATGGCAATTTTCAATATTTTTCACTAAACTGATTAAATTGATCTTCTCGAAAGTGACTAGGTATGTAGGTACTATTAAAATAGGGATTTTGATATTCCTTTTTTCACACAAGTTTAGGTTATGGACGAAAAGCACTTTTTCCGAGGAGGGTTTTTTTTTCTTTTAATTTTTCTTCTTTTAACTCTTTTCTTATTGAACTTATTAAATGGGTTTTACCGAGACTATGTTGAAATGGAAATTTTAATATATGTACATATATAAAACTGTGTGTTTTTTTCACATCTTTTAAAATACAAAAACTATCAAAAATTACTTTTTTTTTTTTTTATCAGGATTTCTTTCTTTTCTATATTTACTGGAATTTTGCAATAGAAAATATAAATTTTTCCCACATAATTATCTACATACCATGTATGTATGTATATTTAAAAATTTAATTTATCACACTTTTTTACTTTTCCCTTTTTTATGCACTTTTGTTGTTCGTGTTGTATGTTTGTTTTTTGTTGTTGTTTGTTTGTTTTAAATAAATTATTACGATTTAACTTACTGCGCTTGATTTGACTACTGAACTTGTACTGACGTTGCTTTTACTTTGTTTTTTGGTTGTCTCCTTTAATTGAGTTGACCTAGTTATCTAGTTCTCTCACTCGATGGACCATGAAGAAGTTTGATTGGTTGATTTATAGAGAGCTTAAGCTGCTCGATTGTGTGGGCAGATAATTTGGAGATAGATCTGTGGTATCAAGGGCAACCACGCAAACTTCTGTAACAACGCTTCTCTTGAATCTTTGGGTTAAGGTTGAGGGTTGATTTACCATGAACTCAATGGTATTCTAAAAGAGATGCGTTGAATAATTATAATTGCTCCAAGCAAATTACAATTATTTGGGTTGCGTATTTGGTAAAAGAAAAGAAACCAAATAAATTAGAGAAATTCAATATTTATTTTGGGTTGAGGGCTGATGCTCACCTTTGGGTTGTTGATTACAATTTTAAATTAAATTTAGGTTATTTTCTGCATGTAAACTTAAACTGGACACAATTTATTTTAGACTTTAAATTACAAGTTTCAAGAGTAAAATACAATTTGAGGTTCAGATTAATTCAAGTAAGTTGCTAATTCAACGATCAGAAAAGAAGTGACTTAAAACTGCAGTACTTAAGTATCGTCTAACCTTAATAATAATAATTCAATAAATTGCAATATGCATCTTTGTCGCAACGGTTTCAACTTAACATTTCAACAAGTACTTTTAAATACAACAGTTCAAGTTGAAGTAATGTTATAGAAATGTAGATGCTATGTTAGTTATTTCTTGTAACGTATAATTATATTTAAATTTTATAGTAAAATAAATGAATGATTTTTAAGTCCTGTTTTATTGTTATGGTCCAAACCGAGTTTGGACACTTAGAATAAAAATTTATTAATCGTCCCGAGGCTGTTGGTTTTTGATACCAATTAACTTTTAAATTGTTTCCTTTTCTAATAGCAATTGCGTCTAAGTATGGCAGTTGGTTGTCATTTTCTTCTTCCATGGTAAACTGTATTTGTCCATTAAATGAATTTAGTTTTTCGATGGTGTCATTTATTTTGTCCTTTTTTACTATTGCGGTGATTATCCGCGGTTTTACGTCCATTTTAGCCAATGATATGTCAACATTTAAACATTTTTAGTAATACATTAAAAGTAACGTGTAAAGTGACTAAATAAAAATTTCTGCTAAAAATTCCCCTGGTTAAATTTAAATTTAACCCTGCATGGTTAATCTTAGTCGTGTCGATTAACATTTTTGCATTTTCTCTGATTTGACCGATGAAGAACAGTTAATAATTTATTTATATATAAAATAAAAAACAAAACAAATTTAAATGTGTTTTTTTTATAAACAATAAGGCATAGTTTTTTACTTTTCCAGTATCTTTTATGGATTAGGAGCACTACCCGTTCCACAGAGTTCATATTTCGGGCGAGTTAGTCGAATCGACTAACATGAGTCATAACGTAAAAAAAATAACCTTAAGCATGCAAGGTTAAAAGATAACTTCTCACTGTTTCTTTTAAGGAAAGTTATAGGTCTATTTTAAAAAGATTTAAAATAATAATACCATTGAACGTACTGGTCATAAGAAGCTAAGATCTTTTTCAAGATTTTTGGCAAAAGACGGATTCCATTTCATAATAACCGATCATATTTTGACGCCTGAAATGAATTAAGCTTATTTCAAGTAAACATTCTAATAAATATCTACTTCAGTTTTAATTCAATTTAGCCACATTACTGCAGTTGTGATCGAGTAAGCTTTCATATCGAATAAAATTTCACTAAGTATTGAAGGAAAGAATTACAAAAGTCATCCAATGACATTGCTGGCTAATGCTTAAGCGAATTGCATTATTCAAATATATTAAACAAAAAATCATTATGTTATTTTAGACTTACTAAACCCTTTAGTCCTTCAAAAGAGGCCATTAATTCTATTCTTTCCCAGTTATGTTTAAGAGGACAAATTCCTGTCGTACTACCACTATAGCTTAAACTGGCTGAAGCTCTATTGCATCTAGCAAGTGGAGGTGTACAACAAACTGTTGTAAATCACCATTTTAGGAGGATGTGCCAAAGCGCAGTTTGCAGAACAGCAAAACGAATTTTAAAATAAATTGTAGACAAGTTATGCCCAAGCTTCATAAAGTTAATGGCTAATAAATATGCTTCGTGAATGATATAATTCATGGAAAAATTTAAAGGGAGGTAAATATACTATATTGTGGTTGGGTTAGAATCGTAAAACCTTTTTTACATACGGCTATTAATCTGTTGACCCTTGGTGTGAACCGGTGGATGGTTAGGATGGCAACGCTTAGCTATTAAAATCTTGCCAGGCTAGGCCGGTAGAGGCGTGAATTCGCCACCTTGATCATCCACAAGCCATTGTCCAAAAAACAATTAATGTAACGTATTTAAAAAACAAGAAATGAAACCATTGAAATAAAAGAAAATTATTAAAGAAAAATTAAAATAATGTAAATTGGATGAAAACGAAATTATCATTTAAAAAAACTATCCACCTAAAATGTTTCCAATTCCCTGCGCTAAGTTAATTCCGGACTATCCCGACCTCTCACTTCCCTGGCGGGCAGCCGATGTTTTGCCGCCTGGCCTGCCCTCCCACTACTTTGGCAAATCAGATTCTACCCCTTCACTTACCTGTTATTTTTTTCTCCTCACTCCATTTCCATAATTTTCCTCAAGACATTTCCCTTACGCCAGAAACTCACCCAAATGTTTAGTCCAACAGAACTGTCCAACCTGTTCGTTCAACCAAACCTCCTACAAAAGCAGAATTCAAGTTATCCCCTACCCTACCTAGTCCGAGCTCGGTCTGGTGTCCTGGGTGTATTCACGAGTGGGATCACCAAAACTCCTTTTTTCCCCTGCCGGTTTGAACTAACTCCCATCCATATTTAGGTAGGTGGTGGGACGAACGTTAGTGTGTGGTATGAGGTGATGAATAATTGCTCCTCGGATGATGCTGACTGTATGGCGTATGGATGTATGTGTGTATGATGGATGTGTGTAAGATGAATGTGTGTTTGGTGTATGTACGGATGGTGTGTATGAGTGTGAATGTTAATGCCTGTATTCACTTCAACGTTTTTTTCTATTATTTAAATGTTACATTAATTTGTTTGCTTTTTTTTCTCCTTTTGTTTTTTGATTTTTAACAATATATTTCATATCAAAAAAAAAAAAATTTTATATTTTCGCACTTTTTCATCGGCACTCTCGACTCAACAAAAAAAAAACCGAAACAAACCCACCCCTTCTTTTTCCTCTTCTTCTCCCCGCCCTATTTTCCCGCCTTATATTCTCTCGCCATCTTTTATCCTTTCCTCGCAAAACCCTCACACCTCCCTGAACAGCTGTGCCCACTGTCAAAAAGATTATTCTAGCAGTTGACACTGTGTGATCGGATGTGTAGATGGTTCTCATTTTGGCATGCACATGCCATTTAAATTGAACACAACATGAAAGGATACAGTGGCCTGCCTGCCTTAACTCACTGATAGTTTATAAATATTATTACTAAATAATGCACATAAATGTATTACATATATACATATATTGAAGTTGCAGATTTGATATCATGATTATAGTAATTTGTCAATAATTTCTAAAGCTGTTGCATTTCCTTGGCCAAATTGGGATGTACAATCATGTACTTGGGGTCAAACATCCTTTTGTTATTAGTTTATTTTTATAATATTCATCCTAAGAATGATTATATCTTTATTTTAGTGTTTCAAACCCTAAATATTTTTATAAACTAAACTTTTTGCTTTTTTTCACACACATATAATTTTAAAAAAAAGTTTTCGATCTTTGTAGAGTTAACAAGTCAAATGCTAACACTCGTTATCGTATACTATAATCTCAATTTCGATTCTCTTGTTCGATGACGAATGCGTTAATACTAAAAACAAAGATAAGAAAAAATTTTACTCGATTACGAATGCGGAACATCGGCTCTAATTTTAGTTCAGTTCTAGTTCAGTTTTTGTCCAGTTCTAGTTCAGTGCTAGTGCAGTGCTAGTTTAGTTAATCAATTAAATAAAATGTCGTTGGATAGTAGGAACAGATTAACAATGAATAAGGTGAAAATAAGCGAAAATTTTCTTAGAAATAATAGGGAAATAATGATTTTAAAAGCGGATAAAGGTAACACAACGGAAACTATTAAGAAAAAAGATTATATATCTGGAATTGAAAACATTTTAAATGATGATACTACTTTTCACATATTAGAAAAAGATCCATCAAGCAGATTTAAGAAAATTAACAATAGTTTTATTGAAGAACTTTTTAAATTGAAAATAATAAGATTAGTTGAAAGACACAAACTAAAAAACTTCCATATCTGTACTACCAAGATTATATGTATTACCGAAAATTCATAAGGACAATTTTCCCTTAAGACCTATTTGTTCGTCCATATTTTCTCCTTCACATAATCTATGTAAATATATGTATTAGGAATATCTTAAGAAGATAACGGAGAATTCTAAGTATCATTTTATTAATTCTGTATAATTTAAACCAAGGACCGGAAAACGTTTTTTTATGTTTTTGAAAATATATTTGTCATTGGTGTTCGAAAAATATTTTAAATTGTACAATAACCAAAAATAGATAAAAATATTTTGTTTGATATTGTATCTTTAAGTTCAAAATAATAAAGTTCTCAAAAAAAAGGTTTTTAGAAAAATATTTTTTTTTGTACTTTTGTACAAAAAATTACGAACCGAAAATTTAATTTTTTCTTTTTAAAAATTTAAAAATCATGCGTACAAAATAATTTTTTTTTCATCAGTTTAAAAAAATAAAAGCAAACACAAAAAAAAAGATATTTATTTTTTCAGTACAATATTATTTTGTACATGAAAAAAAAGAACCGAAAACTTAAAATTGAATTTTTTTAATTGACAAAATTTAAACTCATACGTACAAAATTATAGTAAAAAATATAAGGCTAATTAATAATAAGTAGTTTCAACATGATAAAGATTATCCTAGAACTAAATTTGAGTTTGAGCAACAATAAATTTTCTACATGCTCAGAACTTAAATTCCTTAAATTTTTGGTCATAATAATTGGCAAAGCACTGAAGGCTGTCTCCACAGATACCTGTGTTGTGGGTACAGCTAATGCAACAGCAGTTAGTTTTGATAATTAAGAATCTCAAAAGATTTTTTGCAATTGCAATTTTAAACACAATTTTATATTATAATTTTAATTAAAATTCACAACTTCAAATTGAGTTTTTATTGTTAGGTTCTAAAAACAAAAAAAAAAAAAAATATTTTTCTCAAAAACGTTTTTTTAAGAACTTTGAAGAACAAATAAAACAAAATATTTTTATTTTTTTTTGTTCAGTTGAAAACATGATTTTAACACCAATGATAAATATTTTTCAAAAAAAAAAAAAATATAAAAAACGTTTTTGTGTATTTTTCAAATTTTTGTTTCTTTTCATGTACAAAACACATATTGTACTTTAAAAATAAATATCTTTTGTTTTGTTTCCTATTTTTTTTTAACTGACCGGAAAAATGTTTTTTTTGTACGCATGAGTTTTGAATTTTTCAAATGAAAAACTCAAATTTTAAGTTTTCGTTTTTTAATTTCTGATGCCTGATTTTAACATAAGTTGGAAAATGTAACAATTCAGAATAATGAAAAACCTATATCACTTGATGTTGTTTCATTATTTCCTTGTATTCCAGTTTATTTGGCAATTAGAATTACAGAAGAAAATTGGGATAACATTTCAGGATTAACGAATATTAATAAAGATTTATTTTTGAGAATTATAAAGTTCTCTATAGTAGATAATAGATATTTTCAATTTGATAAGAAAATATATGCACAAAAAAGGGGCAACCTATGGATTCTCCAGCATCTCCAATTGTTGCTGATATTGTGATGAGGAAACTATTAGATATATATTTAGAAAAATTGACAATTAAACCGAAAATGTTATAGTTAATGAGAATGGGATAGATGTCCTCCAATCAACGTTAAATTCTTTTGATCAGAATACTAAGATCACTATTGAAAGAGAATTAAATTATTCAATTCCATATTTAGATACATTGGTGGTAAGGAAAGGAAATAGATTATTGATAGATTGGTATCAAAAACCAACCTCATCAGGTAGAATTTTAAATTATTACTCGAAACATCCGAAGAGAATTTTTATTAACACAGCTAGGAATCTAATAGATAGGATATTAACAATTAGTGATAATAGATTCAATAGGAAAAATAAGGTAATTTTTGGAAATGTTTTGAGGAATAATAGTTTTCGTAACAAACTTATTTGCAAATTAGTAAGACAATAAAATATAAGAAGATCTCGTCATATTGATGAAATTTCGGAACCAAAAATTTATTAAACATTTACTTATGTACCTGGGTTTTCTGAAGGATTAGAAAACTCATATATATATGAAAAAGGGTGTACAGAATGGCACATTAAGTGAATAATAATGTTGTGAGATTATTCGCAAAAACTAAAGATAGATGACAAAAGTCGGATATGTCTAATAATGAGCAATGTTGGAAAATATATGTAGGAACAACTGGGACAAAACTGAAAACTAGATTAGCAGGATATAAACATGACCAAAAATATAGAAATTAGAATATGGAACGGCATTATCAACACATTGTAGGGATTTTAATCATTATCCTGATTTTGAGAACACATCTATTTTGAACATAGACACACAGAAAAAAATTATGTTGTTTCGACAAATACTTTTTGCACTTGAGCGATTCTTATTTGTCGCATGCGCTGCATTTATCGCAACAGCAAAATTGCAGTCGATAAAAATCAAGAGCAACATATTTTGATCCAAATTATTTATTAAATTAAATAGAATTGCATTTGAAAATAAATGTCAACAGCAATTTATTAAAATCAAAAGTTTTTTATTTAAGATTACATGAACAAATTATTTACGCCAAATCCGGTTCGTTGTTGTATAAACAGTAGGCTGGTCTTTTCAAATGCAATCCGCAGTTAAGTTTGTTGTGTTGTTTGAGCGTTGTCTCTGGTTTATTTGCATCTAGTTTGTGATAATAAAACCACGAGCGTGCGGAAAAAAATGGAAGACCACCCGAATGCAGTGGAAATTTTTCAAGAAAATGTCGTGGAACTAGAAATATTTGATTAAGTAAAGGCATGGGGTGTAAGTGACGCAACGGTATCGAGTTTAGCAGAATGTGGTGTAAACACAAACGTGACATCAATGAAGTTTTTGACAAAAGATGCCTAATTGGCGAAAAAATTATTTTTCGGCACAGTCTCAATAAGTGGCGCATGGAAAATAAGGTAAGTGATTTAGTGAGCGTGTTTATACATAAGTAAAAATTTAATTCTTAAAACATAAAAAAAGTTAATTACATAAAGGCTATTTTCCGCAAATATACATAATTTGCGTTCTTGAATTTAATGGACACAACAACAATAATATGTACATGCACAAAAAAATTTAGTTATAACAAATAGATTTTGCATTTGTGCAATTTGTATATGTCGCAAAGAAAAAATTGTTGATTCAAATGATATTGTATTTACCACAAAAAGTTTCGGCGAATGCGCTGCAGTTACCGCAACAGCAAAATTGCAGTAGACAAAAATCAAAAGCAAAATTATTTGATCCAAATTCGATTTACAAATGCAGTTACATGGCGAATGCGATGGAATTCAAAACAATAAACATACTTTGTATTTTAATAAGTTTGTTTTAATTAAAAAGAAAACATATGAATTTAAAATTGATTTTGTTTTAGTACGAACCATTATTATGCAGTGTGTCTGATCGAACTTTAATAAGTTCAACGAGCACCCAGGAATGGGTTTATTGCCCTGCATCAATCAACTCGGACTTTAATATGAAAGAAATATTGGAAAAAACAGTAGATGGAAAGAATATTATTTTAAAGTATTTTGCCGTTAACTTAATAATCGAGCTGGATCAAACTTCGATAGTTCGAATAATTGTGGACTACTGTATTTTCCACAACATGAAATTGGATGCCAAATCTATGGAAAATATAGCAATGTTCATAACAAAGCTTTTCCCAACCGAATGCGAGACAACTTATTATGTACCACGAACTAAAAATAAAAACGCTTCTGGTAAATTATACGACCTGAACTACAATTAAAGAAATAAAAGGAAAAATATTGTTAGTCCAGCTTCAGCAAAATTATATAACGTGAATGATACTATCGATGACAGTACATTGAAAGTCAGTCAATTCGAGGCGAAAAAAAAAATGGCTGGCACACAACTTCCCTAATGATATACAAACTCATTGGAAAGCTACATCAGTCGTACGAATGAAGGAAAATAAATCAATACCAACTTTCTTGAACGATTGGCCTAGATACAAAGATCCTAGTGGTTACACATTGATTGACATTGATTTTGAGACTTTGTATCCAGGCAAAGGCAATCTAATGTTTGAGCAAATGTCAGTTCTTGAAAATGTGATGACTGAAAAAATTCGACATATTTGTGTAAAAGACAAACTCAACAAAGCTATGTTGCCTGCAGTGTTACCTTATCTAACATATATTATTAACACAATAATTACGAAAAGTGACTTTCCAAAAAATTGGAAATATGCCAAAATTATTCCTATACCAAAGTCTAATAATGATTTCAGGCCTGTTGCAATTCTACCATATTTATCGAAGGTGTATGAAAAGCTGCTTCACCAACAAATGAACAAATATCTACATGATAATACTTTGCTAACTGATAGACAATCAGGTTTTCGTAATAAGCACAGTTGCGTTACCGCCCTTATTGATGTGTCGGAAGATATACGTGAAAGTATTGATGATGGTGATATATGTTTTCTTGTTCTTTTAGATCACTCTAAAGCATTTGACACGGTCGACCACAATATTCTATGCACGAAACTATTAACAATGTTTAATTTTTCATCCTCGTCTACCAACCTCATATCGTCTTACTTATCTGAACGCTTCCAATCTGTGTTTTCTAATAACCAAAATTCACGTGCTTTGCCTGTGATTAAGGGTGTGCCTCAAGGCTCAATTCTGGGTCCACTTCTTTTTTCGATCTATATTAATGATCCAGTTAAACATCTATCATACTGCAGAATTCATTTGTATGCTGACGATGTGCAGATATATATAAATAGTTAAATAGATCAAATTACTACTTGCGTGGATAAATTGAATGCAGATCTGGCTAATGTACACACTTGGGCAACAGCTAATGGACTCTGCATTAATCCATCTAAATCGAAATGCCTAATTATAACCCGTAAGTCAGTAAACTTGATTACTGAACCAACAGTATCTATTAATAATCAACCAATTCAAGTTGTAAACTCAACCAAAAATTTGGGTATCATCTTTAATAATACTCTTTCATAGTCTGATCATATTAATGCCGCAGCCGGAAAAACCTACTCCATGATACGTACACTTTGGACTACTCAATACCTTACTCCACTCAATAATCGTATTTTGCTTGCCAAAACCTATCTTATACCTACTTTGTTGTATGGATGTGAAGTGTTTGCCAACCTTACTACTAAGAAAAAACTTACCGTGACTTATAACTCCATATTAAGATATGTTTTCAACTTAACAAAATATGATCATATCTCAGCATTTGAGAAACGTCTCTTTGGGGTTAACATTATTGATCTTTTGGAGATAAGAACTTTGTTACTTTTTCATAAAATTCTTTTCACATGTGAACCAAAATATTTATTAGACAGATTAGTCCCTACTCCATCTAGAAGATATAATGATATGATACAATTCAGATATAGAACCTCTTTCTCTGAACATCATTTTTATATTTTTGCTATACGTCTTTGGAACGAGCTACCGCCAAATCTACAATTTATTAGTAACGCTTTGCAATTCAAAAAAGAAATTTTTAAACATTACAATTAATCATAATTGTTTTTAATTTGTCTTATAATTGTATAAAGTATGCTTGTATTGCTCTTGCCAATTTATTTATTTTTTTTTTTCATAATTTTTTATAATTTTTTATTATTTTTTTGTTACTTATTATAACATTATTTTAAATTATAGAGCAATTCCATATGAAAGCGATCACCTTTTGGACGACCCCTCTCCGATTTTAAAATAAATAGTCTCAATCGATTGCCCAGCAAAAAATAATGTACCTACATATTTTTTTTTTTTTTTATAGTGACTGGTTTAGTGGTGGTGTACACCACTGTCATGTGAAAAATTGAAGAATTCTTCATAAGGGACCTCATTGAAATTTGTTTTAAAAAAAAACTACTAAAGCGATCGCAACGAGTGATAGCTCGTTGGAAAGGTATTGAATCAGGCTTTAATAAAAATAAAATTTTCCTAATTTTTCTTAGAAATTTACCTTTAAATTTTCCCAAGAAAATTTAATTTTCCGATTTTCCACAGAAGCTCTTAAATTTTCCGGCTAATTTTTTTATTTTGGATTCCTCATAATTTTTGCTTTAAGAATCAGCAATAAAAAAATGGGCCCCGACTCCTTGTTTGGACAGGAGAAGAGCATTTAAGAGACCACCTTGTTAAAAATACATTTTAAAAATTACACTGTGCACGAAATTGACACTTTTTTTTCGTGACAAGCTGGGCACCTGGCGTTTTAACATAATTCGGGTACGCTGAATCCAGTGGTGCCCTCGGTTTTTTAAGATTGGCTCTGGTTTTCGAGATATACCGTTATTTCTAAAATGGAGGAGGTTGCACAACATATGTTCGCGTAACTCAAAAACGCTTTAGCTTATTGAAAAAACTTAAAAAACCGAAATTCCGCAATAAAATTTTCTTTGAGAAAAGTAAAACTTCGTTCTAATATCCGCATTTGTTTTAGAAACATAATTTTTTTTTTGAAAAAAAAAAAAATTTTTTTTATCAAAATTTTGAAATTTTTTTTTTTTAAAAATTAATAAAAAATTTAAAAATGCAGCGAGGCTTCTAATTTTTTGCAGGCATATAAAAAACGAAGCTGCAAACAAAACAAGCCATAAGCGATTAAAATCTGTTAGCAACTTTTGAATTTATTCACAAAAGTCGACAAATTTTGATTAATTTAAGATTCTTAAATTAATAATTAAATTAATATTTAAGATTCTTAAATTAATCAAAATTTGTCGACTTTTGTGAATAAAATCAAAAGTTGCTAACAGATTTTAATCGCTTATGGCTTGTTTTGTTTGCAGCTTCGTTTTTTATATGCCTGCAAAAAATTAGAAGCCTCGCTGCATTTTTCAATTTTTTATTAATTTTTAAAAAACAAAAATTTCAAAATTTTGATAAAAAAAATTTTTTTTTTTTTCAAAAAAAAAATTATGTTTCTAAAACAAATGCGGATATTAGAACGAAGTTTTACTTTTCTCAAAGAAAATTTTATTGCGGAATTTCGGTTTTTTAAGTTTTTTCAATAAGCTAAAGCGTTTTTGAGTTACGCGAACATATGTTGTGCAACCTCCTCCATTTTAGAAATAACGGTATATCTCGAAAACCAGAGCCAATCTTAAAAAACCGAGGGCACCACTGGATTCAGCGTACCCGAATTATGTTAAAACGCCAGGTGCCCAGCTTGTCACGAAAAAAAAGTGTCAATTTCGTGCACAGTGTAATTTTTAAAATGTATTTTTAACAAGGTGGTCTCTTAAATGCTCTTCTCCTGTCCAAACAAGGAGTCGGGGCCCATTTTTTTATTGCTGATTCTTAAAGCAAAAATTATGAGGAATCCAAAAAAAAAAAAATTAGCCGGAAAATTTAAGAGCTTCTGTGGAAAATCGGAAAATTAAATTTTCTTGGGAAAATTTAAAGGTAAATTTCTTAGAAAAATTAGGAAAATTTTATTTTTATTAAAGCCTGATTCAATACCTTTCCAACGAGCTATCACTCGTTGCGATCGCTTTAGTAGTTTTTTTTTAAAACAAATTTCAATGAGGTCCCTTATGAAGAATTCTTCAATTTTTCACATGACAGTGGTGTACACCACCACTAAACCAGTCACTATAAAAAAAAAAAAAAATATGTAGGTACATTATTTTTTGCTGGGCAATCGATTGAGACTATTTATTTTAAAATCGGAGAGGGGTCGTCCAAAAATTTGCCAATTTTGATCGTTTTCATATGGAATTGCTCATATATAATATTTTTTTTTTATTGTAATAATTATGCTAATTAACATTGTTATAATTCTGTGCGATAGTAATAAGATTTTAAATCTTGTAGCACAGAAACACAAATTAAATAAATAAAACAGCAACAGACACAAGTTAGATACGTATACCTTAAAAAAAATATGTAACATTAATATTTTTAATTTTTTAGATGCTAAGCACTTCTACTTTTTCTACTTGTTACATACTTATCAATTTATTGTATTCCTGAAAAACTTATAATTTTATTTTACTCATTTTGTATTATTTTATTTGCAAATAAAGTCTAAAAATTAAAAAACGATTTTTGCATTTACCGAATTGTATTTGGAGCAAAGACTATTATATTTGGTAAGACAATTCTTGTATATGTCGAAATGTATTTGGGGTAAAGACAATTGCATTTGGTAAAAATGTTTTTGCATTTGCCGAATTGTCTTTAGGACAAAGACAATTGCATTTGGTAAGAGATGTTTTGCATTTACCGAATTTTATTTGAGGCAAAGCCAATTGCGTTTGGTAAACATGCTTTTGCATTTGCCGAATTGTATTTGTGGTAACAGCTCTTTTGTAGTCGCAATAAATATCAACTGCTATTGAGAACGATCCGAATGTAAATTCTATTTGGGGTAAGGTTAAAATCATTTGCCATTACTACTTTTTTTTCTGTGCACTTTTAAGAAACGTAAATATATGCTAGAAATGTAACAGATTAATAATGTACCATTTGAGAAAATGATTTATCTTAAGAAAGATACTGAGGGATTAGCTCAGATTTATAGACATTTATTGAATAAAAATAAATAGGTTGATGGAAGGGAACATTATAAATAGCTATTTGTCTTTGATTATTTATAAAATTTAGTTCAGATGGCATGGCACAGATTGAAAATATGTATTGAATAAAAATAACTAGATTGACGAAAAGGGACATCAAAAAAGGTTTAAGATTTTGAATATTTTTAAAAATTTGTTTGGTTTTCTCTTTTTATTTAAAGTTTGTTAATTGAAATTTTAAATTTATTTTTCCATTTTTAATTTTTCCATTTATTGTCAAAAACAATTTTGTAATTTTATATTATTTAAAAAATTTTCTGGATAAGTTTTCCAATGGAAATAGAAATATTGAAAAATAAATAATATTTTAAATGATTTGTTAATAAAAAGTGTCCTAAAGCTTGAAAAAAATACATCCAAATATAATATTTAACCGAAATTATCTTCTAACAAATAAAGTTTAGTAAATAAATAGAAACTGTTAAAAATAAAGCTAAAGTTAAATCAATTTACTGGTCACGCTTTTTTTAAATTTTTTTCGTCAAATATTTGTTAGGTTTGAATATACCTTCAGTCCTTCAAATTCAGTATCAACCCTGTTACAATCAGGGTTTTAGTTAAACTCGAGTTCTTGGCAAGCTTCCAGTTGTACATAAAAAAGATTATCTTGCTGTTAAAATAATTTCTACTTTATTACATTAAAGGGAAATTTTTCATTCATTATATTATTATATATATGATTCCTTAAAATCCACTTCCGTTTTCTTCTCTTAATATCCTAAATAATTTCCCTAATTAATTTAATTTATCTCAATTTGTAATTTAAATACTTTCATTAGCCTACTTTATCTTGCAGTGCCCACTTAATACAATTTGCTTCTATTACTAAAACTTTTTTTTTTTTAAATTTCTTACACTTAATATTATCCCAAATTTTTTAATAATATATCCACTCAACAATTTTTAAGTATCTTGTCTTCATTTAAAATGTTTAATTCACTCTTAATGCCACGCAGCACTAGTTTCCTTATTTTCTAAATAATTGCCTTTAATTTAACCTAATTATGAAAAATATTACTAACAATTTAACAAAATTAGGAGAGAAAAGTAAAAAAAAAAATTAAAAATTTTTGCTAAACGAAGTCATAAAATAAAAGCGAAATTTATACAACCACAACAATGACTTATCATCTCCCTGACTATTTAGATTCTATGGGGTAGAGTAAAAGTTCAGAAAAAGTTTAATTGCAGTAATTGTGTGAGAAATTAGAAAAAATATTTTACAATAAAAATGGGTAGTAAAATAGCCAACCAACCAGCCGACAGTGTTCAAGAGGACTTAAAAAAATCTCCACTTTCCCTGATTAAATTATGAATTTCAAACAATTTGATGATGGGTGGCAAAGTGAGTGTGTGTGTGTGTACAATAAAGACTATGTCTATCATAACGTTAAATGGATATTACAGGATTTTCAGCTAAATTTTTTGCATATCATATAATTTCAATCGTTATTAAAGGAATCTATTTGAACATTGTGTTTTTAAAAAAAAAATTTTAATATTTACTGGTAGAAATTTTAAAAGTCCTTTAACAACAATCCCCACTGTATGACTAATCCTTATATACCAGTCTTCATTCTTTTAACAGACCATACCCAATTGGGTTTTTATTTCTTTATTAAAAACACTTAAATTAAAAAATATTTTTGTATAATTTACTAGAAGATTTCTATGTGTGAACAATGAATTAGAAGAGGCATATTATGATTTTTTTATAAACAAATAAAATGGAATAAATAAATTTTTTCTTTTATGAAAACTAAAATTATTCGCTTACTTAGAACAGAAATATATTAGAAAATACCATTTATTATAATTTAAGTAACTTTAAATGTTTAGAAACTCAACTTATCCTAAGTATGTAAATTTAAGTTTATATATTTAAAATCGATTAAAATAGTTCCTAGGTCACGTTTCTGGAGAAGTTCTTGTTCGATTTCCATTACAGGTTTGAGTACAAATACTAGTTTTATTTCTAGTTTATTTTGTGGTTTCATTTCAGATTCTAGTTTAGGTTTTCATTAAAGTACTAGTGGAGGATTAAATTCAAAGTGTTAGTTGTGAAGCTATCTAAATTTTTTAGTTCAAGAGGCTAATTCTTGCAGTCGAATACTTTTTCGATTCCAAAGGAATTTTATTTCTAATTCTTTCAGTCAATACTGAACAAATCGTAATTATTTTTCAGTATTGTAAAGCATTTATTTTAGTTTTCACAACACTAAAAAAAAGTCCATTTGCAAACATAAAAAAACCCAAAAATTCTAAGAAAATCGATTAAAACAGTTTTTTAAAAGTGAAATGCCAAGCTATATGGAGTTTTGCAGAAGTATTTAATATTTAACCAGAAGTTGCACGTAACTTATCGAATGCCGTATGTAGGCATTTTAATAAACAAATAAAATGGCGGCTTATACATTTTTTTTTAAACTTAGCGGTGGTTGCACGTGCACTTCTCATTTAGCCATCAACCAAACTTGCAAATTTTATTGCATCTAGTCTTGAGATTATTGGTGAAAAAGGTGAAAAGAGGTACTCTGCAATTCTCTTTTATCTCGTAATTCTCACACTTTTTAACTTAAAGTTGGTTGTGTAGTTGTATTTGTATTTATATATAGTACTAGCTTAACCCGGTGCGCTTCGCTACACTGACCCCGCACATTTTTATATTGAAATTTATAGTTTACTATAATAGTAGCTTTAACCACGTTTGAAGACTCTCCCTTTAATAGTTCTTCAGTTGAGCGATATTTAATGTATGCATCCTATGGGAGGTATTTCCCCCCCTGCGCCTACCCGCTTTATTTTTATTTTCAAAAGTGTAGTATACCATAAGAGTGACTTTTAGAAAGTTTGAACATTCTCACTATTACAGTTCTTAAGATATGCGATGTTAAACATTGGCGTCCTATGGGGTATTCCTATACCCCCGCTGCTATTTTATTTCAATTCCGGGGCTCAGAAGATCCTACTACAAAAAGTTCAGCAAAATGCGTGCAGCGGCTCTTAAGATATGCGATAATTAATATTGGCATCCTATGGGGGGTACCAATTCCAATGCCCCTATCGAAAAAATAAGTAGCCTATTTTATTTTTAGGGCTCACGTGATGTTACTGTAAAAATTTCAGGAAAATCGTGCGATAATTAATATTGGCATCCTATGGGGGGTACCAATTCCCCTGCCCCTATCGAAAAAATAAGTAGCCTATTTTATTTTTAGGGCTCACGTGATGTTACTGTAAAAATTTCAGGAAAATCGTGCGATAATTAATATTGGCATCCTATGGGGGGTACCAATTCCCCTGCCCCTATCGAAAAAATAAGTAGCCTATTTTATTTTTAGGGCTCACGTGATGTTACTGTAAAAATTTCAGGAAAATCGGTTCAGTAGTTTCGGAGTCTATAAAGCGACAAACAAACAAACAAACAAACATACATAATCCATTTTTATATATATAGATAGATAGATATATAAAAGAAAATAGGAATGACAAGATAAAAATACAAAAATTGTTAGACTAGAATTTCATAATCTAGACACTAATACAATTTTAAAAAATTGCAAGTCTGACGATGACATACTTGCGGTAAAAAATTTATATTTATGCATTGTTTTGTCGCAATTTTCATTAAAAGAAAAACAAATCAAAATTTAAAAAATGTATACATGGAGTTTTACGAATCAATTGCACTTAAGCTTATAACAGAGATGATATTATAGCAATTAGATTTGGATTCTTATTAATTTTTTTAACTTAGCAATTACACATGCCACTGCCAGTTCGAAAAACTAAATACACTCACGATTTTTACTAATACTATCAAATTTTTTGCAATGACAGCACCTGTGGCAGCAAATTTTGGATACAGTGGAAATTCGCCACTTGCATGCCATTAAATGTCAAAACGATAAACAATGTTAGCCTGTTAAAAATGTAATGAAAATTTACTGGAATATTAAAAAATTCTAATTGAAGTTTTAACAATGCAAACACAAATAAATTTAAACCATTTCCCCAAAAATGTACTTATGTCATGATGAACATGCTAGCTCAATTTTGTTTTCTGGTACTTTTTTTTTTAATTTGAGAAGTAAACAAATTTTCTTAAGTTGACGCCTTGGCAACATTTTTAAAATGAACTCGCTGTGGCATTTCTAAATAGAAAAGCAAATGGTATGGGGCTCGACTATTTCGAACAATTTTTCGTCGGTAAACATGTCACTACTTGCAGGTGTATAAGCAGCGTAAATACGAATTTTTTATTAAGCAATAAAAAAATATGTATGTGATACCAAGAATACATCTAATTGCAATCATCTGCCGCTGTACTGACACCATGTTAAATGAATACGCCTCGTTTAAACATATATTTCATACGGCAGCTTTGTTTTCCAGACAAATTGTTCGAAATTGGTAAGTTATGTTGGACAAACGACTCTGTTAAAAAAATTTAGTACGAAAAACAATTTTGTTCGGAAGCAATGGGTGACTAATTTAACCATATTAGGGTTGGTCGTGACAATAATATCGTTGAAATAATAATTTTGAGGTTGAAAATTTGTAAAAAATAATTTTGATAGAGATGAGAATATGTTTTCTTACCTTCTCCGTCACCACAATAGTAAATAAATCAGGGTATATTAAATTTGTAAATTTGTGTGTAGCACCAAATAATATTCATCAGAGGATTCATGAAGTGTATTATTAGTCTTAAGCAATTCGAAATAAATTTAACCATGCCCATTTGGTAAAAACGCTCTCACTTCCGATCGATTCAGCAGATGATAACGATTTTCATGCCAAAATGTTTCTTGTTAACTTGTTAATTAAATTCCAAAAGTAAAATGTAGACTAACCTTATCAAAAAGTAGGGATGCAAATTTTTTTTATCAAAAAGCACTGTGCCTCATATCAAAAAGCACTAGAAAGTGCTAAATAAAATTTAAATAAAAAAAAAAAACTTAATAAAGGTATTCACGTAAAATTTTAAAACAAAAATTTGATTATTAATTAATTATTTGTACGGAATTTGTTGTACACAAATAATTGTCTATGTGGTTATTGTTATGTTTTTGCACCTGTTCTTTTTCGCAGGGGTGGTACCTTAATGTTTAGAGAACTCTAAAGCTGTAGATATGAGGCAATGTTAGGGCTTGATATCTCTTAATATATTCGAGATTTCAAGAAATGGATTAAGAATCTAAAAAAGAGAAGCCACTAATTATATAGAATTAATTCATAACTATTTTTTTGTAAAAATGTCCCATGCGATATGTACTGTTCATATGTATGTTGGTATAAGTATACATTTAGGTAAACTATACACAGAAAAAAATTTTGCCCCAATTAAAGCATTAATCAAAAATAAAATCAGTTTTAATTAAAAATTTTATCAAGTGAAATAATCGTTTAATCAAGTTAATTAAAAGTATAATTGATAAAATTAATTTGCACCAGCAAACAAATTAATAGTAAAAATTAAATGTTTAATTCACCTGGTTAAACGTTTAATTTACTTGGTTAAACGTTTAATTCAACAAATGTCGTTTTAATGTGCTTTCATGTTAATGTATGAATAGAAAGTTTCAAAAAATGTTGCGTATCTAAGGCCCTAATCATGCAAAACGCAACGCAACGGCAAAGAATTACATTAAAAGTACAAACAATGTCATAAATATTTTGTAATTTTGTTGTTGTTTCTACAGAAATTCATGAACCGTTTTAAAATTTTCTACATGATTAGGGCCTCAATCTAAAAAAAAAAAAAAAAAAATACAGAAAAACGATTTGTTACTAGAAGGCGCTAAGGGAAAAATATACGACTTTTTGTCTGTAAAAAGGCCTAAATATAGCGCCAAACGCTAAATCGGCTTACTAAAACGCTAAAGCGGCAACTCTGTTTAGAAGTATACTAACACATCACAAAGGTCTTTGTTGTATGTATTCACTCGAAAAAACCTAAAATTTGCACAAGCGCGATAGTGGAATATAGTTCGTACTAGGGATGTTACGAATACCGATACCGATATATCGGCGATACTTCGTGTTTGCAAATGTTCTACTGGCAATACGACGATACTTTTTTTATATTTATTTTTCAATGCTTATTTTTTGCGTAACAACAGAATAATAAATTGTGTTTTAATTCTTAAGCTGTAGGTTGGGCCGCACCACGGGTTTTATGCGTATGTTTCTTTTTTCCGTTTTTTCAAGACGCATGCTGAAGTAGAAAGTAATCCTACTTCGATACGTATATATAGTCAACGCGGTTGCTGTGTAACTTTTCAATAAAATTTTACACTACTACTTTTTGGACAGAAACGCTTGTTGTGGAAATGCAGCTTAAGTCGTTTTTCTTTGCATCATAGTAGTAAAATGGTTAGTTTTTCTATTATTTAAGAGTAAAAACATAAGAAAGCGTAACATTGTTAATGATAGCTTGTCAGTGATTTAAAATTTAAGTGAATTCGGTGTTCTAAAAAAAAACCTAAAAATCAAGAAATCTGAAAAACTTGGTGTTAATAAATCAGCAATCTGGCAAAGGTATTTTCTTGTTTACATATTTTATAAAAAACAAACTAAAGAAATTGGAATTTCGACAATCATTTTGTTCATTTATTAATTTATTTAATATCAATCTATTAACAAATTTTGGTTTATGTATAATTTTTTTTTATATTTTGGAACAAACTTTTTAACTTATGCACTTATTTTTTTTATATTTTGAAGAACAAATTTTTGTCAGCTGTTAAAAACAGGTCGGTCCAATTTTGTGTTTTGTTCTCGTCAAATAAAAAATTGCATTATTACAGGGTCGGCAAGACATTTTATACATGTGCCTTTTAACAAGGCGGTATTTTTTCTGTAGAAAAGAAAACACCATAAGTTATTGGTTTCTACAGACAAGCAAATAGTGAAAACCCCTAAAAACCCCCTAAAAAATTATTTATGATCCCCAAATTATCCTCCTAAGAATTTGTACCCATACATTTGCCCCTAAATGAAATAAAACCCCCTAAATCTTGAGGGAAAACTCCTAACCTGGACATTCTGGTATCGGCATCGTAACGGCAAAAAGGCGTATAGTTACATTCCCAGTTTGTACTCTAATTTTTAGTGAGGAGTATCAAAGATTCTTGCTATTATTAATTATGAGCTATACCCAAGGGGAAAGGGAACTAACACTAAGCTTGTCACGTCACTTTAACATGGCGATGTCCTACGAGGAGTTAATTGGCACCTTTTTGACACTTTGTAACAGGTCACTGAAATAACCTTAATGGATACATCCAATTTATTTTAAAATAATGCCTGTCGCAGATATTGTCTTAAATGAACCATGTCAATATGATTGATCCCCATCATATAAGGTAATCGAACTAAAGAGAATCACCCAGTACCCGCACAAATCAAGTCACATGAAAAGTTTTGTGCCAATTACCTTTCCTCTGGACCAACTACACTCTAAACACATTATCACCAGTTAAGCGATAGGTCTTGTTTTCACCTATCCCAATTCGTTTCTTTTTTTTATAGGTGTTTACTTTATTTGGACATATTAATTTTATAAATTCCGTTTTGGCCTCAGCGCCAAGAAGGCATTATTGAGGCAAGTTGGCAAAATAGATCAAAAGTTAAATGTACAAATAAAATATAAGGTAAAAGGTAACTTATGGAATATATTACAACTATATTTTCATAAGAAAAAATTTCTATTAAAACAAAAAAGAAAAAAAATTATATTAAAAGCGTTTCAATCATCATATATATTATTTCTACATCACTTTTTTTTGTCGGTTGCAAATATCTCCCATACCACCGCATCAAATTTAATGAATTATATCTCATTTTAAAGCTTATTTCTAACACTAATGACGAAAAATAATTAGAAATTGAAAAATTAATATTTTTATTGATAAAAATTATATTTTATATAGAACTGCATGATAATACTGTTGTCATTATGATTTTATGTTTTTGTTCAAGTGTGGTAATACAGGGTCGCTTAATAGTAATGCAGTTCTAATAGAACTGCATGATAATACTGTTGTCATTATGGATATATGTTTTTGTTCAAGTGTGGTAATACAGGGTCACTTAATAGTAATGCAGTTCTACATAATAAAGTATGTATTAAAATCCATTCTGGCAATACCGCTATTTACTATAATGCCGTTTATTACTAAGTCAGTGATATATAATTGCGTACGTTTAAAGATATTTTTGTTTGTATTAAGGATTCGTACGGGCAAAAAGTTAACGATGATCATGTCATTACCTCTAACATTGTATTCAAAGAAGTATTATAAAAGCATTTAAACATATGTAAGTATGTATGTAAATATGTATGAAATATTCGCACGGGTCATCTAGTTGTATTATATAAGTGTTCTTTGCAAGAAGACTCAAAAACGGAAATTCGATCAATTGATTTTAAAGCTTTAGGCAAATTATTGAATTTAATGCCACCAATATAATCAATTCGCTGGTTGGTTGTTTCTAACCTGCATCTAGTAATTCTAAAATTTGTTCTGTTTCGTGTGTTGAAATTTATTTGATTTTGTGTGAATGGTATGGTATGGTACCCAATATTATGAATACGTTTAAACACAAACATTAAAACTTGATATGCATGCAACCCATAGATTGGTAATATTGTTTTGCATATTTCTTTATATAATCAAATAGTTGAATACAAAACTGGTAAATTGTATACAATTTTTAATGCCTTGTTTTGCATAAGTTGAAGGGATTTAAGCATACTATTGTTTTTATTGTAAGCATATATTATAGCCAAGTTATTCAAATGAGATTGAACCAAGGAATGATATATCATCAGTTTCGATCTTTTTTCAAATTTGTTCTTTAATTTATATAAAATTCCAATCGCTGGGGCTATCTTTCTTTTCACATCACTGATATGCATATCCCATGATAAGTTGCTTTGAATAATAATTTCTAAATACTTTGGTTTCATACACAATTTTTCCATCAACATTTACATTAAAATTATTATTTACACTCAAATAATGAGGTCTTAATCAAATAAGATTGGTTTTACCAGGATTCAACAGTAATCGATTTAATCTCGCAAATTCAAAAATAAGTGCAGCATCCCTTTCTATTTGGGTTATAAGTATCAATTCATGTTTATATTGACACATAACACACACATCATCAGCAAACATACACAATTGAATACTTAAGTTCTGGTTTTTAATATTGTTTAAATAAATTAAGAATAATTGGGGCCCTAATCCACTTCCCTCACACCATATTCAACAGTACCAATAAAACTTTTTGCATTTTTTATGTTTACATATTGTTTTCTGTTTGTAAAGTAATTTTCAAACAACAAAAGTTCACGACCTTGACTACCATAATACTTCAACTTTTGTAGCAGTATCTGATGATCTACTAGGTCAAAAGCTTTAGTAAAATCAAAAAAATATTCCAGCAACTCCAGAAAAGCCATCTTCAAGACCCTTACAAATATTTTTAACAACGTTAAGAACAGCATCTTTGGTATCACATCCTCGTCTAAATCCAAATTGAAAATTATACAAAACATTATTTTCTTCCAGGTACAATAACAGCTTATCATACAATATTTTTTTCAAAAATCTTATCAATTGAAGATAGAACGGCAATAGGTCGATATTTATCTACAGTATATAAATTTATTCCCTTTGGTATTGGTACTAATTTGTGGACTTTTAAAATATCAGGGTAAACTGAGTTAATAACCATTTTGTTAAAAATATCGCATAAAATTGGAGCAATTTCTTCTCGACATTCCTTGACAAATTTCGGTGAAATATTGTCATAGACTGGACTTTTATTAATATCCATACATCACCCCAATTACGTCACTGCAATTAATTTTTTCAAGGGTGAATCGACTCGTTGAACGGAAAAGCGTTCGCAGCAAATTACAATTGTCTCCAGGATAGATTTCAATTCCTCTCTTGAGGATCTTTACGGCTGTTAGAAAATAGTTATTAAAACAATCAAACTTAGCTTGATCACTTGTTATTATAAATTTTTGTTCACTGGTCACGGGATAGTGAAGTGCTTAAAGAGCAATTGACACAAATTTCCCGCAGGGTAATTATATGTTACAATTAAATTTTAAGTGACAATAATATTTGGCACTTTATTGCTCCTCTCACTACAATTTATCTGGTTAAAGTTTTCGCTATGGCTAATAAATTATTCAGTTTTCTTCTAGACAGCATTCTTTCTCATCAAGTTGTTCATAAATCAAACATAAAATAATTGAAAATACAATATTGGTTAAACAAATTTTTTTTTTAACTTAATACTCATACATCAATTCTAATAGACAGATTAACCTGAGTTTAATATTCACCAGCATCTTGTTGGTTTTTTTCTTGGGGAATACTATTGAAATGATATTATAATTCAATAAAAAGCTTTTAAGGCATTAAATATTCATTTGCCTAAAAACTGCACACAAAAGATTAAAAAAAGGCTAGAAAAAAGATATAAGAAATTAGAAATGTTGTTACTTTAAAACATTTTAGTCAACAAGAGTAAAGAAAAACGATTAAATATTCTATTGTCTTTTGAAAGTAAGTGAAATGTATTTTTCTAAGAATGTATGAGAAAGTTGGGAAGCATGCCTAAACTTTTTAAGCAAACTTCGAATCAAAGATGCAAATTATGAATTCCCTTGATATGAGGCTTATTTGTGATGGAGTGATAAAATTTAGATTTAAGCATAATTTTTTATATTTTTCGAGAACACACCTTCCCCTGCTCGTAGTTATTGTTAGAAATAAATTTGTCAGCGGCATAACAAAATTTTTCAATTTAACTTTTACGTCAAAATTAGTATATGAGTATTAGTTTGTTAGTTGGTTTAGTTGAGTTCATAAACCTTAAAACAAAAATTCAGTTTATTTTTTCGCCGAAGTGGCAAAATGTGGCAGAAAAACCATTAACAGTTGTTATTTTACCCTGTTTCTATTTTTGTTTCATTTCATTCTTGATAAACTTTTGATTGACATTTTTTTTGTTTTTGTTTTTTTTTTAATTTTATTTTTTGTTAACCGAGTGCAGTCATGTTGATGTGTGTGGTATTACTGTTGAAACCCAAAAATGCTGTTAGATATAAAGTGATATACGTAGTGAGGTTTACTATAACATTTTGCAGGGATAGTTAATCTTAAGGGCCTGTAGCATTCAAGTTTTCGACAATTATGTATATATCTCGATAAAAAAGGATTTAAATTTTAAAAAACTTTCACCCCATAGTAGTTAAGGGTGAATTATGCTTTTGTGCTGATGCTTGTAACACCTAATAATAGGCCCAAGCCTATTGAAAATGGTCAGAATCAGATAGTAATTTTTTATAGCCCCATATAATCGTCTTTCCAGAATATATTTTTTGTGCCCATAATACAAATGTGTAGGTATTTAGACTAAATTTGGACTTAAAATATTTTATTACAACCTTAATCATCTTATAAATTTTTATTATAATCGGCCCATATTTAACTACATCTCCTATTCAAACACCACTCCCGAAAATAATTTTCAATTTCACAACTTCCTTAAAACAGTTTTTATTTCTATACAACTTGGAGAAGATAACTTTTATAACCGCTTTTATTTAACGGGAAAGTTTTGTGGTAGTATGTCCAGAATTACCCATAGTTCCCATATAAACCCTCTAACTTATATCCCTATAAGACGAAAACATCTCACATTGATGCTGATATCCAGTTAATAAGAATATAAGTCTCATATTATAATTTAGTTTCGCCGGGCTTATCATTGCCCATGGGTCTCAAATAGGGTACACTCTCTAATAGTTTCTGTTAATACTGTGGTGTAGATTATCATATGGTTGGGATTGATCGACTATACTTTCTTACTTGTTAACCTACACAAGAACTAGTGGTGAATGACGGTATACTTAGTTTGTCATTCCGTGTGAAACTTTTTAATATTCATCTAAAGGGCTCTGGAGACGTACAAATAAACCCGTCAATCAACATTTGTAATTTTGATTTCATAGGGTTCGTTTCAAATAATGTCAAAAACGAAAAACCAAATAAGTATTTATATTTTGTTTTCTTCCGTACATGACAACATAAACAAAGCAAATAAAATTTTTTTGTCAATCACAACTGGAGACTATCAAATAATCAGCCATCAAATAAAAAAATCAAAACTTTTTGATTTTCATCAAGCATTGCCGACAACGCGTATGTGTACCCGAAAAAGAACGACTGCACGCACACAACCATGTGATTGATGTATTTATTTGATAGACTCCCGGGCGTTTAAGACCCAACAAACTATATATATTCTGGGTTGTTGAGTAATACTAAGTCGATTTAGCTATGCCAATCTGTTTGTCCGTCTGTCTGCCTGTTTTTCCGTCTATTGAAATTATGCTCACTTTCGAACAGGCATAAGAAATTAAGAACCGAAAACTTAAAATTTAAGTTTTTCATTTGAAAAATTCAAAAATCATGCGTACAAAATAAATTTTTTTTCTGTCAGTTAAAAAAAAATAGGAACCACAAAAAAGATATTTATTTTTAAAGTACAATAAATATGTGTTTTGTACGTGAAAAGAAACAAAAAAACAAAAATTTAAAATTTGAAAAATACTCCAAAACGTTTTTTTTATTACCCAATAAGCAATTTTGCTGGAATTCAAATATAAATCAAGTGTAACTGCAGTTCTGTTTTCCATTTATATTTGAATTACACAGTAATTCAATAGAATACTCCAGCAAAATGGGTACTGGAAATCCAGTTGAACATAACAATGTAAATACAGTCTAATTCAAGAGTTGAATTACAGTAAAACTCCAGCCTCAAACACATAATAATTGAACTTGAATTCAAGTATTTAAATCAAGTATAAAGCAAACCTATAAAACCAATATAAATCAAGCCTACAATTCCAATGGAAATCAAATTAAAAAAATTGAATATTGAAGAAAGAAAAAAATGGTGTATGAAATTATTGATCATCTTAAAGAGTCTGGTTGTTTATTCACATTTTACTATAAAGCATCTGCATACAAATGTGATATCATTGGAAAAGAATTTAAAAGTGCTATACGGCGGTATAATTTTTTGGTGCTAGAGTAATTTATACGGTATCAAAGACAATAACGCAAATGGTACCATTAGATTTAACCTTAAATTTTTTCCGCAATACCACATAAATATAACATACATAGATATACACATATGTATGCATGTATATTTGTATTTGTTTTTTGAAGACCTCGTTACGTTTGATTTAAGTCCAAGGAAATTAATAATTTAATTTTTTCGAAATTATTAAAATCCTTTTCCTCCCGTTCAGCGCACAGAAATCAATTTTTAAAATTATTTTTTTTTCACAAAATTTATTTTTTTGTAGCTTAAGCAATCCAAAAGTTAAAAAAAAGGATTTTCAAACATTTTTGTATGAACTGAAATTTGAATTGAAAATTGGGCATAAATTAAAGCTGATTTTCAGCAATATGTAAAGCACTTGAATTTAACAAATTTAAGTGCTTATTGGGTATTATTATTTTTTTTTTTTGAAAAATATTTATCATTGATGTTCAAAACATGTTTTCAAAAGTAGAAAAAAAAAAAAAAAATTATTTTGTTTTAGTTGTTCTTCAAAGTTCAAAATAATGAAGTTCTTAAAAAAAACGATTTCAAGAAAAATATTTTTTTTGTTTTTAGAAACTAACAATAAAAACTCAATTTGAAGTTGTGAATTTTAATTAAAATTATAATATAAAATTTTGTTTAAAATTGCAATTGCAGAAAATCTTTAGAGATTCTTAATAATCAAAACTAGCTACTGTTGCATTAGCTGTACCCACAACACAGGTATCTCTGGAGACAGCCTTCAGTGCTTTGCCAATTATTAGGACCAAAAATAGAAGGAATTTAAGTTCTGAGGATGTAGACAATTTATTGTGGCTCAAACTCAACATCAAGCTAATTGATAAGATTACTATTTAGTTCTAGGATAATCTTTATCATGTTGACACTACTTATTATTAATATGCTTTATATTTTTTGCTATAATTTTGTACGTATGAGTTTAAATTTTGTCAATAAAAAAAATTTAATTTTAAGTTTACGGTTAATTTTTTTCTTTTCATGTACAAAATAATATTGTACTGAAAAAAAAAAAATATCTTTATATATATAAATATATTTTTTTAAAATGATGAAAAAATAATTATTTTGTACGCATGACTTTTAAATTTTTGAAAGAAAAAAATGAAGTTTTCGGTTCGTAATTTTTTGTGCAAACAATAACAATATTTATAATTATTTATAACTAATATTTATAACAAAATTTATAACAATAAACAATATTTTTCTATAAACCTTTTTTTTTTTGAGAACTTTATTATTTTGAACTTAAGGAAACAATATCAAACAAAACATTTGTATCTATTTTTGGTTATTGTACAATTTAAAATATTTTTCGAGCACCAATGATAAATATTTTTTAAAAAACATAAAAAAACCTTTTCCGGTCCTTTCTTTCGAACAACTCAAAAGAAAAGAACAATATTGGTGTCAAAAATCGGTTCAGTAGAAAGAGAGTTATGAATCAAAATGTGGAACAACTAACCATAAAAATTTATAATTTTGATACAAAAGCCAGCATAATAGTGGCGAAATACACATTTTGATATGAGATTTGGTACAAATTCATTTTAAATAGCTAGAAATTATACCACAAAATTTCGTAAAGAGCGGTCCATAGTTTACTACAGGCTCCATATAAATCCAACTCTCGAAAAAGCCTTTAGTACGCCTAACACCGTGATGAATAACGCTAACATAATAACATTTGGTACGTCCCAGTTTTATAGGACTATAAATCAAACTGTCAAATTTCGCGCGGATAGGTCAATAATTTACCCTCGGCCCCATATAAACTAAACTCCCGAAAAACAGATAAGTGCGTATAAAATTGTAACAAATAATGGAATGAAATTTAGTTAGTCACATTATTATATGACTGAAAATGCCACTGCAAATTTCGTGAAGATCTATCCATAATTTACTACAGGCCCATATAAACCCTACTCTCGGAAAACAGTATATTAAGCCTAACACCGTAATAAATAATGCTCTGAAAATAAAATTAAATACTTTACAGTTTTATTGGACCAGAAATCACACTTATAAATTTCGTGATAGTCGGCCCATAATTTACTATATGCCCCATATAAAGCCCACTTTGGGAACTTAATGAAATACGCCTAAACCGTAGCAGATATAGATATTGGAGTATAATTTGTTCCAACTTAGCTTCATATGGCCAGAAGAAATATCATCCAATTTTGTGATATGGGGTTATTAATGTATCTTAGATCCCATATTAAGCAGCCTTTGTACGTTCACTGTAAACGTTAAAACCAATTTCTAATTTTCTAATTTATGTTTTTAAATACCAAAAATCACTCTACAGAACTTTTGGGATGAGTGGTCCCTAATTTACAATGGGTGCAATTTAAATTCCCCTCTTGAAAATAATTTTAGTTCAGCTAAAACTGTTACGAATCATGATATTTTACTCAAGCTAGTTTAAATTTCTAAAAAGAAGAGCATAAAACTTTCTGATTGTTGGTCAGTAATTTAATATAGGTCTAAGTCGCAACCAATTTTGATGCTGACGTCCGTTTTTATAAATATTAAGTAAAAATATATTGATATCATATAAAGCCTACTCCTAAAATATTCAGGCTGTCGGTGGAGGGTATCAAAGATTCGGCACAGCCGAATATAGCACTCAAACTCGTTAAATCATGTGTTGATTTAAAAAGGTTCAAATCTCTGTATTAGAACAAATTTTAGCTAGCCAGTACTTTAATTTTGAAAGAGCATATGGAACCGCTAGAATTGTAATACAACGGTTGTTGGAACCATTTTTAACTGAAAACGACATTTTGCCCAAAATGTTAGTTGGAAGGCTTTTTATCTAAGGGCTCGATTTTCTAGCAAATTTTTAAATTCCTGAGTAATTTTTTAGGATATTTAATATTTTATAAGCAATTTGTTTTGAAAAAGTAGCTTAATGTACTTTATCTAAGCCATTTCTGCTTGAAAATTTTAGAAAACCGCAACAAGAATATTGTTTTTATTACAGCTCGTATGTGAAAATATTTATTACGGAAATATATTTGAATTGTTTAGCAACAGTAGCGGAAATTGTAGTCAAAACTGATTGTTTTGTACTAAAATTAATTGAAAGCGAATATGAAAAAGTACAGACAAGCAAATTCTTATACAATAAAACAAATCCATATTTATAGAACATATTTATACATATTTACGAGGGTT
Source organism: Pollenia amentaria (assembly GCA_943735925.1). NCBI lineage: Eukaryota > Metazoa > Arthropoda > Insecta > Diptera > Polleniidae > Pollenia > Pollenia amentaria. The sequence goes on from OX031007.1 coordinate 50,601,833, forward strand.
GGAGCAAAATGAGCCGACATAATAAAGAAAGAACTATAAATTATGCAATTATCTTTGCCTTCATCCACTGGTGGCTTATAGGGATCATCTTAAGGTGTTACATCCTCGGCGGTAATCAGGTGAAGTCAATACCTGAGATTCGGAAAAAATCCAAAATTTGCAGCTCTGAAGAGATTTCTTAAGATCGCGACTGACCAGAGATACTATCAGTAGCCCCACGGGAATCAGAAGCCCCGGGGTTCAGGCACCGGACTAATAATTGGTTGGGGCCGCCGAAAGTATACTTCTTGTTGCAAATGCTTTCTGTCTTTTAGGAAGATTGTGCTAGCGTGAAGTTTTAGTTTTCCGTTGAAAATATACATCACGTGGTTGTTGTGGTAAAAACCAAAACTCGCGGACAAGGAGGTCCTTAAAAATCCACGACGGGTTATCCCAAGGTGCTGTCACTACTCAAGATGCTGCTGACATTTCAAAAAAAAGCAGATCAGCCCCTTAGGAGTTAAGAGCAAACAAAAGGCGTGGTATAATTTTGCCGGATTATGCACTAATATTGCTACCTGTGTTTGCGGGTTGCTCTTACACTCAGGGGCGGTTGGTAGCACATTGCTTGTCACCCAGTGGTTAAAATTAGATAAGGCATTTTATCATGTAAATCTTACTCGCATCTGTCTTCGCCTTCTTTGAACACGATTCTCTTTTGTCCACTGCTTCTACTGTTCCCTTGTCTCACGTAAAGTAGTACCCCTATGTTTTATTTCTGGCTACGAATTAGCGAAGATACTTGGCTTTATTCCAGTAAAAGAGCACCAAACATTATTTTCAAACATCTTGTCGACACTGTTTTTTTTTAATTGTTAGCAACCACGAAACTGACCTTACACAGAAAAAATTTATTGCTAAAATATAAAAAATTTTAAATATCAACAAATTTTTTTTACTGTTTCTATTAATATTTTTGTTTAATTTTTATTTTAGCAACAAAAATTTTGACAACTATACAAAACTATGATATACGCGCTATTGGTTTCAAGTGTTAATAATTTTGTATGAAATAATTAACGCTCTTTAAAGTAGTCGATTTTTAAAATTCTTTTTTTTTATCGGCGTGATCAACACTTCTTTAAGTGAAAAAAATTAACAACAACAAAAAACACATACAGTCTATTTTTAGACGCATTAAAAAGTATAACAATAAGAAAAATGATTAAATAGCGTGCGGAGTTTGTTACTAAAGCAATAACAAAAATAGGTAAAAACGATTCAATGTTTGTGTCACAATAACAACACTAAAAAAACAGAATTTTTTGGTGAAATTCAAAGTTGTTAAAAAAGAATGAAGAAAAAATCCCGTATTCTATTTGTTAAAATTGTTTAGTTAAATATACCAAGTTTTGAAACTAAAATAATGACGAAAACCAAATCGGGTCGTAATGCTGCTGTTTTTAATTGAGACTTCTCCTTCTGTAGCCAAGGAAAGGATACAGCGACAGTGAAAGATACATTGTGTACAACAAGACCAATGGTGTTCAGAAATTATTAAAAAAAAAATGTGCCCCAAGGCCAGCCACTCTTTACTGATTCAGCAAAATTTTGGAATTTGTATTAATTTCAGTAAACGTTTTTGTTTGATTCAGCTAAATTATTTGTTTGAACATTTTTTTTATACCAAACACAAATTAAACGAATAATAACAACTTTTTGTTTAAAAAAATACGAGTTTTTTTCAATAAACGAAATGCAAAATAAATTGTTTGAATATGCAAATTTGTTTGTAGGTCCTGTTTTATACAAAAAAGGTTTTGATTCTAAAATTTTTTGTTTGAATTGGAAAAATAATTTTTTATGTGTACGCGAAGCGATATAATCTTAAGGGTTTTCTTCAATTTGCGGTATATATTTGTTTTTAAAATGGCTTTCATTTCAGCTACAGCGTACACACCTTAAGCATACAGTACATTTTCGTGAATTTTCTTAACTGTTTTTGGCGAAGACAATTTAATTTGTTGAACACTATGGTGTTCGTCATGGCCTCGTTTAAACTCTGCCATCCAATATCTTATTTCAAGGTTGGCAACCGATACCGCGAGTTTCAATTTTATCTAAGTAAATTTTGCCTATATATGGGGTTTCCATGTTAGCCGGTCTTCAAGGTGAATACCGATGTATTTTACATTAGAATGGTAGGCTACATACTGGTTGTAATTACGAATTCGGGAGGTTCCTTTCTGAGAGTAAAAAGTAAATGAATATACTTTTGTATAAGAACTTTAATCCTCCTCTTATTCATCCATACTTCCAATTGTTCTATATGGTGTTGTAAAAGCATAGATGCCGTTGCGAGGGATTTGCCCACACTTAAAATTGCCGTATCATCCCCATATTTCGATGTAAATGTGTTTTCATTTTAAGGCATATCAGATATATAGTGAATGTACATAAGAGGAGCCAATACACTACGCTGCGGCACACTAGCTTGTACATCCTATGGAGAGCTGTCAAAGTCATTTCCTTTATTACAAAATGTTTGACTAATAATGTAGTTTTGCAAAAGTTTATAAGTATTCGGCGACAACCACCGCTTGATCTTATAAATGAGTGCTTCGCGCCAGACCTTGTTGAAAGCTTGCGAAACGGCAATAAAGAGTGCCGACCAGTATCTTTTCTTCTCAAAAGCATTTCGGATATACAGTGAACTCGCGAAAACGTGAACACTCGAAAGTGTGAACGTCTCAGAAACGTGAACAAATTTATTTTTACACAGACTATTCCTAGTCTATCGGTCTGCACAAGGGCGGACATTAAGACCACGGAACTGAGCTTTAACAGAAGGTTTAGCACGATCCTCCCAAATGGGGGAGCTTGGGACAGTGGAAATCCCTGTGATGGTAACCAGGGACTACGCTGGTATACTGATGGATCCAAATCGGAGCACGGGGTGGGTGCTGGGGTATTTGGACCAAACACGCGAATCTCGATAGCCATGGGAAGAACACCAAGTGTATTCCAGGCCGAGATCCACGCCATCGATGTGTGCTGTAGCAACATTCTTAACAAGGGAATGATAGGAAACAGCATTGCGATATTCACTGATAGCCAAGCGGCCATTAAGGCACTCTCTTCCTGGAAATTGTCCTCGAAGTTGGTGGCGGAATGCCGGGGAAGGCTACAGGAGCTGGGCTCAAGAAACAGAGTGACACTCTGTTGGGTGCCGGGACACTCAGGGGTTCCGGGTAACGATAGGGCTGATGAACTGGCTAGGGCTGGAGCAAATGCCCAAATGGTGGGCCCCGAGCCCTTTTGCGGGTTAAGCTGGGCCACTACCCAATGGGTACAATAGACCTGGTTTGGTCGCGGTACCGTCTCCGTTGGGAGAAATCTCCCCGCTCTCTCTCGAAAAAAAAAAAATTCTAAAACGTGAACAAAATCTGGAAGCTCTAAAAGATGAACACATTTTTGTTTATTTTTGTATGCTGTTTAAAATGTTTTTTTTTTTAAATTGGGAAATCACCCAATTGAGTTCACTTATTGGTTTATGTAACAGCGTTTGTTTTTCTTAATTTTATGTATACGCTGACCTGTTAGTTGTGTTTTGACATCGCTACGTAAAAGTTGAAAGTAATTAAACATTTTTATTCGTGAAAGTGAAAAATGTCATTAAAAAACCGAAAGGTTTTTCTTTGAAAGATAAAGTAAATATTCTTGAACTATTGCAAAAAGGTTATAGTGTCAGTTGCTTGGCAAGAAAATATGGTGTTGCTAAATCAACAGTTTGTTCCATTAAAAAAATAGGAAATAACAAATCGTGTAAATAATACTTTTTATGGTACCGGAAAGCGTAAAACAACGTTCTTCTGAGCTTCCGAAAATGGAAAAAATTTGTTAAACATGGTCGAACAAAAAACTTATCAAAAAAAAGATGACCGACTTTTTCCTATAAAATTTTTTTTCCTCATAAACATTTTTCAAACAAAAAAATGTCCCCATTAGTTTTTGTTAATTTTATGTGTATTTTTTTTAATATTCATAAGAAATTTATTTTTATTTATCATATGCAAATTGAACTGAATTATTGCATATTTGTAAATATATTTTTTGTTATTAAAAATGAATAAAATATTTGTTTTAAAATACTTGTTTATCTATTTATTTTGGAATAGTTAGAGGTGTTATTTTTTTTTAAATTTGGCATTCGATAACGTGAACAAACTCGAAAACGTGAACCGCCTTGGTAAAAATTAGTTCACGTTATCGCGAGTTCACTGTAGCTTACAATTATATGTAGTTGCTCAGTGGTGCCATCTCTTCCTCGAAACCCAAATTGGTGCGCAGGGATTATGTTTTTATGATCTATGTACCACTGTAGTTATTTTGTTGGCCAAGATTTTTCCGGACAATTTACAACAAAATACGGATTCGATATTCAGCATAGTTGTCTCTATGAGCCCACCTTCTTATACTCCTTTCCCGGCTTAGGTAACATGGTATCGGTATTAATACCGATAGCGAAATTATAATTTGCGGTATACGGGTATTGATACCGATACGAAAAATATTTTCTTTTCGGTTGTAAAAATAATATAAATTTTTTATAAATAGTTCAAAAGTTGTGCCAATAGAAAAATTATTTATTAAATCAAAGCAAATAAGAAAAGGAAATTATTTCTGAGAATTAAGCCTTCCTAGGTACATTTCTTTTGGATCCATATGGAACTATCTTTCTTAGGTGTATTTTCGTTTAAAAGCAATGGATCATACCCAAGGACTTAGGATGAAGACGGGCATAATTAGCCAATTTAGTTGCAAGGATCTTGATGAAGATAATAAAAGGGAAATTTTTCTTCAATGCCAAATAACATCAATAAAAAAGAACAACTATCATAAATGTTAACTTAATTTTTTAACAAAGCAATTTACTTTATATTTTACTAGTTATTTTGCCCCGGCAATGCTCATGATTTTCCAAATAAACATGTCAGGGCAACCTGTCCATAAAAACCTGGGTACAATTCCCATCAATAAGTTTCAATTCATTTCATGTTGTAAAATTATTTTCTTCATAAAAAATAATGTAATGGAAATTTAATTTAATGAACTTTAGCCTGAAAAAAATCTTACAAATTTGGATTAAAAACAATAAACAGCTCAATAAAATAACCACAATAGTATTTATATTCCAAATAATATTAAAATTCTGGAGAATTTGTTAAGAACTTGATCCCAGCCTTGTCTACTTGGTCAAAATAGCATGAGGAAACCTAAGCTATGTTCACACCTATTTAATATTTGACGTCCTACCCATAACCACTAATTTTACTAAAAAAATTATTTACTTTTGCAACACGTTTGGCGAGATCAAACATCAATTATCTTCTTACCAATAAAGTTTAGTAAATCAAAAGAAATTGTTCAAAAATAAAGCTAAAGCTCGATCAGTTTTCTGGTCTTGCTTTTTTGGATTTTTTCGTCAAATATTTGTTAGGTCTGATTTTTGTTTAATAAATATATTATTGGGGTATTCACAAGGTGTGCTATCATGGCTTATTGTCATAATGTTCTAACATTTTACAATGGTTTAAAAATATTGTGGTTGGTTTGTAAACAAAAAGTGTCTTAAATAAATAGAACGTTGCTTGCTATGTTTATTGTGCTGTCGTAATTAATAGCACATTAAATTATGAGGGGTTGCTCACAACAGTCGTATTTTTTCATGTTATTATTTTAAGACATATGACTTTATGACACCTTGTGAATCCCCCATATGTGAATTTTAGCCAAATCGTACCATAAATTTAAAAAAATTTAATATTACGAAAACAGCGCCATCATTCGCGATAAAACTTTAGAGAAACCTGGTTTAAGACTAAACTAATTATAAGTTCAATGTCAATCAGTTCTCGAGTTTTAGTAACACGAACCCGGAACAAACGTTTTTATATATTGCTGCCATTTAACCCGCTACTTCGTTCGCGCGTTTCTTTCTTTCGTGGACATATTTATATGCCAAGGTTATGCTTCTAGGTCTTGACTTTTTTAAATGATTTATGATTTATCTGATCTTGTGAATTTTTTTTTCAAAACGTCATTCCTGGTAAATTTTGAAATTTTTTGATTGCTCCCTGACTCTTTTTTTTGTTTTTTTGTTAATATCTTTCTAAATAATGGTCCAAATTGGATTTTTTATATTATGACGCTTTTTACAGAAAAATTTTTTTCAAAGTTTTTTTGATTAATATTTTTGGATTTGAAATTTTAAATCGTGTTAAAGAAAATGAGTGTATCGTTAGATTTTTTTTTTTTTTTTTTTTTTTTTTGGAAAACGTGTTTTTTCAACTTCTATCCATCCAATTTGGACCATTATTAAGGAAGTTATGAACACAAAACTAAAGAAAAGAATAATTTGAAGGACCGTCAAAATTTACCAGGAATACCCTCTTGAAGTGAACTAAATATATCACAAAATTGGGGAAATCAAATAATTTGTTGGTTAAAACCATCCGATTTGGTATGGAGAAAAATGTTTTGAAAAAAGGAAAACGAAAATAAGTATGACACCTTAAAAGTTCGAATTTCAAAAAAGTTCCAAATTTATATTTGTATTTCTTTTATTCAAAAAAGCTTTATAAAATACATAACTGAAATTTAACTCATATAATTATGTAATTCGAAAAATAAAAAAATGTTGAATACTGGTATAATAACGTAGCTTATGAAAAAGAAATAATTCCCAGATTCTATTTGTATTTTTTTAAGATAAGTTACATATGTGATATTGTTTTTATTTCTATGTTTATTGGTTTAAAAAATAGATGGGGTGACAAAAACGTTCTTAATTACAGGATTTAGCCGTTTATTTTTAATGAACAACAATAGTTAAGAAATTTTTTGTGAAGTATCTCTTTTAGTTTAGGAGATATGAGGATAGCGAGTTCACCCGCATTTACCCGCTTTTACCCTTTTTAACCCCCTAGACATTCGAATTTAAAAAAACCACATCTAACAGGATCGATTTGGGCTACGGATATTACCTATGTGTTTGTATGAGAGTTACCACGCCCACCTTTGCAATCCCTCTTAGATTTTGCCAGATGTTGTATATATGAATACCCAAGATATTCGTACTAAATTTGGAAACTTTTGCTCTTGTCGTTAAACAGATATACATAAATCTATAATGTGTTTCTATGGGAGCTGCCCCGCCCACTTCAAATTTCAATAAATATACCATCAGTAATTTCGTTTACGAAGATTACCTCCTACAAACAAACAGCCAAACAAACATTACCTCTTTAATAAGTAAAATTTATATTGAAAGCAATAATTACAAACTAATAGTTGTTTTTGTTTTCAATGTAGAAAAATATACGAAAAAAAGGTTCATGTCGGCATTGTGTGCATTTTTCTTCCTTAAGCTTTTTTTTTTGGCTTGGTTCATTTAAATGTAATACCGACATATACCATTATAGAAGTTTCTATACTGGTATACCGATATATCTAAAATACCGTCACCAATACCAATAAAGAAATACAAAATAGTTAATTATCGATGCCGTTACCGAAATTCGTTTCGGTTGCCAACCTTGCTACTCATAAAGGAGCCAGCAGACTCCTTTAAGGCCCAACTATAATATATTTTTGATAAGATTAGATTATTAGATAAGACAGTACATCAAGAACGGTGTCTTATATTACAGTACTGTAGATATAATGTTATACATTTGTGGCACAATAAAATAAAACATATAAATAAATAATAATTAATACAAATAAATAAACAAATTTAAAAATTAGTATTCATGAATATTAAGTTAAAGATTTAAAAATTTACCCCCATATACATAAGCAACATTTTTGATTAATAAAAGGTTTATTAAACAAATTTTCATAGAAAATTCGTTTCATAAACCTGCTACAATCCTAAAATATTTTTTATGAATATGAGGGTTAATTTATAAAATTTTGAATAAGAAAAAAGTTATAAAAATTATTCACAAAAAAACTTTAACAAAAATGTTTTAAAATGGTAGATTTGAAACTGTTTGCATTGCTAATGATTTAAATATGGGGAGTTAGTCGGTTAGACAGACGAATTGCAGAGACGTAAAAATTTCTAACTGATACGAGTATAAGGCTACGGTAACGAATGCAGTTTATATTCTTTCCTTTCTTAGATCTTGAACAAGTTAATCTTCTGTATAAATATTCAGTTTGTTTAGTAAAAATTAGCATTTGAAGGAACAATAATAAACGAACTTTCAACTGGTTTTCGAATGTTAAATTAAAGATTCTTTTTGAGTAATCGGAGATACTTTCAAGACGTCTCCGGGCAAATACATATCTAGCAAAATTGTTAAAGGTCAAATTAAGTTTTGATTCGCTTACTGATTCACAGTCTGAAAATAGTTCACAAGCATATAAAAGTTTTGGCAGGAGATAAAAAAGTTTTGACAGCTTACTTAAGCTTCTGTCAAAAATTAACAAAAAGCCTCTCAAATGCTTAAAAAAAAAACAAAATCCAAAAACATTTGATTCCGTACGGAAAGGACGGTTAGTTTCGTACTTTGCTTAATCATTAATAAATTTAAATTTAACAAAAAGTTTCCTTAAGTACAATATGGTTTGACACATATGATTGACATATATTCGTGCAGTTGCTTTAGCCAACTTAAGCATATTATAGTTGGGCTTTTAGAGTGAAGTCTGGCTTGGCTTTTATATTGGGGCACACATGAAAGCATTGAATAGCATCACGGTGACCAAATTCTTTCATGTCCACAAATTCACTGAGATGGAGGTTTAAAGTTATCTTCCATATGGCTGCAACATTTCACCCAACTAATTTTTTTCCAACTACTGATGTTACGTACACGTACTATCGTCTAATTTTGGGACGGCCTTCGTATGCATTTAAAAGTATATATGGCCAAGTAAAGTTCATAAAGAAATTTATTTTTTGAAATGGTAATAAGAATAAATATTTTGTGTAGTGGTTTTTATAAATATTGTTAATCAGATTTGAAAATTGCTTTTTCTTGTATTTTTCTCTTTCTTTTTTGGTTTTATATTCTTAACTTTATTTATGTATGTTTGTTATATTTCTATGAATTTTTTTCCCAAAACTGTCTCTAACATACATGGATGTCATGTTTCAAGAAATGAATGATGTTATACGTGATACGGATATGGTTTTGACGGATTTAATAGAAATAATCATTATTGGTATCAACAACATCATAAAAATATTAATTTTTTTTTTTTGCAAAAAACTTTTTTTTTTCAATAAAATATATTGATTATAAATTTACCTAATGGGCTCTGTTTTCACAACACAAGTGATTGAACGTGTAGCAAAATTTATATGAAAAGCACTCAGTTTTTTTGAGAGCTATATATCGTATATATAAATATATCTAAAGTTTTTTTTTATTGTTTTACTTCTTCCTTAAAGTTTCTCTGAACAATTGTTTTCTTTACGCTTAAAATAAAACAACAGAGTAAGAAACCAGAAAAGGAAAATGAAAAATCTAAGAAAATAAAAATAAAACCTAGAAATAGGTAGTTTGGAAAACTATAATAGTCATAAATCATATTAAACAGAAAAACTTTCTCCTGTTATATAAATACTAACTCTATAAGGTCGTGCGTAACACTGTGGGGCAAAATTAGAAAAATATTAACATTTATAGGATTTCTTAAATCTGTTAAAGAGAAGGTCTGATTAATATATATAAAATTGTAACGTTACTGACTGACTGGTTCATCAACTCACAGCCGAAACGCATGAAGTTTAAAACTTGAAATTTGGACCGGAGATTGGCCTATCCCTAAATCGATCCACTAAGACGGGGTTTTTTTTAGAAATTCGAATGTTTAGGGGGTTAAAGTGTAAAAACGGGTAAATTTTGTAACCTTATATCTGCAAAACTAAAAGAGACACAACAAAATGTAATGCTTATAGCTATTCTTTTGAAAAATATGTATGCGGACAGGTGTCTGGTGCTTTTGTGAAATTCGGCCCTTTTATGTGACAAACGGGTAAAACCTTTAATTTGGCAACTCTTTGTCACCCGATCTTTCTTTTAAACCTTTAAACATAGAAAAAAAAGAACCTTTCACATTCGAAACTGATCTTAAAACACAAATACGAATTTAAAAGATTTTTGAAATTCGAACGTTTTAGGGTTGAAAATCGTAACTATTTTTTTTTTCTTTTTTTACAAATCATATTTCTCCATTTATTGACATATACGTTTTAAATTATCGGCTCCCAATATAATATTTAAATTTTTGATGCTTCAATGGGGAGAAAAAAAGAGTACCAGAAAGTAAAACTGTGGAAAATTAAATTTCTTTTTTTAGCTTTTTGGTTCTACAACTGTGGTGCCATTCACTAACCTTTAAAGATCCGACAATCGTAATTTTTGTCGACATATATATTCGCTTGCAGTAACGATAGTGTGATTCTGTAATTTATTTTTAACGATTGTAGACAGCTGTAGTTTTTGTAATATCTCTGTCTACAAAATGTTAAAATAAAAGAAAAGCACAAAAGAGAATAAAGAAAAACAAATAAAATTGTGCTTAATTAACTGCACCCAGAGAAAAAATATGTTTTAATACGGTCACCTGCAGAAAAAAATATTTTAAAATAAAATTATAAGCACACTATGGTTATTTGAACAATATTATTGTCATCGACAACCATATTATGGTTAAATTAGTCCTCCATCAAGAAGGCACAACCATATTATGGTTGCCTCCGAACATGTTTTGGTTAATAATAACTAAAATATATTTAACATTTATAATAGCATGGTTGATTTTCAACCATAGAATGTTGCTCCTGGAAAAGAGAAAAATACTATTGTTAATTTAAAAACAAATTATTGTCATATTTAACCATAACATGTTTAGAGGCAACCACAATATGGTTGTGGCTTCCTGATGGAGGACTATTTAACCAAAAATATGTTTGTCGGTGACAATAATATGGTTAAATTAAACATAATATGTTTAACATTTTCATTAAAAATAGTTTTGTCGGAGGTGACCTTATTTAAACATATTTTTTCTCTGCGTGTGTTTTTATATTTTATTTTGTGAATTTTACATTTGAAATTTTATTTTTGTTCATAATTTGCATTGTTTTGCACATTTTGAATATGTATCTATCAGCCATGTCACAGAGTACAATTCCGTTCGGAAACGGAATTCATTCCGTATTTTGGTGCTTCAGAAAATTACAAAAAAACTTTGCGGAATGAAACCATTTTTGTTTTCATGAACGGAATGGAAGTTTTCTGTATCTTAAAGGCCAAAAAATTATTAAAATATACTTTCCATCAATACACAAATATGTTTTTTCAATTCCGAACGGAATTGTGCTCTGTGACATGGCTGTATGTATGTAAGAAGTCGGGCCACAGCCACTTTAAACATAAAATACACTTTATCGATTAGATAAACACAACGTAAATAATTGTCGTCAAAATAGCGAAAAAAAAACTGCTTTAAGTAACAGCTGGCTTTAATCGACAGCGAATATCGTTAAAAATTTTACTGAATAGCAAATTCGATAAATTTTCGTTACATTTATTTTAACGATACGATTATCGTAAAAAAGTTAGTGAATCGCAGTACTGGTAATTTTTTAATTATCGCTAAAATTGGACCTAGAAACAGAGCGGATAAAAATCTATAAGAGGAAACTCTTTGCTCATTTTTTGTTCTTTAGCTGGTGCTTTTTGAATACCGGTTAGTTTTGGATGTAGAAACATAAAATTAAACATGCAATTTCCTGAGTGAATGATATTCTGTAAGAAGGGTTTTTTGGTACTTTTTTGTTCTTTAACTGGTACTTTTCGAATTTCCGTTAGCTAAAGTATAGTAAACCTGAAATGTCATGAGAGGGTTATTATCTATAAGAGGGAGCTTTTTGATACTTTGTTTCCTTCAACAGGTACTTGAATTTCGTTAGTATTGTCTACGAAAGAAAGGGCACTAACGAATTAGCGGGAAAAAACTAGTCTCTAAAAAAAATTGCCTTTTTATAGCGCCTAGACGTATGAAACGTTTTTTTTTCTCCACAATTTAAAACAGTGCGGGAAGAAAATAACAAAAAGAAGCAATTTTTTCAAAAGTTGAGACAATTTATCGTGTTCAGGAAATTGTGTCTATTTTTGTTTTTTTTTTTCGATTCTGATTTTGTACAAATTATTATTAGACAATTCACAAAGTATTTTATTGTTTCATAGCATATTGGTTGTATTTGCTATTATTTTATGAATGTAATAAATAATTTTTTTTTTATTCCTACATCAGGGAATCATGCTCTTATGCAGAATCACTTTCTGAGCCGATCTAACGATGTCCATCTGTCCTGCTGGCTGGGCTTGTTCGCAATGTCTAGGTCGCAATTTTAAAGATACTTTGATAAAATTTGATACATACGAAGCGTATTGAAGGTAAATAGAATCGGACTATAATGGCCCCAAATACAAGTTTCTTTTCGGAATGGTCTTTGTGACCGTAAGTCATTCTTTTATGTTGGTATTTTAATTAAATTTAGTTTAAAAATATTTTATTGCAACATAAATTTTCTTACTAATATTTTTCTTTAAAATCATTTTATATCTAACTTTAGCTTCTATACAAATACTTCTCCCAAAAATTGCTTTTACTATTAAGAGTTCCTTATAAATTATGTTCATGCCAAAATTTTGTACTGGTAGGTCCAGGGTTGATCATAGATCTCATATAAACCCCCTCTTTATAATTGATGTAAGACGAAAAAATCTCATTTAGATGTTGATATTTAGGTAATATTCGGCACAAAGAACTCTTATATGAATCTTAAGCTCGTAAAATAATTTTGTTTCGCCGGGTCCATGATTAGCTATGGGTCCCAGATAAGGTACACTCTCGAACATTTTTCCTAATACTCCGTGATGTAAGGTATCAAATGGACGGGCTTGACCGACTATACTTTCTAACTTGTTCATATTAAAATATATAATGACATTACAAACTTGTTCATTTTTATTTCAGCTGATTTTGGTTTACAATCTGATCTCATTATATTTCTTTAATTTTTTATTATTCCACGTTATTTGAAAATATCATGGCCCTAATTGTTTTAAACGCAACATAAAGCCAAAAATTACATTAAAACCAAAAACAAAGTCAAAAATATTTTATAATTTGGTTGTTGCTTTCTGCAGAAATTCAAGGCTCAATACGTAACGTGTAACTATTTTGTGAAACAATTTTTCTAGTTGAATTTGATATGACTATAAATTCAACTTCCAAAGTACTCTAAACCAAAATTGTTATAATTATTATTATTATTAGTTCCTTTGCGATCCTTTAAGGTTCATACAGCTATAACAATTTTTTTTTTCAGTGAAACCAAGTAGTTGCTTATGACTTCAGTTGACTGCAATTGATCCTGCGTGCTGCAGCTTCTTTGTCTATTTGTCTTCTCCAGGTAAGAGGTGGACCTCCATTTCTTCGGCTTTTCAATGAGTTCAGTGGATGCGTTTTATATATCGCCCTTCAGTTAACGTAGGGAATGCCCAATCCATCTTCAAGTCCTTCTGAAAATGTTCGTCCTGTCTAGGGTTTGATTTGTTATCTGCCATAGGGATTAGTTTAGGATTGTGAGCCACAATACGTCTTAAAATTACTATAACGAAAAGCAAAAAATTGTTCTGAATAAAAATTGTCGCTAATAACTGAATATTCCAAGTTTAGATATATTTAGTAAATACTATGTAATTCTTGTAAAATGCTAAATTTTAATTTGCTATTATATAGTTTTTCAAGTCATACTTAAATTTTTTTTCAAGACAAAATCATTGAAATCGATTAACACCAAGAAAAATTATAGATACATTTTAACACCCAGTTTTTAATATGGTGTCTCAAATTACAAGAACCCAAAGGCTTTACCTATAGATACAAGCTAAAGTTTGTTTCGTGCTTTATTAATTAACTTAAAGCCACTGTGCGTAAGTTTGTGAAACATTCTTGTAAGTATGCATGTATTTTACTTGTGTTTGCTTGTTACTCGTGTTAGTAATATTAATAATTTCCACCATATTGTTTAGTCGTGCGTACAACATAAACAAAAAATATCTAAAGTTTTTTTTCTTCAAATAGCATAAGTTCTTCAAAATTGTATGGAAAAAGTACGAAAAAATTGGACGAAACTTATGGAGAGAAAAACAAAGGCAAAGGTAGTCCAAGTCTTCAAAAACTTTAGAAAAGTTGTAGGTATTTAATTTTTTTTTAATTTTTTTATATTTTTTTTGCAGAATAAAAAATCTAGTGTTTTTAATTAGGAAAAAAATTATAATGAAAAGTAACAGCAGTAATAATTTTTTTTACCAGTAATTGACTTTAATAATAATAAATTTAATAAAGTAATTACTTTTACGAAGCAGGTTTTCTCGGTCTACAATTGGCCATTGTGACACTTATAATATTTTAAAAAGAAAAAGTCCTTCCATAATGTTTCAGTGGGAATAAGGTCTTTCCGAATCAAAAAAATAATAAAAACGCTACTGACACTTTTCTTAGACACTGCTATAAGTAAGACGTAAGGAAACGCGTATCTTGATCATACAGGGTATCATACAAGGTCATACGTATCATACAGGGTCTTCTATATAGTTAAAAAAAGTATATGTGAGAAATCTTCGAAATGTTTTTATTCGTTTGAAATGCGTATTTATGCCATTATCCATGGAATATAACATTGTGCAAATGTCCGCCGCTGCTATGAGGGTGAAATATTCTATTAGCCATGACTCTAGCGCATAAATCAGGATGAATTTGACCCATGGTGTGCGTTTGGCCTTGAGGGCCTTTGAGGTTTGTGGGTTATTCCACTAGACTAGCAACTTTTCACAAATTTCACAATCCCGCTGGCCACTTTAAATCACCTCCATGTGAGATGACCATGCCCTGGAATCGCTCGTGCTGAATATCCAATGTGGCATGAACTGTGTGGCACGCAGTGCCGCTCTGTTGAAACTAGATTCTGTTGGTGTCATTATCATTCGATAAGCAATAAGTAGTCATCGATCCATAACGCTTGCCGTTTACGGTAATGGCCTGGCCAACGTCTTTCTCAAAGAAAAATAGACTGATGGCTCTGCAAGTCCAAAATTTACCACAAATAGTAACTTTTTCGGAATACATTGGACACTCTTAGATAATGTGTTGGTTGTATTTGTCCTAAATAATACTTTCCGTTGAACGATTATTATAGAAGTAAATTTTGCAAAGCGCGAAGAATGTTGCTTGAACAGAACACCCATTTTGAGATATCAATTTTATCATTTGTACATGTTGTTAAACGATATATCTGTCCTTGCTAATCTGCTTAAACATACTAAAAATTTATCGCCAATACGACAAATGTAGCTTGAACAATATGACCGCTATAAACGTTAAAAATGTAGAATTCCTCATTGAAAGAGATCTTATTGCGTGGTGGAAGGTTCCAGTTCGTGGAAGCTGGTGCTAAAGTAGCCACTACGTAGAGAATCCAATGGATTAGCCAATTGTTCTTGACATTATTTATTATTATTTCGAGTTGGAAAAAAACCAGTCAATTGTAAGGGAATGTAAGAAAGATAAATTCAACGTTTATTGTTGTGACTTTGTTGAAGCTTTGATATTGTTACAGGTAAGAGTGTATAAAATTCTTATTCACTGCATGGTCTTATTTGTATAATATTTTTAGCTTTTCTAAAGTCTATGGAAAGAGTTTTCTGATTTCGCTGGCCTAAGGCACATAGAAACTGGCTTTCCCACAAGAAAAAATGTCAGTGTTTTTATCAAAAATAAAAACTGGAAATTTTGAACGTCATTAATAAATTTTGTATTCCCGATAATAACTTTTGATAATGAAATTTAATTTAGTTTCTTAAGGTAAAAAATTTTTCGATTTTCTTATTTGTAAGTCATACAAGTCTGCATATTTTATAAATTCTTATTTTTGCATCTTTAACCTAAGTAAGCGTACTTGTCTTTAACCAGAATTTATTGTCGAACGGTAATTGACCCCTGTTAAGTTTTTACTCACCTGAATAAAATTAACCTAGAAAATGTGTTGTGTAATTATAATTTTTTTCAGAAATTATTTAATATCTTTTAACTAAAATTTAAGCATTTTACTGTTTTGCTTTAAGAGGACCAATTTTGTAAGCACAAGATAAGAAGAAATATACAATACAAAATGTGTTTAATTCCAAGAAATATCCTCGAAAATATTCAAAAGAGTATAAATATGCATACAAAAAATAGACATTAATTTAATAAGAAACTATTAATTGGTTTTTAAATTGTTCGCCAAATATGATTTTTTCATGTTTGTCATTCCGATTGCAATTTCTACAATATTGATCTTAGACCGTATAAAATATATATTCTGAATCCTTATGACTAGCGAAGTTGATTTAACGATGTCCCTACCTCCGACTGCTCACATGTCAGATATGACTACGGCGGCTATCCATTCTGTATTATACAGGACAGTACTATATTTAATACATTAGTTCTGTGTTAGTTTTTTGGTTTTTGGTTGTAAGAATCCTTAATTGATCTGTATTTAATTATAAAATTTCAACAAATATGTACATTCCCAAGTCATCTGACTTTTCTTTTCTACATTTTGTTTTTTTTGGAAACTTGTAAAATTTTTTTATGCCTGAGAAATGCAAAAGCATTTTTTTGGTTTTATGTATAATCACGTTTTGTTTAGGGGGTTTTCCAACGTAGCCACAAAAAATAAGTTGGGACACTTGGGTATATAAGTTTTCCAACACAGGATTTATTTTAAGTTTAGGAGTTAGATTTAGGTTAAGGTAGTATAAATATTTTAGATGTAAGTACAATGCTTTAAAATACAACTTTTTGGCTCAGCTGCTATGGGCTAAGTAAGCAATACATAATTTTATTTTTAGATATTAACCTGTCTTCGGTACGCAGATAGCCGAAGAGGTTTGGCTGATGTGAAACACAAATAACTTCTTTTTTGATTTTTCAACATAATTTATTTTTTCTTTTTGCAGATAATAACTGAACTCTTGGAAATTTAAAATGAATACGTACAGTCAACAACAACAAATACGCTATTAGCTTTACACAATTAGCCACACAAAATGATTTTTTAAATAATCTTTTGATGACGGATGAAGCGCATTTCCATTTAAGTGGTTATGCGAATAAGCAACACTGTAGGTTGTGGGGCACCGAAAATCCAAGGGCAATACATCAGCATCAGTCACACCCAATCAGATGCACTGTTTGGTGCGGTGTTATGGCCACAAAAATGATCGGCCCATATTTATTTGAGAATGAGGATGAATCGACAGAAACGGTCTCCGGGGCTTCTTACAGAACAATGATCGACAACTTGTTGCGGCCAATGGTGAAGCAACATCCTAATTTGTGGTTTTAACCAGATGGAGCCACTGCGCATACTGCTAGGCAAACTATGAACATGCTGCGTGAAATTTTTGGTCTTATTTGGGCCACCGTGTACTAAGACAGATTTTAAAACTAATCGCCTTTAAACTAAAACACAATTTGTATTCATTTAGGAATTAAAACTCATACGTCTTTTAAACTCAATATTTTAAATTCATCAAATTTTCGGATTTTTAATTCATTTTTACATACATACATACATTTTTCCAATTTTTATATTTTTAATTTTGTTTTTGTATTTTTCATCCGATATTTCAACCATACATCGATGATAATCTTCAGGGGCTACAAAATACACATATATTTAATGTTTAAATTGGATTACATAAAAACATCTATCAATACATACATTTAAGACACTGTAAAAATTAAAAAACTACAAACAAGTTGATAAGTCTTAACAGCAAAATTTAAACATTATATATATGTGTATATTGTAGCCCCTGAAGATGACCATCGTTGTATGGTTGAAATATCGGATAAAGAAATAAACAATAACATACATAATCGACACAGGTCAACAGTAAATATTTAACATAATTTAAAGATTTTTAAATTTATTTTTCCGTATTTAATTAAGTGTTCGAATGTGGTTTGAACAATGCCTAATTTATTTCAAGAAGCATTCCAGGCACCCAGATTTTCTGTTTTTATTGAATATTATGTAGTTGTTTTTAATGTAAACATTAATTTTGAAATATATTGTTCTAAGATTGTTATTCGGCTTTCGACAAATCTCTTCTCGATTCGTTTCTAATAGAGTTTTTTTATTCCTGCACTTTTTGGATTCCCGGGAAAGCGGGAAATAAAAATCCAATTCCCGGGATCCCGGGATTCCCGCCCAAAATTTTTTATTTATTTATTTACTTATTTCCCCAATGAAACTAATATTTCTTATTGGCTATTACCCTTAAAAGAATTAAATCTAGTATCTATTATATAACAAGAACGTAAAAAATTTAAGATTAAAATTATTTTAAGACATTTAATAGGTAATATTGATGCCAATAGGATAATAGAAATCAATATACGTATAAACATTGTTAAGTTTAGAGCTTATTTGCATAATTAGAATGAAAGTATTAGTCTTACGCGAATAAAAATTCTGGAAGGGTGATTAGGAACTAAAAACTCAACATTACGAAGTAGGAATTCTGAAACAATTTTACCGTTTAACAAAGCAAAAAGGATACATTTTACTTACTACATAATATTATATTTAATAACATATTTTGTTTTTACAATTTTATAGCCTGAATCAGCAGTGGTATATGAAGGTATACTAAGTTTTTTATTCCATTTGATATTAAGGTCCCACAACGTATTTTTATTATTAGTCCTTTATTAATTCTAAGCCGATTTGGCCATTTGGGTGTCAAATTGTTTCTAGATCTTCTAGGCTGTTTGGGATTGAATACCAGCAGAATAGCTTCATTAGAAAAAGAGTTATGCACCCAAATGTGGAGCTACCTCCCTAAAAACTGAACTAAAATTAACATAAATTTGTGTCGAAATGCACACCAATTTCTACTTTCTACTTTTATAAGACTCAAAATCACTTGAAATACCGAATATGAAACACAATCTAGGAAAACAATTTACTACGCCCTTAACCGCAAAGCTTTATAATAATGTTGTTAAATATACACTTCAATTTGCTAGGACAAGAAATAAAATTTCGTAATGATAGGTCTATAATTTATCATAGGCCCAATATAAAGCCTCCTCAAAAATTAGTTTAAAAGCCTTAAACTGTAGAAATTTTAAATATTGTGGTGAAATTAAGTTAGATAAAACAACTAAAGACACAAGTCTGACATAAATTTACTAAAGTTTTAAAAAAAGATTTTCTTCAAAATTTCCCGTTAATCCCGCAATAAATTCCCGGGAAAGCGGGAATTGAAAACAACTGAAAATCCCGGGAATTCCCGGGACGAGAAATCCCGGGAACAAACTCTAGTTTCTAACCTCAGGTTCGTAGCGTTTATAATTCGCTGAAATCCGAAACATTTTATACAAGAAATAAGATGACATTCTAGAAAGTTAAAAAACGGCATGGCTATCTCATAACGACAAAAGTACGTATTATCCAATCAATGCTACCTGTCTTTTTTTTGTCGCAAGTCACTAATTAGTTAAAGCAGATTTTACAAAAATATCTAAAATCAATTCCAAAATCGACAAAAAAATGTTTTGGAGACTACTAAGATATTCGTATTGCATTAAATAGAACTGATTAATTCTAATAGTTCAAAAGAGATAGCTGGACTATTTTTTATATGTGTCTTTTCTTTCTCGGCCACTATATTGATAATATCAAATTGTTGTGTCCTGTATTTTGATTTAAAAAATATGGTCACCATTGATATAACTAGGGCTATGCTTTTTTATATTCGTATCACATACATCAAGGTAAAAATATTGAAGTTCATATCTCAGCCTGTACACAAATGGCTGAGTTTAAAGCAAAAACCAACGACTTTCCCTAATTCTTACCTATTAATCTCTAACTTTTTTCCTTAATTTTTACTTTTTAAAGTCCCCTGTATTTACCTTAAGAAAACTGCGCAGATTTCTTGTCAGTGAAGAAGAAATTACCGTACGCAAAGGTTTTCAATTAAAACATTAACAGAAGTATTCAAAAACTATTTATTTTAAATGTGTTTTACAAATAGTTTTCATGGAAGTTATCACAGAAAAAAGTGTTTTATCAATTAAAAAAATGGTTTAAAAAGTATTTAAATTTAATTAATGTGATAATTGAATGAATTATTTTTTTAGTTGAAAGAAAATTAAAAATTTAATTTTGATTTAATTAACATTTTAGTTGTTTTAAAATAAATTTTCAATTAAAATTTTAATTAAATAACAAAAAATCTTAATTGACTTTTTTCGTTTAAAATCAAATAATTTAAACATGTGAAATTGTTATTGGAAATTGTCAATATTTAATTAAATAAATTAACACATTGTTTGAAATGGCAAAGTTGTTTTGATCACTTTTTTAATTAAAATTAAAAATATCATTTATTGAAAATATTTTTTCAAAATTTAAAAATTTTTAGTAATCTATATAATCATTTTGGTAATAGGTGCAAAGTCAACAACTTCTTTGCTTGATATTATGAATTTAGAACAAATTTGGTGATTGGAGAAATTTAATAATTTTTTCTGTGATTGTTTCAAAATATATTTTAACCAAATTATTAAACATTTTCATGAAACCGTTCTAATTTGCCATTGGCGTTAATTTGGGAGGCTTGCAATTTTAAACAATTGATATCAGCTTATAAGATACGACAATCCAAAACTAAAATAAAAAAAGACAGTTAAAATCTGAGTCTAAAAAGTTAAATTTGTTATTAAAAAACCCTTAAGAAAGGCCAAATACATTTGCTCAGATTATTCCAAGAGCTTGTTGTTTTTGAGATGTAAACACTTGAATTCTGTTTGTATAAATGCATGACATACGAAGTTTGTGCTTATTAATTCTCATTAAAGTTTTGGCAGTTCATTTGCGAGGGCGTAAAAACGCACAGTTTGCAGAGATTGCGAAACTTTAAGGCGATATCATGAAGATCGTCATTACATTTTTTATGACTACGGCAGTAAAATAATTTTGAAGAATAGACACATACATTGTCAAAACAGAGTCACTGTTGACTCTACTTGCAGCACGCGTAGTTCTGTGCGTGCTACCACGTTAACCAACCAGACACATACATATTCAGTCAATTAAAAATATTTTTATTTTATAAAAATAAAATATCTTATATTAAACATTTTAATTTTCGAATTCCTGAAGTGAATTTAAATTTTATAAAGCTTTTTGTAATAGTTCTATTCCTTCAATATTTCACGTACATTTTTTAAGCTTAAGATTTGTACAAATATTAAGGAATGATTCTATACACTACCAGACTAAAAATAAATAACTCTTTTAAACAAAATATTTAGTAAAATATAGAATCATTCCTTAATTTGATGTACCTTGACCAAGCTAATGATGCAGAAGTTCTTCTTTTTGGGTCTACTTTCATAAACAATTATCAGAATTGAGTCCCGAATCAATCACCTGAAAAATGTTGTACTGTGTAATACAATACTGTAATTACATGGAAGTTAGTTCTAAGTACAAAATCAGTGATTGAGTGAACTTTTATAAAGTCACTCAAAATAAGGTTAAACTTTATTTTCATAAGTAGTATTTAAGCCAAACAAATTTGTTAAATAAAATCAATCAATCAATTTTGATCAACAAATAAAATACAGTCTTTAATATTACAAGAAATCTAGTCGAACATAAAAATGAAATTCAAGCTTTGCATAAAAATTAAATTCCAATCTCAAACAAGTAATAATTATACTTGGATTCATGTACTGGTATAAATCAAACTCGTAATTCCAATATAAATCAAGGCTACAATTTCAATGGAAATTATAAAAAAAAATTTTTATATGGTGTGGAGAAAAAATGGTGTATGAAATTCTAAGTCATCATCTTAAAGAGTTTGATGTCTTATTACCATTTTACTATATATCATCTATTTAAAAAGAAAATGTGATATCATTGGAAACGTAATTTAAATGACTATGCGATGGTAACATTTTTGGTGCTGGATTGATGTTATACAGTTTCAAAGACAATAACGAAAACGGTACCATTAGATTTACCTTAAGGTTTTTTTTGTGATACCACATACAAGCAAACTAGAATTTGTTTTTGGATACCTCCTTTCGATTGGGTTTGGTGCATTACCACAGTTAAAGATGCCTTTATAGTTGACTTAAGCTGGGACAGGTTGATTTGACATGTTTCGAAAGTAAACAACTATAACATCGAGATAAACATATGACAACTGTGTTTCATCCAGATAAACATTTGAATTATAAATCTTCTTTCTTCTATATGTGCCTGTGAATACGTGCCGGTTGGTCATTGCAGAATATCTTCATAAACATTTTGGAAATCGGTACTCTGGATATCATTATTCTCGGAGCAGCTTCATTTCCAAATTTTTAAAATTAAGATAAATAAAAATTGTGCTATTATTAAAATTTTTCTCCTGAAACGGTGTTCACTATTCAGATTTTTTAAAAATGGCAAAATCAAAAATAATTTTTTACAACAAATTGATCACATGGTCAAAACTTACCCCTTACTGTCAAAATTTTGAATAACTACAAGTTTTTCAATTGCTAACAAAAACACACACATATAAAATATTCTAAATAAGTGCTCAAACAGAACTGCGTCGATACCACATTTTCCATAAAATTTGACATACAAATTTGTCGTTGAAAGCCGTCGTGAAATCTTATATATTTCAGTAAATTTCATACATTTTGTAAACAGAAAATGAAAAATAAAATAAAATATTTAACAATAATTTGACAGAGAATTTGAAGTTCCTGCCGACGTTTTAATGGGCTAAAGGATTTTTGCCTGAAGTTGAAGACTCGATTATGTTTGAACACTAACTATTTAGGTGATACGTTCTCGAATTTTTTTTTTAAAGGCCACATCTTTTTCGCCGCTGTAGAAGGAGTATATAACCTTTTATTTTCAAAGAATATCGGTCTATATGTCTACCTCCAAAAACTGCAAAAAATTCAATATACAAAAATTTGTACCCGAGTGCTTTTCCAAATAAATGATTCAATTAAACTTTTATATTTGATTTAAAGAAAATATTACAAAACATTTTTTAAAAATACATTTTAGTGCAGAATTAACATTTACAGATTTAGCATTTATCGTTTGATATCCTATTTAAAATTTTATTTTAGAAGAGTCCTATCAATGATAAACACGTTCACTTTCTACGGATGTCGACCTTTTACTCAAAAGCGCATAATTTAATCTCTGAAGACTCTCTCTCTATTTCACTATATCCTACAAAAACGTGTAATTCCTTTTTTAAAGCATATGATGCCAATTAAATCGAGTCAGCGTTTTATTTAAAAATTTCCTTAATTCTTACATAAATAATATTAACCACATTTTCCGAATCTAAGACAAAATTTCTTTTATGAAGCTGACATAATTAAATGAAAAATCCCGTGTATTTCCCCCCGAATTTCCCCGGAATTTTTTTCTGAAAGAATGTGTGGGAATCCATTATTTTTTCCGAGAAAAACACTAATATGATGAAAACAAAAATAAAAACACAAGTTAGCTTTTCTAAAATTATTTTTAATATAGTTTAATGTTTGACAAATTGTAGCATGTGCAGGGAACGACGATCTGGCTATATATCTCGGCCAGTTGGAACGTGTAGGGGTAGCATTATGATTTATTAACAAATATACATTTAATTTCCATATTTTCAAATGTTTTTAGAAAACAAATTTATTAAGCTTAAAGTAACTTATTTACTTATTTATTTGTGCAAAACTTCCAGAATATTTTAAAACTTTACAATGATTTTAATTTATCTGTCACTGTTTTCAACTGTCTTTATTAACCCTCATCAAAAAGTCGTACATACATATTTATAATTATACTTAAAGTTAATACCTGTTTAAATTTTATTATAAAAAATCTTGTTTTATATGATTTTGTTTAATTTTTTTGTTTTTATTTTTGCCTTGTCTTTTCTGCCTCATTTAACTTTTGTAACTTGTGACTTCAATTAGCCTTTGGCATTACAATTTATTTATAATTTATGTAAAAAGAATACACAAAAACAACATATGAAAAATATATAAAAGACTATACATGTTATTTAATTACATTAAAAAAAAAAAAACAAATAAACAAATATCCGAAACAGATGTCATTTCCTTGAAATGAGCAAAAACAAAAAATATAAAGAATCATGGTAAAATTAATAAGGTAACCCCAGTAGCCCAGCTGAATATTGTCTATACAGAAAAAATTAAAAATTTTCTCTAACCACCAAATTTATTTCAAATTCATAATATCAAGCAAACAGTTTGTTGTATCAAAATGACTATATTGATTACAAAAAATTTAAAAATTTTGAAATTTTTTTTTCAATAAATGATATTTTTAATTTTAATTAAAAAAGTGATCAAAAAACTTTGCCATTTCAAACAATGCGTTAATTTATTTTATTAAATATTGATAATTCCCAACAACAATTCTACAAGTTTAAATTATTTTATTTTAAACGAAAAAAATCAATTAATATTTTTTGATATTTAATTATTATTTTAATTAAAAATGTATTTCAAAACAACTAAAATGTTAATTAAATCAAAACTATATTTTTATTTTCTTTCAACTAAAAAAATAATTGATTGAATTATCACATTAATTAAATTTAAAAACTTTTTTAATCATTTGTTTAATTGATATAAAACTTTGTTCTGTGTACGAATCATACGTTATGTCACAACTGGTTTACAATTTTGCTTGCTTACAAATATTTTTTGACAATCTATCAGGGTTTTCTTGCCTTGTTGTACTTGTTGTAGAACTAGGGTTATCTTATTAATTTTACCATGTATAGAATAGTGTTTTTTGTTGTTTATAAGAAATCGCCCTTTATATGTATATATGTAAATGTTAAATAGTATTTAAATTAAATTAAAAAATATTTCAGTTTCCATATTTTAATATATTCTTTTTATTTTGACTTGATATGACAGAAGTTAGATGTAAATCGTCCCATTAAAAATGAGTACATATGTATAAGTCGAAGTGGATTTAGGTGGCGCTACGAACTAAGTCCCCAATGAATTAAGCCCCGAGAGCAAAAATTAACTAATTTCCCAATTTTATAATAAGACTTTTACTACGACTTTTAGGGAGCTTGCTAGTTTTATTTGCATAATTTTTAAGTTTTTGTGTCATGTGGAATTTTTTTATATTACTATATATCTCTAAATTTTGTAAATGATATAAAGCACAATTAATATTTTTAGAGACTTAATTCATATATCATTCAAAATACATTTAAAGTTTCAAATGTTGGTATGTGTAAAACTTTAGGGGTTGGGGTCCCAAACTTAAAATCTCGCATTCAAACTCGCGAATAAGAAAATATCCTAAAACTTCAACTTCCCTGCATATCCGGTCATTGGCCGGGCGCAAGGATTTCCTCCCCCATGGCATAACAGACAACAGCTTCGCTAGTTAATGATTCTCTGCATATCCGGCCTTTGGCCTGGCGTAAGAACTTTTTCTCCAATAGTGTAACAAACTCCGGGTTTGCTAACTAAAGCCTCTAAATTCGGGGCTGGGGTCTGATATTATTTTGAAAAAAGTTTCCACTAATGGGGTTTTCGGTAATTTTTGTTTTGGGGCTATTTCATATATATGGTGATTTATTTAAGTACAGTGACATGCAAAACTAAACGCACAATAATGCAGTTTTCACTGAAGAGTTGGTGATTTTTTTAGTTTGCAAATTCTTTAGTTCATAATGAACTTATTTCTTTAGTTCAAGGATTTAGTTCAATTTTGTTTTCAGGGCTTTGTTTATCAGGGACTTATTACTTTCTTGCAAGTCAAGTATAAGTGTTTTCGAAGAAAACTGGAAGAAATAGCCGATTGGCTGAATGTGCAAAAATTATGTGTATTAGTGAAAATGTGTTAGTGTCTTGCAACTTTTAAGATATTACTTTCATGTGTAAATGCTTGGTTAATAGTGTACACATACCGCGATAAAGCTGTATTAGTTGATCATTAACTGTGTTTTAATGCGCGTACATATATTCCAGACATTGTATGAGGCCAAAAGTGTCCTAAGGTTTATCAAAAGTTGGCCATGTCATTAATTTTCTACATATTTTATTGGTGATACCCAAACGCCTCGGTTCTTTGAGATCCTCATTCTAAAAACTTAGAATCTGTAAGCATGATCCGAAGTCATTAATTTTGATACCCATACGCCTCGGTCCTTTGAGATCGTCATTCTAAAAAACTTAGAATCTGTACAGAGGAAATCTCGTTTGTTTTGTCACCAAACAAAACATTTGAATCTAAATAAGAATCTGCCTTTGTATGAGAACTGTTTCAAACTTATTAAAATTCTAACCCTTAAAAATCGAAGGATATACAGCTAAGTGCAAACAATTAGGGACACCTTGTAAATTTTAAATTTATGTTATACAACTTTGTTTTAAATATGTGCATTATAATTCAAAGGTTTCTTTGCAAAATAAATTAAGCCTGGATTTATTTTAACGAAAAGTGTAAATTGAGGCGTTTATATAATTAAGGACACGGTTGGTTTTGTTTTATAAACTTTTTTTATCCAATACTTTTTGTAATAATTAGACAATATTTTGTATCGAAAACCTTGGTGTCAATAACTGCTCTGCATTTCTTTTTCAACGAATTGAGGATACTAATTACTCACGTACCGTACTTGAGAAGGTTTTTTTAAACCATTTCGGTTTCCGAATACAAGTCGTAGAAGCTGCTGATATTTAGTGCGCGGCTTTTTCGGCTTGCTACTGGTAGCCAATTACGTTGAGATTATGGCTGTATCATGTCCAATGCAATATAGTTAAAACCACTTATTTACTTGTGCAGATATATGTTACCGTCCATATGGGTAAGTTTGGTGAAAATGTGCCAAACCCCACCCGTTTACACTATTAAGCGACGTCCATGAGCAGCTGGACTGTCGCAAGAAAACGTTAGAGGTTAAACAAAGCATACAGTTATTTAACCTCCTAAGAATGAATTAGGGGTTTTTTTCGGATGAAACGATAGTTATCAGAGCCTACTTTGACGGAATAAAATAATTTTGTTATCCAAAGTTAAAAGAACATGATGCTAAGAATGCCAGCCTGAAGCATGATGCTACCACCATCCATAATTGCCCTTAATTGTTTGCACGTAGTAGCTGTATATGAACATCTCCTTAATGTTAAATGGTGAAAACTAAAAAATTATGATTTTTTTTCATTCAACTGTTGGGTTTGAATTAAAGTTCTTGATATTTAAATTAGGCTTTAGTTCATCAAATTTAATTTTCACTAAATTATTTATATGTTTCAAAGTTCACACTTCGTAGTTGAGTTTTTGGTTCCAATACGAACTTTCAGAAAATTTAATCCCCTAGGACTTCAAAAGTTACGGACTGATCATGCTAATTTTAATCCTATCGGACGATTGTACTCTGAATTTAACGACTTTTATACTAAATATTGATTTTTCATATGAAATTGGCATTAAGTATTCTTCGAGCCGTGTTGACAGTTTAGCCATTAAATTGCTGGAAAAAAAAATCAATTAAGCTCTTAGCCATCTTTTTTTTGCCAATTTTATTTATACGAGTTTCCTACAATTTTTAAAATTGTTGACCAAAAATGTTGTTAGTGCTGCTTAGTTCTGTTCCCACGTTGAACTTTTCGAAATAAGTTAACGCGAATGGATTTTACACTAAAAAAAAATAATGGGGAAACTGAGTTTTACGTTTTACAATGATTTTTCTTATGTTCATTTAATAGTTACTAAAAATATATTGATATCGGGTGATTCACCGTGAGGGTTGATTTATAATGTAAAAAAAAAAATAAATAAATTTTAAAGAGAATTAAAATGTTTTTTTTAATCGGTTAAAAGAAAAATGTGTGGCATTTACTGTTTGAAAATGATATCAGGTAAATGTAGGCCATGACTACGTCTGAGATGCTCCACTCGGAAGGCCCGATTTTGGGCGACTTGTTCGAGCATAGCGACTGGTATCTCGCAAATGACAATAGTAATGTTAACACCCAAAGCATCAATCGTAGCTGGCTTATTCCCCATGATCGCAGACTTTACATATCTCCAGAAAAGGGGTGATATCGCAAGATCTTGGTGGCCAATTTACCGTAGCAATACGTGCAATTTATTCTTTCCAGAGTCCATTCACTGAAAATAAGACGCAAATTAAAGTCGCCGGGCTTCAATTCTTGCTCAATCGCACGATTTATGTGACCGATTTGCCATAGTAAAACGTGAAATTAAGAGCTCGCCAAAATGATTTCTCAACAACATTGTTTCATGCGCTGTATGGCTCGTAGCAGCGTCTTGTTTAAGCCAGAATTCACTCAGACTCTGTCCTTGAATTTTAGGAAGTACATGGTCCGTAAACAGTTACCCTTAAAGGTAGCATTCTGATTTTCTTCATTTTTTTAGAAATATGGACCAATGATTCAACCAGCTCATAAACCACACCATACCGTTCTTTTTAAGGGATGTAATGGTAGCTATTGGTATTCTTCGGGATGAGAAACATCACCCAAATACGACAATTTTGTATATTAACGTATCCATTGAGCCAGAAATGTGCACCCGATTTTCATTGAGTTCTTCCAGAGCCCATTCACAGAAAATAATACGCAAATTTAAGTTGCCTGGCTTAAATCCTTGCATAAGTTGAACTCGGTACTCTGTAAATCCGAGATCCTTACGCCAAGTTGTTGAATACGACAAGCCAAGCTGCTGAGAACGACGACAAATCGATTCGTTAAGGTCTTCGCGTACACTTTCAGCTACAGCTGCTTATTCACTTCCTTAGAGGCTGGATGTTGCCTATCGAATATCATCCACTAATGTTAAATGGAAATGGTGTTGGTCATAGTGGTCCTACTATGTCGATTATGCGATCCGTAAATTCCTCGAATCACATGAAAATCATTTCTCACAGAACG
Organism: Pollenia amentaria; assembly: GCA_943735925.1. Lineage (NCBI taxonomy): Eukaryota > Metazoa > Arthropoda > Insecta > Diptera > Polleniidae > Pollenia > Pollenia amentaria. The sequence continues at coordinate 50,630,948 of OX031007.1, forward strand.
CTGATTTTCGTAATACAGCTGAACAATTTGGAGACGCAATTGTGGTGTTAGTCTTTTCATGGTGACTTGCCAATCGATACTGAACAAAAATGACAAATCAGTTTGATATGAGTCACGCGTAAACCGTACAAATTTAACCTCACGATGAATCACCCTTTACATATAAAATAATCTCGTATGTTCAATTAAAGTGTTATAAATAAATTATGTAAGTTATTTTTATTAATATTGATGCGATTTTTTGCCATTTTTAGTGGTGGAGAGTTGGCAGCACTGTTCTTGAGTTGTAACTTTGGGTTAATAGGATTAAACATTTTGACCATACTAGCCAATCAAATATTAGCTAATAAATTAATAAAAATTTACGAAGGATATTAAAAATAGAAAGAATTTGTTTGTGATTTCACCTTTCCCCTGTACAAATTTCTACCCAAAATGGATATTTCTTGCGCGAATAATCATGTTTATATGTACTATTCTATTAAATATTTTCAGTTTTATTTACTTCATATTGAAGAAAATACATACAACTGCAGCTATCCTTTTAAACTTATACAAAAAAAAAAAAAATTTATTAAACTCACATGAAAAACTTGATTCTCATATCCGCTAGTTATACAGTTATCTTAAAAAAAATTCTAAACTACCAAGAAAACATCAAACTGATGATGAAAGTTTTGTAAAAAAAAATAATAATTTAGGTTACATTTCCTTCTAATCTTTAGAGTTTTTTTTTACAAATGTTTTTTTTTATAAATTTATAAATACAAATTATGTATATCACATTTAGTAGCAGTTTTTACCTTAATTTCAAAATCATTTCCATTACACTTACACATAAACACAAACGTAATAGATTATGATAGTACACATACATACATGAAAACGTTCGTACACACATTCATAAATGTATAAAATAAATTTCATATTAAACTAGTATGAAGAAAAATATTTTTTAAGAACTGTGATGTAAAAAACAGAACCGGAAAAGGTTAGACAGAGAAAGAGAGATAGAGAGGGGAAGAGAGAGACACAATGAAAAATTAAGTGAAAGTAAGCAAGAGATAGAAATAACGCAAGAATTTCCTTTGGAGTCCATTTCATTCATTTGTATATTTCATATGATTTTTTGATGATAAAAATGTTGTGGTTTTGTTATTTCCATTTTCGCTTTTATCAGTTTTTTTTTGTTTTACTCCTGCAACTGTGGTTTTATAAAATATTAAATTAAATATTATTTTATTTTTTATGTTTTTATACACTCGTATTTTTTTAAGGATTAAGATGGTAGATTAGGTTTAGCGTTTGATGTGCAACTTATCATTTTAAAGTATAAAATATATATATATATTAAATCACAGTTTCTCAGAAATATAACTATCACCTGCCTTTTAATTAAAAAGTTAAAGAAATGTTTTTAATAAAACAAAAAAAAAAAAAATCTATTTAATATAAAAATTCAATTTTTAACTAAAGAAGTATTTGAGTTTTTTTTTTAATTTAATGCAGACTCGAACGTGCCGTGCCAATGCTTTTATTTCGAAAGACAGAATGGAATTTTGGTAAAATCAGAAAATGAAGAAGATACACTTAAAAATCATAGTCCAGCCGACTTTATTCATTTTTGTACAACCTTTAATTTAATATAATGATAAAGAAAAAAATCATCGCATTTTTAACAAATCCTAAAAAAAGTAAAATTAAAAAAAAAAAGAAAACAATCCAAAAATTGTTGATATATGAAACAAATACCAAAAGTATTACACCCATATTCATAAAAAATATTTTTAATTAATAAAAAATTTATTAAAAAAATTTTCTTAGAATCTAAAATATTTTTTATGAATATGGACGTTAATATATAAGAAAGAATACAAATGGTATTATAAATATCAATCTTAAAGGATTAAGTTCGACGCACAGTGTTGCTATTTTTAACCAATTTTTCTCCGGCCGGTGATTATAATCACCAGCATGCATACTGTAATGTTTTTTCTATCAGTTACTTAAAATCTTATATCCATATTTTATTGCCAGTTTACTTGGTGAGGCGAAAAATGTGTTAAATACCGGCCAAATGTCTTTTTTGCCGCCAATATTTAATGTTTAATACTGATATCAAAGTAAATACCTGAGAACCTCAGAAGCCAAAAATTCAGATCTATCATAAATATTTTCCCTATATACAGGGTGATTCAATATGCACATTTTGATTATCTGACTGAAAAGTATGATTTTGTAATAAATTTTAGAAATTCAATCGCTTATAACTTCTTATTTTTACAAGGGGCTTTTATGAAATAAAAAAAGGTTTCTTAACTTTAATGGTAAATTATGGATCAATTATCCCAAAATTCTGTAGAGTGATTTTGGTATTAAAAAACATAAATTAGAATAAATTCCTAGAAAACTGTAACGTACCAAACTTTATAATGATGACATTATTTATTACGGTTGTAGGCGTACTAAACAGTTTTCCGGGATTAGGGTTTATATGGGGCCCAGGACAAATTATGTACCGATCTTCATTTAACACTAAGATGTTTAGTCATATAAAACGAATTTGTGCAAAATCTTATATCATTCCATGCATTATTCCACCATTTATATTAGTTTTTGTTACAGGATTGTCAATTTTTTAGGGTGATCTTACAGAACCGATTTTGCTGGATTTCAATCCTAAGTTGCTAAGGGTTTGTTCTATTCTTTTGAGTCTTTAGAAAGTGAGCGTGTTTTCAACAGACAGAGGGACGTGGTAGAAAATGCAGGGTGTCTGGTGGCAAATTTATATTTTTTTAAATACGATTATTGCAAAAAGTAATAAACGGTGCGGAGGAAGTTTGGCTCCGTTCGAATTATCGATTATGCGGATTTGTCAGTCACGATGTTGCAGTGGTCGAGTGAGTATCGCGCGTTCGCTGTGGAGACATTTTTTAAGAGTAATGATTCTTACGTAATTGCTCGTCGACAATTTTGTTCATGGTTCGGTATTCGGCGAATACATGATGACTCGGTCCAAATTTAATTCGTTCGTGGGTGCAGAGATTCCGCACAATTGCTTCGGCTATGAATGCCTCACGGCCAGGGCCCAGTCGATCTTCCAGGACTCCCGAAAACATTGAACTGGTTGAAAGCAGCTTACGTGAAAATCCGCGACTTGCAATACGGAAAAGAGCGGCCTCACTGGGGCTTCCAAGAGCGATTATTCATGAAATTTTAAAAAAGGATCTGAAGTTCCATCCTCTTAAAATTCAAATCGTTCAAGAACTAAAAGAAAGTGACTTTGATTTATTTTTGGAGCGACGTGGCTCATTTTCACTTAAACGACCACGCAAAACTGCCTTTACTGGTCTCCAAAAACCCGCAACCCTCGACTGAAACATCAAAACCATTGCATTGCCCCAGGGTAACCTGTTGCTGAGCCTTATCAACGCATGAGATAATATGAACATTTTTTTTTTCGATAATTCTCGAGGCCAGGCGACGAATGTCAACGGTGTAAATTATCGACGCTTGATTACGGAATTCTTTTTGCCAAACCTGCGAGCTCATCACGTGGTTTCAATAGAATTAGACAACTGCATACACAGCCAGAGCTACGATGAATTTGCTTTGGGAAAATTTACCCCAAAAACTGATCAGTTGCTTTGGGGACATCCCTTGTCCACCGAGATCGCCCGATTTTACTTCCATTAATTTTTTTTATGGGACTAGCTCAAAGAGAGGGTTTATAATGACAATCCCCAATTTCTTGTGGCTTTAAAGGAAAATATTCGTCGAGAACTCAGCTCAATTGAACCAAAGTTATTGCAGCGTGTGGCGCAGAACACAAGGCTCCGTTTTGAACAGTGTGTTCAACTCGACGGAAAACATCTGGATGACATACTCTTTACAAAATAAATTCCGCATTTCCATTCTATCGTTCAATGCTCTTAATAAAACTTTGTGTCAATTATTACGTTTTTTATTTAAGTTTGAAAATATGAATCTACTTCCAGACACCCTGTTTATACTTTATACGGTCTTAGATGAATAATAATAAAGTTTTACACGGATTGACAAACTAAAGTATACCCTCATTCACAACTAGTGGTGGTGGAGGGTTTAAGCATATGGACGGAAACACATGCCTTCAACTGTTCATAGAGTTTTATATCATGGTGAGAAAAGCATTGAACACAATTTGGATATTTGTCACATTGGATATTTGTCAGACGAAGCTCTAAAGAATCGAAACAAAGACTACAGATACTTTCTCGAGCACAACACAAAAAAATGTCTAGATTCAATTTCAATGAAGATCTCTTTAATATTTTGCTTTGTACTTCAGATCCACATATGTATATCCAGTATTGCTCATAAGTGGAAATCAAACCAATTCGAAATAGACAAGGAAGCCATGCAACTTTTTAAAGATGAAAATGAAAAATATTTAGACGATATTTTCACTTTAAATAAAAATAATAATTAATGTGTTGTAATTTATTACTATTTTTTATTTAATATTAGTATTATTACTATATTTATTATTATATCTCATTATTACTATTATCATTATTTTTAAAAATCACAATTGTTATAAAATAGCTATGGCACAAGCTTCTTTATGTTTACATTTGTCGTTCAAGTTGTACGAAGAAATGTTAACTAGATAAGGACAAAAAGAAAGACTTAAAAAACAAATGTCCTTCAGTTTTCAAGACAAAGTCTTGACAAAAAGTAGGAAAAAACATGTAAACAAAAATTGAATAATTGATAATCAATTACAGCAAATTTCGATCTACCAATACAATTGGTTAAGGATTGATGTTTGACTATAGGCTGGCAGGCGCCGCAGTGGCGCAAACGGTAGAACGCAAAGAATTCTGATGATGAAAATGTGGTTATTCTCGAAACATGTAAATTCGACCGGAGTTCAATCCCGTGTTCAGTCAAGAATTATCAAAAAAAAAAAAAAAAAAAAAAAAAATTAAAACATTTCATGTTGTAAATTCCTTCCTTCAACAAAAATAATTTAATGAAAGTTCAATTTCATGAACTTAAGCCTAATTAAAATATCAAAAACTTCTTTTTATTGAATTCTAATGAAAACTAAATTATTTGTAATAATAAACTTTTCTAAGAAAATTAAGCATTTTATTTAAAATGTTTTAATTATTCGACAAAAAGATGTATTCAGAAAGGCCTTTATGGTATTCGATACAATAAATACTCAATTTTTTGTTATAAATTTCATAAACAAATTCCAGAAAAACTTTCTTACTCCAATTAAGGTAATTATTCTTAAGAAAATAACTCTCAATTTTCTAGACATCATAGCTACATTCCGCCGCAACCTAATGTAAGAATTAATATATTAAAATAAGGGTAAAAAAGTTAACTATCAATCAAAAAACGCATTAAAAAATTCCGGCTGTGTCAAAAGTTATAGACTTTTGTCCTTTTTTTTAATTGACTACACTGTGCGATGTGCAGAATATTTTTGACTAAAGTTTTGCAGTCCAATTTTAGACGAACTCTTTGAGAGGAACTTAAAAATTTTTGAGATATGTTCACGTTTTAAAACCATTAAAAAAAAGAAAATAAGCAATTAAAAATTTAGTAATTAAAAGAATGGTTTTTTTTTGGTAATGGTTAAAGTTATGTATGAGGGTGTCCCAAAATTACCCAACGTTAAAAAAACGCAACAATTTTGAAAAAACTGTTCTTAATTTTTTTTATTCAACAATTTTTATTTTCATCACATTCTGTTGGTGTCTAATAATTGTAAATTTTTCTGTACATACAATATACTTCATTGCTATCTAACGGAAAGCTAAGGTAAAATATAACAAGAAGATACAAGATAATAGTCTGGTAGTGTATAAAATCATTCCTAAAAATTTAAGGAATAGAACTATTACAAAAATCCTTTCTAAAATACATAACTGAAATTTAATTTTTTTTAGTTTTATACACTTTTTCCAGCGATACTCAATATCTTGTATACCCTGTCTATAGTAATAGCTGTCTTGTTCCTAAGAATATTCATATGTTACAAACAAGCAATTTTTTTAGATTTGCAAGTAGAAAATAATCCACCGAATATTAATCTGACAAATAGTAATTTAAGCTTTAATTTATTAATTTTTGCATTTTAGTTAATACTTTTTCCAGCTCCTAAGAAATTAGGTTTGTTAAGAATAACCGAACAGTTTCGTTAATAGTAATAGTTTCTTACTTCAGATAAATCGTTTCTTATTTTCTAATTATCGTGGACTTCCTGAAAAGATATTTCGACATGACCTACAGCACATTTAGCGAAACTAAATTGTCTCTAGTGCCGCTAAAGGTAAAAAATTTATTAATACTATAAACTTTGTTGTTATTCCCTTTACCTACAATGCCATAATAATTTTCCAATTATTTTTTTTTTTCATTTCAGTTCATATAAATGTTTTACGTCCACTGAGATTTTCATCTGTTTGGTTTATTTAATAAATTGACTGCCAAATACACTCATAAAATGTAACATTTATACTCGTAAAAGTAAAAAAAAAAAAAAAAAAAAAATAGCAACTGCAAATGAATATGAAAAAAAACTTTCAGAGGTTCCCTGACATTAGAAAGTTTTACCCCAACCTTTTTCAATTAGGCATGTACTAACATACAGTAATAAAAATACGCCGTAAAGTTTATAAGTGTAAAAGTTTATATAGAAGTATGTCTGTGTGCGTGTATTTGGGTATGTATAATCGCTTATGAACAAACCGAATGAATGGATGATGCATGACTTGTGTAGGTAGTTTATCATGTCATGAAAATTATATGGAAATTTAATTGAAAACATAAGCCAACTGTATTAAAACAATCAGTTCCATATAAATAACGATACATTTGTGTATATATACAACAAACAAAACAACAACAGAAAACAATTCAACGCTAATGGCATGTCATGGCTGGCGAAAAGCAAACATAATACACGGGAGACAAACAGACAAAATGAGAGAGAGCGAACGAGATTGAAATAGAGAGCTAAAATGAGTGATATAATTTTCCTAACCAGGGCAAGTTTTCCAAGAATATTGCAAAGAAAATAAGTTTTATTGTATTTAATTTGTTCTTAAAGAAAATATGATTTTTTTTTACCATCGAGTGTTACCAAACCTTCCAGTGTTACCAAAGGTAGGGAACAATCCCTACATGTATTTATTTGATTTGCAATACAACAAGATTTAAGACCTCATAATTATAGTAAAGGATTTTTAAAATATATAGGAACATGACGTTTAATATAAAGTATTAGTTTTAATTCATACAGTTACTAAAAAAATAAAAAATTTGTTACATAAATACATATTTTTTGTAAATAAAAATATTTAATAGTAGTATTTTATTTGACATAGTGAATCATCTATAATGCTTTAGTAATTCTTTTTTTTAGTGCACTTCGTTGCGTATAAACTGTGCGACAGGTGTTAACGAGTTTCAAAGACGGATTGCATGAACATAAAATTGCCACTCGGATACTAAAGTTAGATATCGTAGATGAATAATGGCATTTGTCCTTCCTGATTGTGTAAATAAGAATTTATTAAACAGATACACTGGTTCAAGGGTATAGGTAATCTTGTAAAGAAGTATTAAACTTCTTATTTTAATTAAATTTCTTATTTTTATGACATTGTAGAGCTTTGTCACATATTAAGAAATCCGGTCATATTTCCATAAGTTAAACACATATCTCAAAATTGCATTGTACGTATTTTACTGCTGGCTGAATCACAACTTGCATATATTTCACAGCCATATAACAGTGTTGGCATAAGATATGTTTTTGCCAGCAAAATACATATCGAGCCTTTGGTGCAAGACCGTAGTAACTCAAAGTTTGAATTTTTTGAACTGGGTATGCAGTAATGATCTTTGGGGATATATCTATCTGAAGAAAAAAAGATTATGGTTCTATTTCTAACTGTTTTACAGCTAAAAATGGCTTTATTGCCTCTAGCTTTGTCCAACAATATTTATTTGCAATAATGAAATATTTCCTTTAACTTACAAACAGAAAACAAATTGTGAAAAAACAATAAGGCAATAATTTTTTTTGCTACGTTTTAGGCACAAAAACACAACTGCATAATTTGTGTTCTTTTTTACTTGTTCGTATTATTTCACAATTCATCTTTGTTGAAAAAAAATTAGTTATCATTTCTTCTTATGCTTTATTTGCTATATCGATATATTCCGAATTAATTCATAATTTTGTCGTTAATTTTGTGACAATAACGATACATTATTGATAGGTTGATACAAAATACTTAAATATAAATAAATATTAAATAGTTTTAGTAATTTTTTACCTAATTTAATTATAAAACATTCCTCTTTATTAAAAAACTTGTAAAATAATAACTTTAGTAAACGAAAATCAAAAAGGTGATTCAAAACTTCAAATGCATTTTTCTCAGTTCGCGATTTTTTGACTTACTACGGTATTGCACCAAAGGCTCGATATATTAAGTGAGGCTATATGTTGAGTGTTCCATACAGGCCTTAGCTTTTGGGTAAGTCTTCCAAGCTTCAGAATTTATATGATCTGACCATGTAAGTGTCTTATTAAATATAAACCAAGGTTTTTAGTGGATGTTACAATATAAATTTTTTTAGTGTCAAGCTGTATCCTCGGTTCAAAAGGTAAATTTATCGTTTTCTTAGTTATTATAAGACACCTTGATTTCTGTGGGTTAACCCTCTAATGCCAAACTTAAGAAAAAACGGGAAAATATTATACGAATATTTTTTTTTAGGGTATTTTGAGCCTCTGAGTTCAAAAATAAATATTTGTAAGCCCGTACAATAAGTCGTTTACCATCCAGGCGAGAAAACACCAAGGAGTGCCTTAAACCACCGTGGGGCATTTAGTAATAAAAACAGATTACATTTTTGGAGAACTCAGTTCATTATTTTTTACTGAAATTAAAAACTAACGAAACATATCAAAAATATTTTTTTTTTTTTTTGTTTATAATAATCAAAGAAACAATTTTTATTATTTAAGCAAAATATATGAATATTCCATTTGGAACATAAACATTTAATCAATTTAATTATGTTCTTATTTTTGTTATTAAAGGCTTTGTATAGATATGCAAATAAAATAATTTTTTTCTTAGATTTTAATGACTTAAGCACGTAGGGATTTTTGTAAGGAAACTTTTTTCAGCGTGTTGCGAAAAATCGGATTTTTTTATATGCGTTTCCGAAAATTTTCTTGCAGCAATGGTACGAGCAGATATTCGAAATATCATATCGATTCCGCATTAGTCAAGGCAATATCAGATACGCCGTTTTAAAATAAGGCGTATTCAAGTGAGGGCGTCTGCATTGAATGAAACAACTGGTAGTAGAAGGGTCTAGGTCTTTGAATTAAGGTGGGTAAGAAGTTTCTTCAAAATAACAATAATTAATTTTTTTGGCTAATGGGCAGTTCCTGCGAAGAGTCTACTTTTTGTAACGTACCGCCAGCAAGTTATTTAAACTGTTTCTCAAAAAACCTTCATTTTGAAACAGATGTAATAACATTTGAATAATATGTGCCTAAAATACAAGCTTGTTTGCTTTTACGGCGTTTCTTTACAAAAAGTAGACTTTTGGCTGGAAATGCCCACATCTCTTTTTTTAATTTATTTTTTTATATTAAAACTTTCCCTGTTTAAAACAAATTATATTAAAACATATTTTTGTTTATCATATGTTTCATACACTTATTTAATATAAAATTAAATAATGTATAAATTACAATTTGTATGCATGTGAAAAAATGTGAAAAGAGCACAGGTTACTTTACTTGGAAATTTAATTTAATATCTCGTATGACGTATGAGTGATATTAAATTGATGATTTATGTATATCAATCATACGTTATGTGGTCTTGATGTTTATAAATAAAAGGAACTTAATGAAATATTTTATTTTCACTTTTTGTTATTTTATGTATAAAAAATTCTTACTAAGAAATGGGTTTCTGTTAAATTTATTCATTGATATTATGTCATACATATTGAATGATCTGAGGGTGAAGTGCAAAAGACATTTTTATTTAAATTAATTTTTCTATTTATGACTGGTAAATGAATTTTGGGAAAATTGTAAAGCTATTTGGTTAAAGTAAATTTAATTAAGGGTTAGTAAGAACCAAAGTATATAAAGTAACTGGACTCTTTATATTTTTAAATTAACCTCCACATGCACTGGTGCTGTGTGAATTCAACATCTTTTTGGGTGAAAAAATTAACACAAATGTTGCAAAATTTAATTTAAAAACTATGAACTAAAACACCAAATGTTAGCACTATTTCACTTATTGAAACAATTTTGCATTTTTTTGTATTAGTTTTATTATAAATTAACTGCAAAAATTGTTTTTAATTTGCACAAATCAAAAAAAAAAATATTTTTTCATTAAGTTTTGTCATTAATTTTTTCTGTGGTGGATTTTATACTGTATGAACAATGTTGTTATTTTTTGTATTTAAAATTACACAGAATTCAAGCAAAATATTATTTAAAAAATTTTCATGAATACTGAAAATCTGATGAAAACTAAAAATGTATTAATACATTTACATTTTTTTACTAACACATATTTGAGTACTAGCTACTGCTGTCATAGAATCAAATTACTTATTATACTTTAGTTAGGACAAAAATATCAACAAAACTAATAAAGTTTATTGACATTTAAATGAGAATTATTATCAAAATATAGACAAATTTTTGGGAAAACAACACATAGTGAATTTTAAGCATCTTGTTTCAATTAAAATAATTTTTTTTTTATCTTTAATAGATTCAATAAATTTATTTTGTTTATTATGTTTTATAAATAAAATAAGACATTAAGCCTTATTCTTAAGCTCGATAGAAGTCACGAAAGTGTTAGCTGTCAAACGAACTGTCAAATTGTGATGACTATACCCTCGCAAATAATCATGAATAGATTAACACTTCTACAATGCTATCAAAGTATCATAATTATGTTTTAAAATTCAGTCATCGACTAGCGCAACTTAAAGACGCTTAATTGTGTTCAGACATAAGGGTCGTAAGAAGAGTTTTTACTAAAAATATTTAAAAAAAGTTATAACAGACCCCAGATCTCATCTAGGAATTGTACCATTTAGTCTGGTTTACACGCCGACGGTATCATCAAATCTAATTTCTTCAAACATGAAGCCGGAGCTCGCGTTAGAGCTGGGATCGAAAATAACAGTTATTTTGAAATTGTAAAACAAAAAAAGCATATAGAAATAAATGCTGGCAAACTGATTTAAGTATACCATATTGATTCTTATGAACTTTTTTATGATAAAATATTATGATTTTTAAGTTTTTATTTTAATTTTTTCTTTCAAAAATTACAGTTATTTTTTTATTTATATTTTTTGGACACAACTAACAGTTATTATTTGATTTTTATTTTTTTGAACAAACATAACAGTTAGTTTTTAACAGTTATTTTATGATTTTTATTTTTTCGAGCAAAAATAAAAGTTATTCTTTAAAGAAATGTATGTGTATTATTGAGTTTTCTTTAAATATTTATTTAAATGTGTGATCATCATTGGGATATCTTATGCACATTAAAATAAATATTTAAAGTCAGATAAATAATTATAACACGTACATTTCTTTAAAGAATAACTTTTATTTTTGCTCGAAAAAATAAAAATCATAAAATAACTGTTATATTTGATCGAACAAATAAAAAACAGATAACAGCTGTTAATATTGTGTAGAAAAATAAAAATCATAAAATAACTTTTATTTTTGATTGAAAAAATAAAAATCAAAAAATAACTGTTATTTTTGTCCAAAAAATACAAATAAAAAAATAACTGTTACGGTCCCTGGTAAGAGCCAATGAACAACGTGACCACAAAATGATCATTAATTTTTGCTTGAAAATCCATGGTTCGACCAAAATGTGTTTTTAATAGAATTGCGCTATATTTCATAGGATAACCGCAAACCATTTACTATTTTAAATCCAAATTGGGCAAGAAGTTAATTCTGAGAAATGGACCGTCAATTGGCAACCAGATGATTTTATTACCTCTTGGCTATTTCCTGTAGGGCTACGCCAACTCCCTTGCTTATTCTGATAGACCAGCAACAATTGAAGTCTTGGAGGCCAACATTGCTGATGATAGTCGTGCTTGAAAGAGTTCACGTGCAGAATGCACTTCATCGAGAAAGCCCATAGGTCCGATAAATGAAAACGCCATGTAATCTTTTTTTTTCGTTTAAAAAAGATTTTTTGTTTAGTTTTTTTTTTGTATTATTCTTAACAATTTAAAGTTCAGCCGGGCATTAAAAATACCCGTAAATTTATTATTGAAGATGGCAATTGTTCAAGTTAGTGAAAACTATGATGACGAAATATGCAGTAAAATATTTAAAAAGGGCTGGAACTGCACCCAAATCTACTAGCTCGAAGTAATTTAAATTATGGCCTTTTTTTTTTTGTTTTAACCACTTTTTAAGTTCAAATATCTGATCCTGCAAGTAACGAGTTGCTTCATAACAGTTTTTGTTTACGCTTAGAAAAGATGTATCATCTGCAAATGTTGAAGATTGTGCGTAGATGTTTGTTGGCATGTCCGAAAAATAAATTAAGTCTAATAGAGGGCTATTCAATTGGCTAAGGATAACTTAAACAATTGCCTTCTTTAATAATTAATTTACGTCCGACTAAATAGTTTTCTCACAGCTTGTGTGTGTTTGCTGGTAAGTTTTGCTGCAATTTCAGTAGTAAACCTTCATGCTAGACTTTATAAAAAGCTTGAGACACATCGATGAAGAATGCAGAGCAATATTTTTTTCTTCAAAGGCTTTCTTATGACATTTATGACATTTACTATTCGATGAGTTTATTCAATTGTGCTGTTCTTTTTTCTAAAACTGAATTGATGGTTTGGAATACCGGGTGCCCCGGTAGGCTAGCTGGTAGTGTTCTAGTCTATCAGTACCGGGGTTGTGGGTTCGATTCCCGCCAGAGACTCTGGTCTCCTGCAGACAAGCAAAAAGCTTCGCGGGATTTAGTGTAGGAATAATAAAAAAAAAATTTAAAATCGGCGTTAATTTTGACCTTAGAAGTTTCTCAAATAGCTTTGAGATATTAGATAATAAGCTAATAGGCCTGTATGACTCAACTTTTGTGTGATCCTTTCCTGGCTTTGGTATCATGGTTACTAAGGAAACCTTCCATTCTTGAGAGTAGTATTGAAGGCGTAAAATAGCATTAAAAATAATTAGAATAATTTTCTTTGCTATACTTGGTAGCTCCAAGGCATTTTATTACTGATCTTATCAATACAGGGTGCCTTCTTGGTGTTTAAATCACAAATAGCCTTTTCGATTTTTCTTAGCTCAAATCGTAGGGGAATAGCTTCTTTAAAATTAACAAGCGGCAACACGACTGCTATATCGTGAGATATATTAAGGGTAAAGGCATTTTTCAAATGATTAACAAACAGATTTCCTTTTTCAATATTATTTCTTGCCGAACTTCCATTCAAGTTTCTTAATGGTGGCTTAGAGATAACAGGTCTATTAATATTTCTAGCTTCACGACTTAATAAGTTGTCTGATTGTATAGTTGCATCAAGTTCCTTAAGATATTTTTCCAGGAAAGCTGTTTTCTGAGACAGCAGTAACTTTCTTAGACTTTTTGTGCACTCTCTTAATAAATTCTTAAGTTTTTTCAGTCAAGAGACGCTCAACTTCTGTAGAATAAATGTTATAATTTTTGATTAGTTTGGGCGTTATGCTGGAATATTGAGTAGAAGATAACTGTAAATATTTACAAATGCGTGCTTAAAAAATTTAGCATTAAACTACAAACAAGCCTCGAGCGATTTGTTATGGAAAACGTCAACTTTCATTTTCTTTTGGTTTCATTCCATTCCGCTTTTGGTTGTTGCACTGTTTTTTTTTTTTTTTTTTTTTTTTTTTTTTTTTTTTTGGATCAGTTCGCTAGCGTACCAGTCCTCACCTTAAAATGAAGATCAGCCAAAGATAGCTAAGTAGCCATTTTCAATTGTTCCAGCAGTTCATTGAAGAACATCTCTTAAAACTGCGATGCTTTAGTGGCGTCATTTCGATCTGCAGAGAAGTTGAGCCATTTATTTCTTTGGCCTTTTAAAAAATCATCCCACTTCATGGGGGTATATTTCCCTTTTTTATAAAGAAGTATTTTCAATTTATTCCAAAGCCTCATACCATTTTTAAGCTATGCAAAAATAATGTTTGTCAAACGTTTGTTTTATCGTAAGTTACGTCAGTTTCATAGTTAAAGAATACCTGCTGAAACAATTCCCTTTTGCTAAATATATAAAAAAAAAACTGTTGTTTGGTATTTAGTGTTAAAAACTTTTCTTTATCAGCAATAGTTAAAAATGCTTTACCAGATATACAATAAATATCTACCTAAAATATACAATACTATAGCTATAAATTCATCAACTATTAATATGCAAAAATTTATATTTATGAGTATTTAAAACAATTTTTTTATTAACACGAAATATTACTTTAGATATTGTCAAATATTCTTTTTGACAGTGGAACTAATAAAAAAAAAGTATAATAGTGCGATATCCTGCCATTTTAAGCAAATGCTTTTAATGGAAAAAGAAAGTTTCACAATACCCAGCAAGCATTTAAAAGAAGTGGCAGGGCGTCACATATTTTCTACTTCTGCACTAAAAAAAAGATTTTACGTATTATGAATTAAAAAAAACAAAATATATTGCTATAGTATTTGCATCATCCAGTTAAAGTCTACTTTGCGAAAAATATAACATTCGAAATTATATGAATTGAAGTGTAACGTGTGTACTATTGCCGCTTATACTAGCTTGGCAGAGTACAAAGATCAGCTTGTATTGGAACAACAGGCGCTCTACGCAATAGCCCTTTAGAATCTCTGAATACTATACTGAACGTTATTCCAATAGACTTACACCTTATGTCCATAACCGTCAACATTGCGGCCAGGATCTCTGCTACGGGTTGTTAAAGGCGAGTACGTATGGTCGTATTACATGATACCCCGAACAGACTTCGAGAAGAACTTCCAGGTCATGTTTCTACCAATCAGGGAATATAGTAGGGCAATCCTGGCTAATGAATACCGCACGTGAGTTTACACTGATGGATCAAAGACGACCTGCGGTGTGGGCTCTAAGGTTTTCTCAGAGGAGCTGCAAGTTAATCCTTGCCGTCTACAAGATGAGGCAAGAGTATTTCAGGCTGAAATACTGGCGATAATATAGGCATCTTAAACACTGCATAGCAGGAACATCAGCGGCAAAATTAACATTTTCGTCGATAGCCAGGCTGCTCTGATGTCACTAACGTCGCATAAAACAACGTCCATTCTCGTTTACTATATTAAGGAAGAACTGTCCAAACTGGGCAGCCTTTCTGACACTACGTTAATTTGGATCCCAGCGCATAGGGACAATTATGACAATGAACAGGCAGATGGGCTGGCCAAGACTGGAGCGGCTTTTGATATTTCGCAGGGTGTGCAAGTTGCAACACCCCTTGGAACTATCAGAGGCGAAATCTTCAGAGACCATACTTCTCAACTTCAGTCGCAGGGACATGTCGAGCCTGATATACGTACTTACTGAACCCTGGACGATCGGTAAGCACGCTATGAGACTTGGGTTACTTTTAATGAATGCTGCCGGAGCTGCATAGTACCTGGGACAGAGGAAACATTATTTCATTATTGCCCAGTGTTTAATGCAATACACAATCGATTATTTGGGAATTGTCTTCTACAAGCACTCTCGGATATATCGCGGGTGAAACTCGGCAATGGTAATATATCTCAACCCAACGGGCTTGCTCTAGCCATCTCGATATTTCTCTGTATTACGCTTGATCTAGGGTTAATACTCTTGACGAAATGTGTAGTGTCAAAACGGAGTCACTGTCGACTATATTTGCAGCATGCCTAGTTTTCGCCGTGCTACCACGTTAACCAACCATATGAATGAAATGCAAAATAATAATTTGTGATTTGCCTCAATACACCCAAAAACGATTAAAAATATATGTGTGACAGTCTCTATAAATTGTATCGAAATTACAGGTGCTTTACAAAACAGCATCTAATACCGACCGACATCCATATAATATCTGTTTCCGCTTGCAGTTCAGTGGAACTACTTGCATACGGCTGCTTGAAGGAAACGACGTATGGTCATGGGAGGTTACTTTCCATATTACTATTGTTCGTAAGTAAACCTACTAATTAGCTTAAAAAACTAACAATTATTTAGGGTGATCTTTCTGTCCAGGCGGGAATTGAAAAATGGCAACGTGCTGTTCGGCTTTGAAATCGCAGTTTACTCAGATGGGAATAGAATTAGCTGCAATGTGCTCAGAGGAACCCAATATCAGCAACTCATATCGTTTGCCTGAAGAGGCCAACATATTTCAAGCAAAAATATTGGCAATTACATTATCCTCCATTGGCTATCAAACTGACGTTACTCTGATATGGATTCCTGCGCACAGCGATTACTCTGGCAACGACGAGGCGGATAGTCTAGCCAGAGCGGGAATCTGCTTTAGACATCTCGAATTTGATCTCAGTCCCGACATCTCTTTGAACCATGAAATGGAAATTTCTAAATATTATCCATAGATTTCGTAAAGGAGATGTCGCAGACTGAGCACATGCAGCATTGATGGGAATTCGTGGCCAGGTCTAAGCGAAGGGCATTCTTCTTTACTGCACTACAGTAGAAAGAATATTTAAAGACAGATATTAGTGTCAACCGGGCTTTGGGCCATACAAGAACATAAGAGCAGAATGGGTATACCGTTTAACAGAAACTGCCGCAGCTACAATGTTCCAGAGGGGCAGGAGACAGTAGATAATTTTTTCTGCAAATATCCCAGCTTAGTCCAGCCTACGTAACCTAGTCCAATTCTTGCACATTACAGGTTGTCTCCACTATCTTTGTGCGAATTATATGCTTAGACTTTGAATTTAGTATTAACATCCTGTTAAGTGGCGGTGTCTTGTCAAAACGGGTTCCTTAGACTCTACTTGGTTGCTTGTTTGCTGTTTTTTTCACCAGTAGTTACGTGAAGCAACAAGTGTGGACCATTCTTTATTTTACAACAGGGTCATATAAAGGCCACTCCGCGGATATGCTTTAATACACCCAAACCGAAGCCAATAGTAAAGCTGTTATGAAATGTAGTACACATAATTAGAATTTATCGGGTAGCAAAAAATAACACTTTGTGGTGGAGAGTATTAAAGATTTGACACAGTTGAATGAATGTAGAATTTTACTTGTTCAATTCATTCATCTAGAAGATATATTTCAGACATTTAATACTTTAAGGCTCTAAAAACTATGTCGGATTAAACTTTTGCTTCACGTTGCGTTACAGATTCGCTGTGACATCTAAAATTAAATATACCTTCTAGTACGAAACTTGTCACATAAAGCACTTTTAAAGCAACTCCCATGTTTTTGCGCGCTTTGATAATCAGCTCGTATAATTTTTTTTTTTTTTTTTGCAAAATTCCATTCTAATAAATCGTCCAATAAAATTTTTAACGATTATTTTTATAACAAATAATTAAATGTAAAATTTACCAACCGCTTTTATAGGTAACCAAACAATGCGTGAGTATTGTAAAAATTTTAATTATGTCATACACTTATTGCTTTACGCTTTTTTGTCAAAGTTAGAAACGTCACGCACCGCGACGAAGTTGTATCTGACACGGCCTTAATTGTGTAAAACGCAGAGCAACGCCAAAAATTACATTGAAAGCAAAAACGAAGTCAAAAATATTTTATAATTTTGTTGTTGCTTTCTACAGAAATTCATATTGCAACAACAAAATTGTAAAATATTTTTAGCTTTGGGTTTGCTTTCAATACGGGTTATCACGATGGGTACCCAACAGACACGAAGTCAAATCTTTGATATGAAATGATTTTATCATTTGACATCAAACACAATTCACAAACCTTTTTCAATTGTTTGATTTAACATTTGAATTCAAATTAATAAATATTTGAATATAAACATTTGATATAAAATGCTTTATCAATCTGATATCAAATTGTTATCAAATGTTATCTCAAATCAAAAATAAACTTAACATTCCTAAAGCGAAAAATAAATGTAAACATTAAAAAAATGGCGATTAAAGTTAAATGTGTTTTACAATTAAGGAAAAATAACATGTTACGTGTGGTGAAATCGCCTTTAGAAAACCTTAATTTCTTGTGAAAAAAATTAATTATTTGTGATTAAAAAATCAAATATAAATTGTAAGAATCTGAATAAAAATATAACGAGAAAGTGAAGAAAATATAAGTTTGTTGTACGATTGCGGTACTACGCCAGGACAATCCTTAAAAAAAAGATGCCAAGTATTTCGTCTGTCCAAGAATTTAAGGTCAGAAAGAACATTATATTATCTTTAAGCTATGTTGCCGAATGTAAAGCGGACATTTTATTTAAATAAACAATAAGTTTAAATTAAAAAAAAAAAATATTTTTCATTTATGTTCAACTTTGTATTAAAATTTACATTTGAAAAACATTTGATAATAACGTTTGGGCAAAGTTGAAAATGAATGCATTTCTTAGTTTGAAAATAAATTCCCAAATGGCATACAAACAAATCATTTAATGAAGCAAATAACAAAGTTCAGCAATTGCACGCGGTAAATGATGTCACAGAACGCGGCGTGGCCTTAGCTAATACTTACATTAATCTAACAACCTCTGCAACAGACTTTCATAATTTTTTGCAGGGCATAGAGCTTCATCGTAAAAGCTCTAATAAATAATTGAAAGCTAAAAAAAATAGTTAGCTGCCTAGAATTTTTTGGACTCGCACTGCTGAAGGCTGTGCAACAGATCAAAAAACCACCCTTATTTAATATTTTGAAAGAATACCTAATATCTAAATATCTAACATTAAAACAAATCCGATGCATAACTGGCACACACATTAAAATATTTTCAATTTCACAAAATGGGTACAAAACTTAAAAAGGGTATTACTTTGGAACATTAAGAGCAAATTCAATTATTATTTTTTTTTGCAATGACTCAGAATATACTTCAATATAAATTTTAAAAGTTACAAAGCTTTATTTTTTAAATTTATGCTAAATTTACAAACAAATGTGATTAAGCGGACCTAAATGAGCAAAAAAATAACCGAAACTTTTAATATCTGCACAGAGAAGTAAAGTTTGAGAAGTTTTCTTTAAAAAAATTGTTAAATTCGATTTTAGCGGCCTCTAAACCTCTTCCGAAAAATCTGAAAAAAAATCACAAAAATACTTCACACTATAATCTTTCAAAAAAAGGTGGGGCACAAAATAATATTTTTTTTGGTACACACTAATGCTCACGGTCATTCATAATATCGATGGTCTCAAGTAGAAAGGCCCTAACTCGCATTTTTTACGAAATTGAGTTTTCCAGTGATTGCAATAAATTTTACACAAATACATCTCGTCAAAAAAATTCATTTCAATATTGTAAAGAATAACGACTTTACAAGCAGTTGTATGAGCAAGTTTACATTATGATACATACAGTTTCTATTATGTTTTTACCTTCTCCTATACAGTTACAATTATTTGAGTTAGGGCCTTTCTACTTGAGACCAGCGATATGCACTGCAAATTTACAAAGTGCAAATTTGCACAATGACCATCGTGATTTCCCCTAATATAATTTTTGCCCTTGCGCTGCATTTAACACAATTAGGGCCTAAGTTATTAATCAGAGACAGTTAAAAGAACCTTCCTGAATTCTCAATTTGGTCTGTCTGGACGGAAATGATTTTCGCAATAGCAAACGCTTGCAGGTACATGCAAACATACATATTCAAAAGTATATATGTATGTGCCATTGTTGAAGGAGTGTGAGTTCATTAAATAAATGTCAAGTAAATAAATATTTTGTAATACGGTAAGTTATTGTTTTCACAACAAAAATGTCTGCGATTATACCTATGTGTGCTCTATTTACAAATATTGTGGAAAGTTGAGTATTTATTTTAGTATTTTGATTTATGTTTAAGAACGTGCACAGCGTGACATTTAAAATATAATACAACAAAAAGGAAACTTATCACATGTCAGGCTTTTACTTTGCTTGGGATTATTTGGAGAAATTAAAAAGGCAGACATGAAGGCTACGAGTATTCACGATCAAGCCCGACCATTTGATACCCTACACCACAGTATATACAGGAACATTTTCGAAAGTCTACCCATGGGCAATCATGGAACCGGCCAAGGTTAAGCTTAGAAGGTTAAGATTAATATAAGAGTCAATTGTGCCGAATATGAAGTAGATATCTAAATCTATGTGAATTTTTTTTGGGGCTTTCTAAAATTTGGTTCTTAAATTTAATTCTGGGACTTGTTTTATGGAAATAATACTAGTTTTGAAATAATACTCTATTGTAGTAACTTACACTAAACACGTTTATTGGAAATAGATGTGTGACTTGTCTTATGGTGGCTGTTAGGTGTCAAATAACCCCCTCCAATGACAACCGCATGTAAAATTGATAAGTCACATTCATATAAAGTGAGCCGGTCCCTACCACCAAACCCTTATCACGGGACTACTTTGGTGTCAGTTCGCTTCCTTCTAGGGTATGGACTTAGGTAAAAAAAATTTGTTTCGGAGATTTTAATTGTAATTAGATATTTTTCGACCAAATTTAATATTAACACTAATAAGATATTTTATGGTAACAAAGACTCTTTTTGTAAGGAAGTTTGTATAGAGGGAATGCGAAATTATGTAACCATTCTCACAATTTTTAACAGCCTTCGTCGTTATATCAGTTGAACCGCATGTATCAAATTTTATAAAATTATCTTCAAAATTGCAACCTGTTCTTTGCGCACAACGTTTAGTTAGACAGACAACTTATCAGTCTGCCAGCCGGATGGATGGACGGACATAGTTGGATCGACCCAGAAAGTGATGTACTTAAAGGTGGGTGTTGAACCAATATTTTTCTGAGTTGCACACATCCCCACAAGCGCATAATACCCTCTACACAATTGGGGTGTGCGTATAAATATGTGATCAGAAAAAGCTCAATGAACTACAAAATTTGGTGCAAGATATAAAAAATTTTTTGTATGAATGACTACCAAAAACTCCCGAGTGAAGAAAAGGGTAATTCATTTTTTTTTTGGAATTGCTGACTTTTAAGTTATTCCATTAAAAACATTATTTTCTGACACAGATCAAAAGAATTTATCGAAAAAAATCTCTTAATACACAGCTCAATAGGGAAAAAAATTACGGTGTTCTGACAACGGATTCTGGTAGACGAGACAAAAAAAAGATATATGATGCTGTAGAAAATTTTATTGCAAATATTTTTGTGGAACATATTAACCCTCTAACTTCTCCTCATAACAGCATTTCTTGACTTTATTTTAACTATATATGTCGGAACACACCAAAGCCCAAAACTTAGCACAAATACCAAAAACCAGCCAAATTCAAGATTGCACATTTTTTTATTTAAGTATTTATTTAGCACGCCAATGCTATAAGACCAAGTCTCTTTAACAGCATTATCAAAATATTGTTAATTAATACATATGGACATTAGAGCGACTCAAAAAAAAAAAGTGATTTTGTTACCACTCTGAAAATAAAGGTTGATATGTTTTATGATGATTCCAAAAATATTTTGGTTCTAGCGTGGACCATCCGTGAGCTGGAACATTTTTAAAAAAGGTCTTTTTTCAGTTCTTCGAATTTTGATCTATGAAAACCCGAAACGAAAATACGTATTTAGTTAAATATATCAATTAGTAGGTCGCAAGTGGTTAAGTTTTATATACCATTGGATGCTGTATCAAAAACTCTTTTCGATGATACAAAATTGTATTTATGTCGTCTTGGAGCAAAGTACAAAAAAATTCGAAAAACTGAAAAAAGACCTTTTTTAAAAATGGTCCAGCTCACGAATGGTCAACGCTAGAACCAAAATATTTTGGGAATCATCATAAAACATATCAACCTTTATTTTCAGAGGGGTAACTAAAACACTTTTTTCGGCTCCATACAACTTGAGTCGGTCTAATGTACATAGTTCCAAATAAGCAATAAAATAATTAATTATAAGAAATAAATTATACAATTAATGACAGAAATAACAATGTAACAAATCAATATTTAAAATTTGAATAAGTTTTTACAGGCATATTTATCATTTCGTCCCCTAATAAAACAATAGTGTATATGCATGTACACCATATTCTACTTCCACAAAGTGGGTCAACAGATCAATTGAAATATTAGCGTATAATTTCGTGTGTAAGTGCAGGTAATTGTGTGTAAGTACAGGTATGGTGTTTTAATTAGTTGTTTCTCTGAATATCATTTCAAAGAAAAATAATGTATAGAAAGCATACACTATTTTTATTATTTCATAACAAAATAAAATCGAAAAATGACGTATATTGATATACACAATTTTTTAATAATATAATATTTGGAGTCAATCCGTTTGACACTTTTACACTATTTTATATAATATTCAAAAATTATCTGTGTGTTCTACGGTTGACGTAAGCAACAGCTTAAACTATTGTCAACTCTTTGATAGATTGTAGCATTTGCTGAAAGAATATATAGACGGGGCAGTTGTGCTTTTCCTAGTGTGTTATTGTAAAAACATTGTGAAAATAATGGATCTATAATATAATAAATATATCTATAGATTTATCAGATGAAACTATTCCTGAGACGAATGAGGAGGCAAGGGATATCTTCCCTGAAGAATTCTTCAACGATTATGCGCCTGGTACGTCGGACGAAGAAGATTTAACCGCTTGATTTTCGGACGATTATGTTCCAGATACAAATGAAGAGAAAGAAGCAGATGCTGATTCGAAAGCAGAGGAATTGGACATAGTCACTACGGCACGGGAAGAGAACCCTAAATTAGACCAAGACATGGAGAGCCGGATTGCAGACGTCACCAATAACGAAACGAGGAGGTAAAGCTCAAGATTTATCTGTTTATCTCAATCTTCAACCCGAGGGAAATAAAAATTGCTTGAATGAGCCTGATGTGGAGAAAGATATTTCCGTAGATGAATATTGCCATTTATTCATGTATTTATTAATTAATTTAAACTGTGTAAAAATTTAATTGTAAAACAATTTACAACGTGTCATTGATATACCAAAAACTGATTGTGAATTATGAATAAAATGGATTGTTAAGCACGAATACTTTGTTTTAATGCATGAACATTCGTCCGAAATTTAAAAGTATTTCATGATAAATGGTGTAAAAGATTCAAATAAAATAGTGTATAATGATTTTCATACATATTACAAAACAAATAAAATAGCCTAAGTGACATCGTGGTACTTTGAATCATATTTTTTTGCAATTAAAGCACTTGTAAATTAATGAAATATCATCTACAAGTAGCCTGATTATTCCATCATATATTTAAATGGCCACAACTTAAAAACATCGATTATTTACTGAGATATTAGTGTTTTCCCAGATATCTAATAACATAAAAATTGTAAACTCCATTATCTCGAAATGGCAAAAAAATTATACACTATTGTTTTATTAAGGGGACGATTTGTTATGTTAAATTTAAAAATAAATTTAAATGTTTGTTTTAACAATTTTATTCAAAGAAAATATATATATTGTATATTTTCTTTAAATAGCGTGAAATTTTAGAAAAGCGTTTCAGTCCAAAAACATATCTGACAATATTGTTGTATGTTACATTTAGTTTTCTCTTACTTAACGAATCGCAGTTTGAATAAAGTTCACAACCATAAATTAGTGTTGGCAGTAAGTAAGATTTTGCCAATAACATTCGTATTTTTAAGGGGGTATAATGCTGACTCATCCACAAATTGCGTAACATAGCAAATGTTCTACCACAGATTGCATTTATGTAACCTGACCAATTTAGGTTTTTATTAAAGATTATTCCAAGATTCTTAGCAGTCACAACTAGTTCGATTGTTGTATTATTCATTCTTACTGGTGCTAATAAACATGGAAGCCGTTTTGGTTTTTCTATTATCATTGCATAAGACTTTCTGGCGTTTAAAAAAAGAACATTCCTTGTTGCCATGTTTCTAATGTTGATACCAGTTCACACGCACTCCCGGGGTAAGTAAATAGCAAATAAGCTTGCCAAACATGGTGTTCTCCTGGATGACAGATTAATAGATCACCAAATTGGCTTTCTGCTGACTCACTGTAAGCTACTCATTCAGATTGTACAGCTGGCGTGGACCTGTCCACTTGTTCCTTGGCCAGGACATTTTGAATGGGTAGAGGCTTATCCTAGTAAGATGGGCCTAGAATTTAATCGCTACGGCAGAAGTTATCATGACGAGGAACAAGAGGAGAGAGTGTTTCATTTTATGTGTCAATGTCTGGAAGTTCATGACATTGTGGAGAGGTACCCCTTAATACCAGTGCTAATCTATCTGGATTTTTTATCTAGAATATAACCAAGACTTTTTTATAAGGGAAGCGAATTTTAAGACGTGCTTTTTAGAGTGGGCCTTGCTACTGGGTATGATAAAGAAACCACTGTGGATGACGCCCAAGGAACCTTACCTACGTTTTTAAGGTACTGGGTGCGTAAGAATTCGTTTATATAGTAATAGAAGCTTGTGGTGCTAATTTTTTCCTTAAATTTTTGAGCAATTTATGTTATTTAAAGACTTTTTCAGGAGATGTTTTGTATGCGGGGCTAGGCGAAATCTAAAAAATCTTATATTTTTAAATTTGTCAAATACTATTTAAAATAAGAATCTGTACTTTGATTAAAATCTTTAAATAGACACACAGACCGAATAATTCCAATCGACTCAAAAGTTTTATATTCATAAATTTTTTTTTAATTGTATGCCACTGTTTATGATTAAAAACAATTTGCACCAAATATAATTTTTAATGTTGTATAAAAGAAAATTATGCCAACAACTTAAATTCTGTGGTTTTCACAAATAATCGAGTAAGTCGGTTTTTACCGAAATTGAGATAATGATGTGAAAGTGCTACATTTTGCATTAGGTTTTTATAAGTATTAAGCTTTTTAGAATATAATGTAGTATTATTAATTTTTTTCTGCTAAAAACAACTTAAGTTAACTGTTTAATAAAATATTTTGCTATTATAACGATTTATGTCGACATACATCGCCAAAAATTGTAAAATTGCTGAATATGTTTCCAAATAAAAAGCATATGTGATGTTATGTTGTTATTCGTGCAAAAAATATGAAAGTATTTTTTGAAAATTTTTCTATTAATCACAACTAAAGTCGTAAAAATAACAACGTAAGTCGTCATGTGTGATTAAAATGATAACATTTATTTTCACAAAAAAGAACTTATGTGGAGATATGATGTTATATTGCACACACTTAATGAGTCAATCAAACATATGCATTTTTAATCCTTTTACAGATTGTGATCCTGTGAGGATTTTTTCATGAAAACTATGCATAATACGTAGAAAGTCACTGTTAAGAGGATGGTAAAGAAAAAAGTTTAAAAAAGCATCTACAGAAGCCGCAATTGAAAAAAATAATTGTTTTTGCTCTCCTGAAAAGTTTGGTTTTATAACTTACGCGATTATTCGTGAAAACCACAGAATTAACATTAATAAGCAAATGTTTTGTTACAATAAATATCTGTTACACTGTTTAAATAATTGTGTCTTCGTACTTACTTAAGTTAATAAATTTTTTTATATAATTCATTGAGTTAATAAAATCTAACGTATAATACATTGACTAATAAAATCAACAATAAAAGTTTTATATTAAAATTAATGTTGATAATAAAGAACAAAATTATTATTCCAAAAAATAAATAGAAAATTTCATAATGATGGATTATAAATGACATGTGGACACGAAAATGACTATAATTACAAAAACCTTTGATACTCGTACACCTTCAAATGGGAAATAAAGTTTCTTACAAACTTTGTTCAACTAAATTTTAGAAAAAGAAAGTTTTGAATTGTCCCCTTTTTTCTAAAACGTGTTATAGTTTGTTAGAATAAAATGTAATAAAAATTTGTTTTTCATATAAAATTTCGAAACGTTTATTTTATACGTTTTGTAAACATGTGCTAAATTTTGGAATCTCTCTGTAAAAATGTATAATTAAAAATTAAATAAATATAAACTATTTTGTATAAAAAAATCTTTTTCCTTTTAATACCCACACCACCAAAGTTTAGGGGTTCGTAGCGGGGAAAATAGGTCGCAAAAAGGTCTTAGTTATATGATTTTTTTTTTCAGAAATAATGCCTATCAGCTGCATTTAAACTGAATTCCCAATTAACAGGGTGTGTCATTGAAGATCAAATCCTTGCCTTTTCGCATTAACTATGAATGCTTTCATTAAGTAGAAAGCATTTCGAAAGTAAATAAAAATTAAGCCTTTTTTTAAATGTGATGTGAGGAAATCAATAACTGTTGATGCTGAGTATTTTTTTTTTGGAATTCAAGAAGCCATTCCTGCACATTCCAACATAACTAAGAGGATAATTTTAAGTGGCCTTATCTTAGAAGGAAGTAAAAAATATTTTTTAATCAACATTTAAAAATTTGTTTTCAAGGAAGGCAGAGATTATCATTCGAGTGCTTTTGTATACCTCCTTAAAGGACTGTAAAGTGAAAGTACTTGAAACATTTCTCGTCGGGGTATTAAGCTGATGCTGTATTTAACACATAAGATATTCTTGATCAATCTTTTAGTATAACGATAGATCCAGAACTACTCTCTGAGTCTATCGAACAATGCCCGTCCGTTCGGCTGGCTGGTTGTCTATCCATGTAGAACATTGTGCGCAAATTACAGGTTTTTTTAGAATTAGAAAGATAAATGAAATTAAGCATACGTCTTAATTGTGACAAGTACCAATGGTGAGCATCATTCCACAAATGTAGCCCTCATAGAAAGTTGTTTCCGAAATTATTACCAAATTTAATTACAATCAGTCTATATTTAACCATAGCTCCCATACAAATACCACTCCCAAAAATAGCGTCTAATGTTATTATATTACTTTTACAATAACTGCCATATTGTACAGAGGGATGGCTTAATACAGTTTTATGCAAAAAATATAAGGAGGAATCCATGATCATTCAAAGTTGGCACCAATATTTATATTGACTAAATTAAAAAAAATGGAATTTCATAAAAATCGGTGGGCGGGCCCCATTACAACCCAAATCAATTTTTTCGAATAAAACTGTTTTTATTAAAGCAAAAGTCTTCAAATTCGGTACACACCCTTTCTAGAATAAATATCATGTGCATGCCAAGTTTCATTAACATCAGCGATAACCACCAAATAAATTTTTTCGCATAAAGCTTATATATTCAAGCCAAAGTCTTCAAATTTGGTACATACACTTTCTGGAATAAGCATAATGCACATGCCAAGCTTCATTCACATCAGCCACGCCCACCTCCTGTGCATCCAAATAAATTTTTTCACGCAAATCTTTTTCTATTCAAGCAAACACTTTAAATTCGGTACATACGTTTTCTTGAATAAACATTATGTACATGCCAAGCTTCATCAACATCAAACACGCCCACCGCCCATATACAAGTAAAAATATTATTAATCCAAAATAATCAAACATTTTATTCTTTAACTTTTATGTGTTTAACTATATCATCTAGTAGTTCTAAATGCTTTTATGCGGTTAACGTCTTATACTATTTACATACCGATCAGATAATGCAAGCAAATGATGTAAAGCATTAGCCAAGCATCAGTTTTCTTAAACAACTACGAATTTCTTTTTTCAAATTCTGCCTAGCGTTTACAGATGTGATCGCTTTGAATTTATTTTTGCGATGTTTTGATTTTAATAATAAGCACCAACCCAGCAGGAAAAGGTAGCCAATAAGAATCGAGTAGGTAATATCTGTGTTTTTCATGGGTAACCGCGTATGTAAATTTTTTTCAATTTTGAGATGTTGATGCCATACTGCTTAAGTTTAAACGCTCTTTGCATGGTTCTTAAAATTTCTGAAAAAATATGGACCAATTCGAATTTTTTTACGTAATGAGCAATTTCAAAAAGTTCAATACCTAGCCCATAGTTCGATCTAGAATGTTTTTTCCACTGTCCTTAAAAATTTGATTTTAAGACATACGCAATGAAAACCACAGATGTATACCTTGTATTATATGTTTGATGCCAAAATTCATTATTCTTAACAAATAGATGTCCTAGGATAATAATGAATTATTTTTTTTTGTCCAGAGATCGAATTTTATATATCATTCCTAGCATAATATTATTAAATCATTTACAATAGGTTACATAGTTAATTCCCTGGTATAATTTAAAAAAATAAATTATGTATGCGTATTAGGGTGAGTATTTTTTTTTTGTAAATAGGCGTATAGCAAAAACGTAAACTAAACCAAATTCTAAGAAAACTTGACTAAGAAACTATGAGTCTAAAATCAAAACCTAGCTCACGCCGAGAGACATAAAATAGTTTTCCTATCAATTTTGAACATTTTGTTTACTTCTTTTTCTCATCAACCACTTATAAATCTCCTTTCCTCATCTTGGAAATTTGGAAAAATCGTTTAAATTTCTCAACAGTGTTTTGACTTTAATGCTGCTTTCTCAAAAAGTACTTAAGATGCAGATCGTTGTTAGCTTTCAAATAATAGGTTAAGAGAGCAAAAAACAGTTTTATGCAAGAAAATACCACATTTTTCAATAATGCTGGGCCGAATTCTGCTTCATCTTTCCAAGCCTTATTTTAGACACCTTTATTTAGAAAATTTAACTAAAAACTTAAGTTTGTACTCCTACTGAACAATCAGAGATAACACAATTTTTTTAAATTAATTTAAATTAATAGCCTATTTCCGATGTGCGAAAGAATTCTTTCTTTCGTATAATTACATTGAAAACAAAAACAAATTTTTTGACTTTGTTTTTGTTTTCAATGTAGTTATGCGAACGAAGGAATTCGTTCGCACATTAGAAATAGGCTATAAATTTAAATTAAATTATATTTTGTAGTTCAAACCAGAGAACCTAAGTTTTTCTTACAATTCATTCGGTGTGCTTGGGTTCGACTTTGTAAAGTCACTGCCATAACACCGTCATGATTTTCTGCAATTGTTCGTCGTGAGTCATGCGTTAGCAACTTCACACATCGCTCGATTCTCTGGATGTGCGACGGAACTCCTGGATCTGGCAGTGGTATATCATCAGATTTAATATACTACAACAGGTGCTCGTGTGGGATGCTTGAAGTAAATGGAGGCTCAGATAATATGTTATCATAATCTAAGTCGACTTAATCCATATAATCTGTGCAATTGAAAATGAAATGAGATGCTGTTTTTTGTTTGCAATTATCGGAGAGACTATTTTCCACTGTAGGTCTGGGTCAAACGGACTTGCGAAATCGTCTATCTCTGCAAAAGTTGAGATTTGAGTCAAGATTTTTAAACAAAAATTATATTAATGTCAATTTTATATATTAATTAGTAACTTATTACGCTGTTATTTTTTTAAAGCAAATTAATATTTTTTGTTAATTCTATCATGAAATTAAATATACTGCCTGTTTTTCAAAATAAAATAAAAACTTTCACTTGGGAATTTATATTGAAACAACAATGAAAAACTAAAATTTTTTGTTGTTTTCAATATAAATATCTTAACGAAAATTTTTGATTTAATTTGAAAAACAGACAGTTAGTTTTTTTTAACTGCCAGGCCCACAATGTCGACAAGAACATTTCTTTCGCATTTTTATATTGAAAACAATAATAACAAATTTAAATTTGTTTTTGTTTTCAATATAAATATAAGAAAGAAATGTTCTTGTCGACATAGTGGGCCAGGCCCTAAATTTCTTTAAATTTTAACACTGAAATTTGGTATAATAAAAAATTACTAGTATTGCGGTTATTTTATTGAACTGTTAATGGTTTTTAATCCAAATTTAGATATTTTTTAATAAGGCTTAAGTTCATTGAATTTAGTTTTCATTAAATTATTTTTATGAAGACAGGAATTTTACAACATGAAATTAATTAAAATTTTTATTGATAATTTTTCATTCTTGACTGCGCTGAGATTTGAACCCAGGCGTTCACGGACAGGTTGCCCAGACTAGTTTCGATTGTAACCTCACAATCTCTTCAGTGGGGTTTGCCGTTTTACTCACTCGGCTATTGAAGCCGGATGACGTCAATAGTCAAACATCAATCTCTAAACCAAATGGTATTTCACCTTGGTAGATCGAAATTTGCTTTTTGAATGAATGATTATCTTACAGAAGTTAACAGAAGTTAGAAAGAACATGTAAATCAATTAAAATAGATAATCATTCATTCAAAAAGCAAATTTCGATCTACCAAGGTGAAATACCATTTGGTTTAGAGATTGATGTTTGACTATTGACGTCATCCGGCTTCAATAGCCGAGTGAGTAAAACGGCAAACCCCACTGAAGAAATTGTGAGGTTGGAATCGAAACTAGTCTGGGCAACCTGTCCGTGAAAGCCTGGGTTCAAATCTCAGCGCAGTCAAGAATGAAAAATTATCAATAAAAATTTTAATTAATATCATGTTGTAAAATTCCTGTCTTCATAAAAATAATTTAATGAAAATTAAATTCAATGAACTTAAGCCTAATTAAAAATATTTAAATTTGGAATAAAAACCATTAACAGTTCAATAAAATAACCACAATACTAATTATTGTTAACAGCAAAGGCACGAGCTATGTTTACATTTGTCCTTCAAGATGTGCTGAAAAAGGTCAACAAGAAAAAAGAAAGACAAAAAATGAAAAACAAAAAATGTACTTTGGATTTCAAGAAGAATTCTTGACAAAAAGTACGAAAAACCAGAAGTTAGGAAGAACATGTAAATCAATTAAAATAGATAATCATTCATTCAAAAGCAAATTTCGATCTACCAAAGTGAAATACCATTTGGTTTAAAAATTGATGTTTGACTATTGAAGTCATCCGGCTGCAATAACCGAGTGAGTAAGACGGCAAACCCCACTGAAGAGATTGTGTGGTTACAATCGAAACTAGTCTGGGCAACCTGTCCGTGAACGCCTGGGTTCAAATCTCAGCACAGTCAAGAATGAAAAATTATCAATAAAAATTTTAATTAATTTCATGTTGTAAAATTCCTGTCTTCATAAAAATAATTTAATGAAAACTAAATTCAATGAACTTAAGCCTTATTAAAAAATATCTAAATTTGGATTAAAAACCATTAACATCGTTACATCCCTCATTAAAATATATGCAGTGAAATTATTTTCCATGCATAATCAGTATCTTATTGCTTATAAATTTTCTTTAGCTTTCGTGGTATAATATTTTCTTTACTTCATTAGATGTGTTCTAGCACAAAATATGACTTTTTACAATAACCAATAATAGGTTTTCTTTAGTAAACCAGCTCTCTACAGAACTTTTTACATAAGATTTTTGAAAGGTTATTGTCGATAAATTGCTTTTTTGC
Source organism: Pollenia amentaria (assembly GCA_943735925.1). Lineage (NCBI taxonomy): Eukaryota > Metazoa > Arthropoda > Insecta > Diptera > Polleniidae > Pollenia > Pollenia amentaria. The sequence goes on from OX031007.1 coordinate 50,662,606, forward strand.
AACGAAAATCCCTCTATGTATCGTCGCATAATGTTGTGCTGCTGAGTCCAGAATTTACCACAGGTCCCGTACAAACACCCGCTCTAAAATCTTAAGGCTTAAGGCAAAACAATCTCATATAAATGTAGATATCTAGATAATATCTAGATAATGTTCGGCACAAAGAACTCTTACCCCCATTTTCACAACTTACCAATAGCTAAAGGTAAGATTTTATCGGCTGTATAAAAAGTATTCCATTATTAAAATTTTACGTTAACCTTCCAAGTAGGATGAAACTTCCTTTAACTTATCGCTTACTTTAGGTTAAAGTCAAGTTGAAATAATGGAAAACTTTTTGTACGCCCAATCTAATCGTACCTTAAGATATCTTTAAGTTGTAAAAACGGGCCTTAATGTCATAACTAAGTACTATTTTGTCAGGTCGAAAATAGGTAATACTCTAGAAATGTTGCCTGTATATACTGTGGGGTATGTCCGAATTGACCGACTATACTTTCTAACAAGGTTTTTAATAGTATTATTCTATTTTTTGCTATTTAATCCTACAATAGGCTAAATTCTTTATAATTGACGTTTTTATATCATACACAGATTTTTTATTTCTCATTTATTTCCAAACTCAGACAATAAATTGCAAAAAGTTTAATGCTAAAAATAAATTTTTGCAATAAAAGCATATTTGTGTTTTTAATTTATTACAAAATAATAAAAAAAGATAAAAAATATCAGAGACAAAAAATATACTCATTGTATAAATAATACTAAAAAAAAGTAAGTATTTCAGTTTGTAACATTTTTCTGCATAATAAATTATGAATGAAACAATTTAAAAATAATTTTACAAGGGCAAAGACGAATTAAAAGACCTTCATAAAGAACAAAGAAGTAAAGATTTTTTAAAAGTGGAACTTGTAATTGATTTGGTAAATTGCTTTTTCCTTACTATGACTATGTATGTCTCTCTCTCTCTCTTTTTCTTTCGCAAATTATACTTTGAATTGCTTAATTTTGCTTTTATTAAAGTACTTGTCTTTAATTAAGGTCCTATTTTGAATTGCTTTTTAAGCCATTTTGGGACATTGGAAAGTTAAACAGCAATTAATTAGTTTGCAATTTTTATATTTGATGCCGATTCTTTAATTTTCCTTCATTATGTGTTACCAACCATTTGAAAAACCAAAAATATTAAATTGCTCTCCCTTTTTTTTCAAAGGGCAAACAAAAAAATCTCAGCAGAACATATTTTTTCTTTTGCTTTGAATATAAATTAAAATTCAATATATAAATGTTATTCTATATATCGACTAGGCTGTTCAGCCGATTAATTCTTGTTCGATTAATCGCACAGTTTAAGACGATTAATTGTTTGGATAATTTAAAATTGCTGATTTCGATTAAAGGATTAATCGAAGAATTTATGCCGATTAATCGAATAACAATACATATATGGTTTTTCTTTCAAATGTATAATTTTTTAAAGTTTTAATTCAAATAAATAAACCAAATGTATGTGTCCCTTGGAATTAAAAAAAAAACATTCATATTTAGTGAGTAATTCACATACTTGCGCGTACCGCTTACTGAAAAAAATTTGCAGTAATCTGCAAAAAAAAAATATTTTTAACCCTGTAGCCACACGTGCAATAAATCACTTTCAAGTTGTTCACAAAAACTGCTTATCCAAACTTCTTTAAATTGACAACTGCACGCAGAGAAAAAACATGATTAATGAATGGCCACTACGACCATTGTTATTCATATTTGCCTAATATGTTTACCCTAATAAACTTATTATAATCCTTCTTAAACTTGAAAAAATATTATTTGTCCTTAACATTTTTTAGTTCACTATAATCTACACGAAAACTGTCATGAAGAAATTCGTTACTTGCAGGATCATATATTTGAACTGGAAAAGTGGTTAAAAAAAATGGAAGATAAAGGTCCATGAGCCAAAATGCGTACATATAACATTCACCTTGCGTCGGGAGTCATGTCCCCCTATTAAAATCAATAATCAATTAGTGCCCTAACAATCGCATGTAAAATATCTCGGTATTCATCTAGATCTGCATTTAACATGGAAATGCCATATAGAAGCAAAACTAACACAAATGAAACTAAAAGAAATTTCAATTAAATGGTTTATTGGAAGAAATTCTGTTCTTAGCCTCGATTGCAAACTTCTACTCTACAACTCTATATTGAAGCCAATCTGTTGCTACGGTATTCAGCTATGGGGCACTGCCTCAGCCTCAAATATCGAAAAAATTCAAAGGCGTCAAAATAATCTTCTTCGAATAATCACAGTATGTTAAAAACTCAAATATTCACAAGGATCTCAATGTGCCATTAGTAAAAACTATTATTACGAAGTATGCAATAAAATATTTAAAAAGGCTTGAGTCACACCCAAATCCACAAGCTCGAAATATTTTAAATGACAGCGGCCACTCTAGATTAAGGAGACGAGATACTACAGGACTCATCCGACGAGAAGACCGCTAAACATCTACATATGTGAACAGAAACTGTGAACAGAAAAATTTTCGTCTAGCCTTGGCAGGACAAAAATAAAGTATTAGTATAAGATTTGACTAATTATTGTTAGTTCATATTTAATATATGAAGATTCAATAAATAAATAATGGAAAAAAAAAAAAACTATAATCTAGCTAAACATATTAAGTTATGTGAAATATTTGCTACTATAATGTATAGATTTTCAACTATACAATTAAAATCATAATATTTGCTGTGCACAAAAGGTATGTTTGATACCATAATTTTTTTTCACTTTAAAACACATTCTCTAAATGAGCAAACATTTATTGTCAAAACAAACAGAGTGTGTTTATAAAGCAAATAAAATCTTCTTCCACGTCATTTTTCGTCTGGGAGATTCAGTAAATCGGGAAACATGAATGACTGAAGTGTTTCGGGAGAAAAAGGTTATGCATGAAACAGGTAAGTTATATATATATATATATATATATATATATATATATAAATGTATGTATTTAATTTTATTTATTAAAATATGCTAAGCTGTAAATTATGTATTTTTAATAAAACATAAAATTTTTGAAATAAATTTTTTATTGGTTTTATTGTGAGAACCATATTACATGTCCATATAGACATTTTGCATGGTGTTAGGAAAATTAGAAACATGGTGAGGAAGATCATTTGTGTTTTTCTTCTAAACATAATAATTTTTTTGAGATAATAATAAGTTATAATCATGTCTGAACATATTTTGTTACTGAAGACGTGTTTGGCACAATCATAACCACAAACATGAATGATAGTTTGCGATTGTGATTGTATCAACCATGTTTTTTCTCAAAATAGTAGCACGACTCAAAGTATTTTGTAAAAAAGCACAAGAATTTTTTTAGAACCTAATTTTTTTTATAAAGCACATTTATTTTTTAAGAAATATATTTTTTATAAAGGAAGCGCAAAGTTAATTTGTGGTCAGTTGTTAAATTGAACGTAAAATTGGCAAACAATTTAACCCTGCATGCTTAACGTTAGTTTTTATACGTAAAGCCTAGTACTCTGTTCAACATTTCACGTGAAATGCTGTCAAAACTCATATGAAAAAAACTTGTGCGAAAGTTCTATGAAAAAATGTTGATAGAGTTGTATTCTGTTTAATTTGTGAAAAAGTTGCCAAATGTTTCTGGCAACATTTTTTTTACAACTGCGAAATAATATAAGCTGCACTTATTTCACGTGGAATTTTAAGCAAATGAAAAAAGTTTAAACTTGATATTAAAATGAGAACTGCAAAAATTAATAACACAACCGGTAACAGTTTTTAATCAATATTTACTTTCATTTTTACTTAATTTTTTATTTAAAAAAATACTTTTTAGTAAAATACATGTGGGTTTTGTTTACATATCCAAAACAATGTCGCATACTTTGAAAGATTAAAAACGTCAAATTGTGCAAACTGTCGAGATAGGTAACATTGATACATGTCATATTTTTCGCATGAAATAATAGATGTTGCTGAACATTTTTCACAAATTGGAACAGAGTACTAGGCTTTATTCACTAATGATTTGACTAATATGCCCGAGACATGAACTTTGTGGATCGGGTAGTGTTGCTTATCCATAAAAGTTACTGGAAAAGTAAAATACTATACCTTATTGTATATAAAAACAAAGAGCAATTATATATGTTCTGTTTTTACTTTATTTATAAGTAAATTATTTACTATTCTTCTTCAAAGTTATGAAGAGGAAAAGTAAAAATATTAGTCGAAACGACTAACATTAAGCATGCAGGGTTAAAAAGTGTAAGTCGTTAGTAAAAAGAGTGAGAAACTATAGCATATTAAAAGCAAAGACAAAACATGATCGTGTGGCTTCCAAGTAAAGCAAAACATTTAAACAGCATATTATTTTAAAAGATCTGTTTAATTGCTTGCACATTTAAAATTATATGATCTCAACACATGTTTTATTTTTTTTGTCGTTGTAGAGGTTTTATCAATTAGTATAAATTGTTACGATTGTTTTCTTTTTTGTGTATAAAATATTTGTATATTTAAGCTTTTCTTAAGTTGAAATAATTCCGTTTTTTTAATTTTAATTTTTTTTAAATGAAACACAATAATTTTAAATATGTATGACATGCATTGTATGTATATAGGGTACTTCAGAAACCCTTATACCAATTTATTACATTTAAGTATTTAAACTATTGTGTATGATCTAAAAATTGTCTGTAAGCAGAAAGGCAGTAAACGCAAGTGAACAAATCAAAAAATATAAATTTTTTAAGAAGACCTTAACAATGTTTGTTGCTTACGCATATAACTTACTTAATTACATACGCACTTGTTTACATACAAGTGCGTATGTAAATAAAAACCATTATTTTTTTATTTTACTTTATTGACTGGAATTGAGATCTCATTTAAGTAAATTAGCGGAGAACAACAAAAATTTACTGCGTAAGCAGTCATGTCTAGTTTAAAAAATTAAAAAGCTCAATTATAGAAAAGAAGAAAAATATGAAATATATTGAACATGCAAAAAATTTAAGATTTAAAATAAAGTTGTTCACCAACAATATTAAAATACTTGTAATTAATAATGTTTATTTACTCAAGTACTATTTTTTTCGTAAATTATTGAAACAAATCTCTAAATTTATAAAATTTCTGGATTTTAAATAATTCGATTTGTCGAATAATTTTACAATTTTATTCATAAAAATTCCAAATATCGATTATTCGTTTAATCGACAAAAAGAGCCGATTATTTGAACACCCTAATATCGACATAAAACTGATACAATAAAAATAAACATATTGCAAAATTTTTATTGAGTTAGAAACAAATGCTTTATTATTTTTGTCATAAAAATGTAATTCTTTATTAAAAATACACATGCAAAGAAAATTTTAATTATTACAAAAACAATAAGGCTCTTGGTCTTAAAATGTCACATGTTTGAGTTGTTATTTTTAACAAAAAAAAAAAAAAAAAAAAAAATTATAATAAGAAATGTTTTCTATATCTGAAAGGTAAGAATGAGTACGTACGCCACAAACTTATGCAAATCAGTTTATTACAAAATATTATTGGAGTATTGCTATAACCCTAAAAATTTCAATAATATTTTTACTTTTATTCCTAAAAATTTTGTTTGTGTTGGTAAAATTGTTTGCAAATAAAAAAACCAAAAACCTTTTTGTAAAATTGATCATAAAGTTTTTATATTATACCATATGTTTATAAACCAAATAAAGACATAAAGCCCATTTTCTTTTTTTTATTTTCAATGCCCAGAGATGCTTTAATAAAAAGAAAACGAGATTCTAGATGTTTTACAAAAAACGGTTGGTTTAGAATTTATTAAGTTTTAAGATTTAAGCATTTTTTTATATATGTATGTATATTTTAAATATTTTGTATAAATTTGAAAGTGCTGAAGCATTATTTTAAGTAAAAGGCAAATCAATTTGATCAGTTACAAGGAACCCAATATTTTCTACAATGCAGAACAAGAAATGAGAGATATTGAATAAACTGCCACAATTTGGCTGATCGTTTTGTTACTTTAATTTAAAGAATTTTTTCAATTTAAATTTGCGCCTATGCATATGCTTCCGTGATCTCGAAAAAATAAGCAAAATATGGTATATTTCGCTGACTGAACCTTAAATGATCTTTAAAAAAATAAATAAGAGTTTGTCGGGAGTGGTCAATGGGATCTGAGATAAATTGTAAGAGTCCAAGTTCGGCAAAAACTGTTTTGTACATGTCGTGGGTGGTTAATGGTTTGCCGCATGACACCTTTTTGTCTATATTTAAAAAAATAAAAATTTTTAATGACAAAATCATTATTTTGATAACACACAAATAGTAGAAAATCGTAGTAGTTAACAGCTCTAAGCTCTGTTCAGACCTTACAAATATTTGACAAAAAAAATCCTAAAAAAGCGTGACCAGTAAATTGATTAAACTTTAGCTTTATTTTTAACAATTTCTTTTGATTTGTTAAGCTTTATTTGTAAGAAGAACATTGTATAATGTAACTAATAATATTTTTAATGATGTTTGATCAGGCAAACGTTTTGCAAAAGCAAAACTATGCGAAGATGAATCTGTCAGTCAGTCAGTTTTTTAATCTTTTATTATTGATGGATATCCGAATTCTTCTTTCTCCAACTAAATCAAAAAAAAATCTAAATAATGATTCATTTTATTCAACATAAACAAGTGTAAATTAATAAAATCACATTATTTTTACCGTAATGTATAAAAATTTCCCAAGTCTTCGAATAATTAATGGGTACTCAAATATTCCTGTATATTCGTCACTACTTTAACTTGCAAATTTTGGCTGGCCAAGTGTTCATTTACTTTTTAGTATTTTTGAGAGCAATTTCTTTAAATTCCTTCCTCTTTGCAAGTTTCTGCTAGTAAAGTAAATGAAAACACCTCATATTTGCTATCTTTTTTTTTTAAAGAAAAATCTGCAAGGAAAACATCTGTCAAGTTACTTGGTTACGTATGAGTATTATTTAATTCCAATTTATTAACTTGCATACGTCATGTGGTACAACTAATAAATCAAACTTTAAAAAAAGCAATAAGCGAAAAAATAAGACTTTTTGTAGAAGTAGGGCTTTTTTAAAGAAAGTCATGTAAAATAAGGCTTTTTCTAAAATTCCTGGCTTGTTGTATAATAGAGTAACTTTTTGTACAAAAAAAAAATATATTTTTATAATTACTCTAAATTTTTCGTAAAAATGTGATAAAAGTTTACGGAGTTTTGAAAAAGTCACTTTTTTCTTAGGAAATAGTCACTTTTAATGAAAAAAAAATTTCACTTTTTGTGAAAAAGACACTTTTCGCGAACAAGATGTGACTTATTGTAAAAAGTCATGCATCAAAGAGTTTATGCACGATCAACATAATCAGAGAAGACTAACCGTCTATGCATTTGTGGAGGAAAATGAAGAGCAAGGAGCAACGGTTATGTCATCAATGCCAACAATGCATCCAAACAATGTTTTTTTTAGTTTCCTTTCTATAATTAAGTTGTACTAAAAAAAATTAACTCCAAAACAAAACAAACATAGCCATTTCGCTGATCGTTTTATGTAAAGTGCCAAAAATGGTGATTTTTTAAAATTTTTGTATGTGAAACACTAGCATGGGTGGGTTGGCCCTCCAAATTTAGTCGGGGACGATCATACATTTAGACTCGATTGGTACACTTTAAATGGGTCAAAGTGGGATTTTTCAAAATTTTACCTCTGGATCAATATAAGGAACATCAGAATTCATTTTATAGGTATATGGTTCCTTGGACAAAGTTTCTTTTTTTGGTCCCTAGAAAACGATTTTTCTCCAAATCGACCCGCAGTAATGCTATATATATTATATAGTAGCTTAAATAAATAACCAAATGTTTTAATAAATTAGCAAAAATAACATTAAAAGCTTAAAATAATAAAAAAAAAAGTATAAAAGTATAGTCTGTCAAGCCCAGAGGCACATATTTTCGACAGTGTACCCTATTTGGGAACCATGATCTGAATTACGTTATGAGGTTAAGATTTACATAAAAGATTTTCTTACCCAATGTTATTTAGATGTCTTCAAATTTATAAGATTTCTTTCGACCTATGTATGGCATTAAAAGCATTTTTCGCGAGTAGTCTTTATATGGGTGCTATGGTCAAATATGGACCGATTCCAATTCAATTTGGAATTTTGAATTGCAATAAAAAATAAGTTTCGACCAAATTTTATCTAAAAACCAACATTATAAGATGGAGTATTAGCACAAGACCTCTATTTAGGAAACAAGCTTATATGAAGGTTATATGCAATTATGGACCAATTCTCACTATTTTCTCCTGGAACCTATGTACCAAATTTGGACCTTTACTTTGACATGGACAGCCTTCCGGATGGAAGGACATCGTTAGGTTAATTCAAAAAGTGTTTCTGAATCGACCGATAGCTATAAGGTGAGACATGGACCCTCTCCACTATTTAAGTGTGGATATAATAAAAAAAAAAAAACATAAAATAATTAGTTATATTTTCATATTTGGGGGCATATATCTACGGATGTTCAATATCGTTTCCATTTTTGCTTAATTCATCTTTATTTGCAATCTATTTTACATAGAATAAAATAATAAGCAAAATACATAACTACCAAAAAATAACATATATTAAGTTCCAATGAACCCCCCAACAAAAAATAAATAAAATAGTAGTAAGAATAAAATTTTTTTCCTATTTTTTAAAGAGTAGGTCAAGTACATGATTCCTTTTTAATCTTTGAATATCTTTAGCTAATACATTTGAGCTAATACCCTTGAGGATTTTGAGGACACGCACAATTGATGCATCTCGCAAAATTTTTTAGCCAAAACGCATTTTTATTGCATCAAATGACTTCATGTGGCTTGAAACATTAAAATTTACCATTTTGTTCAGTTAAAATATGCCTACTTCTCTATTTGTTAACGATTAGTACTTTTGTAATTGAAAACACAACTCACTTCTTCGGCTCATTTTGACGAAACTGAAATGTAACGCGAGAATTTCGCGATAATTTAAGTAACGGTAAAGAAAAAAGCGGAATAACGTGATAAATAATCGAAGAATGGCGGTTTATTTGACATTGGTAAAATATAAGCGAAAATATTGAGACCGAAATCCACCCGCACAATCGATGCATCAGGGTCTAAAAGGGATAGCTCCATACACGCAAGGAAAAAATATGGCTGTGGTAAACATATTCCAAGAGCAACATATTATGATAAGATTCATGATTGTAGTCAACATATTACGATTATTATTGAATCATATTATTACCAAATATATTCGTAATATTACATCATAATATATTTCCCTTAATCCTAATTTGTTTATTACATCATATTATAAATTGATGTAATCATGTTATTCTCATGCAAATCATAATAAGTTAAGATGTAATCATATTATTATCATGTTAATGATATTATTATCATGTTAATCATAATAATATGTAGAATTAAAAATATTTTTAATATATATTTATGCTTATTTACTTACTGGCAATCTTAACGTGAAACTGTTACAGATATTTCACACCAGAATATGATGCAACTTTAAACATAATATTTTTTACCTATATTTGTCGTAGGTCGCAATTATTTATAAATTATTTTATAGAATTTTCATTCTATTTCTCTTAAATAACACAAAACAATGGTCAAATTTTTTTAGCATTGATCTTTTATTTTGTGACACTTTACATTTTATTTAATGTACCTACACTTTCTTTAAACTTGGTTTTTTTTAATAGGTATTTTTTTAATTGTTTAACCACTGAATAACAAATAATTCGATAGGCATATGTAAAACAAACGACACAACTGATGCAAAATTATTTTACAAGTGGCGATAACAAAATATTATTCAAGCAAAGATATTTTGGTTGCATCTTAAACATGTTATGAGTACACGTATAGAAAGTTATCATGTAGTAGCTATTAAATATCATAAAATGGTTGTGAGGAACATAATATGTTTTTGAAGTTATCATTATTTGGATGTTATATTAATGATTAGTTTTCAGTGAACCAGAAGCTAACAGTAACTATAATATTGTTGATATTAAAAAAAAATAATAATATTTTATGTACCAAAACAACACATTGTTACAATTAGCAAAGTGTCGTTGCCGTAACCATGCTCAACCATATTTTTTCTCTGCGTGTACCGGTTTGAGAATTACTCTTTATGGCATAACTTTGTTTTCCAGTATTAACTTTGATGTTCCATTTTTGTAGCTAATCTTGAATCAGATCCAAAATTGGTGACACATTAGAAGCCAGTACAATACTTTCATATGCATAAGTAGCTGTAGTTACATTATCCGTTATTGGCATATCCGAGGTGTAAATGGCGTACAATAACGACTCCTAATAGCGTAAATATGTTGTATATTTGTCTGCATTAGACGCCTGTAAAATACTATTAATTTGTTTTTAGTGTAAGAGCCCGCGCTTTGCTCTTCATTTTGTTAAATTTGTTATATAACATCAATAGCATTGTATTGCAAAAAAGCATATTACTTTATCCTAACGATTCTTAAGTTCTCGAGGATTCAGACACAAGCAAATCATTCAGGGCGAGGGCGAGAAAGATACGTATTGGAAGAGTAGTTCGAGATCTTCTAACTTAATTGCAACAAAGAGCAGCCCAAGCTCCAAATACAGAAAAAAACGTAAGTAAAAGTTACGACAAAATTAACATAAAACAGCAGGAGTAATCTAAAAGTATTTCCAGTGCTTCTTGTGACAACTCTTTTAATTTACTTTCCACGTCAAAGGCAAAAAGAAAAAAAAAATTTGTTTGCCTATATTGTCAAAAACTTGTAATCGTTACAGTGTTTCCGATAGCGCAGCGGCTGCTATTACTTCGTCTGTATTGCAAGATATCTCTCCTAGCAGTGAACCAATTGTTAAATCAAAAATAAGACAGGAAAGAAAAAAAGTACGTTATGAATGTATTCAAGACCAGAAGCAGCTAGACCTACTAGCATTATACTTTGACGGACGGAAAGATAAGACGCTTAATATTATTTTAAAGGGAGCTAGGAAATATAGACAAATACTGATTGAGGAACATGTATCTGTTAAGTATCCATATTGAGTTTATGTTGGCTATGTTGGAGTTAAGCCAAGTTTCTGCATCCTCAAAGTTCAAGTTGGCCGCTGTATTAATTATTGGTGTTACGTGATGTAGATAGTCCATATCTGTAATAAGAAAACATTAAAATTAATAAATTATGTAGCTTTTATGTAATTTTTTATATAAGATTGTACACAAACCATGATCTCTTTGACGACAGAGGACAGATAAAGTAAAAGCATTCCATGCATTTGAAATATCCCACAAGGCATTCCTGATGTTATCTGTCCTCTTAAAATCTTCTAGATTGTTTGATGTGACTATCTTTTGCATTTGGGTTTTACTAAAGCGGCTCTAAAAGCTTCATATTGCAGCCTATTCTATCGGCTGAATCAACGATGTACAATTTCGTAGAAAAAACTTAGCAACAACATTTTGAACTGTTAGTTTCTCCACCTCTGGATGTGCCGGACAATTATCTAATAGTAGCAGTATCTTACTATCTTCTTGGTCTTGCACTTTTTCCTTTAACAAACGGTTTGCAATTCTGTGTACCCGCTACATTGGGACAAGCTAATACAGTAACTCTCTCCTATGTTTTATTAAGGCCATCTATAAAAAAACGCTTTTTTCATCTCCATTAGAGACTTACTTGCTTTTAAGATTTTACGTTGATATGTATTCCTGCAAATCATTCACAAGATGACCTTTGCCATTCATAGTCATCTGATTATAGACCAAGCGTATCCGATTTCGATGCTATGAGGTAGAATATGAATGATATTCTTGGCCGAGACATTGACATAATCTTGGAATGGGGTCGTACTAATAGGGGCATTTTAAATGCCCGAAAGACCCAATGTCGCATGCTGACGCATAAACACGCAACGGTGCAAGGTACCTCATCTGTATATATGGGTGATATAATTATTGAGGAATCGGAATCTCTTGATGTTCTGGGCATGATTATACAATGTGATGTCCGATGGATAAAATATATATTCAAGGTGCCGAAAAAAGCATTGAAGTACCTGGTTCTTTAAAACGGTGTAAGATAAACTTTAATCCATTTGATCTACTCTCATGTGTGGTGCTTTAAAACCAAATTTGAGAGGGCGAAGGTTTTCATTGGTAACAGTAGCTAATTAAATTGCCACCCTTGAGCACCGTCGCAATGTGTGTTATATTTACCCATTTTATCGTTACTACAATGGGATGTATTTTGATGAAATTAGAGATATGTTTCTCGAAACCCGTATGCTTGTTCATAATACAGAGTTTTCCTCAAGAGTTCATCCTTTTATCGTGCATCGTACAACGCATTACAGAAAAAGTTCGTTTTTGGCCGGACTTTTCGAATGTGGAATAAACTTCCTGCTGAAGACTTCCCTCTCAAGTTCAACATGAATAAATTCAAGTCGAATGTTCACAAGCACTTCTCCCTCTTTCCTGCTTCCCATAAAATATTTTCCTAGTTCCAATACAATGCAATGCTAATGTCCTAACCAAAAAAAAAAAAAAACTTAACACCAAAGACAAACATCAAAAGAATATTTTCCTCTATTCCGCTTCATACACAGTTAGTGATGCTAATACGTTTAAAGTATATATTGCCTAAATAGATACATGTTTTGCAATCCCCGTTATTTGAGGTAATCACGGTAAATTGACTGTAATTAAAAATCTTCCTTTCGTTATCGATCCCGGATAATTGATATTCCTGGTTAATTGAGTCACGAATAATCGATGGTCAACTGTACATTAAATATCTGTACTTACTAAAAAAAAAAACTATTGTGCAAATGTAAAATAAATAATTTCTTTATTTTTATTATTTTAACGGTTAAATGGACAGAGTTAAAGTATTATAAGCAAATTTTCCCATTATAATGAAAAAGGGTTATTGTACTGGTAGGGGAAATTAAACTGTTCATTAATTTTGCAGAGGATGACTGTTTAGAACGTGTCCGCTTATTTCGAAATATTTTCACATAATTTTCAAATTTTTTTTTGAGTTTGGAAAAACTAAACCTAAATATTCACAAAAATGTTTGCGTATTTGTGTTTAGGATAATAATTCATTAAACTTATTTTTTGGAAATGAATTATGACAGAAATATTATATTATTTTTTTTAGGAAATTTTTTTATATTTTTTTTTATGAAATTTTGCAAAATTTTGCTAATTTTTATAGGATATTTTGCAAAATTTAATATTCACTCAACTTTGCTATTTTTAGGATATATTATAAAATATTTGTAATTTATTGGTTATAATGCTAAAAATATTTGTACACATATACATATAAACATTATTAGTAAGACATTTTGCTAAATATATAAGGAAAATTTTTTTTATAGGAAATTTTTCTAAAAATGTCGAAGAAAATTTTTTTTTTCGAAAATTTAAGATAATTTGATTGGAAATCCAAAACAATTTTGAAAAAAAAATTCGCTTGTTCGAAAAATTTAATTTTTTTATATAAAATGTTAAAAAAATGTATGTAACATTTTTTATTTTAAATTTCGCCTTCTGTAGGATATTTTCCGAAAATTCTGTATTTATAGAAAATTTATGGCAAACTTTTAAAATATTTGCCATAAATAGAGCACATTTGGCACAAAATTTTATATTTTATAGGAAACTTTGCACAAATTTGCAATTCTATAAGAAATTTGCTATTTTATAGGAAATCTTGCACATAATTTATTATAATATAGGAAGTTTTGCACAAATTCGCAATTTGATAGGAAATTTTACACAATTTTATATATAAAAAAAATCATATTTTGTAAAAGGTTTTGTAAGAATCTCCTCTTTGTAGATAATTTTGTTGAAGTTGTTTTTGCTCGGACTCTATCTACAATTAAATTAATTTTCTTCCCTAAACTCTTCCCTTTTTAATTTCCGTAATATTTCGAAAAGTAAAACAGTATTCTATTGCAAGGTTTTTCTATTAAGTTTAAGCTGATTAATTGCTAAAAGGAATTTAATTCCTTTAATTTTTTTATTTCAATTTCATAAGACATATATTTTTCATTTCCTTTGCCATTTTTTTATTTATTAAACTTTTGTGTCTGCACAAAGAGAATGAGAAAAAGAAATTTCATCTTTTTGTTACATTTAACGAAATGTGACATACAAATGCTTTAACGCTTTTTAGGGGGAGGTTTTTAAAAATCAAAATTTCCTTTTAATGCTTCATTAGTTTTATACAATGCATATAAAAAAGGTAATGCAGATAAATGTCCTTTAAGTAGCAAGAAGCCTACACAAAAAAAAAAAAAATATTTTCTTCTATAAAAGTTAAAAAAGAAAGAAAGAAATTTTTTTTTTACGTTTAACAGGTTCATGTTAATTTATTACTTAAAAGCATTTTAAAAATTCTCATCATTAAATGTAAAAATTGTTTGATGTACAAATTCAATTTGCTTAATGCATAAAACAAATAAACGTATGAGTGATATTAAATAATAATGAATGAACACGACACAGTGGCATAAAATAAAACAAAAAGGAACAAGAGGCCGTCAAGCTGGGCTACATGATACAAGTTAAGTTTCACTCGACATGTGTTGAGTTTTTAGGGAAAAGGGGACAAGAGAATGGAAAGGTGTAGAGACTGGACCGTACTAGACTGTTTTCTCTATTCGTCTTGATTTTGTATTCGTAATATGCTGAATGAGTTTAAGTTTAAGGTTAAACCGACACAAGCTGATTTCACACAGGTTCGAAAGAGTTTGAACCAGTACTTATAATGAGAAATAAATTGGAAACAAATAAGGATGCTATATTCAGTTTCAGACGTAACAAATATTTGACGGAAAAAAATCCAAAAAAAACATGACCAGCAAATTGATAAAAATTTAGCTTTATTTAAAACCATTTTTATTGACTTCCTTATCTTTATTTGTAAGAAAATACTTGTACAATTCACTTAAAAAACTGTTAAATGATGGTTGATTCAGCAAAGGTTGTGCAAAAGCAAACAATTTTTTAATAACACTAGTAGTTACGTGTAGGACGTTAAATATTCAATAGGTGTGAACACAGCTTTAGACTTAAAACTGTTCGGAAGTGGCTATTTTACAAGCTTTGATAAATTATAAAATAGTCTGACCTCATAATTTCTATTCGTAGAAAAGTATGGAGTGGCAAATTGTGAAAGATTATTAATATCTCGTTTTAGTTAAAAGGCAAATTAGGATGAATTCCAAAATCGCTTTCATTACAAAATTTGTTTTGTGATTTCTAGCCACACAGAATTAAATTGGAACTAATGCAAATCAATATCATGATAAAAAAAAAGCTTGTACATACTTAAAGGCTTTTAAGAATATACTTCAAATGGGACATATGGTAAACTATGGACCGATCATCATGCAATTAAATGGTATAATTTGAACGCATGAGGTATAAATTTATGTTTAATTTTATGACAATATTTATACTTCGAACCAATTGTATGCTAAGTCTTCGTATTTTGTAACGCAACTAAATGAAATAAATTCTCTTATTATGTATCGCCGTTTGGGGCGGTCCAACACCTTTTTTACCGTTAGGCTACATTGCAAAAAACAGGTTAGGTTAAGACGGGTTATGCGCCCAAGGGCACACCTCCACTCGGAGACCACTGCAGTCCATTGTGAATCCCTTCAGTAAGGCGGTAGAGAAAATAAAGAATTGAAGAAGGAAAGAAATAAACAGATAGATTGAATAGAAGATATTGTTAGGTACTTCGTAGGACAGTTAGTCCATATACAGTCCCCTCAACAGAAAAACGCGTCCTATTTCCCTGACGAACCCCAGTAAATGGTATGGATTACATCCAAAGATGCACTCCAGCTCGTCGTGAAATCTTTCCGCCAGCCATTTCTGTCTGAGACCCTTCATTCTAGGGCAGTGGCACAGTAGATGCTCCACCGTCTCTAGCTCCTCAGAATCATCGCATAATCTGCAGAAGTCCGGTATGGCATGGTCTTATTTACTCGTAAAAGCCCTAACAGAACAATGACCCGTCAAGAACCCTATAGGTGTCCTGAGACCACTCCTATCCAATCCCAGCAGAACCCTAGTTGCCCCTGCGTGCAGTCCAGGCCATAGTGCCCTAGACACCCTGCAATCAGTTATGGCCCTCCGGTTAACGGTTAACGTCATCACGGAATCTTTCTCGTATCAACCATAGTAGTGACATAGGCGGGGCTTTACCTGCCGTCCCTTACTATTAAGTCCAGACTTGAAAACTCTCTCGCGAGTTCATCCGCCACCTCATTAACATCCTTTATTTTTTTGTAATCTTAATTATAATATGAATATATATATTATATTTACTTATATATTAAAACTAAAAATTTTAATAAAATAGAAATTGTACGATAATCGTATCGTTAAAATAAATATAATGAAAATTTATCGAATTTGCTATTCAGTAAAATTTGTAACGATATTCGCTGTGGATTAAAGTCAGCTATTAAAGGGTCCGTCAAATAACTATTTTTTTTTTGAAAATGCTAAAAAAAAACTACTGAATATTTTCTCAAATATCTTTTTTTATTTGAAAGTACAATCGCTCCGGTTAATATTGGATAATAATTTCATTCAAATGGCGTCATACCAAGGTCTATATGCAAAATTCGTCTCAATGATGTCTCCGAAATGTTCAATTGTTGAGAACGACGGTGAATTGACTTTCTGCCACAGCAGCAATATTCTCGATTGTACGCACTGTTTTTGGCTTTTCACGCTTTGGTTTATCGATGAGGATGCAGTTTCTTTCACTTTCGTCACAAGATAACGAACATACGGAGCTGACGGTGCTTCTCTTCTTTCAAAATCCGTACGCAATTTTCGCACACATTCTGCAACATTACCATGATTTTCAAAGTAATATCGCAATATTTCCCAGCGTTGTTCAAGCGTATACACAACCATATTCGTTCAGCGGAAGGAAAAACTAATTATCTGTCAAATCAGACATGAGCTTAGTGTTACCATTCACGAAACAAGCACTAGTTGAAAAAAAAACGTTAGATGGTGGACCCAAAAAAAAACGTTAGATGGCGGACCCTTTACTTTAAGCAGTTTGTTTTTCGTTATTTTAACGACAATAATTTACGTTGTGTTTATTTAATCGATAAAGTGTATTTTATGTTTACCCCTTATGTGCGCGTCAAAGAAAACACCTTATATTGCGCGGCAGGGTACCTGGGTATCTATATGAAAAATACGTAGAAAACAAGCATTTCAAACCGAAATACCTAGTTAAAACGCTGTAAAATGTTAATAGACTTGGCAGAAGATACTTATTTACTTCCTAAAATTGCACTTTAACATGTTATTGGCCTCGTTATCTTTAATTTGATTCACGGGGGAACTTTTAGGTCTTCCCCGTTTACGCATTCAGCTTTCCGATGTTTATACGTCTAACTATGTTCATATTGGTCGAAATCGCATACAGCTAATGACTCATTCGTCGTCTACACTCTTTATCAACGCATATGGGCTAATATGTTTTACGAATTATTTTTCTCACAAAAATGCCTAACATATACTTATCGATTTTTGCAAGTAACCATGTTTTGGAACGGGTATGACAAGCGGTTTTCGTTTTCATGGAGATGGATGTAATTTTGAAATGCTTGCTTAGTCTATAATAACACCTATTTGCAAGCCCTATCCATCGGCTTATTTCAAGGATGATGTTATTTTCTCTATTAACAGTGGATCTTGATAGATTAATTCTTCTACTGTCTCGAAATAATAACTGCCTGCTTGAACTTCGTCGCCATATTTTATTTGCGTTGATTTTTTAGCAGTTGCAATCAGTATTTTTCTTTTATCCTCGTTTATACCCAACTCTTTTAAGCTGAATCTTTCTCAATCTTCTCAAATACAATAGTTGCATCTCGAATGTGACCTTCAATGATGCCAATATCATCTGGATAAGCGACGAGCATATGACTTTTGTCTTCAGCGTTGCCCTTTTATTCCATTTTTTTTTTCATTAAACGGTTGAAAAAATTGCTGTGGTAAATGTTTCGGAGATGACAGTTCTAATTCTTACTTCTTACAACGGCGCACTAATTTTACAGAAATACCGTCATCAGACAATTATTAAGCATTCTATTTGTCGTCCAATGTGTCCAAACTGCTCGAAAGATCTGCACTATAATTTAAATTATTTTCTTCTTATTATTTATTGAGTTTTGATTTTCTTTATGTTTCCGTTTCTCTATTTTATAAAATAAATTCTTCACGCTTATATTTTTTATGTGTAGACTATTGTTAGTTTTTTGCAAAGCTACTTAAAACTTCAAAAAATTTACTTACAATGACCGCTTTCTCATATAAAACACGTACAGGTCCCCGGGTACCTTGCTGCGCATTTAAGAGTGTTAAGAGTAAATTGGTCTCTAACGCAAAGTAGAAAAAAAAATGTTTTTAAAGTTATTTGTTCACAAGAAGTTTCAGATATGCAGATTATCAATTTTATTGAGAAAATTTGGGTTGAAAACGCCAAAGGTTCCTGGGTACCTTGTTGCGCACATAAGGGTTAAAGTGTCTGAGGCCCGACTTCTTACATATATACTATTTATATACATACATACATATGGGCATTTCCATGTCATCGTTCGTGACATTTGTACGCCTTCAGAGCGATAGAGTTTTTGCACAAATAGTAGTAACTGGAAATTGTTTTTATCATTATGTTTCATTTAGTGGGTAATATATATGAAAAAAATAATTATAACATTCGGAATCTTGTTGTCCAAAATATCTAGCAAAATAGGTGCATATCGTACGTGACATAAGACGGAAGTAATTTCGGGGTGAATATAAAAAAATCCGAAAATCTGCGAATTGTGGGAGATATTTTTCCTTTTTTTAATTATTTACATTAAACCACATATTTTTCCTTTATAATCCCTAATTGGAAAGACAATAATTGTTCTGGATGGTTTTATAATGAAAAAAATGTGATATCGTTCGTGACATACCGTTCGTGACAGACTTTTCTCTCATAGTATTTACAAGTATACAAAAACTTAAAACAAACAAGTAAGAAAGTGCAGTCGGCCAAGCCCGACCATACAATACCCTACACCATAATATTTAAAAAAAAATTTTGAGAGTGTGCCCTATTTTTGACCCATCGCCAATCATGGTCGCTAGAACAGAATTATGCTATGAGGTTAAGAGTTATATAAAATTGATTTGCGCCGAATACCATTCAGATATCTTCATCTATATGAGATTTGCTTGCCTTTCGCCGATTATAGGAAGGGGACCTATGGTCAATTTTGGACCTACCTAATGGAATAACCTCATAATACCAACAAAATTGTCATACAAATGTTGTCATGACATAGTACCTATCGCAAAAGTTATTGTCGCAAATTTTTATGTCAATACTAATATTTATAAGGAAGCTATGGCATTAAAAGCTATTTTCGGGAGAAGGATTTGCATTGGTGCTATGGTCAAATATGGACCGATTCCAATAATATTTGGTTAGATGATTTAGATTGCAATAAAATAAGTTTGGAACAAATTTCAACTTAAATCCAACATAATAATTTGATAAATTGTGTTGCATTTATAGTACTTAAAATATCGTATGTGACTGCCTTTAAAAGATTATAAAATTTTTATTATACCAATTTAAAAAAAAATTCCGATTAATATTTTTTTGCAAAAAATATCTTGCTTTAAACTTTTATTTTGAAAAACCCACGACTGATCAAATACAAATGGCATACACATATAATGTTTTTTTTTCACCACGTACGTGACATTGGAATAGCATCCAAAACAAACCAAAAAATATACCAATAATCGAACTATATATTTGGTCTTTCCTCGTGGATCTTGTTCATTGTTGTTGTAACATTAATTTTAAGGTATACTTCCAATGTTACCAGTATCTGTATTTAATCGACAGAAAAGTGCAAATTGTTGGTTGCAGTTACTTAAAATTAAACAAAGATATAGTCAGTTTTAACTTTTATTTTTTGCTCTTTAAAAATTGCAATAAGCTATGAAAACTCTCATGGAAATGCCGATATGTATATGTGTGAACAAAAACAAAATTCTAAATGTAAAATTTACAAAATAAAATATAAAAACAATAAATTAAGCACAATTTCATTTGTTTTTTCTTCGCCCTCTTTTGTGCTTTTCGTTTATTTTAACATTTTGTAGACAGCGATGATACAAAAACTACAGCATTCTACAATCGTTAAAAATAAATTACAGAATCACACTATCGTTACTGCAAGCGAATATATATGTCGTCAAAAGTTAGTGAATCGCACCACTGCTGGCCTTGTGAGGCCACCTCCTTATTACATCATGATATTCATCATGCCGTTTCTAAGACGTCAATGTTAGTTTTAGCAGTTGTCGTAGTTGATCTCAACAGTTTCGTGTTATGAACGTGCCCAATGTGTGATCACGAAACTCTATTTCGTGAATCCTAGTGTTCAAAGAGAACTGTGTAGATGCCATACAATTTGACTTGCATATTTGCCTTAGAAGGCTGTGGTCAAATATAATCTATTTTATTTTAAGAGCATTTTTTCTTATGCTCTCACATATAGTTCATAGACACACATTCTCTCGACAATGCTACCATAATTTCATTAAATTTTATATGCATATTACATAAAATGTTGATTAAAAGAAAAGAAAATATGTAAAGCATTAAATGGGAGAAAATTTGAAGTAACTGCGAACGTTTTACAGATCGCAGAAATGTAATATTGCAAAATTCTTAGTTTCCATAGAAGAGCTAATAACCAGTTTAGGCCGAAATCCTAGCATTATTGTGGGTGACTCAAATATTGACTTCCTTAACAACACAGTATCAGAGGAGCTTAATAATATTTTATTAATTTTAGTTATAAGAACTGCCATAAACTTATTACTCGTCCAGAATCAAAGACATCAATTGATAATGTTTACAGCAATATAGCGGAAAGCCTTTTAATAGATACAATTCGATCATCTTTGTCAGATCATAATATAATTTCATGTAAACTTGGAAGCGAAATATCTAGCGCGGAATTTAAGGAAATTAGTCGGAAAATTTGTGATTATGATAAGGCAAGAAATAACTTAACCAGTTACTTGCAATTTTTCCATGAATCTGGCAATCCTACAGAGGACGTTTCACAATTAATATCATTTATTGCTGATGCTATGCGAAATGCTACCGTAGAAAAGATTGACAGGAAAATAGTAAAGCATGAATTAACTCCATGGATTAATAAAAACCTACAATCCGTTATAATATATAAAAATAAACTTTTAAAGCTAAGAAAAAAACGAAAAAGTAAAGAGTTTGACAGCAGATTAAAGAGAATAAGTAATGTAATCAGGAAAGCGTGTAAAGAGTCAATGAATGATTTTTACTTTAATAATTTGGAAAATATTCAACATGAACCGAAAAAGTGCTGGAAATTTTTAAATGAGAATCTGGGTAGAAAGACTAAAAATCACATATTAATAAAAGATTGCAACGGAGAAATTGTAGGGGAAAATCAAATGAAATGTGATTTGTTTAATCAATATTTTCTTGATATTCCAAAAAAATTAAAACAACAAATTGAATACTTACCTGGTGATAATATTAACGGTCTTAGAACTCTCAATTATTGGCAAACAACTTTTAATTTCACACACACCACCGTTTTAGAAGTCGAGCAGATTATCTCAGATTTGGATTTAACTAAATCCTGTGGATTTGATAATATATCGCCAAGAATATTACTAGAATGTAAAGATATTATATCTCCCTTCCTCTTCAGAGTTTTTAACTTCATAATTAATACATCTATATATCCTGACAAATTAAAAATTGCCAAAATTGTTCCAATACCAAAGGAGAAAAATGCTACTGAAGTTAACAAGTTTAGACCTATAGCCCTTCTACCGATAATTGATAAAATTTTTGAAAGAATTCTACATAAACAGTTGTCATCTTATTTGGAAAGTAATAATTTGTTAAGTAGATTTCAATATGGTTTTAAGAAAGGATGTGGTACGGAGGAAGCTATAGTGAATGTGGTTAACAATATATGCCAAGGTTTAGATGGTGGCTGTAATGGTGTTGCCGGAATATTTTATGATCTTTCAAAGGCTTTTGATTTAGTAGATCGTAATATTTTAGTGCAGAAGTTAAAATATTATGGAGTTAATGAAGACGCATTAAGACTATTAAACAATTACTTAACAAACCGTAGGCAATATGTTGCAATAGAAGCTTGCAAAAGTAAAATAGATCAGGTTGATTATGGAGTACCTCAAGGAAGTGTACTAGGACCATTGCTTTTCAGTGTCTATCTAAACGACATGCACAACATTGGATTACTTGGTAAAATGTATATATATGCAGATGATATATGTCTTTTTTACCCATATAAGTATGAAGCAGTTGTGAGAGCCTATATGGAGAAAGATGCAGCTTTAATTGGTGAGTTCATAAGACTTAATAAACTTGTGTTAAATACTGAAAAAACAAGACTACTAAGATTTCGTCCGTATTTAATACAAAATAGAAACTTTAGCATTTTTGTTGGTGGAAGGGAAATTTTTGAAAGCGATTCAATTAAATATCTTGGAGTTTATTTTCAAAATAATTTGTCATGGAATCTACATATTCAAAATCTAAAAAGTAAAATAATAAGTGCTCTGGGATTTATTAACAAGTTTAAAAATAGGTTTAACAAGAAAACGAAACTGATACTATATCAATCTTTACTACATAGCCACCTAAATTATTTGCCTATGGTATATGCAAGTAGAAAAAGTAATGAACTAAAATCGCTGCAAAGGGCTCAAAATAAAGCTTTGAAGGCTGTATACAATTTGCCGTTAACATATTCTACAATATCACTGTATAAGAATATTTCCACAACAATTTTACCCGTAAACGGACTCTATAAGTTACAGTTACTTCTTTACGTTTTTAAATCAATACATAATATTGGCCACCACACAATTTATTTTCAACGAAACCAAACAAGATTTAACACCAGAAATAACATGAATCTCAGGACAGCAATATGCCGGTTGGAAGCTACAAAAGAACGCGTTGAATATATGGGTAGTTTTGAGTTTAATAATCTCCCTCTAGAAATAAGAAATGTTGAAAGAATTTCTGTATTCAAAAATAAAGTGAAAAGCTATTTGCTTCGTAATTAAGAAACACTTCTCATACAATTTTTGTAAAGTTTTTTAAGTTTGTCTTTTTTTTTTTTTATACATAAATAAATTTCATCCTTTTTTTTTTTCTTTTTTTATATGTTATTATTATTCTCCTTTGATACACATATGTATTTAATTTAATTGTTAAATTAGACTAAACATTTGCCAGCTCTCCTCAATAATGTCCAAGTGACGCTGAGGCAAAGGCAATTCATTATATTGTTGTATCTTAAATAAAAAAAAAAAAAAAAGATTAAATTATGGGCTTGTAAATTTTGCCTGAACACCTAAATTCACACAAAC
The DNA here is from genome assembly GCA_943735925.1 of Pollenia amentaria. Classification (NCBI taxonomy): domain Eukaryota; kingdom Metazoa; phylum Arthropoda; class Insecta; order Diptera; family Polleniidae; genus Pollenia; species Pollenia amentaria. Next base: position 50,686,296 of record OX031007.1, read on the forward strand.
TTTGAGTCATTTTCAAGCTTTTACAAAATTTATTTATGACAGTTCGTTTCGTGGCTGTATAACTAGCACCTATATGGAAGTTGGAATTGATTATGACTGGTCGTTTACTTACTGCCGCATATTTTAATATTTATGGAGATTTCGGTGACCTACCACCCAAAATTTTAATGCAACGATTTTGGAAACATTTAAAATATTAATGTTGAATTCGATTTCGCTTCAAATATTTTTGCATAATCTATTTAGTAAAGTAATTTTTAGTGCGAGAATTATATAGAAACTATAGTCTATGACTTAATAGTCGAGCAATAGCAACTTATACCTTTCGCGAGTTGTATTTAAACAGACTAGAGTTTCTGGCGGGAATCAAACCCGCTGCCCTCGCACTGTTAGATAAGCTCACTACCAATAAGCCTATCGGGACATCCCTATTTTAAACATAAATTTCTGGACTTAAGCTTTTATTGAAGTTAAGGTGTTCTATTGACTTACGACTCTAATGTTACTTTGTGCAAAAGGTAAACTCAGTATAAATGTTTTTTTAGATTAATGGTCTAAAGTCTAAAGTCTCACTGTTTTCTGATATAAGATATTATCTGGGAGCTATTCCAGCGGGAAAAAGAAGGAGTACGGATGCATTTTAGAAGGCTTCTGTACTCCTATTTCCAAATATTCCCCACATTCCCAGCAAACACAAATAAAAGGTCTGAAAGTAATAGCGATTTTATTTGAATTTCATTAAGAAATTCACAAGAAGTTCTCGTTTTTTTTTTAAATGCTATTAATTTTGAATGATATTTAACCATTTTGTAGCAATGTATATTTCAGAAAGGGTTTAATTAATTATCAATATTAATTTCACATCAAGCTTTACTGTTTGCTGGGAATAGTTCACCACTTTAATGATATTAATCTAATTTTAAGCCTGACTACATAATACCCTACACCAAAAAAAATTTTCGAGTGTACCTTATTCAGGACTAATGTGCAATCATGGACGCGCCAAAACTAAACTAAGTTATTGGTTTAAGATTCGTGTACTTACACGAGTTCTTTGTGCCGAATGTTATCTAGGTATCTAAATACATCTGAATAAGATTTTTTTGGAAAGCATCTGTATGGGACCATTGGACAATTCTGAACCTACATGTCCTGACATTGAACTTATCGTCACCAAATTTCATGTCATTACAAATATTTAAACGGTTGTTATGGCAGTAAAAGCTATATTGGGGGACGGTATTTTAAAGGTAGCTGCGGTCAAATATAATAGTCCGATTAAAATTAAATTTGGTTAAATGATTAAGGTTGGAATAAAATAGTTCAATCGAAATAACAGCATAGTAAGATGGTTAATATAAAAGATGACTCCATTCTGGAAAGAAGTTTATGTGGGGGCTTTATGAAAGTATAGGCCGATTTCTGTTATTCGTCCCTATGAAAATTTAATAATTTGTACCAAATTTCATCAAATTGTCTCTAAAATTGTGTACTGTAATTTGCGGACAAAGGCTATACAGTAGGGCGGGTCGATTTAAAAATCGCCTAAGTCTACATATTTGTTATCAATTTTTTTTTTTTTTTTTTTAATCAAATTTTGGGTTACGTATGAGTATTTTTTAATTCAAATTTGTTAACATGCATACGCCATGCGGTACAATTAATAAATCAAACTTTTAAAAAAGCAATAAACGATATAATAAGATTTTTTGTAAAAGTAGGGCTTTTTCTGATGAAAGTCATGTAAAATTAGGCGCTTTTCTACAATTCTTGGCTTGTTGTAGAAAGGAGTGACTTTTTGTAATTTTTATAATTAGGTACTCTAACTTTCTTGAAAAAATGTGGTGGAAGTTTGCGCACTTTTTAAACAAGTTACTTTTGAAATATACACTTTTTGTCAAAAAAAGACGCTTTTAGTGAACAAAATGTGATGGCGGTACGTATGTTGAATAATAGGGTTGCATTGTTGGCATTGGTGGCATAACCGTTGCTCCTTGCTCTTAATTTTCCATCACAAATGCATCGACTGTTAGTCTTCTCTGATAATGTTGATCGTGCAAAAACTCTATGAGGCGTGACTTTTTTCAAAAAGTGAAATTTTTTTCACTAAAAGTGACTACATATTTCCTAAAAAAAAGTAACTTTGTTCAAAGGTCCGTAAACTTTCACCACATTTTTTCATGAAAGTTAGAGTAATTTTAAAAAAAAAATTTTTTTTTACAAATATTCTACAACACGCCAATAAATTTGGAAAAAGCCTAATTTTACATGACTTTCTTCAAAAAAAGCCCTACTTCTACAAAAAGTCTTATTTTTTCGCTTATTGCTTTTTAAAAAGTTTGACTTATAAGTTGTACCACTTGGCGTATACATGTTAATAAATTGGAATTAAATAATACTCATACGAAACCAAGTAACTTGACAAGTGTTTTCCTTGCAGATTTTTCTTAAAAAAAATTGATAACAAATATGTACACTAGGGCGGGTAGATTTAAAAATCGCGTAAGTGACGAGGGTGGGTCGGCCCTCCAAAGTTAGTGGTGGTCGGTCATACATTTAGACTCGATTGAGCCACTTTAAATGGGTCAAAGTGGGATTTTTCAAAATTTGACCTGGGGGTAAATAAGGAACATCTGAATTCATTTTAGATGTATGGTTCCTTGAACAAAGTGTCTTAATTTGATCCCTAGAATACGATTTTCCTTGTCACTAAGGCGGTTTTTTGCGTCCCTACAAATCGACCCGCCCTACTTTACAGCCAACTGATTACACGGACATCGTTGGGTCGATTCAGCAGGTAATTTTAAGCCGATCGGTAAACTAAAATAAGGGTCGAAAACCAATATTTTTATGTGAAGCCCATATTAGCGCAAGCCCATTATGGTGCAGTGAGTATACTTACTGGTTACCATAATTCCAGATGAGAATTTGAACAACCGCTGTTTATTAGAGGTGTAAATTTTATGCTGTATAAGCTTGAGATATAAAATGCTGTTTTGCCCACAGAGCCAATCCTAAAGAGCAAGCTTCTCAACACGCATACGAACAACCCCCGAAAACACTGAAAAATTAATTCACATTCGCGAATTAATTTTCTTTTGGTTTGTCTACGTTTTAATATGATAAGGAACCAGCGTCAAGGAAAGTACGGAATAAAACTTTAGGAATTGTTTTAATGCAATAAAATGCCAAAAATTTAAATTTCTTGTAAAGAAACACATCAAAAAAAATTTTACAAAAAATTTGTTTTTTAATTGTTTACTGTTTACAAAATAGTTGTCAAAAATTTGGGGTGAACTTTAACAAGTGTGTTGAATTCACACAGTTCCTATACGTGTGAAGAGGTAAATATATATATATTTTAATTTTAAGGGAGTTTCATATCTATGTACTCTATGGTATTTTACAGTGTTGTATCCGTTTTAAAAATAAGACCAACTTATATGAATTTGGCTTGGTGTAATATAAGCGCTAGAAAAAGATCAATATGTCTATACGTGACAGTGAAATGCTTATTTTGTAAATATTTTAGAAGAGGAGAAAAAGTGCTCTTTGACTGTGAATTTAAAAAAAATTAAAGCATTAGTTACGTCTTTGGATTGTATTTATTTTATGTATGTCAAAATTATTTTTATTAAAAGTATTTAATGCAGGCCCGACTTATGGCGTTTTCTAAATCTCTTGCCAGAACTGCCGGCGATAGTTGCCTGAATTCCTGAGGCCTATTCTCTTTGAGGACTTTAATAGATTTAGTTTTATTGATATATATTGCTGACTTAAAGACACCCCACAAAAAGAATTCTATAACGGTTAACGGTCTTAGCTGCAGCCTTTACAATATCGGGTATAGGTCAAGCTGTTTGGGCCGTTGCACCATCCTGTTCGAACCACATGAAATCCAGTCCCGTTGAGGTACAAAAAAGTTGATAAAGATGATGGTATAAGAAAGTTGCGTGACTCTGTGGTTCTTACTGTTCACAGCAGTCGTTCGGCACTTGGAGTTTTCTAAAAAATAAGGCCCTTTAGCGTAAACACAACAACATACAGTAACTTTGAGCAGGTATGTCTTACATGCGGAGTTTGGTTCCCCAGAAATGATAATTGTGGCTTTTCACGTATCTACAAAGAAAAAGGGTATGTATTTCATTTCCGATGAAAAGTTTCGCAAAAATATATTAACAATTATTCCGCGTTTCATACTCCATTTCTTATTCACTTCTTATACTTAACAAATGTTAAAGCAGAACTTACATGTATCGCCATTTGCATAAATTTCAGCAACTTTCGATAGGTTGATGACTTTTGCACCACCTTGTTTAACTTTGGTTTGTTGTAAGTTGCATGTATAAAATAAATAAACCGGATAGCAACTTTGAAAAAATGTTACATTATATTTTTTAGGGGATTCCAACAATCCCCTTTTATCTCTTCATAACAAATGATTGATATTTAAAATTGTCGCTTCTTTTGTGAAGAGTTTAAACAAATGAGTAGCTGTCCAGTTTTGTCTCATACTTCTTTTGTTGCATTTTTTTTTCAAAATTTTGTGCAAATTTCCCATAAAAATAGTATAAATAATTTCATTTTTCTTTCGGTCTGTCTGTTCAGCAAAATGTTCATGTTCATAAATACCAAAAGCGGAAAATAGGAATTGTTGGAAAGCATTAAAAAAAAACTTAAATTAATGCTCGTGATGATGATGTTGATATTTGTTAAGTAAAGGTTTCTCTAAAAAAAGCGCGTTAACCCAAACTTTTCTAAGATTTTTTTATATTTATTTTATGGATCTACTCAAACACCACCAAAGTTGAAACATTACTTCCGCTTTTGTATCAACAATTAGATTTCATGAGTGTGTATGCAATATTGCATTGGATTTGTGGCAGTCAAATGCAAAAAAAAAATATATATATATAGCAAAAAAAAAAAAATAAAACAAATTCATATGCCCGTTATAATATTTCGCTTTTTGTGGCAGTAAGGATTTTAAATTGTCGCATTTTTTCCAGTGTAAGAAAAAAATTTTAGTAGAATATGATGGCAGAAATAAAGAAGACCAGTTCAAACAAAACAAATTATTACAAATTAGAAGTTTACAGAAACCTTTCTTAATATCTAAAACGACTATTGTAGTGCCAGTTTTGGTTAATTTGAATTTTTCTAATATTTATTCAAATAAAATAAAAAACTAATCTGGCCACCTTAAAATCCGTTTAAACAGCTTATCTTACGTATGTTTGTATATTCACTTCCGCTGCAATGGCTACATTTCCGTTTTTTATCGAGTTAGCGGGAGTAGAGCTAAAATAAATGGTATGTATTTGATTTATTTTTGCTATTTTTTTTTAATTTTGTGGCCTTTTTTATAGTTTTTAGTGGTTTTGTATCAAAGTCTGTTCGTCCGTCATTGTTTGAATAGATATTGTTCATATTTTCCGTTGCTGTCAGTAAGGAAATATTTGTTTCAAAAAAATGTTTTTTTTTTTTTGCTTGCATATCTGTTATATTGTGTTGCCTTGTCATAACATTTATTATATTTCGATGAAATGAGAGTTGTTTTTTTTAATTTTTTTGGTCGTATGCGCAACGTCAGTCATCAAGATGGAAAATGCTAAAAGTGATTATGATTAAAAATTATGTCTATGATAAAGAAACATTACGGCTATATAAAATCAGGACTAACTTAGTCGTTATTCATGGATATTCAGTCAAAAATTCTTGGAATAACTGAAAATACTAAATGGCAGTTCATGCTAAAAAAAAAATGGACCAAAAAGCGTGAAAAACATTTTAATGACTCTCAATAAGAAACAAGTAAGATATTATATGCGCTCAAACTTGATACCCTAAATTAATTTTATGAATAAAGATAATTGTAGCTGATTATGAGAAACTAGTCCGCAATTTATGATTTAGAAAATTTAGAGCAATTTGAAAGATATTATTAATTTATGTCGAAACTTCTATCTAATATAAAACGATTTAAAATAACGAAAAAAAAATATAAAAATCGACTGTACCGAATCCTATATACCCTTCACCAAAGCCAATTGTTACGTAGCTCATATGCAATTACTGATATGGTGCCAAAATCCTTATTCTGAGAACATATTTAAATGGGTGCTAGGTGCAATAATAGGTTGATGTCTGATTTTTACGACCAAAAAAATCTCTTATATAAAGACTATTTGAGCTCAATTTTATGCATGTACTCTATCCTACCAAAACCTTTAATGCGGGAGGGCACTTGTATGGGGGTCAGATGAAATATTGCACGTCTTTGGCTCATTTTAAATATTTAATACTTTTTATACAAGGGAAACATCAGCGCCAAATGTGGTCCTTGCCTTAAAAACGTAAACTGGGAAGAAATAAGTAGTTATTTGTCTATAACTCGGTCATTTATAAACCGATTTTGCTATTTTCATTACAATAACTCTTCTCAGTTTAGTTTAGGTGAAAGTGAAAACATAAATCCATAGGTTATAAAAAGACTTCAAAAAGTCAGAGCTTATGGGTAAACATTAGAGACAGTAGTGATTTTTTAATCATATCACAGCAATTTTTGAAACGGATTGTGTGAATCTAAAAATTAATCTATAATGTTATATATGTGGTTTGAATATATATCAAAATAGTCCGCTTAATACGTGGAGTCTGCGAAACCCCTTAACCTTTTAAAATTAGAAGCCTCATTTGTATCCATAGAATTATATATGATAAAATACCCGCCTACTTTTATGAACGAATTTCATTCATAAGATGAAATAGGGGAGATAAGATAGTTCCTTCGAAATACCGAACTCTTGTCTCTTTCTGGCTATTTTTCACCGGAACTATCAGACTTTGTAACTCATAACCTCACAACATTCAGCAAAATAATAACGCCACGATTCTGCATTTAAATTCTTGAACTTCATTTCACTTTTGAATAATAATCTTTTAATTAATTCATTTAGAAATATTTATATGTAAACTCTTTAGATTCATTTATCACCAACATGTTTTTTTTTTAAATAAAATTTCTATGCTGTAATAATAAGATATAATCTTATTGCATAGGAAAGACATAAATAAATAAAAAAAAAACCCCAGTTCAGTCAGCACATAAACAGACGGACATCGTTAAATCAACTGCGCTGATTATAAGGACCCACATATATTGTATATATTTTATAGATTAATATTGTAGACATTATGAAGGTAATGATAAACTTATTTATAACCTTTCCACCTTTGCCAAACAGCATTCCAAACTTTAAGTTACCAAAATGCGCTATTCCCCTTCTCTTAAAAGTTTCTGCGTTGAAAAATATTTACAACCAAAACGTGATTTTCTAGCGCGCTAAATTAAATTTGACTAAAAGAAAATTGATTGATATAAATTCATGTCGAATATGCTCTGTTAAATTTTGCTTCATGCCTGAACAGTCCCCAAATGGCTGAGATATGAGCAAAAATCCACGACTGTCTTTAATTAAATCCATAAATCCCTTGTTGCTGTTTCTTTTGCTAAATGTCTGGAGAACGGAAAGAGCTTACTTGTAACCATATCAAAGCTTCAACAAAACAACAACAATAAACAGTGACTTTATTTTTTCTTACCATCCCCTACAATTGGCTGGTTTTTTGTGACTCGAATTGTAGTTGTTAGTGGGTAAAAAGAAAAGAGAAAATTACAAAAACCAATTGCTTTATTTTGGTTTTCTTATGAAAACACTGAACTTGCCAGTTGGTGGGGTGTCACAAAGCCATAGGACATAAAGCCATATTGCGTTAACTCCCATTCCATTGAGACATAAGGGCATATGCCATTAAGTCTCATTATAATGGGACTTAACGCCATAAATTTTTTTCCGAAAATGAGACATAAAGCCATATTTTTAATAATGATTGCATGTCACCCTATTTCAGGTAAAAAATACATTGTTGTTTCATGTCGCCCTGTTTTAAGTCAAAAATGCATTTGTCTGTCAAAATGTTGTTGGCAATCAATCAAATTCCCAAAATTTCTAGGCTCCAGGAATTACAGCTGCAAACATTTTGTGAAAGGAAAAATCCTTAGTTATCATTGGAAAACATTTTTTTATTCTTGTGACGCACGCAGGAAAACTTTATTCAGCGAAGCCACCTGCCGCGTCCTACTGGAGGAAAAACCCCTAAGCGCGACCGCAGGCCGGCACGCAGAAAAACTTTAGTATGCGAAGCCAGATTTCAATACTTAACTTTAGTGTCTCCGGAACTGAAATGAGAGATAAAGCCGTTTTCTAATATTGCTAATGTGAGCTAAGGCCATGATGGCTTTATCTCCTATTCAAATGAAAAAAAAAAAAACAAAAAAGGCTTTATCTCCCTATTGAATGAGAGAAATATTAGAAAACGGCTTTATCTCTCATTTCAGTTCCGGAGACACTTAAGTTAAGTATTGAAATCTGGCTTCGCATACTAAAGTTTTTCTGCGTGGCGGCCTGCGGCCGCTCTTAGGGGTTTTTTCCTCCAGTAGGACGCGGTAGGTGGCTTCGCTAAATAAAGTTTTCCTGCGTGCGTCACAAGAATAAAAAATGTTTTCCAATGATAACTAAGGATTTTTTCTTTCACAAAATGTTTGCAGCTGTAATTCCTGGAGCCTAGAAATTTTGGATTTTCTTAAATCATTAATTTCATAGATAAATAGGCATATTTAGTGAAATAAAGCATTTGTAACGCAAAACATCAAATAGGACATAAAACCATAATGGCTTTATGTCACATTTCACTAAAATTTCTATGAGACTTAAGGCCATATCAAAATTATGGCTTTATGTCCGTTTGGATTGAGACATAAAGCCATTATGGCTTTATGTCCTATGGCTTTGCGACACCCCACCCACCTTGCCAGTTCAGTGTTTTTGTACGCGCACATGCAAACTTATTATTTAAGTTATGTTTGGGAATTTATTGCAATAAAAATCATCCTATTAAATGTTATTGGAATCGGTCCATATATGATCATAGCTCCCATGCAAGTACTTCTTCCGAAAATAGCTTTTAATGCCACAACTTCCTTATAAATGCTGGTATTAACATAAAAATTGGTGATAATAACTATTAGGATAACTACTATGTAATGGCTAAAATCTCTTAAAGATGAAGATATCTTAGTAATATTCAGAACAAAGTACTTATGCATGAATCTTAACTTCGTAATATAATTAAGTCTATGCGGGTCCATGTGTTCCAAATAGGGTACACTGCCAAAAATTATTTTTGTATACTATAGTGTCGGGCTTGACCGACTAGACTTTATTACTTGTTTTTGTTATATTTTGATGGAAATTTATTTTTTTCTTATTTCTTTGTAATAATTAAAAACACTTATTTAAATGAATATCTATATGTAGGGTATTTATTTAATCGCGCTTTTGCTTTAATCGGTTAATCGCTCGATTAATTAACCGAGGTTTTGGTTTAACCGGTTAATAACTGGTTAATTTTGTAATTGATCGGTTAATCGATTAATAAAATTTGTTTATAAATTAAGTAATTTCAATAAATAAAAATGCATAAATTCTTTATTATTTGGAACTTATTAGTAAAAAAAAACCCATAAGATAACAAACAAAACAATTCTTGAACTGAAACGAGCAAGCAAAAAAAATTTCATAAATATGAAATACATTTTTTTTAACTAATACATAGATATTATGTAGTAATTTAAAAATAAACTGTAAGATAATATAATTAGTTATTTCAATAGTTTAAGGCTTAAATGTTTAAAATTTGAGCGATTCTTTTCTTCAATTTTGATAAAAGTTGACTTGGAAAAAATTCTTTCACTTATCGTTGATTTTGGGGAAATTGAAAGCAACCCATAATACAAAACATCTAATTTCTTAGTACTTTTCCTGGATTTATCTTAACGTATAGAGTCCTATCTTAATTTTTTTTTAAATTTTAACTCTTCTAATTGTTTCGGTTAATTCTGTTCAAAAATTGATAGGAGAAAATATGAGAAGAAACAAATAACTCTAACACATACATAAAAAAGTACGTGAAACAAAAACCTGTTGACAGCAAACACTTTTAAAATGAAGATCACTGAACACCTTCTTTGTTTGTATGAAAAAATATTTTCTAAACACATACCTTTTGTATATATTTTTTTTTTTTATTTGCTTAATCCTATATTTACAAAATTATTTTTATGTGATATTTGCAGATTGAGATGTTATCAACTAGATTTTACAACAAATAATAATTTGGGATCATTAGAAATTATTTACAGTTCTTAAAATAGGAAAAGAAGCCTTTATTTGAGAAAAAAAAACCTTTTGTATATGATATACAAAAGGTTTTTTTCGGTTATTTAATAGCCAATTTTATAATAACCGATCAGTTAATCTGGTAGTAATTAATGGCTTAACCGATTAACGGTTAACCGAGTGAATACCCTATCCATATGACTTACTTTTTTTATTAAGAAAAATATTTTTTTATACTATATCGTTAGCTTAAATGTAAAAGGGCTTGACTAACTAAAATATAATTTTACAGGAGAAGCAAAAAACTTTGTAAAATGAAAAATATAAAAAATTTTAACGAAGTTTTTTCTCACGAAAAAACATTCATTGAAGTCGTCTATGGAATTCTTCAATCTTTTTTCAAAATAAATCATTTTAATATATTTTTTTAGAAAAAATTAAAAATGTGTAATTATGTACGTCGTTTTGCATTTATCAAATAAACACACTTTGACTCGTTGTTACGTCCATTTGGTTTTTGTTAATAAAAACGTTTTTGATCGCAGGAGTGTAAAATTTTGTCAAGACATCGAGTTAAATGGCATTCATAATAATCAATCAAAAACTCGATTTTTAAGTCTTTACAAGTTATGCTCTTTTGCATTTTAGCTAACACTATGTATGTATATTAATTTTGAACCCAATCAATCATAAATCAATAGTAGAAAAATCTCATCTCATTTTCTAAGTCCGTTTGCTCTTTGGTGTCCATAAATAAGAAGCCCTTTTAACTTGAAAATTCATCAAAAAGTGTGATTTGGTTTTTTTATTCTATCTTATTTCTTCCCAAAGTATTTCATATATTTTCCTTTCATTTTTCGAACAAAAATGTAACTAAATTTTTTTTTAAAAACTTGCATCTACTGTATATGACGTTTATAATAATTTTATTTAGTTTTGAATGAAAATTTCAACAAAATATTTAAAAAAAATAATAATAAATACGTAATTTTGCTCTGGGATATATTTGCAAACGGTTTCTTAACTGAAAATTTGTGTGGTTACAAAAAAAGTTGTTGCTCTATTATAAACACCAGTGAAAATGTTGCTGCATATTCTGAACGGAGCTTTAATAACAAGTTTTCAAGGTCTTAACACTTTAAGTTTTTGATAAAAATAATTTGGAACAAAGTAAAAGTCTAGTCAAAGCAACGACGAATTCTTTCAGAGCCCAAAAATACTCAATTAAATTTAATACAATTTTGTTTACTATGTATATTATTTTTTTTTTTTTTTTTTTTTTTGATTGAAAACCCCCCAAATTTCTTTAATCCTCAATTATTTATAATACGAACAACCTTTTTCCTTAGTACGTATATATTATATATTAAAAGGGAGGAAATAAGGATATTTTAATTAATAATATTATAAGTTTAACAGCTTCCTTATATACTTAATATTTATACACAGACAATGACACAAAAACAATTTCGGTCATGTGCATGTTTAAGTTTATCTTTGTAGGATTATATAAAATAAAAGGGGCTACTCCGCAGAAGGCATTTAAATATCTTTGACATTAGGCAAAAAGGTCTTACGTCAAAAAAGTTAATTTTGAGTTAGTTTTTTTTTTTTTTTTTTTTTTTTTTTTTTTTGTTGGTTAAATAAAGTTTTTTCTCTCCTTCGTTTGGTATCAACAACTTAAGTCTTGCACAACTGCTTCCAATCTTAATCATTTGGTTATTAGACAGTAAGTTAATTAAGTAAGACAAATAAATTATTCTCAATTGAAGATTATGAAAAACTACAGTTTCCGACCTAAGACCTGTTTTGCCTAACTTCTATTCGTTGATATTTAGGCAAACATTTTTTCTTCCATAAATCATTTTCTTAAATTAATAACGCGTATTCAAGTGAGAACGTTATGTATCGCCCAATACGAGTGATAGTTGAACAGGGGCAAATTTTGAACTTTGAACGAGTGGAAGGTGGACAGGGGTGAGTTTTGAACTTTCAGGAAAGTCAGGCAGAACCTAAAAGCAATTATTTTTCATAACCACCGATTTAACTCACCTTGCAATATATCGCTAAGCGTTGTCATAATAGAATATTACGGCTTTAAGTTTGGCCGCATTTTACTGGCACTTATCGGCCAATTCTCCGTTCAAACAAACCAGAGATCTCCAACATTATTTAGCCCGATTTCAGAAGCTCTTAGTACATGGGTCCATTCCATTCTCACCAAATAAAGAGCACAACTTTAGAGCAATCAATATTCGGCTTAGGTGTTTTTAACATTTCGGCCTATCGTTATAAATCCTTTGTCGAATGCTTGAAGGGACTTAATGCAATAATTATTCCCTTTTGTGGCTTAAGAACAATTACTTGGCACATAAAAAATAATTTGCAATATATCTAGTCTTCAGCTAGTGCGGTGCCCAATTCCTAAATAAAGAAATTTACACCTGTTCTACTGCCTCTTAGACCAATCAGTGCTTACCCTTAGGGCCGAAGTGTAATAGTGCAGTTATGCGAAGTTATCCGATGTATGCCGCGTGATTCTGGCATTCCCATAGTTACGCATAGCTAAACCCTACTACTTCCAGCCTGGTCGCGAAACTCAGCGGACACTGTTTAGCGATAAGGTCAACCGGCAACCAGTTCGATTTATGTAAGGTGCCTTAGTCGGTGTAGACCAAAGTGATCCTGTGATCATCCACTCAACCAACCTGTAGACCTTCTCAAGCAGCTTACAGAACTGTCCCCATACCGTGGCAGGCCAACACACTATGACTCCATAGAAAAGAATCGGTTTCCCCACAGCCTTGAAAATCCATTCAGCATCCTACATATCTACAGATCTCCTACAGGTACATATATATTAAACATCTGTATGAAACTTAATAATGATATTCATTTAACCTTCATTATAATTTTGTATTCGCTTCGTTTGTATTCAGTAACATGAATAACTATGACATAAAAGCAACAAATACTTGATGTTTAAGAGATGAAGTTAGTTTGTTTCCTTCTACAAGAGAACATGAACATTAACAATTTTGAAGCAAAACAACTATTGAATAAATGTCGAATGACTGCCTGTTTTTAGAAAATGATAAGTAAATTTCGTGTGAGAAATTATATTGAAAACAATAACAAATTTTCGTATTTTATTGTTGTTTTCAATATAATTTTCCACATGAAATTTTGTTTTCATTTTATAAAATCTGGTTTATGGAAAAACACATTGACTTAAAAGTCAGTGTTACCAGTTGAAGGAAAAGAAAAACATTTAGGAAAGATAAAAAACAAAAATAACCGTAAAGAGTAAAAGTAACATGATTACGAGGTACATTAATATTAAATTAACTTTGTTTTCAATGTTAATTAATTGTTTTCAAGGTAAATTTTAAAATTTCAAAAGAATTAAATTTTATTTTCGCTAACATTCGCTAACTTCAAATCCATTTTTCAGAAGTGTGTTTTGCTTGGAAGTACATAAAAAAAGAAGTTAGCAAAAAAATTTTAAATGCTTTACAAATTACATATATTATTGTAAAGGTAACAAAAAAGAAAATATTACATGAATTTACTAAAGAGGCAACATTGCTATTGCGGTATTTGTAAAAAAAAAAAAAATGAGAGAGAGTGAGAGCCGTAAAACAAAAGCCGTTCCATTGATCAACCTCTTGGTGTTTGCGGTATGAAACGAAATGTAATTACTAGTAGGATGAAGTTTGTTCAGTAATCTCAATTTTGTTTGAACACGCCCTTTAGTATATAAATTAATAAACATAATGTTATTTTTACTTTTTAAAAAGGATGCGTGTTGTTATTCACAACACGATTTACTTTTTTTAAACTCAAAACCAAACAAAAACTAAAATATTTACACAAAACTTATCAAGTACCGCCCTAAACCAAAAGTGCTTACATAGTCCACGCGCCTGTTGAATAGTGAATATTGCGATTCACCTGTTCTCGTAATAGGACAACTCTGGAATGCTAGTGCTGACGTTGCGGCTCGTGTATTGCATTTATATGACCACAACGGCCCTATCAACCCCTGAACGAACGTTGAGATCCCAACAGTTCCCAGTACACATTTTTCGAACTCGTAAACTATTTTTTTGAATCGAAATACCCTACAATGGTTTGCAAAAAATAAAAGTTATCTGTATGCGATGACAAAAAAAAACCAATGTTTCGCATTATTTCATTCCCAACTTAATGAAAAATTACAACGATATATTTATTCTCCAAATGGCTAAACTCTCCAAATTGATACGTGCTTTATTTTTGCTAATTAATTTATAAAAAATTAATAATAACTGTTTTATTGTTTTTTTCCTTTATCTGGTTAATAGAATTAACATATCGATTTTGTTTTAAATTAAATTTGGAAAATCATGCTTTTAAGTGTTAAGCCTGTTTAAAATACTTCCAGTCAATTAACAAGAAATCACATCATACCAATCAGCGATTACCGTGGCAAATACTTGTAGTTTCTCTTTAATTTAAAAAATGTAAGTTAAGGTATATTGTTGCTAAATGGTCATAAAAATCGGAAGATCTCTAAAGAGTTTAGCATATTTAAACTTTTAAGAAGTTTTGTTTAGTAAATTTATCAGTCTACCCTCGTACCTACAGATAAACTTCAAAATATATAATATTAAGTATTGTTGCAATTAAATATGCACATTCTCATTAAAACTTTGTGCCATTAATAAATTCCACAAGGGATGCTATATAACACGTTCATTCACATACTCACAGATATACACACACACTCACATTTATAAGTGTCGTCTCTCTTTTGCTTATTGTAGACAAACATACATGCATTAACATACACCTTAAATTACATTTACTTACTCTCGTTTGTATGCCGTCAAATAACACTTTTTTATATACACACAAACACCTACAACTAGACATTGGAATGTGTATGTGTATATGTGAAAGTGTGTGTGCAAACCCCACCTATGTAAACATTTGTTTGATATTTTATGTTGAAGTATAGCCAAAAAAAAGATCTAGACAGAAACACGCATTTATATTCTTTCTTGTAAAGTAATAAATTCATACGATGTTGTTGTATTTTATAAACATACTCCTGCTACTTCTTCTCATTTTTTCTGGAGTATGAGGCCTGTTTTTGTTTTTTTGGGTTGTTTTCGTGCACATTAAAAATGCAAACATAATCACACGCCAAAGTGACAATGCCGAAACACATATATTGTAGTGGGTACTTGTACCTTTTTTTAAACTTGTGATTACCCTACAGTGTGAATGAGGACTAACGAAGTTTAAGAATTTCCATCAAATAGGATAAAAAAAAGTCAGTTTTTAAGGAAGCCTTTTGATGTTTACATAATAAATTCCTTAGTAAATAGAAAAAAAACTGCCGAATTCTGTAAATATGTACTTTATATCAGAGCCGGGCAAACACATGCAATGAAATATTTTAGCAGTGTTAGTGAGATCAGAAATCCAAGCACGAAGTCTTGGTAAAAATATTAGCGGTTTTCACCCTTTGTATTAAGTGTACCAATCTTTTATATTTAATACGATTTTATACTTCAAAGCATTTTAATTAATGAATTTGCTGAGTGAGAGAAAGAGACAGATAAGGTTTTTTCAACTGTTTTATTCTGGTAAATTCACACACTTTGTTTACTACTCCTTTTTGTGGGATTTTTCAACCACAGCATAGTATATTTTAGTCAATACATTTTGTTGTTGCAGTATTGTAAATGTTAGTATTTTTACTAAAATTATAAGATTAACAAGGTCTACAAGGGACTTTACTATTAAGGGTGAATTCCGCTATTATTTTATTTAATTTTTTTTAAAAAATCTGCTAGATGTAAAATATTTTTTTTTAACTATATAATTTAGTTTAATGTACCACATCTGCATTATATGTGTGTTTGTACAAAAAGAATTTAATTATGCTAAAATGGTAACATTGAATGTAAGAAACAAGAGATAACACAACCAACCGCATAGTATTCAACTAGTATGCCGACTCTTTGACAAGTACATAACTCAATTGTCAGTGGAACCTAATTTATGTTTGTGTAAGTAAGATTTTTTTCAAATGTATTGGTGTATAAAACTATCTCAACCACTAAACATAGTTGCATTAAATCGTATAGAATGTGGCACAAAAATTTTTTTCAAAATAAAACTTTATTAGTTCAATAAATTCACAATTTATTAAATGCTGGCTGCATTTATAAACTTTTAAAAACAATGTTTGCAACATTTTTATTCTGCAATATTGGAAAATATTTAAGTAATTTATGATTTCAAATATTATTTTCATACCTCAAAATGCTACTCTGCTGGCTTTAATAATATTAACAACAAAAAAAATTTTTGTCAAATAAATTTATTTAAAATTTTTAGTTTGTGAAAAATAGAAAAAAATTTTGCAGAAGCAAATGAGCAAACTGTATTGGAAAAAATTATTAATTATGTGTTTGTGTCATAAAATTAAACAAAAAGTGTTATATTGTGAAAACTTTTAGATTGAAAAATTTTAAATTTTGTTTTGTTTTTGTTGTTTTTATGTGTTGAATTCACACAGAACCTATATGTGTGAGGGGTGAACTAAAAAATTGAGAACACTCTCTCGAGTTGGCATACTAGTTCTATACTATGACCAACCGTATTGTGTGAAAGCTCAATATGAGACTGACTGGTTTTGTTACATATATGAGTGCACATAGGTGTGAACTCAATAGGAAGAAAAAGCACAGTATAGTAGTTTTGCAGGGATTTCCTTTATATTAAAAAGTAATTTTGATGTTAGATATAAATAAAATCGTTTACGCACCAAGATAAATGTCTACCCAGAGTAATGGTTTTTGACACGATTTTCAAAACATGGAACGAACTTAAGTGAAAAAACTTTGAACAAAGTAAGCATATTATTGTTAATGGATTTTACCGGTTCAGTATTTCTATAAGATTTCATAAAATATTTCCGACGGACATATTAATAAACTTAAGAAGTTATGAATACTATAAACTTATTATTTCATATGAAATAAGACCCCAATTTCTGAAATGAAATAGGACCCCAATATGTATAATACAATTAATTGTACAGTTTTGATTTTAAGAATCGAGCGATAGATATCATGGTTGGGACTTCGACCGGGCGCAAGACTTTCCTTATATATGGTGTAACAATACCGGCTTCGCTAACTAAAGCTTCTCTGCATTGTCGGCCCTCGGCTGGCGCAAGGATTTTTCTTTTCTATGGTATAACAAACACCGGCTTCGCTTACTAAAACTTCTCTTCTCCTCTATGATGATACCAAAACGGAGACAATCCTTGCGCCCAAAAACGTTTTCGTTATAAATTTGAAATGAAATAGTCCCCCAAAAAATTATTGGGACTTTATTTCATGATGATTTCATATGAAATAATCTCCCAATTAAAAAAAATTAAATAACACCCCACACAAAATGAACTAACTCACCAAAAATCGTTGTTGTTGTTCTCCGTACAAACTTTTGGGGGGTTATTTTATGCCGCCTAAAATTCCGCAACAAAAATTTAAGCAGAATTGAAAAGGCTTAAGTTCCAATTCATGTAGAGAGAAAAATTTCTATTACGATTACAATTAATTTTTGTTTTAAATACAACTTCAGCGTAAGCCAACTACGACTGACTGATTCGAAATGCTTGTAACTTTTATATTTTCACAGCTAATACTATTTTTTTGCTGGTAATAAACCATTTTATAATGCCATCATACTCAATGTAAGCGAAAGTCTAAAAATTTTACAATTATGTTTTCGCAATATCAACTGATAAAACAAAAAGGAAATACCACTAACAATCATTTTAATAGTTCAACAGATCCCAGTGTAAGCCTGATTCGAAGTAGAATATCAGTTTTGAGAACCATCGTTAAATTTTTCATGAATCGCGAAGGACTGTTGCTCGACCTCTTTGCTCTGGAAAGGCTGTACAAGGTTTACGAGAAAGTACCCACACGGATCCATCTTAGTCTACTTACCGACGTGCTACTCAATTGGGACTCTCCAGATCAGTAGTGCGGCACCTTGTTAACTCTAATCATACCGACATCAAATATTACAAATCCTACCAACATGTGGCTCTAAGGAACATACACGAAAATTTCAGGAAAAAAGCTTAAAATAATTACAAAAAAGTAAATTTAAAGAACATTTTTTATTAACGACATTGTCTTCTTACAAAATTTTTTGTACCATGTTCATAACAAACATTGTTATGACATTTTTGACCACATTGTTTTTCTTTTTTCTTCCTATGCTAATCCAGTGAAGCTCACGCTTGTCTGCGGGAAAGAAACCAGAGTCTCTGGCGGGAATCGATAGACTAGCACACTACCAACTTGCCTACCGGAGCACCCTATACGCCTTTTTTAGGATGACACATAAATCATGTTTGCGTTTATTTGTTTTACAATTAGTTACATTTGGTGAAGCTCCTTCCTGAAAAACTTTCAGTAAGCACTGAACTATAGGCCGTTGTAATTTATTTTGTGACATATGGCGTATTTGAGGAGCAATAAGTGCTTCAGTGTCTATGAGACACACGTTGGCAGTTTATGTTGCATTATTTGTTTTGACTTGTAAGAAATATAATGCTCGTAATTAAAAATTTTAAATCTCTTTTTGTTTTTTTTTTTTTTTTTGTTAAACTATACAAACCATATGTAAAATAAAAGTCCCGAAGTTTACTTGCGATATGCCGAATATTTTCGTTACTAAATTGAATTCAACATCAAAGTGTGTCTCACAGACACATTGTTGCCGGGGAATCCGACCCAGGCTCCTGGCATCCAATATAGATTGTAAACACAGATTTTTTTATGTTTTTCTAGTGAAAGTAGAATAATTTTATTTAAGCAATTTACAATTTTGTATCAGTGACTTTAACTATAGTACTCTACTCAAGTGTTAAAATTCTTTTTGGCTTAGCCACCAAGAGCAAAATCAACTTAAAACTTACGATCAGGCCTATTTATACCGGCAACATATTTTAGGTAAAAAAAACCGCCTGGAACCATCCGACATTTACAATAAAAAAAAATTACGAAAAAGTCATGCAACAAATACATACAAAATGTTTGACATTTAAAATGAAATGTGTTCAAATATAAAAGCGTGAAGTTTGCAATAAATAAAATAAACCACAGCAGCAGTGCCGGTAACACACATGTGGGTTTTATTAGGGTTAAAGTTGATCTGGGCATGTTTTTATATAAAACTTAATTGGCTCGAGATTTATTGCCTAGGGATGCATCGCAACGACTAGTATATATCACTTAGTCTGCCAAAGTCGGTCAAAGTTGGCCCATATACCGTTATACCGGTGATACATTTTATCCCACTAGGGGCGAATACTAGGCAGTTATGGGACTTTTTCTTCAATATATATGAAGAATAAAATATATATGAATAATATAATTCATTGTATACCGAAGAAAAAGTACCATAACTGCCTAGGAGTCACCCCTAGTGGGATAAAATGCATCACCGACTTCGATTAGTTTTTTGTCCTTAACATTTTTTCAAAGCATACTTACCCTTTATCTCCACCTCTAGCCCCCAAACAAGTAGCGCGGTTTAATGAAATCCTTAAAATTGGCACCTACAGCGCCTTGGATGTCCTTAGATGTGTCATATATTTTGCGGATTATAACCCACATTTTTAATCACATCATCACTACTAGTAACTATCCCACAAGTTGCAAACGGGCCAAAGTCCTTCCCATTCCAAAATCATCTTCCGAGTACCGTCCTATTGCTATACTACCGTATCTATCTAAGGCTTTTGAAAAACTACTCCATACACAAATAACTAAATATCTCAATGATTTCAACCTACTTACATCAAAACAATCTGGATTTCGTGCCAAGCACAGTTGTACCACCGCTCTCATTGACGTAGCTGAAGATCTTAGAAAAGAGCTAGATGGTGGTCATAGAGCATTGTTGGTGTTACTAGACCACTCCAAGGCCTTTGATAATGTTGACCATCTTGTTTTAATACAAAAACTTGAAAAAATTATACATTTTTCTCCTAGGTCTTCGAAACTAATACCTTACTGGGCGACAACAGTGTGTAGAAACCAATCCGTCGTTAATATTCTCCTAGTCACTAGAGGAGAACCGCAGGGCTCAATTCTTGGACCTTTACTTTTTTCAATTTATGCGAACGACTTGCCAGATCAGTTGCAACACTGCAATATCAGAATGTATGCGGATGATCTTCAACTGTATATTAGTAATAAAAAAAGAAACTTTGTGGATAAGTTACACGAGGACTTAAAAAGTATTTCACTGTGGGCCTCTACCAATGGCTTAAGCCTTAACCCAAACAAATCAAAGTGCATCCTATTACATAAAAGAACACAGCGCGCCATTGAAATACCCCAAGTCTATGTCAATAACCACCGAATAGAAGCAGTGAGCAGAGCTAAGAACTTAGGAGTTATCTTCAATAGCGCGTTAACCTGGGCAGATCATGTCACAAATGCCTGTGGAAAAACATTATCTATGCTACGTACTCTATGGCCCACACAATACTCTACGCAACTCAAAATCAGGCTGCTGCTTGCAAAAACTTACTTAATACCCACCTTAACTTATGCCTGTGAAGTTTTTTCAAGTTGTGATGCAAAAAGTAAAGCGAGACTTAATGTAACGTTCAACAACATCACTAGATACGTATATGGACTTAAGCTTTACGGAAATAGTGAACATATCACCTTCTACGCAGCGAAGATTCTCGGCGTACAATTCCATGCTCATATGAAAATACGAACATTGGTATTCTTGCACAAAATCATATCAACTCACGAACCTGATTACCTTTATAGCCGGCTTAGTTTTAGTCGATTTGGCAGAAACCGAACTTTAATACAACAGAGACGCCATACGCTTATATCAAATTGGCAGTTCTTCGTAAATGCAATATGTGTTTGGAATACTATTCCTCCAATCATTAGGGAAACCAGCAACGCACCACTTTTTAAAAAAAGAATTATACTTTTTTATTGTAACTAAAACTCCATGCCCTTACATACATATTTACCTTAGTAAATAGAAAAAAAAAACTGCCGAATTCTGTAAATATGTACTTTATATCAGAGCTGGGCAAACACATGCAATGAAATATTTTAGCAGTGTTAGTGAGATCAGAAATCCAAGCACGAAGTCTTGGTAAAAATATTAGCGGTTTTCACCCTTTGTATTAAGTGTACCAATCTTTTATATTTAATACGATTTTATACTTCAAAGCATTGTAAATTAATGAATTTGCTGAGTGAGAGAAAGAGACAGATAAGCTTTTTTCAACTGTTTTATTCTGGTAAATTCACACACTTTGTTTACTACTCCTTTTTGTGGGATTTTTCAACCACAGCGTAGAATATTTAAGTCAATACATTTTGTTGTTGCAGTATTGTAAATGTTAGTATTTTTACTAAAATTATAAGATTAACAAGGTCTGCAAGGGACTTTACTATTAAGGGTGAATTCCGCTATTATTTTATTTAATTTTTATTAAAAAATCTGCTAGATGTAAAATATTTTTTTTTAACTATATAATTTAGTTTAATGTACCACATCTGCATTATATGTGTGTTTGTACAAAAAGAATTTAATTATGCTAAAATGGTAACATTGAATGTAAGAAACAAGAGATAACACAACCAACCGCATAGTATTCAACTAGTATGCCGACTCTTTGACAGGTACATAACTCAATTGTCAGTGGAACCTAATTTATGTTTGTGTAAGTAAGATTTTTTTCAAATGTATTGGTGTATAAAACTATCTCAACCACTAAACATGGTTGCATTAAATCGTATAGAATGTGGCACAAAAAATTTTTTCAAAATAAAACTTTATTAGTTCAATAAATTCACAATTTATTAAATGCTGGCTGCATTTATAAACTTTTAAAAACAATGTTTGCAACATTTTTATTCTGCAATATCGGAAAATATTTAAGTAATTTATGATTTCAAATATTATTTTCATACCTCAAAATGCTACTCTGCTGGCTTTAATAATATTAACAACAAAAAAAATTTTTGTCAAATAAATTTATTTAAAATTTTTAGTTTGTGAAAAATAGAAAAAAATTTTGCAGAAGCAAATGAGCAAACTGTATTGGAAAAAATTATTAATTATGTGTTTGTGTCATAAAATTAAACAAAAAGTGTTATATTGTGAAAACTTTTAGATTGAAAAATTTTAAATTTTGTTTTGTTTTTGTTGTTTTTATGTGTTGAATTCACACAGAACCTATATGTGTGAGGGGTGAACTAAAAAATTGAGAACACTCTCTCGAGTTGGCATACTAGTTCTATACTATGACCAACCGTATTGTGTGAAAGCTCAATATGAGACTGACTGGTGTTGTTACATATATGAGTGCACATATGTGTGAACTCAATAGGAAGAAAAAGCACAGTATAGTAGTTTTGCAGGGATTTCCTTTATATTAAAAAGTAATTTTGATGTTAGATAATAATAAAATCGTTTACGCACCAAGATAAATGTCTACCCAGAGTAATGGTTTTTGACACGATTTTCAAAACATGGAACGAACTTAAGTGAAAAAACTTTGAACAAAGTAAGCATAATATTGTTAATGGATTTTACCGGTTCAGTATTTCTATAAGATTTTAAAAAATATTTCCGACGGACATATTAATAAACTTAAGAAGTTATGAATACTATAAACTTATTATTTCATATGAAATAAGACCCCAATTTCTGAAATGAAATAGGACCCCAATATGTATAATACAATTAATTGTACAGTTTTGATTTTAAGAATCGAGCGATAGATATCATGGTTGGGACTTCGACCGGGCGCCAGACTTTCCACATTTATGGTATAACAATACCGTCTTCGCTAACTAAAGCATCTTTGCATAGTCGGCCTTCGGCCGGCGCAAGGATTTTTCTTTTCTATGGTTTAACAAACACCGGCTTCGCTTACTAAAGCTTCTCTTCTCCTCTATGATGACCCCAAAGAGTAGACAATCTTTGCGCCCAAAAACATTTTCGTTATAAATTTAAAATGTAAGAAAGAAAAATTGACTGTTTATTGTTGTGTCTTTGTTGAAGCTTTGATATTTTTACATGTAAGACCTGAGTGTTTTAAATTCTTATTCACTTTATGGTCTTATTTGTATAATATTTATAGCTTTTCTAAAGTATTTGGAAAAAGTTTCCTGACGAGCTGGCCTAAGCAACCAGCGAAATGTGCATAGAAACTAGCTTTCCCACAATTATAAATTTCAGTGTTTTCATTCAAAAATTGGGATTATTAGCATATCATTAATAAATGAATTAATTAATAATAAATATTTCATTCCCGAAAATAATTTTTGATAAAATGAAATAGTCCCCCAAAAAATTATTGGGACTTTATTTCATTATGATTTCATATGAAATAATCTCCAAATTAAAAAAAATTTTTATAACACGCCCCACAATATGAAATAACCCACCAAAAATCGTTGTTGTTGTTCTCCGTACAAACTTTTGGGGGATTATTTCATGCAATTCATGTAGAGAGAAAAATTTATATTACCATTACAATTAATTTTTGTTTTAAATACAACTTCAGCGTAGGCCAACTTCGACCGACTGATTCGAAATGCTTATAACTTTTATATTTTCACAGCTAATACTATTTTTTTGCTGGTAATAAACCATTTTATAATGCCATCATACTCAATGTAAGCGAAAGTCTAAAAATTTTACAATTATGTTTTCGCAATATCAACTGATAAAACAAAAAGGAAATACCACTAACAATCATTTTAATAGTTCAACAGATCCCAGTGTAAGCCTGATTCGAGGTAGAATATCAGTTTTGAGAACCATCGTTAAATTTTTCATGAATCGCGAAGGACTGTTGCTCGACCTCTTTGCTCTGGAAAGGCTGTACAAGCTTTACGAGAAAGTACCCACACGGATCCATCTTAGTCTACTTACCGACGTGCTACTCAATTGGGACTCTCCAGATCAGTAGTGCGGCACCTTGTTAACTCTAATCATACCGACATCAAATATTACAAATCCTACCAACATGTGGCTCTAAGGAACATACACGAAAATTTCAGGAAAAAAGCTTAAAATAATTACAAAAAAGTAAATTTAAAGAACATTTTTTATTAACGACATTGTCTTCTTACAAAATTTTTTGTACCATGTTCATAACAAACATTGTTATGACATTTTTGACCACATTGTTTTTCTTTTTTCTTCCTATGCTAATCCAGTGAAGCTCACGCTTGTCTGCGGGAAAGAAACCAGAGTCTCTGGCGGGAATCGATAGACTAGCACACTACCAACTTGCCTACCGGAGCACCCTATACGCCTTTTTTAGGATGACACATAAATCATGTTTGCGTTTATTTGTTTTACAATTAGTTACATTTGGTGAAGCTCCTTCCTGAAAAACTTTCAGTAAGCACTGAACTATAGGCCGTTGTAATTTATTTTGTGACATATGGCGTATTTGAGGAGCAATAAGTGCTTCAGTGTCTATGAGACACACGTTGGCAGTTTATGTTGCATTATTTGTTTTGACTTGTAAGAAATATAATGCTCGTAATTAAAAATTTTAAATCTCTTTTTGTTTTTTTTTTTTTTTTTTGTTAAACTATACAAACCATATGTAAAATAAAAGTCCCGAAGTTTACTTGCGATATGCCGAATATTTTCGTTACTAAATTGAATTCAACATCAAAGTGTGTCTCACAGACACATTGTTGCCGGGGAATCCGACCCAGGCTCCTGGCATCCAATATAGATTGTAAACACAGATTTTTTTATGTTTTTCTAGTGAAAGTAGAATAATTTTATTTAAGCAATTTACAATTTTGTATCAGTGACTTTAACTATAGTACTCTACTCAAGTGTTAAAATTCTTTTTGGCTTAGCCACCAAGAGCAAAATCAACTTAAAACTTACGATCAGGCCTATTTATACCGGCAAAATATTTTAGGTAAAAAAAACCGCCTGGAACCATCCGACATTTACAATAAAAAAAAATTACGAAAAAGTCATGCAACAAATACATACAAAATGTTTGACATTTAAAATGAAATGTGTTCAAATATAAAAGCGTGAAGTTTGCAATAAATAAAATAAACCACAGCAGCAGTGCCGGTAACACACATGTGGGTTTTATTAGGGTTAAAGTTGATCTGGGCATGTTTTTATATAAAACTTAATTGGCTCGAGATTTATTGCCTAGGGATGCATCGCAACGACTAGTATATATCACTTAGTCTGCCAAAGTCGGTCAAAGTTGGCCCATATACCGTTATACCGGTGATACATTTTATCCCACTAGGGGCGAATACTAGGCAGTTATGGGACTTTTTCTTCAATATATATGAAGAATAAAATATATATGAATAATATAATTCATTGTATACCGAAGAAAAAGTACCATAACTGCCTAGGAGTCACCCCTAGTGGGATAAAATGCATCACCGACTTCGATTAGTTTTTTGTCCTTAACATTTTTTCAAAGCATACTTACCCTTTATCTCCACCTCTAGCCCCCAAACAAGTAGCGCGGTTTAATGAAATCCTTAAAATTGGCACCTACAGCGCCTTGGATGTCTTTAGATGTGTCATATATTTTGCGGATTATAACCCACATTTTTAATCACATCATCACTACTAGTAACTATCCCACAAGTTGCAAACGGGCCAAAGTCCTTCCCATTCCAAAATCATCTTCCGAGTACCGTCCTATTGCTATACTACCGTATCTATCTAAGGCTTTTGAAAAACTACTCCATACACAAATAACTAAATATCTCAATGATTTCAACCTACTTACATCAAAACAATCTGGATTTCGTGCCAAGCACAGTTGTACCACCGCTCTCATTGACGTAGCTGAAGATCTTAGAAAAGAGCTAGATGGTGGTCATAGAGCATTGTTGGTGTTACTAGACCACTCCAAGGCCTTTGATAATGTTGACCATCTTGTTTTAATACAAAAACTTGAAAAAATTATACATTTTTCTCCTACGTCTTCGAAACTAATACCTTACTGGGCGACAACAGTGTGTAGAAACCAATCCGTCGTTAACATTCTCCTAGTCACTAGAGGAGAACCGCAGGGCTCAATTCTTGGACCTTTACTTTTTTCAATTTATGCGAACGACTTGCCAGATCAGTTGCAACACTGCAATATCAGAATGTATGCGGATGATCTTCAACTGTATATTAGTAATAAAAAAAGAAACTTTGTGGATAAGTTACACGAGGACTTAAAAAGTATTTCACTGTGGGCCTCTACCAATGGCTTAAGCCTTAACCCAAACAAATCAAAGTGCATCCTATTACATAAAAGAACACAGCGCGCCATTGAAATACCCCAAGTCTATGTCAATAACCACCGAATAGAAGCAGTGAGCAGAGCTAAGAACTTAGGAGTTATCTTCAATAGCGCGTTAACCTGGGCAGATCATGTCACAAATGCCTGTGGAAAAACATTATCTATGCTACGTACTCTATGGCCCACACAATACTCTACGCAACTCAAAATCAGGCTGCTGCTTGCAAAAACTTACTTAATACCCACCTTAACTTATGCCTGTGAAGTTTTTTCAAGTTGTGATGCAAAAAGTAAAGCGAGACTTAATGTAACGTTCAACAACATCACTAGATACGTATATGGACTTAAGCTTTACGGAAATAGTGAACATATCACCTTCTACGCAGCGAAGATTCTCGGCGTACAATTCCATGCTCATATGAAAATACGAACATTGGTATTCTTGCACAAAATCATATCAACTCACGAACCTGATTACCTTTATAGCCGGCTTAGTTTTAGTCGATTTGGCAGAAACCGAACTTTAATACAACAGAGACGCCATACGCTTATATCAAATTGGCAGTTCTTCGTAAATGCAATATGTGTTTGGAATACTATTCCTCCAATCATTAGGGAAACCAGCAACGCACCACTTTTTAAAAAAAGAATTATACTTTTTTATTGTAACTAAAACTCCATGCCCTTACATACATATTTACTTCCTGATCTTTTTAAACTCTTTATAACATACTCTGTATGTCATTATTTAATCTTCTCCTTTTTTACCTGCTCAATAGTTATAACTTAATTAAAATAATTTTTGTTAAATCTTAAAATATTTTATTTTTCTTTTTTTTATTATGCTTAACTGTTAAACAAATAACTATTTTTGTTCTTCTATTATTATAAAAAACTTTTGTTTTGTTGTAGAAGGTACCAACTTATAAATAAATAAATTGATAAAATGGGAAATAAAATAAGCGTATGACTAACCTCACTTTATTTTTCATCCCCATCATTCGTTTCTAACATACCTACCCGCTATCTCCATTTCTTAAGGGCGCTGCCATACAAAATTTTCAATACAGGCTAGAAATATATGGATGAAAACGTCGCATCACTGCCTAGGAGTTGAAACTTGGGGGATAAAATTTTTGATCGACATCCATTAGTATTTTATCCTAAGCAATTTCTCAAAACATACTTGCCCTTTATATCCACCGCTTAGGGGGCTCCCATACAAAAATGGCGCCTTATGAACTTCTCAAATTTAATGAAAATGTTTCATCTTTTGTGAATAAAATCTAAAGATTTGTTTTGAACTTTGTTTTTTATACGTAGCTGAATTTTTCAAGTTTTTGCTCATAAATTGCTTTTTTTTTTGCCAAAAAAAAAAAATTATGTTTCTAAAACGACTGCGCAGAATAGAAAAAAGTTAAGTCACTCGCGCATGTTGTCTGTGTTTTTTAACTTGTTCTCAAAGATTGTAGCATATCAACAAATTCGGCTAATCTCCTATATTTTCAACTATACATATGAACTTATTTACCTCTAGTTTATTTTGAAAAATGATGTGTGTAACTATACAAACGAACATACCCAACGTTCATGTCAAGAATCCCCTTAAAAATCTTAAGATGTTTCGCTTTTTATTTCAATTTTCATCTTGTAAGAAAATTTTACAAAAAAAAAAAAAAAAAGAAACAAAATTAAAGAATTAAATAAGCAAAACACTTTGAATATATCGCATGTATTTTACAGGTTCATACTAAATTTAGTCACACGTCTACTTATGTGTAAGTATTTCGGATGTAAGCATGACTACCAAGCACATCATGTATTATGACCATTAAGTAAGTAAATAAGTCCGTAAGTATCTAAAGCTGGCAACATGCGTTTTTGTATGTGTGTGTATGTAGATGTTTAAACATAACAAAATACCAGCAACAATTGTCAAGACAAATAAAAAAACAAAGTAAACTTAAAGAAAGCAAATAAAATCGTAATGAAAACAAAATGGCAAGAAAATTAAAAAAAGGAATACAAAGAAAAGGAAAACGTAGGAGCAGTAAGTCTGTGCTGTATAAGTAAGCATAAAGGATCTTAAGAAGATGTATTATGTTATTTTCTTAAAACATTACTTCAAACAATGTTGAATAATTGATAATGTCCCTAAGGAGACATACAAAATAAACTACTTACCTGACATCCAAAGGCATTTACAGGCGTATTTACATACAGATACAAGTATGGCAAATATTTATATAAAAAAGAGAAAAAATCTTGTTAATATTACAAATGTAAGAATTGAGGGTTCAGTACGCACGATGGCCCACAACAAACGAAGGGGTTTAAATGGTCTACAACTTAATTTTTTTTGTATGATTTGCTTTACTTTTACAGAGTTTTTTTTCAAAGAAGGCGTCGGAAATTTAAAATATAAAGATATACCTTTGAACCAAGAACTAAAGTAATTGAATTTTATTTTGAAGAGAGATGGCTTATTGTTTTAAAGTAACAAACATATCGCTGTCTTATAACGTAGACAAAAACTCCATTATCAGAGATAATGCCAATTTATCCACAACTTTTTGGAGTTATCAGCGCAAATAACAGCATCTTAGATGTACAGTTTGTTGTGCATAATCATCCTATAGGATTACTGATATCTCTATCATTGCTAATAGCATTTTTAACATTTAAAAACAAACAAAGTTTTAAGTCAGGACGTGAAATGTGGTTTCAACAAGTTGGATCGACCAACACATGCAGTAGATGTGTTCATTTATTAGTTTGGATACCTCCCTTGATGTGCAAACTCAGGATTCTCTTAACACCGGGCCTGACTCTTTTACTACAAAGGCGTGATACAAGCGTATGGGAGTTTGAATTTATGCATTTGCACTACATGAGTCATGGTGAAAATTGTATTTGTTATGGAATATTCGAATATTCGGGAACGGTAAACTTTTTAAGAGGCAGGGATGCAATTTTTTTCAATTAAATGGACGGTAATACTTAAAAAAGCTTAAAAATAATTATCAAGAAGATAAAAAATAATTTGTCAAGTCATGATGAACCAATTTGGTCTATTCTTAGCCTTAACGTTGGCCTTAAAACGATATCGAGTAAAATTTTAATAGAAGGAAACGTTCAGTTCATTTTTTTTAAATGACCGTAGTGTTTCATGATTTTTAGAGTTATTCTTATAAATATACTTAAGTGGTACTCAATGTATGACACATCGCACTTGATCAACAAGAGGGTATTAACTCAAAATTTTTATTTTTTCACTTTGTAGAAAAAATCGTCATGTTATATTCATTTCTACCCGCTCTAAAAATATCGGGTTATTTTGTCTACTCTTTGGTAATGAAACGTTTGTTTTAAAAATTATTTTTCATATGCCATTAATATTAAATTAAAAATTATTTTGTTTCTACTGAAAATTTTTAAATTTTGAGTTAATACCCTCTTGTTGATCAAGTGCGATATATAAAACGGAATATTTTTTAACCTTTAAAACAGGATTGTTTTGGCAATTTGTTCGATTCAAATAGGAATTCCAATCTAGACTTCTTTTCGCAAATTCCGGGATTTGGGATTTCAAAAAACAAATCCCGGAATCCTGGGATTTTTTGTGATATCGGGATTTTTCGAGATTCGGGGTTTTTAAAAGTCAAAAGATAAATGCTTTTGATAGATTTTTATTAAAAAGAGGCTTACTAACAAAAATTGTATAAATTATTTTATATAACAAAGTTAAATACAATGATTATATTGATTACTAAAAATTGTAAAAATGTAAAATTGTGATATTTTTCCTAATTAATCTTTAATTTAATTGAAAGTATGATAAAAAACAAAGTTCGGTTTCCAACAATACTTTAATTGATTCAATTAAAAAATAATTAACATAAAATCTGTATGGGCATTTCATCCGAATGGTCAACCTGCATGGAAAACTAAAATGTTGATAATCATAGTGTTTTATTGTTTATAATTATTAAAAAGTCCATGTTTTTATAATATAATAGTTTAATAGCATAATTTAGCTGATTTACCTGAGGAAATAGGGCTGGAAACTGGAAAAATATTATACTTTCTTTTTAATTTACTTCTAAAGAGATTTTTATATTTAATTATTTAACATGCGAAAAAATATTGTTACGTTACTGCCTTTTCAATAACGTTTTTGGTTTATTTCCTTTATAATAAACCTCTTGAGTTCTTTTATTGCAACTTTAATAAAATAAATAAAACACTTTGAACACTCAATTTATAGCTTTACTAAAAACTATTCACACCACTTTATTTAGAACTTAGTCAATTATACCACTTATAATTGCGATGTACACACTTAAATGTTCGTACTAATAATGATTATCGATGCCCACCTTCGCGAGTATTTATACTCTGTTCGCTGACATCTAGGTGGCTCTAGAACATTCGACGTTTTCGAAATGTCTGTAACATTTTCGAAATTGATGGACCATTCGAGCTTTTTTAATCTTACCAGCTAATATCATTATGCATTAACACTATGGCTGAATTTAAATTTAGCTATTGTACACCAATAAACTAAAGCATACTTTATTGGTTAACAATAATCTTAACACTATTCTGTTATACAATTATGTAAAACAATTATAAAATTACATTAATACTAGAAAATTCTGTACAGTTGTTTTACATTAGAAATATGCGTATCTGATATAATGACAATTTAAACTAATAAAATTACTAGCAAATACAAAATAACTAATAAATTAAACTTATTCTTAACTAAAGCTACTTTCGTAACAATATGTTTCTTCACCATCTCTCTATTGCAATTAATTAAGAAGAGAAACGTGTAAAGATAACAAAAAAACATCGATTAACGGTTAACCAACGATCAAAACATATGGAAAAATCCTAGTTACGTTCGCGACCGGTACTTAAGCCAATTAAACAAAAACCAATAGAGATATTTTATTGTGTAAATACTGGATAGAGGCCTACACTTTTAAAATAAATTAATCACTTTTGAATATTCCGTTCCATTTCGCAGATTTTTACATTTCAATACTGTTACCCAAAGTCGACTTCTATTTTGCTTACGTTGCACAGTGGCGCCCGTAGAGCAAGCGAGGTTGCAAAAATCAAAATTTTCATGAATGCCGACGAAGTTTTGAATAAACCCATGTTATAGGAAACTTTTCAACGATTTCAAATATGCCACTCTTAATAATATCACATTTTTAGTTTAGAAGATATAACCGTTCAAAGTTGACCGACTTTCGGTTTTCAAAAAAACACACAATTTTTAGTCAATTTGTTGCGATTTCAGGTGTAATATCACGAAAAATAGGTAACGAATCGCCTTATTTTTTGTTTGTATTGATTGATGTATTTATTAAATGTATAATGATAAAAAAAAAATTAACTGTTTGCTTTGTGTTTCTCCTGGTAAATCACTATTTAAAAACTATCCGTTTTTTCACTATTTTTCAACTTTGACGGAAAATAAAAAAAAACTATATTTTTCTATATTTGCCATATTTGCAAAACCTGTTCTTTGATTATTTCTTTACATAATTCAAAAGGTTTTATCTGCCCGTACGTGCCCGTTTGGCTTCTAGAGGTAAAAAAGTTTAAAAAGACATGGTTGCAGAAATTGTATGGCGTCCATCCCTTATATGTTTTGACTGACAGTAGTTTGATCTAATAGTTATTATATTAGCAGGTACGTACCTCACATAAACAATACTTTGGCGTACAAATGGTCAGGAAAAATATTGACTTATGGTCCCTACAGGTAGGCACAAATCTTATTTGGACACGTGCATAATATCAAAATTGCATTATTCAGCCTAAATCCATATGTATGCAGGGAACAGGTAAATTTTTAGGCATGGTAGCATAAGCCTATATATTGCAAAATAAGCATAATGCCTGGATTAGTCTACGCCTGAAAGTTGGCGCAACAATTACTGAAACCATTTAACAATTTAAGTACTGAAAACATGGCGTTGTACAATTTAAAATTATTTGAACTGTTTAGAAAGTCAACCACACCAAAGTTTTTCACGGAAGTGAAAATTCTTCCTGAGAAGTTGACATTGATCAGCAAATGAGGCTGCGATGGATCATCCGGACAAAGCGTTTATAAGCAAAGGATATCTCCCGATGACGCTACAATATCGGACGGAAATATGTTTATGGCATCTGTTGTTCCTTTGCGGCTAAAATCGGATGATTCCCTACACTGGAAAAATCCACGTCCGTCATCAGTGCATTATTGCCGACCAATAATGTTTCAGTTTGCAAGGGAATCGGCAGAACTCATAAGGACTACGGTGAAGGACATTAAAGAACAAATAAGCAAGATTAAGCCTACAAAGCTGCAAATTGGAGAAGGAAAATATATTGAATGCAATTACGAGTTCCACCTGACCATGGTTGACGGAAAAGTCGTAAACGAACTGACAGGAACAACCTCAACAATGTCATGCCCGATTTGCAAAAAGAGTCAGAAGAACTTTTTTCAATTCAATTCAATTTATTTCATATATAATATGTTACATCTCAATTTTATATAATTAGTTGTAAAGAGTTTAAGATTAGTATCTTTTTCTGCTTAATTATAACATATTTCAATTAGTTATCATATACATATATATAGACAGAATTATATTGGAGGTAAAAATTTAGCAAAAACCTATTTAAACCCCTTTTTTCGTTTTATTTTTATATTTTTTTTATCGATTTTATATTATTATTTGTCAGAAGAACTTTGGTAATTTAAACGATTCTACAAATGAGGAGAATTACGAATATGGAATGTCACCATTGCACGCAAGGATAAGGTGTATGGAATTCTTGCTAAAACTGGCATATACCCTACCACAAGAGGAAGAAAACTTCGATGAAAATACATCAATAAAGGATAAGGAAAAGATCAGAAAGAAGCAAATACAGGATGCTTTTTTTAAACAAGTTGGACTAAAAGTAGACTGTCCCAAGCACGGATACGGTAACTCAAACGATGGAAACACTTCTAGGAGATTTTTTGAAAATGATGAGGCAGTAACTAGAATCATTGGAATTGACAATCAAATCGTGAAAAGATTGGGAACGATCTTGGATGTTTTAAACTGCAAAGAAAATGTCAATTCTACAAAATATGGAGAATATGCGTCGAAAACTGCATCTCTCTTAGCAGAAATGTATCCAAAGAAGAAGTTGACCCCGACCGTCCATAAAATATTGGCGCATGGTAAAGATATAATTGAGTACCAGTCTTTGCCAATTGGAGAGCTTTCTGAAGAAGCACAGGAGTCTCTTAACAAATTTTATAAAAAATATAGATTGCAGAACACATTCAAAGCATCAAGGGTGAGGCAAAATGAGGACCTCTTCAACATGTTGGCAGCATCTTCCGATCCACTTATTTCTTCCCTGCGGCATGTGAAGTCACGAATAGAGTTACAAAATAATTATAGTTTAGAAATGGTTAGTCTTTTAGATATACCTTCTCTTACGAATTGTGATGAATATTTTACAGAAAATTGAAAAAATAAATTTAAAAAAAAAAATAATTTTTTTTTTAATTTGTTGGGTAATAATTTAAAACATAAAACCCTTAAGAAAAAAAATAAAAACAATCTAAAAATGTAAAAAAAATTTTTTTTAGTTACCATAAAATTGATTTTTCTACTAATTTTAACTTTGATAACCCATAAGTAGGCCCCTACAAAGCGTAGCACCCTTTCCAAACGCTCATTTCATAGGCTGAACAGTTATCTATCATATGCTGTTTAAACTGTTCAATTATCTTATTCGGTTCAAAAGATATGATTTTTGCAACGAAAAAACTCAAATGGCGCCACTGTGCGTTGGTGACCACATGTTTATAACTCTCATTATGGAAACTTCAACTCGATGAAATCTATCTTTTGCAATAAACATAGAGCTACCAAAAAGCTATGGAATTGCAAAAATAAAATGCTAGAAAAATTTTTGTTTTCTATATTATTTGTACAACAGAAACGTAAGAACGTACGTTCGTCACCCCAGGAAATGCCCATATTTTATTCAATTAGTTCAGCTGATTGAAACTAAATAAAATAAAAATAAATATAGTAATTGAATAGAGCAAACTAGTAACTCATTTATTTGTAAGATTCTATTAAAATTTTTATTGAATGAATTAAGATGAATAATAGAAATTAGAATTCGAAATTAATTAACAAACGGGTCTGTTCTAGGTTTCGACTCGTTTTGAAAACGCAAAGTTTTTTGAATCCGCATAATTCATAAATTGGTGTTCTTAAATCCGCCTGTTTTTGTGTATTCGAAGTTTGTGTTCGAAAAAAAATCTAAATGTCAAAAACAAAAAAAACAGCTTTTTATCTGCTGTTAAAAAAAAAATTAAATTTTTTTTTATTGTATAAAAAATTATTCCTAAAAAATAAAAATTTGTCATAAAAATGCCCAGAGCTTTTGTTTTATATTATATACAATTGCGGAGACAAGAAAATAATGTTCAAAAAGTTCAAAGAAATTGTTAAAAAAAATAATGCTTGACTCCATGTTTGTTTTTTTACACAAGTGAGTTTAATAAAAACAACTTAAATTTTTGGATATGTTAAAAATTTTATTTGTATTCATATTTGTGCAAAGGAATATATATTTTTTTATTAAATTGAATAAAAAACATTTCAAACTAAAAACCTAAATTTTGTTTTTGTTAAAAATTGTATCACATATAAGAATAGGTCTGTCTGCGTACTTTTCCAGTAGCAAATACTCAGTAAATTTTTTTGGGAGAGTAAGACAAATTTAACTCTTTCGGCTGAGAATATCTCAAAAAGTACGCAGACAGTATCCAGTGAAATCTTGCAAGAAAACAGCTGATCGGTGTGTAAACAATTGAAATAACAAACGTGAGCCAAGATAGCGTTGAAGAAATAGCGTCTAATTTGGGAATTTAAAAACCGGGAAACCAAAATACCCAAATAATGGGTATTTACAGTATAAGCAAAAAGTTACGTCGAATTTAGGAATTTAAAATTGGGAAGTAAAAATATAGGAACAAATCTAGTTTACCGACGCAGCTCCAAATAAAAACAAAGTACCCAGGGTGATGGAAAATGGAAAAATAAGAAAAAAAATTAAATAAAAAAGTTGGCGCAAACGCTTAGTTTTCGAGTTATGGACGTTTAAGGTTTTCATATAAATATGTGATTTTCCACTACAATTCTAAACGTATATGGCCAATATTGGTATCATTTTAAAGCTCTTGAACAGATTTTTCTGGATATACATAATTTATTTCAAAATATTAAACTCTTTAGATCACATTACAGTTTTTTTCATTTTACGTCGAAATGTTACGGAAGTGCACTAGGAAAGAATGTAGTTTATTTAAAAAAAGTGTAATACAAATTTTATAAAATAACAAACACTAGCATCGCAAAAAAAATTCTTTTCATAGCCAGCCTTTGGCCGGACGCAAGGATGTTCTTCTCTATGGTATAATAAACACTGGTTTCACATACTAAAGCTTTCTTGCATAGCCGGCCTTCGGCCGGGCGCAAATATTTTCTCCCCTATGGTATAACAAATACCGGCTTCGCTAACTAAAGATTCTCTGCATAGACAGCCTTTGCCCATGGGCAAGGATTCGCTCCTCATTAGTATAACATAAACATAAAGAAGGTTTTACTTGTATTTTAATTAAAATTCTTAAATAAATTAGTATGTAGTATATACATATATTAAAGAATTAGAAAAAAATAATAAATTTGTTTTTATGCTTACTAAAAAACTTTTGTATTTTGCTAACTCGTCCCACTTCTTAATAAACTAAAAGTATTAAAATAAATTCTGTATGTCCAGAAAGATCTAGTGAATCGCTTTGCAATGATACCAATATTAGCCATATACATTTGGAAATGTACTGCAAAATCACATATTTATATAAAAACTGAAAACGCCCATAACTCGAAAACTAAGCGTTTGCGCCAACTTTCTTATTTGATTTTTTCTTCTTATTTTACCATTTTCTATCACCCTAGGTACTTTTTTTTTTATTTGGAGCTGAGTCGGTAAACTAGATTTAAGCCCAAATATATTTATATTTTTTATAAAAATACAAAAAATATTTACCACAGGCTTTTGCAGGGTATAAACTATATATTTTCTGAAAGTAAATAGTTTTCTGGACAAAATGAGCGATGCGTGCAAAAAACCGTTCGGACAGTTTCCGAGAAATCTGGGTTCATCCAAAATGATCATTAAAAATCTTTACTGATTTATGCAATGAACCACAGGCTTTTGCACGTTATAAACTATATATTTTTTGCGCGCATCGCTCATTTTGTCCAGAAAACTATTTACTTTCAGAAAATATATAGTTTATACCGTGCAAAAGCCTGTGGTAAATATTTTTAGTATTTTTATTAAAAATATAAATATATTTTTACTTCCCCTTTTTAAATTCCTAAATTCGACGCTAACTTTTTGTTCATATACTGTAAATCCCCATTATTTGGGTATTTTGGTTTCCCGGTTTTTAAATTCCCTAATTCGACGCTATTTTGTCGACGCTATCTTGGCACACGTAAACTCTTTCATTCAAACAGTATATAAAAACAGCTGTTCAAACTAGTTGCAAAATCTTACCAGAGGAAATTTCTCCAGTAACATTTTGCAAGTTCTCTAACTTCCAACTGTCAAAAAATTCTCTTTTTTTCTCTCTCGCTGTAAGAGATTTGGAGTACGCAGACAACATTTTGCAAGATTTTGCGACATTTTGTACAAAATTATGCAAAATATGTGTACGCAGACAGACCTAATAAAACTCGGTTCGTTTTACTTTCACCAACCCCTAACTGCTCTAATTGAAAACGAATAAAAACATGCGTATGTGAAATGCAGAACACCAAAAATGCTGAAGTAATCCACTTTCGAGTGGATTCGGATTCTAGAACACACCTGAAAATCAAAATTTTTAGTTAACCATAAAAATATTATGTTAACAATCATACATTTTTATAACCACCACCAGTGATGCCAACTTTTTTGGGGCAAAAAGCACTTTAAAATGTAAAAAAAGCACTAAATAGCACTATTTCAAGCAAAAAGGCGTAAAAAGGCTTTAAGCCATTTTTCCAGTTTAATCGATAATTGAACAAAAAACAAGTTACCAAATATTTTAAAAACATGGCGGAGGCGTTTTTGGAGGACCATTTTAGTACATAACTTAAATTTGGATCATCATAAGTTGTGTTTGCATTGGGTTATGAAAAGTTTTCAATTAATATTTTGATTTTTGGTATGTTTCATTGGAAAAGATGTCACTGCAGACACTAGGAGGTAGAGTGTAATCACTACAGCATGAATTATGTCGACGAAGTTCATATTTAATATGATGAATTGAGTTAATAGAGTTCAGGTATAATCCGTTTCTAATTTTGGAGTTACTGTAGTGCAACGAACTAAATGTTCTTTCAACTTCCGCGTAATAGCATGACAAGCTTAAAATTCTTAATACAAAATTAGACAAATCTAAAAATGGATTTTGTCCTATTGAATCTTTAAAATCATTGACTTCTATCCAAAAAGATCTGTTCGTTATTGATTTTTTCATTTAAAATTCTAATTATTTTCCCAGCTATTTTCTTTAATAAAATGTGTAACGAAAACAATAACATCGCTTTTATTGCGATTAATAACCGATGTGAGATTGACAAAACAAAGCACTTAAATAAGCCTAAACATGTAAAGAGTTAAGCTTAAATTTTGCATTTGATGCACCAGTGGAATCAATTAGAAAATAAAATCATACGGAACTTTTGTTTTTAATTTTTGTTTTGTGAGTTACAAAATACATTTCTTTCTTTAATTAATTTTCTCCTTGAACTATTTTCAGCACCTCTCACATTAAAATTTCTTTATAATTGTTGGACACGCTTAAAACGAATAACAAAATTTAATTTTTTTTTTGCGTTTTCAATCTTAGTATTAACGGAGTTAATCAGATAAAAATAAAAGATCAATCCTCTCAAGGGAGAATGTGATAATGAATTTATTTTTATAAAAAAGGTAAGACAAAAAAAAACTAAGTTAACGATATCGGGATTGCCTAATCCCGAAAATCCCGGGATTAAAAAATTAAAATCCCGATTTCGGGATTGGCATCCCTAACTTCAATTGCACTCGAATTCTATTACCAGAACATGGCTGATTGATGAGCATTTATCTATGCGTATGAGTAATATTTTTATACTACAATACAACTCATACGTAACAGGACTTTTTCAATCAATAGCACTACCTTTTTAAAGAGAAAACGTTTATAAATTTTTGGCAAAAAGTAAAAGTAAAAACGATTTGCTTGTTTTGTGTACAAAATTCCCATATTCTGTGCCAATGTTCTGTAACTCCCGCGGCGAGAAACTTTTCGATTGAAATGTGAAAAATGAAACAAAAATACCATAAATTAAAACAAACAGCTGTTTTTCTCACTTAACTGCGTCTGTAACATTTTTGGCGAGTAAATGCTGCCACGTTTTTTCAATTTAAATTTTGCTCGATTAATCGAAATAATTTTATCCAATTAAACAATAAAATAACAATTCATTTATACAACATATACAGTTTTTAAACTTTTATATAAAATAAATAATTAACCGTAGGAACACAATTGCACCGTATGAACGTAGTAGCATATAACGAAGATACATTGTCAAATAAAAACGTACAAGCTATCTATGTACGTCGTACTTCTACATAGATCTAATAACTTTTCGTACGCCGCTTATGGCCGTATTGTCATATAAAATGAAAAATATAAAATTTGATAATGTTTGTGTTTTCAAATTGAATATTCGAAACAAAGAAATAGAAGCAAAAAACAAGCAAAAATTTCAATAAATTTGAATTTTTATAATATTATTTTTAAAGGAAAACAAAACGCGTCTACGATGGAATTGTTGGTAAATAGAGCGTATATTTGGAAATTTACAGCGTTACGTCCTACGTGCTTACGATGTACTACCCACATGTGTTCCTAGCATAAAAAATCTAAAACCCTGCTGCAAAACATACAGGGACCGAAACAAGATTAAGGAAATAAAATAAGAACAAACTATAAACAAAGTAAATACTACTTCGGTAAAACACACTATTAAATTATCTGAAAGCCAAAGTTTAATACATGCATTAGGCTCAGCAGCAATCGGGGTCCATTAATTTTATTTCAGTGTATAATTTGCAATTATGTCCCGGGAATTCAACAGAAGCTTTCATCTCATATTTTAAAATTATTTGTTTTTGCCGCGGTATTTTTATGAGAGTAATTAAAATTAGTATAATATTAGTAATATATTTTTCCTGAAAATAAAGTAAAATTGAAATCAATTGAGATTCACCGTATTTTTCCTGATTTTAAGAGAAGTTCTGGTTAAGCTAATAACTTAAAGAATGAAGAAACTGTAATGTTTGTTCGATTTTAATTTCGCTCATATGTATTCGATTTACCGAACATGGCTGATAACTATATTTTTCTTAATTTTAGGTTTGGGTAATTTGTTTCTTTAACGTATTACTATTTTGCGCCAACAATCCGTGTTTTGTTTTCAACTACCTATCTAGGGATACTTCGTTGTTTAAATCGAATCTAACAATGGCTAATATGTCAAAATTCATCAAGCCGTTTGAATGGTAAGAGGTAATAAAGAAATTAAAGGTTGGATAAAAATAGGTAACGCATGATCTGTGCATGGTTTACATACTTACAAATGCTTATGAATTTTTTACAATGAACGTCAAACTCAATATCAAAAAAAGATATATTACTAAAATATGTTCAGAATAGATTCATAATATAACAACATGTTAGAAATCTAAAAAAATATTCTTTTACTAAAAAAGTAGAATTTTCTAAGAAATTTATTTTAATCGACCAATTGACATAAAATATTCGAGTTATTCGTTATTTTTTAATTACTCGATCAAATAATGGCGAAAAATAACTTCGATTAATCGAACAACGATTAATTGAATGGATACTCTAGTTTTTACGGAATACGTCGGTTATTTTTTTGATAGTTAAATTATATAAAATAACTGAGAATTCATTTTTTTACGGAATTCGCTGTTGAATTTTTGACAGTAAAAACTAAATGAACTTTTCGTTAAAAATAATATGAGTAGACCGGGTTTTAACTGAATATTCATTTATTTTATATTGCAATTTCAGTTAATTTTACGTACAGAATATTGTGGGTGCAGAAATATAGCTAAAAAGTTAAAGTTTTTCTTCATAATTTCGCTTTTTATGCCAGATTTTTTTAAGTCTAGGAAACTGAGTTTAACTGGTTAAATTTATGTATTGTTGAAAAACGTTAATTATTTTCATTCTCTTCTATTTCTCAGACCAAAAGCCACAAATAGCCACAAAAACAGAGTAAATGATGCCGTTCATTTAAAGCCTCACGACACCAAAAACACAAAAGCAAAATTGAATAAGAAGAAGATGTGAAAAATTAAAAATGGCTGTAGTTTCCCAAATTATTTATATATGATACACGTATTCCACATATGAATTCCCTTTTTTACCTTAACTGCATAATTACATATTTTAAATAATTACAACATGTAAATGCGTGTCTTGGAGTAATGAGTTAACATTAATTACCATAACTGGGTTTGAAAGACTAGATTATCTGTAACTTCCCCTTACTAAGATCCGCCCTCTCTTGTAGCTCAGCTCATACATCACAAAAGAGCAGAATGAAAGAAATAATAAACATTATTTTAGACATTTGTTACATTTCTTCTCACATTATTTTCCACTTTAACAAAGAAAAAGTTAAGTTTCTTAAGCAGCTGTAGGAGGTGATAAGTAAAAGGGCAAAGGGCAGGAAACAGAGGCAGCAAGTAGAAAAAAAACAGTTAAAGTACTAAGAAACCTTAATGTGGTTAAGTGTAAGTGCGTGTGTATGTGTAGGTGTTATATCCGTTTCCGTAGGGAAATTAAAGAAAAAGTCTTCCGTAGTTAAAGCAAAAGAAAGCACATACATTTATGTTATTTTATACACACACATTTACACACATATCAATTTTTAATGTAAAATTTTTTGTACACTTTTATTTTTCTTACAAATTTTAACTCTAACGAGGGTAAAATTTGTTTATGTTGTTTTTTATAAATTTTATTTTCTGTTAGACGTTTGTCTTTTAAATCATAAAACTTTTAACCGCTTTAAAAATATGCTTTTTCGCTTTAAAGTGAATGGTTTTTTAAAAGGCAATGTCTTGAATGGCAAATAAACGTGAAGTTTTGTTGATAAAAACCTATTTAAAAAATGTTTTGTTCATATATACTATATCGACCTTGATTAACAAGAGGGTATTAACTCAAAATTTTTACTTTTTTTTTTGGAAAAAATCGACACGTAGTATATCTTCACGCTATAAAAATATCGTGCTATTTTGTCTACTTTTTGGTAATGAAACGGTTGTTTTAAAAGTTCTTTTTCATATGACTTTAGTGTTAAATTAAGAATTGTTTTACTTCTACCGAAAATTTTGAAATTTTGAGTTTGTACCATATTGTTGATTTAGTGCGCTATGTATGTATGTTCTTATGTTTTAAAAACCTTTCAAATATTTGGCAGTAAAATTGACTTGCTAATCGGGAGAAAAATTTTCAGAAATTCTATGAAAAAATATTTTTGAGATACTCGAGAATATTTAGAAAGAAAATATCGGAAATTCCTTTTCAAAAATTTCGACCTTAATTTAAGTTTTTGTGTCATTAAATTTAACTCACTGTTAGCTTATCGATATCTATAGAATTTTTTTTTAGCTAGAGCAAATAGTAAACTGAACTTTGAGTTTGTTTCTAAAGACAAAAGGATTTAGTTTTAAAAATCATTTTACGATCAAGAAAGGAAAATGTTTAATTTTTAGATAAATCTTAAGAAATATTTGAGTTGTGACATGATGTTAAAGTTATTTTCTAAACTAAATGTTTAACTTCTTGAGACCGTCGCCAAACATATGTGTACCTTATTTGATTTCTCGGGAGACGATGATGATGACAAGTACTTACCTCTGGAAATAATACGAGTGCTTTAATCATCTGAGAAATATGTGAAAGCTGAAGAAGAGGGGCAAAGTGAGGCAAATACTGAAAAAAAATAGAAGTTCACTACCCCTTTTTTGTAGATAAAAAAATTTCTAAATCTGGACCTGATATTATCAATGATATCCTAACTTTACAGGATGTCTCCGACTTGAACATCTTATACTCTTCTTTTAAACCCACTCCGGGGATGGTGTTACATACTCCGGGGCATAATCAGGTGCAGCAAATACATAGGAGTCGGACAAAATCCAAAATTTACAGATCTCTTGAGATCGCGGCCGACCAGTGATCATTTCTGGTAGCACGGAAGTAAGTCTCCCCCGGTGAAATACCACCGATCTGATTATTGGTTAAGGTCTCCGTTAGTAGGCATCTTGCGAATAATGGCTCTTGTCTTTCAGGTATATTGTCTCTGTGAAAGTTTCGCCTCTCCGCTGAGAGTATGCTTTCGGGTTTCACGTGGTGGTTTATGTGGTTTAAACTCTAAGTCGCGGTAAGGTATAGTACTGGAAAGCCTGGTTAGGCCTGAGGGAGGGCTATCCCTAGATGCTCTAGCTATTCAACAGAAGCTGCTGATATTTCTAAAAGCAATGGAGGTTATATATCACCAGCTCCTTAACAAGGGGCAAGTGTATAATTTTGTCGAACTATATACTCAAATTCTTAATTGACAGTGATGGTGACTCTCACGCTCGGGGCGGTTGGTTTGCACATAGTTTGTCCTAAATATGGATTGCATATACCATGAGATAAGGTCAAATGGCAGCCAATTGCTGGGTAATGTACACGCATAATTACTTACAAGAAAACGTTCAACGAAAGGATAAGCAGGCTTTACCTATCTAAAGCGATGACGAAATATGATGGCAGGGTTGAACCCAATTTTTCACATTACGGCTCTACATCTCGTCCTACCACCAACACATCTCCAAAATCTAGCCTAAATCACGCAGACGACAGCAGAGACTGTCTAAGCGAACCCATTTTAAGGAAGCACAGTGCGGTTATGCTATACTTACAGCCAGAACTAAGACTAGACAATGTTGGCCACCTACCACGTTTGAAGACAACAGTTTTGCATCAAAATACAGAGACTATACTGTATCAAACTGTTAAGGGTATTATTCCTCACCAATTAGTCGTTTAAACATGATGTACACATATGTATGTGCACCTCATTTTTCTACCACTTGAAATAAAAAAAAATTAGCTAATAATATCTTCAATAATGTATTTCGATTACAGCTCATAATAAATTGCCCCTTTTTTATTATAATTTATGTTCTAACAAATTATTTTGATGCGACAAAGGGAATTGACGACGATGCCAAGCATTGCAGAACAAAAACTAATCTTATTGACTTTTTTGGACTTCTGAAAAATATTTCAAACAAAATAAATGATTTTTTTTTGTAAGGGCACGTTTTGTTGGCTTTGTATTTGAATAACTGTGTACTTTCTATATTATTATTGACATATAATTGGACGGGAAATCAGAAAATATACTCTAAACGTGTTCAGTAAAAAATACATACATACATTTTTAATTAATATATGACAACAAAAAAATTATAGTGTCAGTCTTATATTATAACTATAGGTGTGTTCATTTACAGAAAATTTTTGCTTATTTGTAATAATTGTTACTAGTTAGTGTTTACGTTCCGGAAAAACTTGCAACGAGAGAGTGAAACGAGAAGAGCAGAGAAATTGGAGAGACAAAATTTTTTTTTTTTAAATTTCTAATAGTAAAATTTTTACTAGCAAGAAATATTCAACCACCTGTTTCATGTTTTTGTTTACAAAACAAAAATAATTTTCATAATTTTTAAATTAAAAGCTTTTTAATAAAATAAAATATTAATTTTTCTGAAATTGAGGAACAATATTCGTGCGCAAATGGTTCAAAACCAATGAATTTATTGAGAAATAATCTTGTATATTACAGCTGCATGGTGTCGATATTCCTAACTTGCTAGTTTTTGTTGGTAACAAAGCGTTCATTTACTTTTTTTTTTTTTTTTTTTTTTTTTTTGAGTAATTGGGAGACAAATTTTGTGAATTTTTAATTAACTCTCTCGTTGCAAGTGTTTGCTAGTACAGTTAATGAACACACCTTATATTTGAATTCTCATTTACACATATGGGAACTATGTGAATTAAGCACAATTGTGAATGTTCACCACAATTTTTACACAATTTTTGTA
This sequence comes from Pollenia amentaria, assembly GCA_943735925.1. Lineage (NCBI taxonomy): Eukaryota > Metazoa > Arthropoda > Insecta > Diptera > Polleniidae > Pollenia > Pollenia amentaria. Next base: position 50,731,248 of record OX031007.1, read on the forward strand.
AACAATAAAAAATTAAAAAACTAATTTATGGAACTTTTTTAAATATATTTTTTAGGCAATTTTATTAAACATGTGTTTTTTTATACATCCACACATACATATAAAAGTTAAGTATTAATTCAAAGAACTAACATTTCAAACCGATGCCTAAAATCTTATTCCTTTTTGCCTTTGTCCAGCACCATATTAAAAAGTAAAAATTCCAAAGCGGTGTGCCCGTTGGTTGTTCGTATGCATTTGAGGGGGCACTTTTCTTTATTTGTTTCTCTTTGGATACAGAAGCAGTCAAGTTGTTTTGGCATTAAATTTGCAGACCTCTAGTAGCGGCTTAGTAAAGTCTCATTTGGTATCACGGTAACCAGTAATAACTATACCCACAGCATCATATGCGAAGAAGGCCTTATAGGTTCGCCTAATGTATGTATGTATATGTATGTAGCACGAAGAAATATTGTTTTTCAACTTTTCTTTTAGCATTCCCTCCGGCGGTGAAGGGATCAACTAAAGGAATACCAGCGATTCGGCAAAAAAAAAATTGAGCGATAACAGAGACCTTCACGATCTATTGCGATAGCGTCTGACCAGACAATATTCCAAACAAAACAGCCCCCGGTGGCATGGCACAGAACTGACTATTGGTTGATGCCTCCGCTAGTACGTTTCTTGCGGGTAATGTTTTTCCTTTCAATTGAAAATATAGTACTTTCGGAGATCGCTTGATGGTTGTGGTTAAATAAAACGCTGATTTTGCTCAACTTGTGGTAAAGTTCGGCCTGAGGGAGGACTATCCCTAGGTGCTGTTGCTACTCGGCAGATGTTGCTGGCATATTTCAAAATCAGCGGAGGTTAGGTATATCCAGCCACTAAGCAACTGGCGAGTAAATAATATTGCCAGATTATGCACTCAAATTGCTACCTGGGTGTGGTGGTAGCTCGCGCACTCAAGCGAGGTTAGTAAACGCATTGTTTGTCACCTGGTGGTTACAATCCACTTTATGGTAAAGGCCCTAGGGTAGGTATACACGAAAAACTCCACAGTTTCTAGTACAGGTCACAGTTTAAGAGATAGTTTAAAAAAATGTGGTATACATGTTTTAATTGTCATAAGGACAAAAAGTAAGAATCCTAACTATATGTGACATTAATATATAAACACCTGTACCCATGTTCTGTAACTTTGGTGAGAACTTCTCGCATCGAAAATATGTGAAACAAAATATTCCATCGTTGTTCGAAAAGTGAGAAAAAAGTGTATCTGTAGCTCATGTCGAAAACTATCAAAAGAGATTACGACGTTACGTTATAATTATCATAATATTCCACTCGAAGCCAATGTGATATTGCAGACGTTAAGAACGCCAGTCACACATACGTTGACGGCGACCAAAATTTACTAAAATTGAAAAATTTTCAATGATGGCGGTGAAAATACAACCGTAGGCTATTGCAAATAATGTATAGTGCGACTTTAATTTTTGTTGATTACAAAACAGATTTGAACACATTCGTAGGTATATTTTTGAAAAATATTAAAAGCAAAATAATTTAAAAAAAAAATCAATCAAAAACAAAATACTTTTCTCTTCCATGTTATTATTCATTGCATTCTGCATATTAAATATATTTTTTAGGTGTAATATTTTTTCTCACACCGTTTTTATGCGTGAGTTTATTTGACAGTTCAAAGCGGAAACTTTCTCACAAAAATGTTACAGACACACTTTTTCTGTAAATTGGCTAGTAATTTCCTTACGTGACAGCATTTACTCGCCCAAAAATGTTACAGACGCAGTTAAGTAAGAAAAACAGTTGTTTGTTTCAATTTATGGCATTATTGTTTCAATTCTCGCATTTCAATCGAAAAGTTTTTCGAAGCGAGAGTTACAGAACATGGGCACTGGTCCCCATTATACCTAGGGTCTTTGGAAAACCCATTTCAACAGGCACGTGGACTGACGGACCGGACATCGTGATTTTCACTTCTCTTTTCATAATGATCCAGAATATATACACTTTATAGGGTCTAGAAAATTGATTTTTTTGCTGTTTTTGAAGATACAACTATAGACCGATATAATGTGAGAATGAAAGGTTATATAATCCTTCCATAGTAGTGAAAAAAAGTAGCTTTTTAAAATGAATTTCGAAAAGGATCGCCTGCATATTTATTTAGAATATTTTTTATGTGTGTTTAAGCTCAAATTAGACATGACATAAACATAACCATACAAAACAGCTGTTTGAACTAACCTTGTGGGCAACACTGGCTTATCTACATAAACATTAGCTTATAATTTAAAAAAAAAAAATTCTGTTTCAAAAAGTCAAATGATTTAAGAGTTATTCAGTTTTTTGTGTCTCCTGAACCCTCTGAATTTTTGTACCTGAGCCCTTTTCGAAATAAATTCAATCAATTATTATACCCTTTTACTTTCGGTAAAGGGTATAATAATGTGAGTTTGATGAGCCAGTTTGATGTGTTGCCATGTCTCTTTATTCTATTACAATCTTTTTACAAAAGGGGCCCCTACACTACTACAGCATGCACGGGCAACCAAGTGTTTTGTGTGATTGTACGGTTTGCTGTAGCGATATAAAACTGAGTTTTATATCTTGCTAATGGTATCAGTGTGTCGATTAAAGCTGTCAAAGTGTAAATATCAGGGTACTATGTATTAAAAAACAATAATTATTAAAAAGTACCAAAAATATCGTTCTAACCCAAAAATATATCATTTATTCTAGAAAAACCTGCGATCTTAATATTTTGACGTCCATTACTTAAACTTAGATAATTTAAAATAACGTATAATAACAAGAAGAATACCGGCATATTTGTATCACATGCGGTAAATTGCGCACATTTCATGCGATTTGAGTGAAACCACTATTAAAGTAAATAAGCGATATTCATATCTACATATTTTCTTCTAATGAATAGTGGGAATTGTTTGAATATTTAATGCCATTAAAGAATATTTATTAGGAGTACAATTGTCTTCGACATTTGCCAGTAAAGGATTATTTGACTTATGGTGGTGTAAGATTTCTGATGCCACATATATTTTTTGGTATTAAATATAAAAAAATTTCATCACGTCATTATTATTCGCTAGCGTTAAAGACCCATTTGTATGTTTAATCGGGAGTACATTTTACAAGGCTCCTGTATCTATTTATATGTCGATATAGAATACATTTGTGAAAATGTTGTGACAATATTTACATTCCGTAACCGTTTTTTGCTAGTTTTTTTTTTTTGTAATTTGTTTGTGCTGTAGCGCCTACAAAAGTGATCTGGTGAAAAAGCGATTTACACGAATAACAATATACCGCTAGTATACATAAGGTTACATATGCCGAAACGAAATGAAGTATAAAATATACTTTATGGGGTCTTAGATTAATGTTTCATTATGTTACTCATGCAATGAAAAAGTTCATACAACCCTATTTACCACTTAAGTTGGTGTAAGGTAATTCCAGCATGTATTAAATATGTATGTTTGCCTATATAGCCAACTGTATTAGTTCATGTGCGTGCATGTATGTACTCGCAACTTTAACTTTGAATGTGGTTTCTTAGAATAGCTCATTCATTATTTATGTCAATTTCTTACTTCTTTTATTCCCAACCATTAATTTTCCCTCAGTACCGCAGGTTTGAAAAAAGGTAAATATTAAGGACTTAATATACATTTATAATCACATTAATGGGACTTGCGAACACGATACACTCACTCAAAGTTTTTTGTACTATCTGTCGTTGCAACGAATACAGCAAGAACGTGTTAATGTTTTCCAAACAAGACGCAAATGTTTTATTAATCGATTGGTAAGAGAGGATTAACTTAGTTGCTAACCTTTTGTTTGTAAAAAGTGGAGAGAAGGAGAGAGTACAAGTTTTAAGTTGTATTGACATACTACACACACACACACATTCAGGAAAATATTAAACTAGAACGTAAGTGTTTTATAGAGTATTGAGGTTAAAATTATCTTGTCTCTAAATCAAAAGGGGTTATTTTTGTTTCACATTATTTGCTGACTAAATGGCAACAAATTTGGTTAATGTGAGTATATATTTAAGTATGTCAACACGTTGGGAAGTTAATGATTTGAAATATTTTTGTTAAAAAATCACTTGAGTATGGTTAATTCTAAAGTAGTTTTTAGGTATTTGAAGTGTAATTAAATGCCATTAAAAGAAAAAAGTAAAAAGATAATTGCTTGTCAATTAGGGTCAGTAGTTAATATTTTCAGTTGTGGTTGTCAGGTAATAAATGAAAGTAAGATTATTCTATAAGTTGTAACTAATAACACCCTGCAACAGGAATTTCAACACTTAAAAATCGATATGAAACTAGACAGCATAAATAGTCATAAAAAGGGAAATCATCATCAGAGTTTTTGTGTTTACAAAAACTATTTCAAAGCTCCTTTGAAATAGCTGTGACTGACGCAAAAAAAAAATAAATATTATGGGGCTTACTAGAAAAATTCGCCTATTTGGAGTAAGTTAACGATATCTGGCTACTAATATCAAAGGTACTCTGTTTCCGCAAACATCGAACATTTTAGGAAGGAGCACTGAATGCGGTGTTAAAAATTATAAGCGAAAGCCGACAAATCCTTATAAATGTCTCACCAATGAAAGATGTTAAAAGCTTCCGCCATCTTTAAAATATCATAGACAATAATGATATTGAGCATCGAATTAAAAATGCTAGGCCCACATTTTGGGCCTTGATTTCTGCCTAGAACTACATATAAAATTTAAGAAAAACACATATAAAAATGTTAAACTTCAACGTTACATCAACATTATTGTATGGATGTGAAGCATGGAGCAAATAATCTTAATGCACCTCAAGTCTTCTTCAGCAAATGTCTAAGCCGAAGTTTTCTGGCCAGCTGTAATCTCGAACTAGGATCTATATCATTTGACTGAACCATTCCCTATTGCTTTAGAAACCCTTAGGCGTAAGAAAAATTGACTAGGGCATACATTGCGAAAAACTCAGGAAGATCTGGCGCGAATGCCCACCTAGCCCAAGAAAATTGTGAATTAAGAAATTCCTGCAAATTGACAACGTCATTACGAATCTGAGATGCTGAAATTAATATGCACATAGACCGAATAGAATCTGTTCAAAAGCGGTTTCTCTTATTCTGCCTGAGAAGCTCATTTGGTCGTAGTGCTGGGAATCTTCCTTCGTATACTTCGAGGTTATCATTAATTAAACTACCTTAAAAAGCCGAAGGACTATGCTAAATGTGGCATTTCTAATTAATTGGATTAATGGCGATGTCCTCTCTGACTTCCTTCTTCGAAACATAAATTTTAATATTCCACGACGTTTTACCCGACACCTAATACCTCTGCATCTTCCTGTTGTTCAGACAAATTATGCTGATGCTGATCTTTGAGGAGAATATGCAAAAATTTCAATGAATTGTATACCTGAACCCTTTCAGGGTCAAAAATTATTTTTGGCGAGATAAAAATCTGAAAATTTGTATTTAAGGTAATGTGATGGCACTGAAGCCGGGAAAAATAATAGTTTTTGCCTCATGCAGCTTCCCTGGTTTTTAGGGAATGCCGATTATATTCAAAATTAACCTTCAAATGTCCACAAAAGAACCTAAAATTTATTTTAGCAATATTTTTTTTTCAAGAAAATACGTATTTACGCATGTATCAGTACTTAATTTTTTTTTTAAATTCGCCTGATGCCCGAAATTATTATTTTTTTCTTTCTTCCTAAATCTAAGCTTTTTACAAATTTTCTGACTTGTGTACGACAATGCACTCAATAATAAGAAAAGAAAGTCAATGTCTACTATAATAACAATTTAAAATATCAAAAGTGTCCCTCTTTCAGATAAAATAAAAAAAAAATATAATTAACTGTTCATTTTTATACAGTTAAAGTGCGTAGAAAGAGAGTACAATGAAATGTCGAATATATTCGATAAAAACACTGAAAGGGTTAATTGATTTTTCTATTAATGTCAATGTAATTGAACGCAATATTATTGTGTTTTTAAATAATTAATATGTCTTAAAATTTTATTTTCATTAACAATGCCTTTATATAAAATCTTGTAATATATAATAGTCTGTAAGGATTCATATCCATAGATTTAATCAAATAAATAAATAAAAATAGCTAAAACCTGCACAGAAAAAGATCAAAAATTGTTTGTAATCACCAAATTCATTGAATCAAGCAAACAGTTTGTGGATTTTGTACATATTACCAAAATGCGAAATGCGCATAGAAACAGCTTTCCTCCAACAATAGATTTCAGTATTTTTATCCAGAATTTTTTTAATAAATGATATTTTAAATTTTCATTTAAAAAATGATCAAAAAAATTTGCCATTTCAAACAATGTGTTAATTGATTTAATTAAATATATCACAGGTTATGACAATTCCCAACAACCATCCTACAAGTTTAAATTATTTTATTTTAAGCGAACGAATCAATTAAGATTTTTTGTTATTTAACTAATATTTTAAATAAAAATTTATTTCAAAAAACTAATATGTTAGTTAAATCAAAATTATATTTTTAATAATTTTTTTTCTACTAAAAAAAAATTGATTAAATTGTCACATAAATTTAATTGAAATTCTTTTCAAACAATGTTTTTAATTGATAAAAAACTACTGGAATTTTTTTCTCTGTGGAGTTAAATAAACTTGTTAGCTCTCAATACATTGAAAAAATTATCAGTAGTTTTTTTTATCAATTAATTAAATTGAAATAAACTTTTAATTAACATATTAATTAATTAACAAGAAATCTTAATTGATTTTTTCGCTTAAAATAAAATAATTTAAACTTGTAGAATTGTTGTGCGGATTTGTCAAAACCTGAGCAATATTTAATTAAATCAATTAACACATTGTTTGAAATGGCAAATTGTTGGCTTGATCCTATGAATTAGCTATGAATTTGGTGATTAGAGACAATTTGTATTCTTTCTGTGGAGAATTGAGTCCTATTAATAAAATAGATATGTATAATTGAAAAAAGCAATGCACAAATTTGGTCCATATCAAAAACATTCTTTCTAAAGCGTGATCCATTTCGGGGTTCCGTACTTTTTTAAAGAAAAAAACACAGAAAATTCAAATTTAATGGGGAATGTTTATTACCATTCGAAAGAACATTCTTTGGCATTTATTTTTTGATAATTATGTCTATCAAATGTTGGCCGTTGCTACGTCACAAATGGCCCATACGTTGAGTCCAATTTTCGATGTCTCGTTCGAGTATTTCGACTGGTAACTGGCGAATAACATGCGTGATGTTTTCCTCCAAGGCCTGAATCGAAGCGCGTTTGTCCGAATAAACTTTAGACTTTACATATCCCCACAGGAAAAAGTCTAACGGTGTGATATCACACGCTCTTGGTGGCCAATCGACCGAGCCAAGACGTGAAATTATGTGCTCACCGAAGTGTTCTCTCAATAAATCCATTGATTAATGCGATGTGTGTGAAGTGGTGCCGCCTTGCCAAAACCAAATGTCGCCGAGATCACGAGCTTCAATTTCAGGCATCAAATAGTCGGTTATCATGGCACAATAACGGTCGCCATTGACGGTTACGTTCGCACCGGCATCATTTTTTAAGAAATATGGACCGATGATTCCACAACACCAAACCGTTGTTTTTTCTGGATGAAGTGGCAGTTCTTGAATCTCTTCAGGTTGCTCCTCGTCCCAAATGCGGCAATTTTGTTTGTTTACATACCCATTGAGCCAGAAATGGGCCTCATCGCTAAACAAAATTTGCCTCGAAAACGTCGGATCTTCTTGGAACTTTTCAAGAGCCCATAGAGCGAAGCGATTCGCTTGGGAAGGTCGAGCGGCTGCAGTTGTTGCACAAGTTGTATTTTGTACGCTTTCAATTTAAGATCTCGACGTAAAATGCGCCAAGTCGTTCCATACGTCAGTCCGAGTTGCTGCGAACGGCGCCTAATCGACTCTCTACGGTCTTCGTGTACACTCTCAGCTACGGCCGCTATATTTTCTTCCCAGCGTGCTGGACGTGGTCTATTCGGTCGAATATTATCCAATAATGAATGCTGGGTCTCAAAATGGGTGATTGTGTTGCAAATAGTACGCTCAGTACGCCCATTATGTTAACCATAAGTTGAGCGAAGTGCACGAAACACATTCCTCACAGAACGTGAATTTTCGTAATAAAGTTGAACGTTTGTAAACGTTGTTTAGGCGTAAGTCTTTCCATTTTGAAATGCCAAACGATACTAAACAAAAATAACATGACAGCATGACACGACTCACATGTAATCTGTCAAAAAAAGGCTATTGAAAAAATATCTCTACTTAAATCATCCATTATTAATAAGCCAATTTCAATCTTGGAATTCTTCGGATTTATTCATTGTGTTCTTTGTCCCATAAAAAAAACTTAACTCCGGGACAAACAATTCCATGGAATTTATTTGTGAATATTTTAAACGTCTTGCTTATCTTTAATGACCGAAATCATTGCAATACCTTTATTCCGGCAATAATGAACCGATTTGGCCTCCTTTTATTAGTGTATCTTATTTATTTAAAAATAAATTTGTGCTTTTGGTTTATCCTCCCTCAATTTAAATATTTCAATGTTCTCATACAATTTTGTATGATTTAAGTGTGTTATAAAGTTTTATAAAGTCTATAACTTAAAATATGCAATTACGCATACAAACCCTATACAAAACCATTAAGTTACACAGACGCAATCCTGTTGTAACCATAACATGTATTTGAATATTTATAGAATGTCTACAGAAAACTAAACGAAAAGTTGTAGGAAGTAGAAAACTTTATTTATTTAAGTGTTCTTCGAAGCAAAATTCTCCATACAGCAATTTGCCAAAAAAAGAAACCAGAAAATGAAGAAAAACCAAAATAAAATAAAAAAAAGTTTGTTTGTTAAACTCATTTCCTATTTCGCGTACGACTACGTAAATTATTTATTAGTTTTGCAATGGCAGACATAAACTCACAATGTTTAGGAAATGGATGTCAAAATACGTTTTTTTTCAATTTCATATGCAAGTTTGTTTTAAGGAATCCGAGGAAAATGTTACACATGCAGGAGGATAAAGCACTGTGGGGCATGCTAAGAAGAAAAGGACAAAAAGGGGTTCAGTCGCCAGGGGTTTATTTAATCCTGAATTATAGATTTTAAAGTTCACATGATGGCCTTTATTGAATGGATTATATAAGAATTTCTTAAATCCAGTCCGTTATTTTCACAGCTCTTCAAAAGCCTTGGATCATAGCTCTTACACCTCTAAGAATTATACCTGAAAATCGGTTTATCACGTAATTTACTATTGCTCGTCTCATGAAAATATTTCAAATTTGCTTTTCCTGTGCGGATTATACTAACATCATCCCATTGATTATTGAACAATGTGCCGAATTTTAATTCAAACCTACGTCAACTTTTCAATGATACTTTTAATCGCGGCTGCTTCTGAAACACATTGCTTAGAAGAGGTATACCGCCGAAACTTATAACGTTTTTATAGAAGAGTTACGAAAATTACCGCAGCTTTTTCAAGTATTGAGGGGAGAACGCAAGGCAATTTATTATCTTCTCTTCTTCTATTTTTTGTCATCAAAGACGTACCATCTTCAGCGAACGATATTATTATACTGTCAAACAAACATAGAACAGCCTGTTTTAAACCTCAAAGGCAATCTGAATGGCACAGGTCTAAACTTAAATGCAGCTTAAAACAAGTATCTGATTTTTCATGGCAAGAGCCCGCAACTCATAACAGCAGTTGGTTAAAACTAAGCTTGGGTCGAGCAGTTCTGTTATCTTGGAAGTAAAGTCGCACCTGATGGTGTGGTACAGAGTTAGATTTAGAAGCAAAGATCAGCAAAGTAAGAATTTTGACGCCGATTGAGCAGCACAACAACCTAAGGCTTGGGACCAAGTTAAAAATATTCATTTCCAACGTTAAATCAGTCTTGCCATATGGATTCATGACATGGAAGGATATCACTGGACCCAACACCAATCGATTACAAACCTTTATAAATCCCTACTCTCTATTGCGATGCGAATACAATTTCGATGCGAAAGCTAAATGCCAACTTGGTACTCTCTATCACTTTCGCAAAATTGTTTGAAAATTAAGCAATAATGGTAATAAAAATCAAACATAGCGTTGATTTCCAGTTATGAAATGGCAAAATATGTAAAAAAAATTTAAATTGTAAAGTTTAAATAAAAGAAATAATGATGATTTGCGAAAAGAAAAAATAAAAAGATGCAAAAGACAAATTCGCAAACGCATTAAAGAGTACCAATCACTAGATTTGCTACAATTTTCTTTCGCATTGCAATACAGAGTAGCCCCCCTGGCCTCATCTTAAAACGAATGTAGAGCTTCTGTGCCAAGAAAATCAAGTGAATGAGGCTTCTGAAATCTGAAAACGTTAATGGCAGCGGATTTGGCAGACTAACTGCCCGTTCGTCGATTTCGAACGTTAACGTTCGCATAGTAAATAACATTTAAAACACAAACAAAATTTCAAGAATTGTTTTTGTTTTAAATGTAATTTTCTATGCGAACGTTAACGTTCGATATCGGCGAACAGCCAGTAATAGAGCATTGCAGTGAAATATGTTACCAACTCACGAAAACGTTCCACATATGCCAATATTAGAACTCTCGGGTTAACATGGAATAAACTTAGATATATAGCCCAAACTCGAGTGCCAGGTAAGACGGCTATTTTTGGCACCCTATGCTACAGTTCGAGTTAACAGAATAAGACAAGTAAAAGTGATATATTCGGCTGTGCCAAATCTTTGATATATTTTACCAAGAGTAAGAATATTTTTGAAGTAATATTTACATGGAATCTATAAAATATGAACCAATCTTAATAAAAACTGACACCACATTATTTAAGCTCGTTGCAGTTTTCGGTTCATTCCAAAAGTACGTTTTCGAGAATTGACTTCTTATGAGACTTTTTGTAAATTATTGAGCAGTCTTTACGAAATTAAGTCGTGTGTTTCTAGGCTTATTAAACTATGACTTACAAAATTTTACCACAATAGCATTATTTGTTATGGTTTTAGGCGTTCTAAAGTGTTTTCCGATACTTTGGCTTTATATTGGCTCTATGGATCGATCTTGACGAAATAAAGTTGATTTATACCCATCTAGAGAGAATTTGTGCAAAATTAAATGACAATCGTTGCATTGCACCCCAATAATTGTTTATTTTTTAAAAGAAATACAAATTTTTTTAGAGTTATTGTTCCATATTTGGATCTATAGCTTTAAACTGATTGTAGTGGACTTCAATCCCGATCTGCTTAGAATAATTAGAAGCAATTGTTCTTTTACGTTGAGTCTTTTGAACGAACAGACAGACGGACATATAGGTAAATTGACATAGAATTACTCAATGACCAAAGATTACTCACTATATACGGTGAACTCGCGGTAACGTGAGCTAATTAAAACAAAAGGAGTTCATGTTAGCGATTGTCGAATTTCATAAAAAAATATATGTGTTTTACACGTTTGAACGTGAAATTGTTTTATTATAATTTGCATTTTTAAAATATTAAAAAAAAAATTATTAATTAAAATTCATTACAAAAAAAAAAAGAGTTCACGAGAAATATCCATTGAAATAAAATTACATAGCAAATAAAATTACTGCTTTTTCTTTTCTAATAGCTGAAATACGGCTTTCTCCCTTAAGCGTCTAAGTACTCTCAAGTCACTTTAATCCACCATTGCATCTCCTGCCCATTGCAATGCCTTGTTAAGAATTTCAATTGCCATTTTTTACGCCATTTTTTTTTAACAAGATCATCGGCAATTCAATCATCGTCGTCACTTTCTTCGTTTTGCCAAATTTCATGGATTTCAGTAGTATCATCAACACAAGGATCATTATCCCACTCTAGAACCATCGGCAGGGTAAACTCAACCTAAAAGTTAGTAAAACAATGCGTTTATTGTGATATCAAAGTTTATCGTAAAATTCTTAACTGAGGACTCAGTCCTGAATGAGATCGGCTGACATTTGCATTGAAGAATTTATTTCTGCATCCCATTTCTCTTTAAGAATACTTAATGGAATGTTATCTTCAGGGTCATCCTGGTTTCTAACTGAACTTAAAATATTTTTCCAGCAATTGGCAAGAGTTTCTGTGCAGACCCGATCCCATGCGACAAACAAAAGCATTTTCAAAGTCAGAGTTCTCATTATTTCAATTAACTCAAAGTTTTGAGCTGCTAACGAAGCTAACCAGCTGTTTCTGTAGTATAATTTTATTATTTAAACCGCATTTTGATCCATTGGTTGGATGAGAGGGGGTGGCATAAACATGGCAATTATGTTTCCGTCTTCAGTTTTTTATTCTGTTTCACTTGGATGAGAGGAAGCGCTATCGGTAAGTAATAGTGCCTTCATTGGCAAGTTTTTCTTCTTTAGAAACAATTTTACCTAAGCATAAGCAACTTTTAGTTATATTTTATAGTAAACGAAGAATTTGTTTACCTGTGGTGCAAAGGATTAATGGAACCAATGCTTAAAAATGGCTGACGTCATCCAGGCCGATTTGGAATACTTAAAATCCGTAGGACAATTGAAGTTTTTGCAACTGCGTGGATTTTCGGCTTTACCAATTACCAAAAGTTTAAGTCTATGTGCACCTGATGCATTTGCACAACACAGGAACGTTATACGTTGCTTCTCCATCTTTGTACCGGGAGCACATTTCTCTTGCATTGCAACGTTCGTTTTATCTGGTAAAAGTTTCCACAATAAACCAGACTCATCCGCATTAAAGAGTTGGTCACTGCATGACTCCATTTCTTCAATTTTTTGTTTCAGTTTAAGCTTAAATGGATCCACCAATTCAGGCTGCGATTTCTCCGTATACTTAAAGAAGTCTAACTCTGACACCTTTTCTTAAATCGCTTAAGCCATACGTCTCCAACATCCGCCCCCGTTGTCTTTAAGTTTGGAATGTAATTCCTTAGCTTTTTCTTTTAGCATTAGCCCACTTACAGGCCGATTCCTTTCACGCATTCGGATGAACCAACGGTAAAGAGTTTTTTCCATAACTGGAGGTTCTGATGATTTTAAAGTTTTTCTTTTTCTCGGTACTTGGTATGTGTGGTTAAGACATTTTAAAATTGCTTTTTTTTTTTCTTTTTAATACTGCATATGGTTGACTTAGCGACATTATACTTTTGTGCTAATCTAGTCACACTTGTTCCTTTTTGCAAACTATCTAAAATATCTGCCTTTTCTTTTAACTCCAAACATTTAGATTTGTTAACACTCATGCCGACTGATTCACCACTTTGTATAAGAAAAAGACTTTAAATATAATATCGTTGCCAAACAACAAATTTAATTTAGATGATACACACATTTTTAATATATGTAAGGGGTTTCCCTAAACTTTAAAAATCGAATTTAATGTATTTCAGTGTTGTCTACAAGCTTAGAAAACATATGTAGAGTAGTCAACGTAAACAAAAGCCTGTTCACGTTAGACGGTGTTCACGTTAAAACGGTGTTTACGTTACTGCGAGTGAACTGACTTTAATCTATAATACCCTTTTTGCATCTGCGTTAAAAAATATTTTATGCAAGCAAGTAAATTTAAATTTTAAATTGCGATGGCTGATTTTATAAAGAATCGATTTTAACTTATCCAAGATCCGATTTAACTTTTGTCCCAAAAATATCGTAATTCTTTGCCAAAAGAATAAAATATTCGGCACAGAATGTAGGAGCCTTACCTGTACTTAAATCGCTTCATTTTGACCAAAGCTTCTATAAAACTACATATCTCTCTTTGAAATTACTCTCGGTTTCATAAATCAGATTCTTATTATTTTTATACCGTTCGCCACAATTCAAAGGAAATATATGACTTTGTCATTCCGTTTCTAATTTCTACAATATAGAACTTAGACCCTACAAAGTATAAATATTCTGCTTCCTTATATGTAGCGAAGTTGATTTAATGATATCCATATGTCCACACCCAGAGAAAAAATATGTTTAAATTCGGTCACCTCCAACAAAACTATTTTTAAATAGAATTGCAAACATATTATGTTTAAATTTAACCATACTATTGTCACCGACAAACATATTATTGTTAAATTAGTCCTCCATCAAGAAGGCACAACCATATTATGGATGCCTCCGAACATCTTTTGGTTAGTAATAACTAAAATATGTTTAACATTTATAATAGCCTGGTTGATTTTCAACCTAAGCATGTTGATCTTAGAAAAGAGGAAAATACTATTGTTAATTTAAAAACAAATTATTGTCATATTTAACCATAACATGTTTAGAAACAACCATAATATGGTTGTGGCTTCTTGATGGAGGACTAATTTAACAATTATATGTTTGTCGGTGACAATAATATGGTTAAATTTTAACATAATATGTTTAAAATTTTGTCTTAAAATAGTTTTGTTGGAGGTGACCATATCTAAACATATTTTTTCTCTGCGTGCATATGGTGTTATCCGTAGACTCCAAAAGTTATGGCGACTAGGTTTTCATATATTTATATCACTAACAAAACTTTGCTATTGCATTGGTCGACAAATGGCTAAAATATAAGTAGAAAACCACAACCGCCTCGCAATTTCTACCCAAAAAAATCCTTGGTGTTGTTTATTTTATTTTTTATTTTAATGTTTGTTTGAATTTTTTCCCCTAAACAATGTGTACTAAAAGAACAACAGAACACAATGCAATGTTCGATAGTGGTTATTTATATAACTTTCTGTTCTTATCGTACCATGGTGAAGGGTATATAAGATTTCGGTATAGCCGAATATTTGAATCACTCTTACATAAAAACAAAATTGTTGTTATAACAAATACTTTTTGCTATTTAGCAATTTGTATTTGTCGCAAATAAAAAGAAGTTGATTCAAATGATATTTTATTTACCACAAAAAGTTGCGGTGAATGCGCTGGATTTATCGCAAGAGCAAAATTACAGCTGACCAAAATCAAAAGCAAATTAATTTGATCCAAATGCGATTTTTATTAAACTAAATATGATTTCATTTGAAAATGCATGTCAACAGTAATTTTTATAAGTCCTTGGAAAAAGTTTCCTGACGAGCTGCCATAAGTAACCAGCGAAATGCATATACAAACTAGCGTTCCCTCAACAATAAATATCAGTGTTTTTATCAAAAATTAAAATTGGGAATTTAGCACGTTATGAGCACGCGGATCAATAAGTCCGTGACTTTTAGAACTTCCCTCGTAGTTATATGAAATTCAAAACTAATACCATCAAGTACCACCTGTTAATAGACTACTGTAAATTTTTGAGCAAGTTCCGTCATTTACTTTGCGTTTAACAGCTGTTCAAAACATAAAACCTCGTAGATTTTTTTAAAAATGGAAAAAAGTGTTTTTCGAGTGCTCATTACACATTAATTTTTGCAAAAAAAAAACCGTCAATCAAACCAAGGAAAAGCTTGATAAATACTATGGGGACTCTGCACCATCGATTTCTATGGTAAAAAAGTGGTTTATTGACTTGCGTTGTGGTCGCACAAGTAGATATGACACTGAACGTTCTGGATGGCCAATTAAAGTCACTCCACCCAAAAATGTCGAAAAAATTCACGATATGGTGTTGGCCGATCGAAGAGTAAAAGTGCGTGAGATTGTTGATGCCATAGGCATTTCATATGGCAGTGTGGATTCGATTTTAAATGATCAGCTGGGTTTAAGAAAACTGTCTCCAAGATGGGTGCCGCGTTTGCTCTCAATTGACCATAAACGTTATCGTGTGATAACTTCAAAGGATTGTTTGGAGTTGTTTAACCGCAATTCGAATGAGTTTTTATGGCGTTTTGTAACTGTGGATCCATTACAACACTCCGGAGACCAAGCAGCAGTCTAAACAATGGGTTTCTCCGGGTAAACCGGCACCGAAGAAGGCCAAGGTAAGTTTGTCGGCCAATAAGGTGATGGCAACAGTTTTTTTGGATGCACACGGGATAATCCACATCGATTACCTTCAATAGGGAAAAACAATAAACGGCGAATATTATGCCAACTTATTGGACCGCTTTAACGAGGATTAAAAAAAACGACTTTTTCATCAAGATAATGCACGGGTGCACACGTGTGCAGTCTCAATGGCAAAATTACATGAATTGGGCTACGAATTGGTACCTCATCCGCCATATTCTCTGGATTTAGCCCCCAGTGACTATTTCCTACAGAAATGGCTCGGTGGAAAGAGATTTAGCTCCAACGATGAAATTATTGGTCAAACAAATGTCTATTTTATGGACCTCGAAAATCCTATTTTTTGGAAGGGATACACAAATTGGAGAAACGTTGGACTAAGTGTATTGAGCTTAAAGGAGATTATGTTGAAAAATTAATTTTTTATTTAAAACTGTGTATTGAGTTAAAAGGAGATTATGTTAAAAAAAAATTTTTTTTTTTGTAAAAAAAACTGTGTTTCATTCAAAACGACACGGTCCGTGACTATTAATAATAAATCCCCCTCGTATTAATAATAAATTTTGTATTCCCAAAAAAACGTTTGATAATAATTTTGTAAAAATCAATTTTTTTTTTATTTGAGGTTACAAGCAAAAATAATTTAAATCAAATGCGGGTCGTTGTTGTCTAAATGATAGGCTTATGTTTTCAAATGTAATCTGCAAATAATTTTGTTGAGTTAATGGCAATAAGAAAAGGAATTATTTACAATTTTATACAACTTGCACTAGCACTTCACGCAAGACCTCACATTGCTTTAAAAGATATTCCCTCTACCCTAAATGATGTTGTTAGTCAAATAGTCGGACCTTTGCTGAAAGACTTTGAACAAATCTTATCTTTTATTGAGCTTAAAATGCAAAATCTATATAAGGTCTTAATAGAGTATGGGAAAAATCATAATGAATACACGTTTTTGAAAAAATGAGATGATTTCGATTTGTTTCAGCTACCCTAACTATTAACTATATCCAAGGAATTAGGTTATATGTTTGTATGCGGGCGCATATGCTCTGTAAATATCAACTCCAGAAATTATTTCAATTAATAAATCTGTTGTAGCTCACCTTTGAGAATAAAAACTCAATAAATTAAGCAAATAAATTGAGCCACTTCATAAAAGAAGAATTCTGGCAGTCAAAGGCACAAACTTATGGTGATAAATCGTTTTACCAATATTCCCCTAGTTTTTTACCCAAATCACCCACTGTGTTACAACTCAAACAACTAATGAATGTTTGAAGAGAAAATTTTACTATGAAATGTTAAATTTATGTGCCAATAGTCTTGGGAAAAACTTACTTAATTGAGAGAGTTGACAGGAAAATTTTTGAAGAGGTTTTAAAATAGTTTAAACAAAAAATAATTTATAAAGTGTTAAAATTAATTTTACTTAAATCAATAATAATTTACTTCCTTCCGCTCTTATTTAAAGTTCCGTTTCACCTGTTATTATTTGTGTTGTTGTCTAAATAGTAGTACTTGAATAAGGGGTTCAATGGTGATATCGATACTTAGCACTTGTATATTCTGTTTTTTTTTTTTTTTTTTTTTTTTTTTTTCGGAACGCGTGTTTGTAAATAGTTAGACGAACTTTTAAAAATATCAATTGTTTAAATAAATATACCCAAAACACGCGTGTTTGTAAATAGTTAGACGAACTTTTAAAAATATCACTTGTTTAAATAAATATACCCAAAAAAAACGTTTATCTTTATACATATCTTAGTTCTCAGTAAACAAATATATAAACAAAAAATTGTTTAAGATAACAAATATACAGCAAACGGTGGTATTTGAAACATCCAATTGCAGATCTAACATTTTAAAGGCCTTCTCATTTTTATCAATGCCACCAAAAATTGCGATCAATACTTTATCTCAAACAATGTTTTAGATAAATATCTTAGAAAAATATTTCTTTCATAAAATTACAGTTAAAATACAAATAAATTCTAAAATACATTAAAAAGGTGTTTTTTAAACCTGATATAACATTAATTTCTAAAAAAATTAATTTTACTACTCGTTTTTGATGATGAGCGCAAAACTCACTCGTTTAACTTGAATTTAAAGCAAACAAATTTTCAAAATTTGTTTTTGACTTAAATGTAAATCAAAAAAGTGAGTTTTGCGATCGTTATCAAAAAACTGTCAGTTAATAAAAAAAAATTTTATTCGAAAGATCATTTAAAGATTATTTTGTACATATGGCTCCCGCGGCTGTTCTTGTCGAAGCTCTTTCTGGACGAACATTTAAAAGAAATAAGGTCCAATTACACCAAAGACATGTAAACGGGGTATTTTTTCTAAATGTAATAGACTCTGTAGGGTCCATTGTGGATTCGTCTCACTCCATTTGCATCAATTACGCTTATTAATTGGGCAAATCGAAGACTGATTTCGATATCAACTAAGAGAATTTGGTATCGTTTTTAAGCGTAAATGATGATATGCCAGATTATACTGATCACAGATGTCAAATAGTTCTTTTGACATTGAATGCATCTTTTGAACAACTACAAATGAGAGTTCTTTTTTCCATTGGACCAATTTCAATGGTTTTAAGACCCAAACTGCTTAGAAGAATGATAACAATGGACAACCAAAATAATACTGCCGTGCTTAGGAGAAATGTAGTAAAGTGTAAAAATTCAAATCAGAGAAAACTGAAATTTTTATTTTGTATTTCTGTTTTTTGTTATAAATTAAAAATATTTGAAAAACTTTAAAAATTGCTCATACTTTAATATACCATTTTACGGCTGGACTTTTGAGATCTCAGTTAAAGAAGGGTTAGTTAATCTGAAAAGAGATTTGTGCCGCTATTACCAAGTTTGTATACAAAATTTTGACGGAATAGCTTAGTTTTGCTTAAAATGTCGGTTTTTAATAAAGTAATATAAAAACACATTTCGCTGTAAAAAGTATTAGTATCGAATATCAGACTACGTTAAACAAAGTTTAAACTTAATCGAAATCTCAAAAACCTGGCCTAATATATGATAAACTAATTAGTACAAAATCATTTAAGAAAAGGAAACAAATAAGAAAAACCCAGTAAGTGAATTTTAGTGCTTTTACCTGTTGTGTAGGATATAAAAAAATTAGTTTTGTAATTACAAAGGATGTGTTCGCGATTATTGTCAATATCTGCAATTGGGCTCCATCCAACAACATAAAAACATGTTGTTATAGATCATATAAATTCACATTCGATCGCATATCGCAAAAAAAATTTCAACTGAAAAATGTAAATAGCAATAACAATTAAAAAAAATAGATAATCGCAAAATTTGTCTAAATAATGTTAGTTAAAAACTTCCTAAAAATGTCCGAAAACCACAAAAAATTTTATAAAAATTTCCAAAATTCCCAAAAAAAATAAAACTCTTTGGAATAATCGACAGAATTTTACATAAAATATTTAAATAATTACAACTAATTTGCAATAAGAGCAAAAACTTCTTAAACAATTCGCAAAAGCTTGTATGTATAGAAATTTCGGAACAATCGCAAAAATATTCTGTTGAAAAATTTAATAAATGAAAATTCGAATAATCGTTAACTTTTTTATAGAAAATATTTGAATAATCGCCAAAAATTATCTACGGAAAACTTATGTCAAAATGTTTTATAGAAATTTCATAACAATCGAAAAATATTTCATATAAAATTTGAATAATTCAAAAAATTTCTACTGAAAATTCGATTAGTTTTATTTTGGAACGCGTGTTTGTAAATAGTTAGACGAACTTTTAAAAATATCACTTGTTTAAATAAATATACCCAAAAAAAACTTTTATCTTTATACATATCTTAGTTCTCAGTAAACAAATATATAAACAAAAAATTGTTTAAGATAACAAATATACAGCAAACGGTGGTATTTGAAACATCCAATTGCAGATCTTACATTTTAAAGGCCTTCTCATTTTTATCAATGCCGCCAAAAATTGCGATCAATACTCATACAATTTTTTAGATAAATATCTTTCATAAAATTACAGTTAAAATACAAATAAATTCTAAAATACATTAAAAAGGTGTTTTTTAAACCTGATATAACATTAATTTCTAAAAAAATTAATTTTACTACTCGTTTTTGATGATGAGCGCAAAACTCACTCGTTTAACTTGAATTTAAAGCAAACAAATTTTCAAAATTTGTTTTTGTCTTAAATGTAAATCAAACAAGTGAGTTTTGCGATCGTTATCAAAAAACTGCCAGTTATTAAAAAAAAATTTATTCGAAAGATCATTTAAAGATTATTTTGTACATATGGCTCCCGCGGCTGTTCTTGTCGAAGCTCTTTCTGGACGAACATTTAAAAGAAATAAGGTCCAATTATACCAAAGACATGTAAACGGGGTATTTTTTCTAAATGTAATAGACTCTGTAGGGTCCATTGTGGATTCGTCTCACTCCATTTGCATCAATTTCACTTATTAATTAAGCAAATCGAAGACTGATTTCGATATCAACTTAGAGAATTTGGTATCGTTTTTAAGCGTAAATGATGATATGCCAGATTATACTGATCACAGATGTCAAATAGTGAGCACAGTATCACAGTTCTTTTGACATTGAATGCATCTTTTGAACAACTACAAATGAGAGTTCTTTTTTCCATTGGACCAATTTCAATGGTTTTAAGACCCAAACTGCTTAGAAGAATGATAACAATGGACAACCAAAATAATACTGCCGTGCTTAGGAGAAATGTAGTAAAGTGTAAAAATTCAAATCAGAGAAAACTGAAATTTTTATTTTGTATTTCTGTTTTTTGTTATAAATTAAAAATATTTGAAAAACTTTAAAAATTGCTCATACTTTAATATACCATTTTACGGCTGGACTTTTGAGATCTCAGTTAAAGAAGGGTTAGTTAATCTGAAAAGAGATTTGTGCCGCTATTACCAAGTTTGTATACAAAATTTTGACGGAATAGCTTAGTTTTGCTTAAAATGTCGGTTTTTAATAAAGTAATATAAAAACACATTTCGCTGTAAAAAGTATTAGTATCGAATATCAGACTACGTTAAACAAAGTTTAAACTTAATCGAAATCTCAAAAACCTGGCCTAATATATGATAAACTAATTAGTACAAAATCATTTAAGAAAAGGAAACAAATAAGAAAAACCCAGTAAGTGAATTTTAGTGCTTTTACCTGTTGTGTAGGATATAAAAAAATTAGTTTTGTAATTACAAAGGATGTGTTCGCGATTATTGTCAATATCTGCAATTGGGCTCCATCCAACAACATAAAAACATGTTGTTATAGATCATATAAATTCACATTTGATCGCATATCGCAAAAAAATTTCAACTGAAAAATGTAAATAGCAACAACAATTAAAAAAAATAGATAATCGCAAAATTTGTCTAAATAATATTAGTTTAAAACTTCCTAAAAATGTCCGAAAACCACAAAAATTTTTATAAAAATTTCCAAAATTCCCAAAAAAAAATAAAACTCTTTGGAATAATTGACAGAATTTTACATAAAATATTTAAATAATTACAACTAATTTGCAATAAGAGCAACAACTTCTTAAACAATTCGCAAAAGCTTGTATGTATAGAAATTTCGGAACAATCGCAAAAATATTCTGTTGAAAAATTTAATAAATGAAAATTCGAATAATCGTTAACTTTTTTATAGAAAATATTTGAATAATCGCAAAAAAATTTTATACAAAATACTAGTTTTCGCATACATTTCCGTATAATATTAATTATAATAGCATAGACTTCATAAAAAATTTGCAAAAATCGCCAAAAATTATCTACGGAAAACTTATGTCAAAATATTTTATAGAAATTTCATAACAATCGAAAAATATTTCATATAAAATTTGAATAATTCAAAAAATTTCTACTGAAAATTCGATTAGTTTTATTTTGGAACGCGTGTTTGTAAATAGTTAGACGAACTTTTAAAAATATCACTTGTTTAAATAAATATACCCAAAAAAAACGTTTATCTTTATACATATCTTAGTTCTCAATAAACAAATATATAAAAAAAAAATTGTTTAAGATAACAAATATACAGCAAACGGTGGTATTTGAAACATCCAATTGCAGATCTTACATTTTAAAGGCCTTCTCATTTTTATCAATGCCACCAAAAATTGCGATCAATACTTTATCTCAAACAATGTTTTAGATAAATATCTTAGAAAAATATTTCTTTCATAAAATTACAGTTAAAATACAAATAAATTCTAAAATACATTAAAAAGGTGTTTTTTAAACCTGATATAACATTAATTTCTAAAAAAATTAATTTTACTACTCGTTTTTGATGATGAGCGCAAAACTCACTCGTTTAACTTGAATTTAAAGCAAACAAATTTTCAAAATTTGTTTTTGACTTAAATGTAAATCAAAAAAGTGAGTTTTGGGATCGTTATCAAAAAACTGCCAGTTAATAAAAAAAATTTTATTCGAAAGATCATTTAAAGATTATTTCGTGCATATGGCTTCCGCGCTTGTTCTTTTCGAAGCTCTTTCTGGACGAACATTTTAAAGAAATAAGGTCCAATTATACCAAAGACATTTAAACGGTGTATTTTTTCTAAATGTAATAGAGTCGGTAGGGTCCATTGTGGATTCGTCTCACTCCATTTGCATCAATTTCGCTTATTAATTGGGCAAATCGAACACTGATTTTCGATATAAATTTAGAGAATTTGGTATCGTTTTTTAAGCGTAAATGATGATATGCCAAATTATACTGATCGCAGATGTCAAATAGTGAGCGCAGTATCACAGTTCTTTTGACATTGAATGCATCTTTTAAACAACTACAAATGAGAGTGCATTTTTACTAGTGGACCAAAATCAATGGTTTTAAGATCCAAACTGCTTGAAAGAATGATAATAATGGACAACCAAAATAATACTGCCGTGCTTAGGAGAAAGTGTAAAAATTCAAATCATAGAAAACTGAAATTTTTATTTTGTATTTCTGTTTTTTGTTATAAATTAAAAATATTTGAAAAACTTAAAAAATTGCTCATAATTGAATATACCATATTACGGCTGGACTTTTGAGATCTCAGTTAAAGTAGAGTTAATCTGAAAAGAAATTTGTGCCGCTATTACCAAGTTTGTAATTTAGTTTTCTTATTACAAAGGATGTATTCGAGATAATTGTCAATACCTGCATTTGGGCTCCATCCAAGAAGGTAAAAACATGTTGTTATATATCATACACGCAGAGAAAAAACATGTTTAAATATGGTCACCTCCAACAAAACTATTTTTAAAGAAAATTGTAAACATATTATGGTTAAATTTAACCATATTATTATCACCGACAACCATATTATGGTTAAATGTGTCCTCCATCAAGAAGCCACAACCATATTATGGTTGCCTCTAAACATGTTATGGTTAAATATGACAATAATTTGTTTTTAAATTAACAATAGTATTTTCCACTTCTCCAAGAGCAACATGCTATGGTTGAAAACCAACCATGCTATTATAAGTGTTAAACATATTTTAGTTATTATTGACCAAAACATGTTTGGAGGCAACCATAATATGATTGTGCCTTCTCGATGAAGGAGACATTTAACCATAATATGGTTGTCGGTGATAATAATATGGTTAAATTTAACCACATTATGTTTACAATTTTCTTTAAAAATAGATTTATTGGAGGTGACCATATTTAAACATAGTTTTTCTCTGGGTTTATAAATTCATTTTCGATCATATATCGCAAAAACATGTTCAACAGAAAAATTTAAATAGCAATAACAATTAAAAAAAATAGATAATCGCAAAATTTGTCTAAATAATATTAGTTTAAAACTTCCTAAAAATGTCCGAAAACCGCAAAAATGTTTTATAAAAATTTCCAAAATTCCCAAAAAAAATAAAACTCTTTGGAATTATCGACAGAATTTTACATAAAATATTTAAATAATTGCAAATAATTTGCAATAAGAGTAAAAACTTCTTAAACAATTCGCAAAAGCTTGTATGTATAGAAATTTCGAAACAATCGCAAAAATATTCTGTTGAGAAATTGAATAATTGAAAATTCGAATAACCGTTAACTTTTTTTTTTAGAAAATTTGGATTATCGGCTAAACTTTGTTTAAATATTTGAATAATCCCAAGAAATGTTTATAGAAAATGCGAGTTTTCGCATACTTTTTTGTATAATATTAATAATACAAGCAAAGACTTCATAAAAAAATTGCAAAAAAATCCAAATCTATCTACGAACAACTTGAACGGAAAACTTATGTCAAAGTCAAAAAATTTCAAAAATATTCTATAGAAATTTCAGAACAATCGCAGAAATATTTCATATTAAAATATAATAATTCCAAAAATTTATACTGAAAATTCGATTAGTTTTTTGTCGAAATTTTAATAATTATCAAAATTTTGTATAAATATTCAAATAAACGCAAAAAACGATAACAGAAAATTTGAGTAACAGCAAAAATTTTCTATAGCATATCCGCAAAAATCTCCTAAACAATTTGCAAAAATCGTCCAAATTTTCTACGTAAAACTTGAATAATCACAAAAATGTTAAGGTTGAATACAAAAATCTGCAGAAACATTCAATAGAAATATCGAAACAATCGCAAAAATATTCTAAAGATATTTTGAATAATTTGAAAAAAATCTATTGAAAAATCAAATAATCGCAAAGGTTTGCGGTAAAAATTTTGGTAAATCGTCAAAAATAGAACATTATAGTATTCGCGATAATTGAAAAAAAAAATCAGAAAAATCACAAAAAATTTTCTAATTCTTCAAATACTCGTGAAAATTTTTTACAGAAAACTCACCTACTCGCAAGAATTTTTATAGGAAATTCAAATAATCGCAAAAATTTTTTATAGAGAATTCAAATAATCGCAAAGAAAAAAATCGCTAAAAAAAAGTCGCTAAAGCTTTATTTAAAGATGCAAATAAAGGCAATTTTGAATAATCGCCAAAATGTTAAAGAATATTCAAAGAATCTCCATAATAGCAAAAATCTGAAGAATCACCAACATTTTCTACTAAGAATTTAAAATATTCCGAGCATTGTCTATAGAAAATTAAAATAATTCCAAACATTTCCTAGAGAAAATTTAAATAATCGCAAAAGAAAATTAAAATCATTACAGCCGTCTTCTGAAGAAAATAAAATAATCGACATAATTTGGAAGAGGAAATTCAAATTATCTAAACAATTTTTCATGAAATTGCAAAAATGTTTAATAGAAATTTTGAAACAACAGCAAGATTATTCTGTAGATATTTTAAACAATTCGCTATACTATTTTTAGCGAATTTGCAAAATTTCTACAGAAAACCGTTGCGATTATTAGAATTTTCAATAGAAATTATGGAAAATCGCCAAAAATTTTATAGAGAATTAAAGTAATCGAAACATTTTCTACAGAAAATTAAAATTTAACTTTTCCATAGAAATCGCCAATTATTTATAAAATTTTTTTTTTTAAATTTGATTGTTGCCAAGAGATTTATAGAAAATTCAAGTTATCGAAATAATACAAAAATAAAAAAAAAAAAAAAAAAATCACTCAATTTTCTACTGAGGATTCAAATTTAAATAATGTCAAAAGTTTTCTCTTAAAGATGAAAATAGTCGTATCGCAATGATAGTAGACAATTTAGAAGAAATATAAAAATTTTCTACATAGAACTCAAATAAGCGCAAAAATGTTCTATAGAAAATTCGAATAATAGAAAATTTTAATAATTTAACAATTTTTTTTCTTAAAACTTTAAATAAACGAAAAATTTCTTATCAATATGTATTCTTAGTCAAATTACAACTTATAAAATTTTTCAGGAATATTTTCTGTAATTTAAGCAAACGAAATTTTCATTCGAAATCGAGGGCTAGACAGTTAATTGATTTTTAAACTTAACTTATTAATTTATTAGAAAATTATTATCTATATATATAAAAATGAAAAATGTTTGTCTGTTTTTTTGTTTGATTGTTTGTTTGTTTGTTGGCTTATAGACTCCTAAACAACTGAACCGATTTTTACAGTAACATCACCCTAAAAATAAAATAGGCTACTTATTTTTTCGAGGGGAATTGGTGCCCGCCATAGGATGCCAATATTAAATATCGCATATCTTAAGAACTGTTATAGCGAGAATTTTCAAACTTTGTAGAAGTCACACTTATGGGAAGGCGCAGGGGGGAATACCTCCCATAGGATGTATATATTAGAGCTATTTAAGGGAGAGTCTTCAAACGTGGCTAAAGCTACTGTTATGGTAACCTATAAATTACAATATAAAAATGTGCGGGGTAGACAGAGGAGGAGCAGTACCCCTCATAGATACAAATATTAAATACCACATATCTGAATACAAAAGTCATCAACCTTTACAGGACACCTTTCAAAAGAAAAATAAAGGGGTAGGTGCAGGGGGAGCAATACATTTTTACAAAAGTATCCTGTGAGTTCCAAAAATAAAATAAAGCACTTATTTTGTCGATAAAGGCAGGAAAGCAGTGCCGGCATAGGACACAAATATTGAATCAAATTTATAATTTATTCAAGTGACTGATTCATCATTTCGCACCCAAAACGGCTGAAGACTGTAGGCAAAAAGCGGATAGGTGTCCGGTACTTTTACTGTTTTTGACTTTTTTGGAGGTAAAATCGTTTAAAACCTGTACATATTGTATCCCACATAACTTTTACAATTATTTTAATAGAATTAAAATTTGAACGGATTTGTGCTTATTACAAAAAAATAAGATGTCCTTTTCGTACTTTTTTAAAAAACTTATAATTGGGAAGTAAGTCATGAAATTAAACAATGTAAGAACGGTTAAAAACGATAATCATATAGCAATTGAAGTAATAGAGATAAATAGATATAAAATTTTAAATGCATCTCTATCTTTGAAAAAAATGAGGGAACGACTTTCTTTTCCCTATGATTATAACTCTTGGTTTTTAAGTCCCTAAGGTGAAAACTTACCTGCGTTATTTTTTTAATAAGCATTTTTTAGAACAAAAAGTAATATATGTGACCCATATAACATTTATTTTTCCTATAAAATGTAATTTTTTTCATATAAATTTTTTAACAGTGTATCGAAGCGCACCGGGTTAAGCTAGTACCTTATAAAAATATTTCTTATAAAAATAATTATTTTCTAATAAACTAAAAAGTAAAGTTTTAAATTCAATTAGCTGCCTATCCCTCGATATCGAATAAAAATTTCGTTCGCTTTTTTTGATAACAATTGTAATTTTTCATTGAACCGTCGGTTTTTAATTGATGTTTTTGATATTTTAATTAGGCTTAAGTTTATCAAATTTAATTTTCATTAAATTATTTTTTATTGAAGGAAGGAACTTACAATATAAAATTAATAAAAAATTGTTTTTGATAATTCTTGACTCATTTGACCTCAAGAAATACGTTTAACATCAATGGTTATATACTATATGATACCAAGGACCCTCGAGATAGAGCTTGTGGTGGTTCTGCCATTTTGATAAAAAATCGAGTCAAACACTACCTAATGTGTGATCATCGTGAGGATTATCTCCAAGCAACGAACATTTGTGTTGAAGAGCTGAATCGTAGCATTGTAATCTCATCTTTATACTCTCCACCTAGATTTTCAATATCAGAAAGCCAATATTGTGAATATTATAAATCACTAGGACCCTGTTTCCTGGCCGCTGGCGATTATAACGCTAAACATACCTTCTGGGGGTCACGACTAATAACACCAAAGGGTCGTGTTTTGTTTAATACAATCTCTAAAATGAATTTAAATGTTGTCGCGAGCGGCCAACCAACATATTGGCCTGCTGACCCGCAAAAAATTCCAGATGTCATCGATTTTGGCGTGGTTAAAAACATCCCCACAGAAACGATTCACGTTGAAGCTTCCCTAGAATTATCTTCCGACCACACACCTACAATTGTTACTATAATGAACCCCAATAGAATTGTATCTCCGACTGGTTACCTAGCGACGTCAGCCACACAAATAAATTGGTTAAAATATAAAAAATATCTCAGTGCCCATTGCACAGAAAATATTCCGCTCAGTACACCGGAGTATGTAGATCGCTCTATTGATAATTTTGACAGTTTTCTGAAACTAGCTGTTCAACATTCCAATATTGCCCCCAAAAAAACAAAAACTATTAAAATATATTCCACAGATGTCGAGCGTCTCTTGTCTGAAAAAAGGAGGGCACGAAGAGAGTGGCAATTGCACAGATCTCCTCAACTTAAGAACTTGCTAAAAGAGTGTACAAAAAGATTAAGAAAGTTATTGCAGACTCAGAAAACGGCTTCTCTGGAAAAATATCTTAAGGAACTTGATGCAACTCCACAATCGGACTACTCATTATGGCGTGCAGCTAGAAACCTCAAAAGGCCAGTTGTCTCTAAACCACCATTAAGAAACTTGAATGGAAGTTGGGCAAGAAATGATGTTGAAAAAGGAAATCTGTTTGTAAGTCACTTGAAAAACGTATTTACACCTAATATATCTCACAATATTGCGGTCGATTTACCACCTGTTGCTGCTAGAGCAGCTATTCCCCTAAGATTTGAGATGAGAGAAATCGAAAAGGTTATATGTGACTTAAACACTAAGAAGGCACCTGGCATTGATAAGATCAGCAATAAAATGCTATTAGAGCTACCTCGCGTAGCAAAGAAAATTATTCTTTTTATTTTTAATGCTATTTTACGCCTTGAATACTTTCCTCAAAAATGGAAGGTTTCCTTAGTTACCATGATACCAAAGCCAGGTAAAGATCATACGAAAGTTGAATCTTATAGGCCTATTAGCTTATTGTCAAATATGTCAAAGCTATTTGAGAAATTATTAGTTTCAAAATTAACACCGATTTTAAGTGAAAATAGATGTATTCCAAACCATCAATTCGGATTTAGAAGAAAACACAGCACAATTGAACAAACTCATCGAATAGTAAATGTCATAAGAAAAACATTTGAAGAAAAAAAATATTGCTCAGCACTCTTCATCGATGTTTCGCAAGCTTTTGACAAAGTCTGGCATGAAGGCTTATTACACAAATTGAAGCAAAATTTACCAGCAAACACACACAAACTGTTAGAAAGCTACTTATTCGGTCGTCAATTTATTATTAAAGAAGGAAATTTCTTAAGTTCACCTCAGCCGATTGGCGCTGGAGTCCCACAGGGCAGCATCCTGGGCCCTCTATTATACTTAATTTATACTTCGGACATGCCAACAAACAACTACACCCAAACTTCAACATTTGCAGACGACACAGCTTTTCTAAGCGTCCACGAAAACCGTTATGAAGCATCTCGTTACCTACAGCATCATATATTTCAACTAGAAATATGGCTAAGACAATGGAGGATAATGGTCAATGAGCAAAAATGCGTACATATAACATTCACCCTGCGCCGGGAATCTTGCCCCCCTATTACAATCAATAATCAAATTATTCCTCAACATTCGCATGTAAAATATCTCGGTATACATCTGGATCGGCGATTAACGTGGAAATGCCATATAGAGGCAAAATTAACTCAAATGAAACTAAAAGCCATCCAAATTCATTGGCTTATTGGAAGAAATTCTGTTCTTAGACTCGATTGCAAGCTTCTACTTTACAACTCTATCTTAAAGCCTATCTGGTGCTACGGTATTCAACTATGGGGCACTGCCTCGGCCTCTAATATCGAAAAAATTCAAAGGCGCCAAAATAAACTTCTTCGTATAATCACAGCCGCCCCCTGGTATGTTAAAAACTCAAACATTCATAAGGATCTCAACGTGCCATTAGTAAAAACTATGATTACAAAATATGCAGTAAAATATTTAAAAAGACTTGAACAACACCCAAATCCTTTAGCTCGAAATATTTTAAATCATGGCGGCCACACTCGCTTAAGGAGAAGAGACACTGCAGCACTTACTCAACTAGATGAGAGATAAACACCTATATAAGTGAACAGAACCCGTGATGAAGAAAATTTTTGTCTGGCACTGGCAGGACATAAATAAAGTATTAGGTTAAGATTTGGTAAATTATTGTTAGTTCATATTAAATAATAAATAATAAATATAAAAATTAAATAATAAATAAATAACGAAAAAAAAAAAAAAAAAATAATTCTTGACTGAAGACGGGATTGAACTCGGGTCGAATTTACATGTTTCGTGAACAACCACATTCCCATCATCAGAATTCATTGCGTTCTACCGTTTGAGCCACTGCCAGTCTATAGTCAACCATCAAGCTATAACCAATGGTATTGGTGGATCGGAGTTTGCTGTATTTAATTATCAATTTTCAATTCTTATTTACAATATTTTGAATTGTTTTTATTTTAAATGTAAGTTAAGCCATCAAAGTTTCGTAAGTTAAGCGAACAAGGAACAAACAGTAATTGAGAAGTTCTTTTTTTTATCGAAATTACGAATATTTTATGAAATGTTTTTTATATGCGTTTTTTTATATATTTCCAATAAAAAAATATGAAAAACGACTTCAACCCTAAAAATATTCTTTCCTTTTTTCATATCTCCCTATAAATATAACAATATCAAATTTCAATAAATACTATAACTTTTCAAATAAAAACTGCTCTCTAACCCTTTTAATAAAAGTTTTAAATATTTTGTCTACGTGCTTTCAAAACTTAAGTAAATAATATAATTTGCTAAATGGACAAGACCAGACGCCAAAGAGTATATAAAATGGCTATTAAATATTTCATTATAATTGAATTTTGTGTTTTTTGCAAACGCTTGCAAACTCACTTACATCTAAAGAATCACATCAACTATTTAACGGTCATAAATATTTGATGAAAAAGTAAAATACCCACTCCTTGGGAATAGTCAAATATATAGACCAGACAAAAAAAAAAAAAAAAAAAAAAGCCGCAAACAAACAAATAAAAGCAAAATTCATTTTTGTGAAAGGAAAACTCTTTGGTTTAGTAAAAGGAAGATTGGTAAATATTGACAGCTACGATTATGGAAAAAAAGGGTTTGAAAAATTGGAAGCACAATTTTTTTTTTTTCAAATACAATAATGAAATGGAAGGTCAATCATTTAAAGTGACAAATAGAATGTTAAATTTATAAATTCAAGTACCGGTCTTAACAAAACACCGAAGGTACCCACAGTGATTCGGTTTCATATATTAACTAGACAAAAGAAAAAAAAAGATGCCTTGGATTTAGGAAAAATCGTCACATGCATAAGTTTAAAGGAATGGCTAAAGCCAACCATACGATACAACAAAAACAAAAACAACACAAAATTTAGATAATCGTGGAAGGATCATAAGTTTTTTGTCCCGATAAGTTTGTCAAATCTATCTGCTTGTGCAAGAGTTATTAGAGTTTTGTCCTAGTACTAAAATGTTTAAGAAAATTATACAAGTTTCTGTTATTATCGAGAATGGTTATCTATAGGCTTATTCAATCCTTTGGCAATTAATGGGCCAATCGGAGCTGTAGCCAGTAATAGACATATATGAGAGCTATGACCAGTGCTGTTATACGTTTGGAAAAATCTCTATTCGTAGGGATTTTCTTCTAATAAAAATGCGATAGGGAAAAGAAAGATAGACATTTCGAAATCATTAAAATGTATGGAATTTTAAAAAATGTGGCAAAACTGTTTACTTATATTTGGCAATATTTTTCGATTTGTGCTAAACTACTAATAAAATTGTACGGCAACAGTACAAATTGTTAAATTTCTTTGAGTGAACTTTTGCTCCTATTTCAACTTTGATTTGAAGATAAATTTGTGAAACTCTCTTTTGCAAGAACTTAATTTTTCAGAGCAATAAATAGATACCTTGTTTAAGATGGGCATCAACAACTTTTGGAGTAAAGGCACCAAAATGAAAAATTTGAATGAAAATTTAATTTTCTCCCTTCAGTCGAAATTAGCTATCTTCGGTTTATTACTGCCTTTTGATAATACAGATAGCGAAAGGTCTACACGTAACCACTAGTCTTATTAAAAAGTATTAACTTTTTCAAAATGTTTGGCTAGATCAAACATCATTACGCAATTTCTAGATTAATTTATACAATTGTCTTCTTACAAATAAAGTTTAGTAAAGCAATAGAATTTGTTAAAAATAAAGCTAAATTTAAGAGATTTTGTTTGTTGTGCTTAATTCCCTATTTTTATAATTGATAATAATACTGAAATTTATTGTTGAAGGATAAGCTGTTCCTATGCGCATTTCACTGGTTGCTTAGGCCAGATCATCAGGAAACGTTTTTCCCAAAATATTTTAGAAAATCCAAAAATATCAGCATATAATACTACAGAGGGAATGGGAATTTTGTTTTTTCTTAACCTAACTAAAACTACATTTAATGTTGGTGGAATTTCAACTAATTGTAGGGGGGAATGTAAGAAAAGGTAAACTCACTTTTTTTTGTTGGTATTTTGTTTTAGCTTTGCTATCGTTGCAATTAAGACTTTTTGAGTGTTTGTAATTCTCATTCCCTCTGTAGTCTTTTATGCTGATATTTTTGGCTTTTCTAAAATTTTTTGGGAAAAACGTTTCCTGATGATCTGGCCTAAGCAACCAGTGAAATGCGCATAGAAACAGCTTATCCTCCAACAATAAATTTCAGTTTTTTATCAATTATAAAAATAGGGAATTAAGCCCAACAAACAAAATCGTTTAATGAAAAATTATGTATTCCTAAGAATAAATTTTTTGATAATAAAGCTAAAATTTTATCAATTTACTGGCCACGATTTTATTTTTTGGATTTTTTCGTCAAATATTGTGACAAATATGTCAGAACATAACTTTACTCATAAAATTGTATCTTCAATTTGCATTGTCAGCTTTTTTACAAGACGAATGCACCTTCCAGTGAAACGACAATCACTTAAAAAATGGTATCCTTATACCGGTACGATTGTTAGGAAATCACAATTACGGAAAAACAATTAATTTTTCTATTATCCAAGCAAAATGCAAAAGTAAAAAATACATGCACATTTTTCTTTGATTCGCCTTTTTTACATAACAAACTTAATGTGATTTAAAGTGAATATCACTTTTTTTTGTTTTTTTTATTTAATTTTATTTAATTTTATTTTAATTTATAAATAGAGCTGATTTATACCAACTTCAAATAAATTGTATATTTATTAACATCAACGGTTTTATTTGCATTGATATATTATTATTTAAAAGACGCACGTACAATTTTGTGAGCGTGTAGGGGAACAAAGGGATTTTTTCGGGCTACGTATTGACCTTTCAAAAAAGTCTATAGCATCACTGGATATGACTAATAATGGGCTGCACAAATCAAGTCAGGTAATGATCTTATTTCATCTATAGCCCGTTATTAATCCATAACCCTTGAATTTTAATTTCATAGTTATTTTCATATTTTGTTTATAAAAACACTATTGTTTGTTTGCCATTCTATTACATGCAATTAGCTGTTGAACTTTTGCTCGAGCACAGCTAAAAGAGGACGCAGAACAGGCCAAAG
This sequence comes from Pollenia amentaria, assembly GCA_943735925.1. Lineage (NCBI taxonomy): Eukaryota > Metazoa > Arthropoda > Insecta > Diptera > Polleniidae > Pollenia > Pollenia amentaria. The sequence goes on from OX031007.1 coordinate 50,764,899, forward strand.
CGTTCAAACTGTAGGTGTTGCTGAGACCGCGGATGCATTTGTAGAGCCAATACATTTTTCACTAAACTACAGCACAATGTACATACCACTTACTTGCTCCACTTTTGTTGAAGATGTAGCAATGAACGACAATGTTGTGATACAAAAATCGTCGATATCATCTGCAGTCACAACAAACGCTGCTTTCAAATGCAAACGACATCGATCTCCTTTGCCAGCGAAAATTTGTAAATATCAGAGAGGATTTTGCGTAGAATACATAAACACTGTTTTATAAAAGGATAAACAATTTGTCCGCCCTCCATCGACTCATGTCGATATTTAACGCTTCGGAAGAAACAACATTCAAGAGCTTCGCGGTGTGATAGATAATGGAAGAAATGCATCGACATCAACTGCTCTCAAATTATATAAAAATAAAATTCCTTCTTGTGTGATGCAGATCCCATGAATGGTCTCATAAGGCTATACCATATTCGATCCAAGACTCGCAATATTATGAAAAGGTTGCTATTCCATTTGATTGGCACGACGGATTTTACAAGTGCAGTTATATAAAACAAACATGTGAATGCCCAAGCTGCAGGACTTGTTTCCTTCAAATCCACACTCACATCCTGGCGTACCAGTTCTTGGAAAAATATCGGTTCATAAAGATAGACAAAAATGCTTTTAGGAGTACAACGATCAAAAGTTTCATGATTTTTATATATTTTTTTTCGTCTTTTTTTAATAAGACTTTTCTTTTGATTAAAATAAACCGATAATTTTTATGGTGTTGCCGGTTGGAGGATTAAGAGTTTAAAAATGATGGTTTGAAGGCATTGCTCCATGAAAATTATATTTAAACCCAAGAAGAACTTGCAAAATCATTTGGAGCAACTCCCCTGGTGTTTCTAGACGTTTAAAAGCAGACGAATTTTTCTAAAAAGGAAATTTGTTACCATGTCAGTTGAAGCAGAGAAATGATTTTGAATGTCCGGAATGCAGCTATAAAAAAGTCATGTTTTCATTGTATCATTCCTGGCGATGGAAAAAAAGATACAGTGTGACAATCTAGTGTTCCAAAATCGTATGTAATTCTGAGCCAGTTAAAAGAATAAGAAATAAAATATCTTTCGAATCGAAAAAGTATTCGATCATGACTGTCAGAATTAGCACCCTGATATCTGTTCTGTAGCCGTAATATTCCATTTTTACAAGACCATACACTGATAGAAAAGCGTCATACCGCTGATGTTTTTTGACATCAGTACTATGACAAGTGTCTTCGTTTTTGAACCCATGACACTATTCATCAGTGCGATGTCAGCCTTAACATCACTTGGCCAAATTGTCATCAGGGTCAAAAAATTTAAATTACGTCTTCAATGGGATGACACATTGGCATTACAGAAATGACGAATCGGAGGCGGTTTATAAAGCATGTCATCAGTGCGATGACAAACTGGCATCAAACTGAGTCATTGTAATTGACCTAAAGTCTAATTGAGAGAATATTATTATTCACTTACCCGTTACACATATTTGTTTCACTTTTGTTGTATTCCGCCGTTTGTTAACAGAAAAACTCTCAATTTTAAGACACCAGCAGCGTGCCCGATACTGTTTTCGTAATAATTCGACTTTAAAAATTTGATGTATTTAAATAAATAATTAAAAGGAGATTAGAGAGCTATATTCGGCTGTGCCGAATCTTTGATACCCTCCACCGACAGGAGTGGGCTCTATATGATAAAAACATATATAGTATTTACCCTCCGATGAGTGACAGTTCTAAACTTCACGGCCGTGTGAAAAGGTCCCTACGGACCTTTTTTGTAAATCATGTTTTTTTCATAAAAAAATTTTTTTTTTTGATTTTTTTTTTTTTTATTGTTTATAACTAAATTCTACATACAAAAATTTTTTTCAATTTTCAAACTGCTCATCAACTGTTAGTGCTTCATGAGGAGTGTAAGCTGCTGCCAAGTTATGTTGCAACATTTGCCAAATATCGTCAATAGCCGCAGTTTTGCTGTTGATGAGTCGCTGTTGTCGAGTATTTCCATTGTCGAATCGAATAAATTGCTTTATACACATGAAGCGATCGTACGACAACGCAGCTTTGTATATTGGGCAACGCGTCGCGCCCCATAATTCCATAACTGGTTCATAATTTGATCTTGTGAGTCCCAGCATACAAAAGAATAGCTACAAAGGCGTCAAACTCTTTCACTGTCACTGGTTTCCACTCCTTTTTCTTCGTGGGATTCGCCAAATTCCATGCAGCTGTAACCTTCCTGCCTTTACGATTTGTTTCACGTAGCACTAAGTGTATTATTTCCTCTGTCATGATTGAACGCATTATTGTATAGGGGTCGTGTATATTTCTTAGAATTTTTTGTTTTTATCATCATCCCTAATGTCTTTGAGTTTAGGTCTTTGTGTTCAGAACAAGTAAATTATGTGTTGAAACAATAAAAAAATTATAATGATGCCCAAAAACATGCATTTATTAGTGAAATTCAGTACAAGGTCCATACGGACCTATTCACACGTCCGCGTACTATTCTCACTAAAACTAAAATGATTTTTAGGAGGGTAATTTGTATTGAGCCTATGGTAAATTATGAACCAATCATCCCAAAATTCTGAAGACTGATTTCTGGTATTACAAAAAGTAATTAGAATAAATTTCAATACAGCAGTGTAATTAGTTTTAGCGTTACAAGTAAATTTCACAAATTTGCATGAAATTTTTTCTGGCCATATGAATTTAAGTAAGAAATTTTACCGTAATATCTATATCTCTGATGGTTCTAGGCGAATTTAGTTATTATCCCAAACTGTTTTCCGAGAGTAGGGTTTATAAATTTGGCAGTGTGACATACCAAATTTTAGTATGCTAGCGTTATTTATTGCGGTTTTTGGCGTACTAAACTGTTTTCCGGGAGTAGTTTTTATATGGGGCCTATGGTCAATTATGGACCGATCTACACGAAATTTAACGGTATGATTTGCAGTCGTGCAAAATGTTATGCCATTCCGTGCATTATTCCACCATTAATGTTAGTTTTTGTACCAAAATTAACAATTTTTTTAGGCTGTTGGTTCCACATTTTGATTCATAGTTCTGATCCTACTGAAGCGATATTGCTGGATTGCAATCCCAAACTGCTTAGGATAGCTACAAGGAATTTGAGACCAAGTTAAGTTAACGTGTTTTCAACAGACGGACAGACGGGGCAGGCAGACGGACATGGCTAAATCAACTTACAATTACTTAGGGAGCCAGAATATATATACTTTATGGGGTCTTAGATGTATTATAAAAAAATTTCACACGGAATGACAAACTTAGTATACCGTCATTCACCACAGTAGTGGTGGAGGGTGTATAAAATTTAATATGGGGATTGTTTTCTTCTAATTTTACGTTTTAAACATGAAAATAAAGTTAATAATATATTATGTCATCACACTGATGACAGTTTGTTCGTACTGATGCCTAAATACATCTGCGTTATGACACCTTTTCTATCAGTGTACACCAAATGTGGCATCGAATTGACGTCACTGTAGTCATAACGTAGATGACTCATAAAAAATGACAAAATTTTAGGATTACGCTTGTCATTGGATTGATGTCACTTTTTGCCTCATTGCTGCCATTTATAATAACATTGATGTCACAATTCTGATGTTAGCGCATCATCAATATGAAGATGCATATTTCTATGAGTATATTAAGGCCCTAATCATGTATAACGCAGCGCAATGCCAAACAATAACATTGAAAGCACAAACAATGTCATAAATATTTTGTAATTTTGTTGTTGCTTTCAACAGAAATTCATGTACCGTTTTAAAATTTTCAACGACACAAGCAATGGAGCGTTTGAAATTTTAAGACGCAATGTGAATTTCTGTAGAAAGCAACAACAAAATTACAAAATATTTATGACATTGTTTGTGCTTTCAATGTTATTCTTTGGCGTTGCGTTAGTTCTGTGGCGTTGCGCTGCGTTGTACATGATTAGGGCCTAAAACTTTTTTACAGAATTGTATTTTTATATCTGGCTTTAAATTCGGTCAATGCCGATTTCAATACTTTATCTTTCAATAATATTATTTTATTTGACCATTTTTCTTAAAATATTACATTCCCGAGCTTGAGGTCTTATTTTTTTGTTTTAATTTTTAATTTCATTCAAACCAATATTTCAACACTTCTTTGTGTGCCTCCTTTAGGGTTTCTATAGAATAACTAGAGCAGATTTAATTTTCAAAAAAAAAAAAAAAAAAAAAAAGTTAAATTTATTTGTAGGCTAATATATGTAATTGCATATGTGTGAGGAAATCGTTCATATATATTTTTAGGTAGTGGTGGAAATATTGTTTATATTTTTGCTGACATTTAAATTGATAATGATTAAGTTGTTAGGTTTAAGTTTAATTAAAAATAAAATACATTTCTCTTGATATTTAGAATTTAACAAACAATTTCATTTCATTTTATTTAGAAAACATGTGCTAAATTATAAAAATTATGCATAGAGTTGCAGTGACTTACAAAAATAAGATTCTGCAAAATATGTAAACAGAAATGTTTTAAGATTTTTTCAAAACTTAAAAAAAAATGTATTGAACATTTTTTTGCTAACAGAATTTGTACTATAACTCTAGTTTCTATTTACAATATTATATTTTACTTTTAGCTTCTTTCTTACTTTACTGTACATTTTTTAAAATTTAAATATCTTACAACAATTTTGTGTAGCATGTGTGCTGGTAACTCTCACCAATACAGTTACGTTAGCTATAAACGTTTGCAGGAATGTATGTGTATAGGAGCTTACGGAGCGATATCTAATTAATTAAACAATTGTAAAATTCCTTTGATAAATTAACATCACCATGTGGTGACACTTTGTGACCACTCAAATTACAATTCAAAATGGCTGCAATTGCAACTGACAGTCTTATGCAAATGCATAAATATAGTTTTGCCAAATGCTGTTGCATAAAACTGGTCTTAGTGGTAATGATGATGATAATGTTAATGATAATACTTATTGTACATGACTATGGAGATAGTATAATGATGATGATGTTCATAATGATAAATAAGTAGTTTTTAGTTTTACTGACATCGTGTTGGCAGTATTTATGGGGTTTTTTTTAATATTCCCACTTAACATATGAAGCTCAAAACTTTTGCTTTGTATAAATAAAAGCTGAACCCGGTGCGCTTCGCTACTCTCATTGAAATAAAATTTGTTAAAAAAAATTTTAAAGAGATCTCATATTAATTATAATTAATTGGTAATTACCAAAGAATTTGTTCCAAATTTCAAACTTTTACTATAATCCTAACCCAGATATTTTGACAATTAGATTATCCTTGTACGGGAGGTTCCGTGCTCACTTTTTCAGTTTAGCTTGCATTTTCATAGATAACGAAACTGTTTGTCTCAGACTTAGAAACTTTTGCCCTAACTGTTCTGTAGCTGCACGCAGAGAAAAAATATTTTTCAATGTGGTCACCTCCAACAAAACTATGTTTAACGAAAATTTTGAAAAATTAAATGTTTAATTTAACCATATTATTGTCACCGGCAGCCATATCATGGTTAAATTAGTCCTCCATCACGAAGCCACAACCATATTTTGGTTGCCTCTAAACATGTTTTGGGTAAATATGACAACAATTTGTTTTTAAATTAACAATAGTATTTTCCTCTTTTCTAAGAGCAACATACTATGGTTAAGAAACATCCATGCTATTATAAGTGTTAAAAATATTAATTAACCACAACATGTCTGGTGGCAACCATAATATGGTCCTGGCTTCGTGATGGAGGACTAATTTAACCATAATAAGTTTGCCGGTGACAATAATATGGTTAAATTTACAATAAAATATTAAAAAATTTACTTTAAAAATAGTTTTGTTAGACCATATTAAAAAATGTTTTTCTCTGGGTGTAGCTGACCATAAAGTGTGTTGTAGTTGGTGTTGTACCCTGCTGCCAAAAAAATCGGTTCTGTAGACTAGAAGTCCAGAGGGACAAACAAACACGTTTTCATTTAGTTTGAATTCGTTATAACTTTTTTTTTAATTATAAGGTGTGTTCATTTACAGAAAATTATTAATTATTTTCAATAATTCTCGATAAAAGAGTAAAAAAATTTGAGAGACAAGAAATTTGTTGAAAATTTCCTGATAGTAAAATTTTTACTAGCAAGAATTTCTCAACCACCTGTTTCATGTTTTTGTTTACAAAACAAAAATAATTTTCAAACAACGTGCCAAAACAATAAAATTTTGCTTTTCAAACTGGCAATTAATAGCGTCATTTTAATTTACGGCTTACGCCCACTGCGTCCACAATAACCCATTTGGTTGGAAGTTTTCATCAACATGAGTCTATAAGAAAACTTCCCAGTACCGGATGACCACCTGCTGTTAACATTGCTTAAAGTATTAAACGTGAAGGAAGAAACGTACTCATGTCCCAAAAATCAACCATGAGAAGTTCGACATAACTTGGGCTATGATGTCGCTCGCTGCAGAGAATTGTGGGTACATTTGACTTATTCTTATATAAAGAAGAAGTTGCAACTTCTTTTTGTTATTTGGGTTGCACTACTACATCATAAGGCGGCTGATCTCAGGATAAAAAATCCAGATTGGTCCAGGCGAAACGGGCTTTTGCTATGCTAAATCCTTTATGGTGATCCACCCAGCTATCTACCAACACCAAACTAAGAATCTTCAATTCCAACGTGAAGTCTATATTGCTGTATGGCAGTGAATCTTGGAATGCTGCACCAACACATCAGCAGCATCCAATCTCTGGACTACCACCCACCAAATACCCATCCAGTTGGAGATAAGTAGAGGTAAGCGGCGCTGAATTGGCCATACGCTTAGAAAGCTAACCGACGACATAAGCAGAAGGGCCATCGACTGGAAGCACCAGAGCAGTTAGATACCTAAATAAGAATTTCAGGACGCAGCTCGGTTAACTGGGTTATCGATACGCAACATCTGTAAAAAAGAAGGCGAGATTATATAAGTGGGCGTGGTACCTCACATACAAAGGCAAAAGAGATTTCTGTATATCTAGAGAACGGTAATAGCTAAAGTTTCCAAAGTTAGTACAAATAGCTTGGTAATGAATACGCAACATCATTCAAAAAGTGGGCACGGTTAGATAAGTTAGATAAGTGAAAAACGGTAGGTGAAAAATTGTCCAAATATGGTACAATTGGAATGATTGTCAATATACAGCCACCATCTGTAAGAAATGTTCGGTATTGAAGAGGTGGGCGTGGATTAAACTAGATTAAGGTTTATCTAGAGAACGGTAGACATAGGCGGGACAACTTCAATACAAATACCATATTTATTTCTGTAAGAATATTCAAACTTGGTACAAATGACTTCATAAACAACGCACGAGATTTGTATTGGAAAAAATTACATATTTTATTTTAATGAGGGTAGCCTACACTTCATAACAACGCGTTTTAATTATCGAATTTTTCTATTTTTGTCAACGATCAATTGCTGACGTAGCGACAGAGTCGTCAATTTTTTAATTGAAGATTAGCTTCCACTAAAGGCAACATGGAAGATATGCGGCAGAGTGTTGAGAGAGTTCAAGTCTCAACTAGTCGCCGCGGCCCGACATTATGGAACACCACTGCAGAGAATTTAAAAGTTAGATCTTAAGATATCTATACCGTTAGGAAAAAAAGGTCTTAAGTCAACAAAACGCATTTTGAGTTTTTAATGGGCTTAGCATTTTTTCTCTTTCGTTTGGTATCAAAACCTTAAATCTAGAACAACTGATTCTAATCGTAATCATGTGCTCTTTAGGAAAAAGTCTTTGAAATTCACCAAATAAATAATTTTATAAAAATGTTGTATCTATACAAGATTTTAAAAAATTTGCAATTTATAGTAAATTTTAGAAAAATTTGGTCGTATTTTTATAATGTTTTTAAAATCTGCTATTTAAAAGAAAATTTCTAAAAATTTACCATTTAAAAGAAATGTTTGTAAAAAAGTATTTGACTACAAAAAAGTCCAATAATTATAGAAAATTTTGCGAAAGATTTGTTATTTAAGCCATCGCACAGTGTTTTGACTAGTACAAGCTAGCGGGGCAAAGTTATTTCTTCACTTATTTCAATTATTTATGTGTATACCAGGCATCTTAAGCTATTTTAAGAAAAAAAAAAGTTGAAAAATTTGTACTGTAATCGATAATCATTTTTGTATTTTTCACATTAATAATCCGATTCTACATAAATTGGACATAAATATATATCTTACAAATGTCAATTTACATTCCAAATTTTATTACGATCGGACGATTTTAGGAAACAGGATACACGGCAGGATATTGAGTCCTTAGTCCGAATTAAATGAAAATTTACACACACGTTGTTAGTTGTATGTATATCAGCTAAAATTACATTTTTAATTTTCAGGACACATGGGAGGTGGACCGATTTCTATTTTTCGAATTTTTCTTAACTGAGATATTTTATGCTATTGTACCAAATTTCAAAAATATCTGACAACTCCTTCTATATTTGTCCCTATGTTATCGATGTATATAATATATGTGAATCTGTGCCTTAATGTTGTAGATATTACATTTAGAAAAATCTAGGTGGATATATGTGGATTAAAAGTTCCTATTCTTTAGAGTTTACAATTATTGGAAAATTTGCTGGATTTATCTATACATTAACAAATTGATGATACACCAAAAGTATAGATATTTTTTATAACAAATATAAGTCATAATAGGGTACATACTAAGGTATTTATTCGATTGACCGTTAATCGGATAACCGATTAATTACTACCCGAGTAACTGATCGGCTAATTTAAAATTGTCTATTTTCGATAGATGATTAAACCGGTTAATTTCAGTCGATTAGCCAATGTAACAAAATTTTGAGTTTTTTGTAGTGTTATAACATATTGTTTTGTGTTTTTAATTACTTTTTTCGTGTCATATACAAAAGGTATGTGTTTAAAAAATATTTTCTTCATACAAACAAAGAAGGTGTTAGTGATCTCCCTTTTAAATAAGTGTTTGCTGTCGACAGTTTTTTGTTTAATGTACTTTTTATATGTATGTGTTTAGTTATTTGTTTCCCTCATATTTTCTCATATTAATTTTTAAAAAAAACAACCGAAACAATTAGAAATGTTAAAAATTTAAAAGGACTCTAATGGCAACATGAAAATTTTATATGTTTAGAGAAATCCAGGAAGAGAACTGAGAAATATTCCAATTAAAAATGCAGCTTCCAACGAAGCTGGTTTGTAAGGGAGTAACGTAAAAGTTCCGCTTACCATATCGCTTACGGAAGAAATGAATTTTATATGGCGAGTTCCCACTTTGAAGCAATACATTTTTGACACAGAAAGCGCTTTATTCAGCGCATATAAAAATTGGTGAATGGAACGATCGGCTTTGCACACAGAAATGTTTGTTACCCTTACTCTTTTATATGCTCCCTTACAAACCTGCTTTGTAGTAAGGGAATTTCGTGGCTCCTCAATTTTTTTTTTAATTTATTAAGAATTCGTTCACTTACCTTACTGCATCTGTGTTTGTCTTATTGCATAGCGCATAAATATGTGCTTATTTTTTAAAATGTACCATTAGTGCTTCGCAAAATACGAAAATTTTTAATTGGGAAGATATTCTGTATTATGGGTTGCTTTCGATTTCTCTCTGAATAAGAGAATTTTTTCCAAGTCAAGTTTTATCAAAACTAATGAAGAGAATCTTAAATCCTAAATATTTCAACCAACTTATTTGTCTAAAAGATTTGTTTATAAGATCTCCTTAAGCTATTGCAATAACTAATAAAATGATCACACAGCGTGTTTTTTAATAAATACACAATATTTATTAATTAAAGAAATATGTTTTACATATTTATGAATTATTTTTTTGTTTGCTCGTTTTAGTTCAAGAATTGTTATGTTTGTTATGTTATTGTTGTCTCTTTTTTTATAAAAAACTCCAAATAATAAATAATTTATGCATTTTCACTTATTGAAATTACTTAATTTATAAAAAAAAAATTATAATTCGGTTAACCGATCAATAACAAAATTTATCGATTAAAGCAAAACCTCGGTTAATTAATAGAGCGATTAACCGATTAAAGCAAAAGCCCAATTAAGTAAATACCCTAGTACATACCTTCAACAGAATATTCCATAACAAAACACTCGATTCACATTGCTACCAATTTTAAAATATTAAATCACAAGTGTGCATAAAATGCAACTAATTTGCAAATGAAAATGACCTCCCTTATAAGGGTTACTTTCACCCCCTGATAAGATACGTTTATACAAATTAATTCTTAGAATTCGTTACCTGCGGGGGGGGGGGTTGCTTACAAGTCGTTATCAGTGCCTCCTGGAAATTACTTCATGAGTTTTGTCTCGCAAGCATGTTCTAGCCGAATCACTGTGTATCGTCTTGATTAGCCATCGCTATCTTAAAACAACAAACAATTTTTTTTTGTACACATGAATTTCGATAGTGAAGACTGCTTTCGTCGATGTTTTGTTGTTGTTTAACGCTCAAAGGCTACTCTTCATTTTAGTATCTACATTAAGGATATTCTTGGTCGAATCGACGATTTTTTTAAAGAAAATTCTAGCGGAACGATTTTAAAAAAAAAAACAAAAACATTAATTTTTTTAATTAAGAATTTTATTAAAAAATTAAAGCATTAAAAATAAAAGTTCTTCCTCTCTCTCAAAATTTTATACGAATTTTAACAAATTTTGGTGTTTGAAAATTTATTATTTTTTTAAAGCTTTCGTCGTTGTTGAAAAAGAGGATTATTTGAATACACATAAAAAAGTTATGAAAAAGTGTAAATGAGCTTCTTCGATTTGACGAACCATTACCATCCAGGGTTAAACAGCGTTGTTAAAACAATTGTTTGCACAAAAATGTCTCACATCCCTAAATAAATTTTTTAAATGTTGAAAATTCTTGAAATTTTTTAAGGACAAAACGAAATAAAATTCAAGAAACTTGTGAATTTTAGAAAAATTAATAAAAGGTTGGGATGTTTAAAATTTTGTTTTTCCGATATAATTAAAACGCAACGAGATTGATTTGTAAGTATTCCACAACTGTTACTATTTATTTAATATTTATTTGAATTGTTATATTATATTTTCCTTTCAACAAGACAGTTACATTTAAAATGTTGTGGATTCCATGTATAAATGTTGCCATGTATATTAAATACACAGTTTAATATTAAATTCCATTCAATCCAATTTTCTAAATAAAGTACAAATTACACAACTAATAATTAATTCATTAATCAAATGTTAAAAAGTAAGTATAAAAAAAATTGAGGAAAAAAAACAAATAAATTCAAATATATATATATAAAAAAAACCTTATTTGGAGAAAACCATCATAGGCCAAAAAACTCCACGTCCAATCAAATGTCATTTCTATCCCTAAAAATATCTGACAAACTCTGATGCCAGATAATTTTGATACATAGTCGGCAAAACCGGACAACACTAAAGCATAATTGAATATCCGGCGCACATAGTGGCCGAAGGCGGTCATTTCATAGATAAATTAAAAAAAAGTTTTAAGGGTTGAACAAATGAGCGTTATTTAAAAAAAAAAAAAGTATGCTCCGCATCGGAGAGCCTTAAGAAACGGCCACACTTATTTAATATCCCAGCAAAAACTTGGTAATGACTTGCAGTTACTGAACAACTTACTTTTCAATGATAACTTCATACCATCTGCATTACATAGAAGTAGTTTTGTAATAACTGACATATAATCTGATACATAAGCACTTGAGTTTTAGCTGATTAACGAAACTTATAATTAATTCATTATAAAATGCATTTGAGGTTTTATTTATTCAAATCTAATACAAATTGATTTTAAATACATATTTCATATTTCATACATATTTCTTATAAATGAAAAACTATTTGTGATATATTGAATACACAGAAAAAATTAAAAATTTTCTCTAACCACTAATAAATTTATACCAAATTCATAATATCAACCAAAAAAGTTGTTGATTTTGCTCCTATTACCAAAATGATTATATTAATTACTAAAAATTGTGAATATTTTTTTTCAATAAATGACATTTTTAATTTTCATTAAAAAAATGATCAAAAAACTTTTCCATATCAAACAATGTGTTAGTTAATAAATTTAATTAAATATTGACAATTCCCAACAACAATTCAACAAGTTTAAATTATTTTATTTTAAACGAAAAAGTCAATTAATATTTTTTGATATTTAATTAATATTTTTATTAATAGTTTTAAAAACAACTTAAATATTAATTAAGTCAAAATTATAGTTTTAATTTTCTTTCAACTAAAAAAATAATTGATTCATATTAATTAAATATAAACTGCCGTAATCATAAAAAATAAAATAGATTTCAATCGTATTTTAAAGCAAAATTTCCATACAAATTACCCTTAAAATAGATTTCATATCCAATTTAGTTTTTTATGAATACGGCAGAAATACTTTTTAAACCATTTTTTTAATTGATAAAAACTTTTTTCGGTGTATGAAAAATTTAAATACTTAATTGATGTCCTTAATACAGGGTAGTCAAATTTTGCATTAGAAAGTTAATTAAATTAAAAACACAATTTGTATGACAAATTCAGTTTTGTTGATACCAATGTGCAGCACATATTTGTAAGCGTACGTGGTAATGACTTATTTAACTCCTTATTTGTAAGCTAATGTGGTAATGACTTTCTTAACTCCCTATGTGTAAGCGAAAGTAGTAATGACTTATTTAACTCCCTTTTTGTAAGTGAATGAGTAATGACTTTTTTAACTCCCTATTTGTAAGCGTGGGTGGTAAGTACATGCCTCCAGTGACATCACCATGTTAAAATAATGAGTTAATATACCAATGTATAAGTAGTGAAGAGAAGTTATAATAGCTTTTTAACTCATAACTTTTCAATGTAAATTTTTGCTGGGATTTTACCAAATAAGCATAACCAGTACGTTTGTTTATAGTAAGTGAGATTTAACATGGTTTTAATATCACAAAATAAAACTAACTATACTGCTAGACACAGTGAAAAACTGTTTTATATAAGATGTGTTACTATAAACAAAACAAATATTGGAATTAAAGGAAATCATATTTAAGTTTGCCTGTTGCTCCCGTTTTTTCGTCAAATAATTGACAAGTGTGAACGTAGCTTTAGAAGTTATGTACGAACTAGTACCAACAAAAATCTTTTCGCGACTTCTGCTATAATTTTTATTGCTGTTGTTATTTGCAGTGTTGTATGTGGTTTTATTTGAGATGTGCAAATGTTGTGATTTGTTACGCGTGATCGTGGTCATATTTATTTATAATAATGATTTACAAAAATGAAGTGCGTGAATTTAAAAATTTGATTCTGACGTGCTCACGAACTAATTTTCTTAGTTTTATTGAAAAAATCTATTTTGGGTGTAATTCCTATCCGAACTCATTTAATGGCAGGTAATGCAGCGGAAGCGTTCGTGACTAGAAAATAACATTTATTAATTATTTAATAATTTTTTGTTTGGGGGTACCGCATCCCCCTTCCTAATTGTTGGAACATGCAGTTTGCATCGGTTAGGAGTTGATGCGCGAAAACGGGTATTTTGGCCCCAGTGTGCGTCGTATGCTCTTACTCTCCCCTCCCATCGAAGGTCTTTAATTGATAAAATACGTAGCTTATGTGTCTATCTAAATAGGGATCTATCTATGTTTTAAATTTCAATAAAATTGGAGAGGCAGAAATCGCCCCAAACCTACCCTCCTATTGTGATCCTATTTTTTTTTTTTAAATTCATTGTCAATATGGCCATATAAATAGGTAAATATCTATGTTTTTAATTTCATTAAAATCTGTTAGATAGTTTCGGAGAGGCAGAAATTAACCCTACCTGCCCTATAGAAAATAGTTTAAAAAAATACTGAAAGTATTAAAATTGCTGCATTCCTACGAAAAGCAGTAGTGTAAACGATTGCTACTCTTTCATACTTATTACTTTTATGCAACAGCACTTTTTTTTTATTTCAATGATAAAGATGATAATTCTACCATGCGCAGTGAAAAAAAAGTAATGCAAACATTGAATTTAAAAAAAAAGAAATCGTAATTTTAATGACAAATATCGCCAAATCGCAATATCTAATTTTTTTTAAAGTAAAATAGGCAAAGAGCCGATATATCGGCAAAAATAACTACAGTGCTGACAAACATAAAATTTCTCGCAAGTTCACAATTGTTGTGTATGTTTTCTAATAAAAAAAATACTCAAAAACTGTTTGGCTGCCTCGACACGAGTTCGCAATATAAATATTATTTTAATTAAAAAGATATATGCAGACATCTAAAACTTCTTAATTACTACAAAAGAAAGATAACTGATCAGCTATTAAAATAATTACAAATGACAAAATTTTTCATGTATAAATTTTAAATATTTTCGTCAACGTAATTTAGTAATTTTTTTGAACTCGCCCACTAACAATCTCCAAATTATGAAAGCGATATTAGGTAAGGAAATGAAAAATATTAGTAAATATAAAATTCGTATTATTTTCTTATTCTTCCTTACTTACACACAGTTATATCTTTATTGCTGGCTTTGTCCCTACCATCAGGCCTAGCGGCCTCACTAAATAATGGACTACTTGAAAAGTATTTGTGTAGTTCCCGGGCTGATGGTTTTAAAATGTTGGTACCCGGTAGCTGTACCCAATACTACGAATGTAATGGTGGTAAAACACAAGTGAAGAAATGTCCCAAATACTACGATTCCGTTAATGAGAAATGTGTTGATAAAAATCCTGGCTGTGTAGAAACAATTAAACAGCCCTTAACCTGTCAAGGACCCTGCTGCGGTATTGCGGATGGTGGTTATGCTGTGAATCCTTTAAATCAGGCTATCTACTATTTGTGCAAAAATAATTGTGTAGCCGAAAAGATGTGTTGTGATAATGGTAAAATGTTCGATTTGGTTAAGCTAAAATGTGATTCACCGAAAGAGTGCAAAGAATGTAGCACGCCTAAGCCACCATGTACTACAACAAAACCACCATGCACGACAACAGTATGTACTACAACAAATGCATCGGAAACAACAACTTCATGCACTACCAAAAATGTACCAAGTACAACAACTACATACACTACGACAAAGCCACTAAGCACAACATGTACAACCACAACTTGTACCCCAACTACAACTTGTACTACAGCAACAACGACATGTACTACAACCATATGCACTACGACTACTCTTACCACAAGTTGCACTACAACTACTTGTACTACAACCACCACCACTTGCACTACAACCACTACAACTTGTACTACAAGCACTACTACTTGTACTACAACCACCACCACTTGCACTACAACCACTACTACTTGTACTACAACCACCACCACTTGCACTACAACCACTACTACTTGTACAACCACGACAACTGCTTGCACTACAACTACTCCCGCTTGTACTTCAACCAAACTTAAACCAACCGCTAAAGGTACACATAAACCCGTTCCACCTACTACATCCACAGATCACAGTAATTTACAGAAAAAAATTGATCATTACATAAGCAATGCCTGTACTGACAAGCCCAATGGTTATTTAATGGCCTCTTTAACAAGCTGCAACGAATACTATATTTGCACTCATCACAGAGCCCTTCGTGTTAGTTGTGGAAAAAAATATTTTAATGCTTACTTGGGTATTTGTGATTTACCCGAAAATACGAATTGCGTACAATCTCAATAATAAAGTAAATAGATATTTACTAATAAATAAATTAAATACATAACAATGACTTAAATATCTATTCATTCTTAATTTTTTAAATTTTTAATCTTAGGCTGGGTTTTTAAGATCACAATTACACTAGGTTTAGTTAATCTGAAAACTAATTTGTGCCGCCATTACCAAGTATGTATGAAAAAAATTTTAACGGAACAGCTCAGTTTTGGTTAAAAAAATTATATAAAAAAATCAGATTTCGCCGGAAAAATCCGAATTTCGGAGTACGTTAAACTAAGTTTATACTTAATGCACATCTCAAAAACCCGGCCTTAATTGCTTTAAAAGAAAATCATTTTTTAATTTTAAATACATACAGTTAGTCTAACAAATTTTTTCAAAAAAAAATATTTCAAAATATGATAGTTAGCAGTGGAAGGAAAAATTTTTCATGCTTGCTTTTTTTTAAATTTAAGTTCTTTAATCAATTAAAAGGTATAAAAACTACAAAAAAAAAATGGTAAATTCATATAAGGTTTTAAAATAATTTTTTTTTTTTTTTTTTTTTTTTTTTTTTAATAATTGTATATCTAGTATTAAAAATCTATTGGCTTTTCGCTATTGTTGCAATAGTTTACTTTCCACGTTTTGTTTCATATACACTGAATCAAGACTTCTTAAATTTAGCGAACATCTTTTAAAAGTACACTGAAAAAATTCTTAAATTTCTCCAATCACCAAATTTATTCCAAATTAATAATATCAAGCAATCAATTTGTTGATTTTGCACCTATTACCAAAATGATAATATTGATTACTTAAAATTTTAATATTTTATATTTTTAATTTTAATTAAAAAAGTGATCAAAAAACTTTGCCATTTCAAACAATGTGTTCATTTATTTAAATAAATATTGACAATTCCCAATAACAATTCTACATGTTTAGATTATTTTATTTTAAACTAAAAAAAGTCAATAAAAATTTTTTGTTGTTTAATTAAAATTTTAATTGAAAATTTATTTCAAAACAACTAAAATGTTAATTTAATCAAAATATAATTTTTAATTTTCTTTCAACAAAAAAATAATTGATTCAATTATCACATTATTTAAATTTAAATACTTTTTAAACCATTTTTTTAATTGATAAAATACTTTTTTCTATGTAGAATAGTTTGAGATCAAAGAGTTTTTATTAAGGCATTTTCATAAAATATTGTCTCTAAGACCTAATTGGCGATTACTTAAGTGCCAAATATACCCAGTAAAATGTATGCCTCAAAGGAGAAGGTGTATACCATGAAAATTCAAAGTAAGTACTTTCAAATTTTTTAATGGGATGCATGATTTTTTATGGGGATTTCCCAATTTAAAGGACTACATTTTACATAAAAACAGAGCCTTTTTAACATGCAATTAATTTTTTTTTTTTTTTTTGATATTCTTCTGAACTGACGTTCGTTGTCATATCAGCATAAGTTTAATTTCTAAGATTTTAGAAACAATTACACACATAGGAAAAAGTTCAAAATAGTGAATATGCTAACAATCAAAAATCCTCGTCTTAAAGAAAATAAAAAAAAAATATTTTAAATTTAAAAAAGAAAATTAAAAAAAAAAACAAAAAATTTTTTTTCGAAAGATTGAGAAAATATCTATCTGATTTGTTTGGGACAAATTTAGCTTACACCAATCGATAATAAGTTACATTGATGAGAAAGAGCACCTGTCTGGCCAAAATGTCAAATTTTAACCCCCCCTCTAACTCAGAAACTTTTTGACCGATTTTGGTGAAAATTTGTGTTTAAACTACTATTCAATAGGACTAACCTTGGTGCAAATTTTATCCAAATCGGAAGACATCGATTTGAAAAGCAAGGTCACTTGACATGAAATCTCCCATATGAATATGTATATATATTAGGGTTTTTTTTTTTCGATTAAACTATTAATCGATATTTGGGATTATTGGCTTATTCGATTAAACGAATAAAATTTTAAAATTAATCGATTAATCGAATAATTCAAAATCCAGAAATTTTATAAAGTAAGAGATTTTTTTTCGATAATTTAAGAAAAAATTGGTACTTGAGTAAATTAACATTATCAATTACAAGTATTTTAATATTTTATTAACAAAAAAACAAAACAAACGTAACAATCTATACTAATTGATAAAACCTTTACAACGATAAAAAAATAAAACATGTGTTGAGATCATATAATTTTATATGAGCAAACAATTAAACATATCTTTTAAAATAATCTTTTAAAAATAAAATGTTGTTTACTTGGAAGCCACACGATCAAGTTTTGTCTTTTCTTTTAATATGCTATACTCTATCATTTTTTTACTAACGCACTCACACTTGATTGCTCTCAATTTTACCTTTCCATTTGTTTGCCAATTTTTTGTTCAATTTAACAATTTTTTTTTTTTTTTTTATTATTCCTACACTAAATACCGCGAAGCTTTTAGCTTGTCTGCAGGAGACCAGAGTCTCTGGCGGGAATCGAACCCGCAACCCCGGTATTGATAGACTAGCTCAATACCAGCGAGCCTACCGGGGCACTCTAAACTGATCACAAATTAACTTTGGCGCTTTCTTTATAAAAAATATATTTATATATATTGTGCTTTTTTACAAAATATTTTGAGTCATGCTACTACTTTAAGTTGTTTCTTCGTTGGGGGCATTTTTAAAATGAAATTGATTTTAAATTAAAAGCAGCCTGTGACACAGCTGTCAATTCAAACAAGTTTGGACAAGCAGTTTTTGTGAACAACTTGAAAGTGATTTATTGAACGTGTGGCTTCAGGGTTAAAAATATATTTTTCCATTTATTTCAATAATAAGTAAAAATTAACCGAATACTGCATTATTTCAGTAATCAGTAAAAATTTACTGGTGTCTGAAATTTTTTCAGTAACTCAAAAAATTTTTTTTCACTTTTTTTTCGGTTCGGATTGTTTTTGAGACGCTCTTTAACATGGTGAAAAGCAGAAAGTCCTAACTTGCTTAGAAATGTACTAAAAATTTAGAGAAATAAGGGCACAAATGAAAGAAAAACAAAATTTCATTGAAAATCAAATAAAAAAAGTCTGTAAAAGTTACAGAAAAACTGTAATTATTACAGAAAATTTGCTAATATTAGGCCAGCAGATCGTTTTGCTAATTTTAGCAAAACTTTTTTTTTTGAGTGTAGTTTATAACGGAAAAGACCAACAGAAAGAGAACGAAGGAGAACAACTACCGAGAACCTGACGAAATGCATTGTATATCTTTAACAGCTGATTTTTCGAAATGTTGTTTTTGAGTCATAAGCCACCTTTTCATGGACCGGGTCACATATGTTGAATTTTGATACTAGTGGAATTGTTTTAATTTTTATTCCTACAATACGATTTATTGAATAAGAAATATTAACTATAATATGTTCGGAGACAACCATAATATGGTTGTTGCTTCTTGATGGAGGGCTAATTTAGCCATAATATGGTTTCCGGTTGCAATAGTATGGTTAAAGTAATCATAATATGCTTAAAACTGTGTCGTTGAAAATACTTGTTTTTGGTGCTGGTTCACCCTCTCAAGTTTAAGCCGTGAAATCTTGAGCTTTAAGGAAAGAAGGGAAAAGAGGAAGCCATTTCTTTACTTCTCTCTTTTAAAAGCTAAGAACATGACGGCTAAATTTGAGAGTGAACCAGCTTTTTGAGTTGACCATATATAAAAATGTGTTTTCACTACGTGCTTCTATAATTCTCTACACAGAAAAAATTATCAGTAGTTATTTATCAATTAAAAAAAAATTTAAAAAGTATTTTAATTTAATTAATGTGATAATTAAATAAATTATTTTTTGTTGACAGAAAATTAAAAATATAACTTTGATTTAATTAACATTTTGATTGTTTTAAAATAAATTTTTAATTAAAATATTAATAAAATAACAAATAGTCTTAATTGATTTTTTTTTTTCGTTTTAAATAAAATAATAAGATAAATAACATGTAAGACCGGAGTGTTTAATTCTTATTCACTTTAGGGTCTTATTTGTATAATATTTTTAGCTTTTCTAAAGTCTCTGGAAAGAGTTTTCTGATGAGCTGGCCTAAGCAACCAGCAAAATGCGCCAATTAGGTTTCCAACAACAATAAATTTCAGTGTTTTTTAATAAATGAATTAATTAATAATAAATAATGTATTCCCGAAAATAACTTTTAACAAAATAATATAAACTTGAAGAATTGTTTTTGGGAATTGTCAAAACCTGAGCTAAATTTAATTAAATCAATTAAGACATTGTTTGAAATGGCAATGTTTTTTGGTCATTTTTGTAATTAAAATTAAAAATATCATTTATTGAACAAAAAAATATTCACAATTTTCAATTTATGCAATTTTTAATTAATAAATATAATCATTTTGGTAATAGGTGCAAAATCAACAAATTTTTTGCTGGATTCTATGTATTGAATTTGGTAATTAGAGACAATTTTTAATTTTTTCTGTGTAAATTTGAAGTTTGAGCTGATTTTTTAAAAAAAAATTATTTTTATATACAAAGAAAATATTAAAAATAGTTCTCTAATCCCCAAATTTATACCAAATTCATAATATCAAGCAACCAATTTGTTGATTTTGCACCTATTACCAAAATGTTTATATTGATGACTAAGAATTTTAAAATTTTGAAAAAATTTTTGAATATGATATTTTTAATTTTAATTAAAAAAATGATCAAAAAACATTGCCATTTCAAAAAATGTATTAATTTATTCAATTAAATATAGACAATTCCTAACAACATTTCTACAAGTGTAAAATTTTTTATTTTAAACGAAAAAAGTCAATTAAGATTTTTTGATATTTAATTAATATTTTAATTAAAATTAAAAATTTATTTAAAAACAACAAAAATGTTAAATAAAAATTTATTTCAAAACAACTTAAATGTTAATTAAATCAAAATTACATTTTTAATTTTCTTTTAATTAAAAAACTAATTGATTAAATTATCACACCAATTATTTTGAAATACTTTTTGAACCATATTTTTAATTGATAAAAAACTTTTTTCTGTGTTTAAACAATCTTCTAGCAATATATTTCTATTTCGGTCTAATTAATCATCGACTCATAAGGAGATTCTGGTGTTTTATAGATTTATTTCACACAGGCGAACAATACTCTTTTCAAGGTATTAGTGTGAGGTATAACAACTAAATTTACGGTATTAAAATTAAATATTTAAAAAAATTTATATTTGAAAAAATTTAAATTCCATCCCTTAAAGGAATATAATGGCAATGTAATTTGTTAATCCAAATAAAAGGTCTATGCTTAATTAGACCTTGACTGGTGCACTATCGACAGAACTGATTTATTTTTTTGGAACAGTGAAATGAAAACTCAGAAAAATAAAATTGGGCCAAAACTATATAGTTACATCAGAAAAAAAGAATAAAATACATGAGTTTATTGAAAGTATATTATTCCAGTTCAAAATTATATTCGTAAAAGACCATCTTCTCAAAATGTTCACAAACATAAAAGGCGGAATAGTCAAGTTTTACAAAAAACCTGTTCAATTATTGTTCTACCTTTAAAAAATAAATTTTGGTAAAAAAAACTCCGATTCAAACTAAATCATTAACATGATTTAGATTTTCATTAAATAGTTTAATGGTCAATATTAAATTTATGTCACCATGAATCAAGTTAAAGAATTCTAAAGTGTTCGCATTTATTTTTGATTTTTATTTAAATTCAATTGTATTTTAAATAAAATTACAAGAAAATTGTATATTGCAGTTCATAAACAAAATCGTTATATCTATTGATCATAAATATACATTTTTTGTTTGTTAATTAATTTACATTAATTTTTTAGCCTGAACGCAGCCAGTATATTCCGGCAAATCACAACTGCTTGTCTTAACGTTGAAATATTTGACACCACAACTGACGGGTAGTGCAACACTGTTACGACAAATGTAATAATCATTACATCTCAATAAGGAGGGCAGCAAGAAACCGTCTGGTTTGTCAATACATCCATAATGCACATAGTCTCTGATTTCTTCGCTAGACATCTTGGAAGGTAAGACATAGTGAGAAGCGTCAGTTAATCCATTCTCATTAGATTTATTTTCGTTTTTGCACGGACTTTTTGTTGTGGTACAAGTTGTAGTTGTTTGACAGGGAGCTTTTGTTGTAGTGCAAGTAGTTGTAGTTGTTTTGCAAGGAGCTTTTGTTGTAGAAATAGTGGTTGTGCAAGAGGTCGTAGTACAAGTTGTTGTGGTACAAGTTGTTGTGGTACAAGTTGTTGTGGTACAAGTAGTTGTAGTAGGCGTGGTACAAGTTGTTGTGGTAGATGTAGTTGTAGTAGGAGTAGTTGTGGTGCGAGCAGGTGTGGTACGAGTTGTTGTTGTACGAGTTGTTGTAGTACAAGTTGTTGTGGTACAAGTTGTTGTGGTACAAGTAGTTGTAGTAGGCGTGGTACAAGTTGTTGTGGTAGAAGTAGTTGTAGTAGGAGTAGTTGTGGTGCGAGCAGGTGTGGTACGAGTTGTTGTTGTACGAGTTGTTGTAGTACAAGTTGTTGTGGTACAAGTTGTTGTGGTACAAGTAGTTGTAGTAGGCGTGGTACAAGTTGTTGTGGTAGAAGTAGTTGTAGTAGGAGTAGTTGTGGTGCGAGCAGGTGTGGTACGAGTTGTTGTTGTACGAGTTGTTGTAGTACAAGTTGTTGTGGTACAAGTTGTTGTGGTACAAGTAGTTGTAGTAGGCGTGGTACAAGTTGTTGTGGTAGATGTAGTTGTAGTAGGAGTAGTTGTGGTGCGAGCAGGTGTGGTACGAGTTGTTGTTGTACGAGTTGTTGTAGTACAAGTTGTTGTGGTACAAGTTGTTGTGGTACAAGTAGTTGTAGTAGGAGTAGTTGTGGTACGAGTGGTTGTGGTACGAGTAGTTGTGGAACGAGTAGTTGTAGTACAAGTAGTTGTAGTTTTTGTGGTACAAGTAGTTGTTTTTGGAGTAGTTGGAGTGGTTGTGGTACAAGTGGTTGTGGTGCAAGTTGTTGTGGTACAAGTAGTTGTAGTACAAGTCGTTGTTGTCACACAAGTTGTAGTTGTAGAACAAGGTGTAGTTGTTATTTCACTAGGTTTATTTGTCTTTGGAGTGCAAGTAGTAGTTGTAATTTCAGATGGTTTCTGGGTGGTTATGCAAGGTGTAGTTGTAGTAGGCTTGCATGGTGGCTTAGTTGTTGTACAATCAGTACAAGTTGATGGTGAACTACATTCCAATTTCACTAAATCAAACATTTTACCCTTTTCACAACATTTCTCTTCGGCTACACAATTATTTTTGCACAAATAGTAAATAGCCTGATCCTTCGGATTAACAGCATAATCACCATCGTTTATGCCACAACAAGGACCATTACAATTTAAGGCCTGCCTAACAGTTTCCACACAACCAGGATTTTTGTTAATACACTTTTGATTTAAGGCATCGTAGAAATTAGGACAGGTATTTATTTCAGCTCTTTCATCTTTACATTGATAGTATTTGGAGCAGCTGCCTGGTACCATAGTTCTAAATCCATCAGGTCTAGAACGGCACACATAACGGGCTAGTAAACCAGTATCCAATGTAGTGGTCTGGCATGCCGTTATTGCAAATGCTAATAGCAAACAGGATACAACTGAAAATTTTTTGAGAGACTAAATACTTTCTTTTAAGACATTTTTTTAGTTTTTAAAATTTACCAATTTTCGTGTTCATAATATTCCAAACAAAAACTTTATTGAAGAACTTCTTTGCTGTTAATGTGTAATAATTTTTCAAATTCATTGATTTTTATAGTATTTTTAATAATTATTATTAATTTATAAAATTCTTTTTTGTAGTATGTAGATCTTTGCACTAGATTCTTGTGTGTAAAAGATAAACAATCATTTTGATTATTTTCATGTTTTAGTTTTTATAAAATTTTTTCAAACAATTGTTTAATGAATTAAAATTTATCAATTTTTTTAATCGATAAGTTTTGATAAATTTATGTACTCTGAAAAAAAAAAATATGTTCTATGTTCTATATTTTAATAGAAAATATAAAGATCTTTTTTGAGTCATTTTATCAACTTAAGCAAAAATATTAAAATTTTTATTACGCGGAAAAATGTTAAAAGCAATTCTATATTTATTTGTAAAACTCTATATTTTCAGCAATAAAAGTTGTACAAACATTATATTTAGACACAATGTCAAAGATCGAACATTAATTTTTATAATAAACAATTTAAAAGTGCTGCATATTTTTTGGCAAAGTTTGATTTTAGTGTTAATCATTGATACACTATAAGTGTATTTAATATTTTGCACTTCTTTTGCCTTTCCTAATTTTTTGCTAACGTGTTAATTCCGCGTTAAACAATTACACATTATTTGAACGAGTCAAGCTAATTTCGGATTCTCTGTTCTGAGGAGAAAGCGTTCCAGTGAGAATATTATACTGCCTCCAATTAATCATCTTCAAACTGTTTTGGCTGACTTCGCCAGTTTCTTCTTACGTGTTAAAATCACCACTTACAAATCGCACAAACTATCTCTCGCACGTTGAAATTTATGCTATATAAGTTTTTAAAGACACAAACAATGAGTAAAAGACGCGCCATCTTTTATGAAACTAGGGTGAAGCGGCTGTGTATGAAGCAAAAAAAGTCATCCAATAAATTTCGAATACCTCCGGAATGTTTTATTTGCCTAAATTATACAAAAAAAAATTTTTTGATTTTTCCTATACATCTCTTAGACCTCTACCAGGGCTGGAAGTTGGAGTAATTTTATGAATAATTTTTAATTTGCTTAATTAATATGGAAAATTCTTTCAAATATTTTTTTAAGCCTAGAAAAGCCAATCTTGTGCCGAATAAAAAAAAAAACTTAAACTCGCGAAGATGTGACAAACAATAAGAAAGTTATACGAAAAAAAACCCCGATTTTATTTGCCATGCAAAAATCTATTTTAATCAAAAAGAAAAAATTCTTTTTAAATTAAACTGAATTAAATCAATTTTGTTTGAAACATAAATACGGCTTTTTCCACTTAACGGCTTATAACCCTCTTAATTTGTATCTTAGCTTAGATCTTTTATACATCATGTAATCGTCGCGAATGATCTTATAAATACACCATGAAAAAATTAACTCATTTAATTTTTTCATATTAAAGGAGCAATTTAATATTATAGTTTTTTACAAAACGTCTAAAAATAAACTTTTTGATTCATTTAAGGCCTGAAACTCAATGCATTTTTATCCAATCAACACAATCGTTTATAGTGTAGCATTTATTTTATTCAGATGAACTGCTTTTGGAATTTTCGCCAATATTGCCAAAACGCATATATGTAAAGAAATATTAATAAATTTCTTATTCGTTTTCAGAGTGCTCCAGTTAGCTTAGAAATATTTTATTTTTTTTAAGATATGACAACAACTTAGGAATTCAAAAATCGGCCTCATAACTTCATTTAAAATGTGACTTTTAAAGTAAAAAAATGGCGGATGTTTTGAGTGTAATGAGTTACACTATACAAAATTTTAAGTGTTGCCTCATATTATGTTTCACAAATTGATCAACTTGATCTCATTTTCAAAATATCGATGATGCGATAGACGCCTAAAAATTAGTCCTCATCCATTTTTCATTATTTCCCCCTTGTATCTGAGAATAACATGCAACGTTTTAGTGCTATTCAAAATTGAAATTCGCACACGGTCCACCACACCGTATTCAAAATAAAAATTTGGCATAAAGTTTATTCACAATATATTTCCCAAACTCTGGCTAACGATTTTCTAAGCTCTTGTTAACGTTTGCCAACTTGTGAAAAACAGCACTTTAATGTAAAACAATTTTGTTAATGGAATTATGTCAATTATGTCAAATCGACCAAGAGTGGGACCCGATTCCTTTCGATTTGAATGAGATTTTGTGAGAAGGTTCCTTTCACCCTCTAAAGCTGGGATCACATGATTGCCGCAAATGCACCAATATGACACAATTTTGATTGTACTTTATTGACGCACAATAGTGAAATTGCCCCAATAAAATATTCTGAAATCACACGATTGCCCTGTTCTAAACAAATTTAATTGCCGCTAGTTGGTACAAAGCGAAATGAGTACAATAATTGTCGCAGCACAGTCACACGATTGTTCTTACTTGTGTCAACTGCGAAAACAGCTGTTGTGGTAGCTTTTTTATTTGTTTGGAAGATCTAGTTGGCTTTTTCATTAAAAAAAAGACAATTTTATCATTTATTCAAACAAATTTTTGTTAAATAGTTTTATTTGAAATTTTTAAAGTAAAATATATGAAATTCAAAAAATTAAACAAAGTAAAATTGTATTCTAAATATATAAAAAACATCTGCATGAAACTTAATAATTATGTTCATGAAACTTTCATTATAATTTTCTATTTGCTTCATTTGTACTCGGTAAAATGAATAACTTCGAAATGAAAGCAACAAACACACGAAATTTGAGAGACGAGTAAGATGCAGTTTTTTTGTTTATTTAAGCCAGAAAATGTGAATACTAACAACTCTGAAACAAACCAAAAACTGAATAAATGTCAAATAAGTTCATGGAAAAACACATTTATTTTAAAGTCGGTATTGCCAGTTGAATGAAATTAAAACATTTGGAAAGAAAAAAAAAATAACCGTGAAGAGTAAAAGCTACAATAAAAGGAAGTACATTAATATTAAAATAATAATAATGATAAAAATTTGACTTTGCTTTCAGTGTAAATTAATGTTAATTTTTAAACTTCAAAAAAATTTCAATTTAATTTTCAAAAACATTTTCCAGCAATGTGTCGTGTTTGGAAGTACATAAAAAAGTTGTTAGGAAAAAAATTAAAATTTAATTTAAAAAATACTTTACAAATTACATATATTATTGTAAAGGTAACAAAAAAAATTACATAAATTTACTAAGTGGCAACATTGCTATTGAGTATTAATATAAAAAAATGAGGGAGAGTGAAAACTGTAAAACAAAAGTCGTTTCATTGAACAAAGTCTTTGTGTTTGCCATATGAAACGAAATGTGTTTGCAAGCAGAATGAATAAAACAACAGTTTGTTCAGTGGTCTAAATTTTATTTGAATACGAACTTCATTGAATAAACATTTCGGTATGTTCATGAATGAAGTTATTCATGCAGTCCTTTAATATATAAAGAAATAGAGAATATTTATATACAAAAATAAATTCGCTTTAAAGAATTTCAATACATTTTGCTCCGTTTTCCCGTAAATATTATTTTATATTGTCCTGAACAGCTATTGCAGTAATTAAAAAATAAATAAAAAAATATATCAAAAGTTATTTTCGGGAATTCAAAATTTATTATTAATTTATTTATTAATGACTTGCTAAATTCCCAATTTTTATTTTTGATAAATTTAATTTATTCCTACTAAAAGAAACTCTCAAAAGTAAATTTATTAAAAAAGGCAAATATTGGCGCGTATTGTGCCGTTTAATTGCCGTTTAATTGCCGCACAAGAACGCAATGAATATTGGTACATTTTTGAAATTTTTATTGACTCGCGGTTGCATATCAAGTAGTCACACGAATGCCGCACCAGGGTTGCATTTTATTTGTAAAAGTAAGCACAATTGGGGTATTAAAAAGTGTGAAAATTGGTACATTGCGGCAATCGTGTGAGCCCAGCTTAAGGAACATATAACAAAGAAAAAAAATTTTTATTTTTTTTTTGCAAAAGTTATGTCATATTCAAAATGTCATAATTTCGCCGAATTAGCCGAATGTGTTGAGTTTATTTTTTCAATATCTCAAAAAGTACTGCATATACGAAGATGATTTGTATGTCATTTTAAAGAGAATGAGGGGCTACAAACAATATATTAAAAACTTTTTCTTTTTTTGAAAAATGTAATATCTGCAAAATATTAAATTTTAAAAATGGACTAAGTCTAAAACATAATTTTTTATTTGGCTGATTTTTTTTATATAATACCTCAAACTGTTCTTAAAAAATTCTGAAACTTTGAAGGAGGTGTTTTTTTTTCTTTTTTAAGATATGATTTTTTTCTTTCGCAACCTGTAAAAAAAATCATCTTAAAATAAAATTTTCATATTGTAATTTTGAATAATAAGTATTTATTAAGGCTGATTTGTTTGATTTAAGGTGTTTTAAAAAAAGTAACGAAATTGATACAGTTTCTTTTGTTTATTTGTTGCATTTTTTGTTGGAGCTCAATGTTAACACTTTCAATGAAAAGAACACTTTTTGTTACGTTGCGTCTCCAAGAAATGAGTTTTATACATTACTAGCTGACTGCCCCGGCTTCGCTCGGAAGCAATTTGCGCATTATACATAAAAAGGAGAAAGTGTGTTTAGTTAGGAAAATATTAAATATTTAACGTTTCCCTTATGCTTAGAAAAAATGATAAGTGAATACTAGAAAACTTTAATTTTCCGAGTTTAACCAAAAATTTTTTTTCTTTACAAACAATCTCTTGAAAATTTGGAAGCGAATTAAAAACAAATTATCCAAATCGCACCAGCCGTTCTCACGTGATGCGATTACATACATGGACCATTTAATTTGCACATATATGTATATATACTCGTGTACGAGGGCGGAACAATAAGTCCGTGACTTTTTGAATGAAACACAGTTTTTTTTACAAAAAATATTAATTTTTCAACATAATCTGCTTTTAGCTCAATACACTTAACCCAACGTTTCTCCAATTTGTGAATCCCTTCCAAAAAATAGGATTTTTCGAGGTACATAAAATAGGAACTTGTTTGACCAATATTTTCATCGTTGGAGCTAAATCTCTTTCCACCGAGCCATTTCTTTAGGTTCGGAAATAGGAAATAGTCACTGGGGGCTGAATCCGGAGAATATGGCGGATGAGTTACCAATTCCTAGCTCAATTCATGTAATATTGCCATTGAGACTGCACACGTCTGCACCGTGTGCATTATCTTGATGAAAAAGAAATTTTTTCTTGGCCATATGGGGTAATTTTTTTAAATCCTCGTTAAATCGGTCAAATAAGTTGGGAAAAAATTCGCCGTTTATTGTTTTTCCCTTTTGAAGGTAATCGATGTGGATTATCCCATCGCCGACAAACTTACCTTGGCCTTCTTCGGAGCCGGTTCACCCGGAGAAACCCATTGCTTAGACTGCTGCTTGGTCTCCGGAGTGTTGTAATGGATCCATGTTTCATCTACAGTTACAAAACGCCGCAAAAACTCATTCGAATTGCGGTTAAATAACTCCAAACAATCCTTTGAAGTTGTCACACGATTACGTTTATGGTCAATTGAGAGCAAACTCGGCACCCATCTTGCAGACAGCTTTCTTAAACCCAGCTGATCATTTGAAATCGAAACCACACTGCCTAATGAAATGCCTATGGCACCAACAATTTCGCACACTTTTACTCTTCGATCGGTCAACACCATATCGTGAATTTCTCGACATTTTTGGGTGTAGTGACTTCAATTGGCCGCCCAGAACGTTCAGCATAATTTGTTCTTGTGCGACCACAACGAAAGTCAGTAAACCACTTTTGTACCATTGAAATCGATGGTGCAAAGTCCCTATAGTATATATCAAGCTTTTCCTTCCTTAGCGGATGAAAGGAACCTTCCCACGAAATTCCATTCAAATCGAAAGGGATCGGGTTCCACTCTTGGTCGATTTGACATGGAACACCCTTATTTTTTTCATTATATATGGTGTCATCATTAAAATTCAGAATTGATTTACTTTAAGTTAGCTAACGGATAGAAGTTTATTATGAATTAACTCTTTGCTAACAAATTGCTAAGCTTAATATACATTATAGTTAGCACCTCGTTGTAGGTAGTGTACAAGCTGTGTCTAACTTTTTGTTCTGAACATAAATATTAGGGAGATCGAACGGTTATTATTCGACCGGTTTTAACCGGTTATTTTAGCTTTGCCCAAGTCGGTTATTTTAAAATGCCCATTTTTCGAATATCGAATAAACCGGTTATTTTGGTATAATAAACCGGTTATTTTAGTAATGTGTAATTCATATACATTTTCCTTACTCTTGTTGTAGATGTACCCGTAATATAAGTATTTTCTAATTGAATATTGGCCAAACTTAAACTTTTTATGAAGAATATCAAAACAAAACGTAACAAAGGTCAAAAAATATTATGAACACTGTAAATACAAATCGTTTTTAAAAGCGTGTGTTCTTGTAGAAAAAAAAACAAAAAACTATTAAAAATACTACAAAAACATGTGCAGTTAAAAAGTAAATAGTAATTTGTGCAAGAGAATTCTAAATATTAAATATATTTTTATATAAATATTTTTCGAACGCGATTAAAACGACAAAGTTAGTTGCTTAAATGATAAGTTGCAAAGGTTTTTCCCCGTCACGACTTATTAATCACCTTTAATTAGTCCACATCCTTGACATTAATGTGATCCAAATGAAACTTAACTTCGTTCGAAGTAGTTCTTAGGAGACTACAAATAATACTTTACTAAAATACACTGCAAAAAATTAATCATTGGGTGAAATATTAGCCCGTTGTGTTGCCGAGGACGAAATGCCCGTTAAGGCACTTAAAACTCTTAAGTAGTTCTAGCATCTCTTCATGCTGAAAACTACAACATTACGGCGGAATCAACGATATGGGAAACATTTCTACCAGTTTTATTTATTAAAACACCACGAACTAAAAAACAAAATTGAAGAAATCAAACAAGGTCATGAAATGTTTTAAGCTGTAGTCGACGAATTGACAAATATTTAACACAAAAAGAATGTTCAGTTCACTATTCGTTTCTATAATGCTGAAACAAAATAATTTGAAATAGATAATCCTGGCTAAGAGGTTTTGTTTGCAACTTTTGAAAAATATAGTTGATTTATATAGATAGCTTAACCACCAACAAATTAAAACTCATTCAAAATAAATTTGAGAGAATATATCAAATAATAACTTTATAAAATTCTTATAATTTATTTGCTTTTGCAAAACGTAATTCTAGATCAATTATCATTCAACAGTTTCTAAATTACATTATACAAATATCTTCTTACAAATAAAATCTAATAAATCAATAAAAAATTGTCAAAAATTAAGCTAAAGTTTGATCAATGGCCCCACTTTTCTTGGAATTTATCGTAAAATATTTGTTAGGACTGATCTAAGTCATATCTATGTATTTTTTTGGTTCCTTACCTTTGCAGATTGTTTTGTTTTTATTCAAATTAAGGTTTTATTTTAAAAACTTATTTGATTTTTGTGCTTTTAAATATTCGAATTAAAACCGGTTATTTAAAAATTGCTTAACCGAAAACCGGGTTTTTTAAAATAGCAACTATTCGTAATATTCGAAAACCGGTTATTGAAAAAAGTCGAATAATCGATCTCCCTAATAAATATAACATAAATTCCGATTGTATGCCCCTGGTTAGATATAGAAAAACATAGTAAATTTAAACTATTCAACGATAGTCATAATATTTAATTTATGTATTACCTTTATAAATAAGAAATACAATTATGTACTAACATAAATAACCAATTGAAAAATACCAGGCTATTCGGCGGTAATCGAACCTGCTACCCTCCCGCTACCAACAAGCTACCAGGGCATCTAAATTAATAAGATATTTTAATCATTTTAATTAAATATTTAATTGTTAGAACTTTAAGCAAAGTATATTTCTTTGAACCTTTTTATCGAATGTTTGCCATTTTCCAGTCATTATTAAAAGAAACTTTGTTTACAAATTCTCAAAAAGGTTCTAATAGCAACATTTCTATATATAAATATCAATTATAGGTTCCCAACACTTCTCTAAATGTACATACGTTTATACACATTTTAAAGCAGATATTAAATACAATATTGTTGCATTAAAATAATTTGAAAATTATCAATATTTTGTCAATGTCAAAAAAAAATAATCAAAACGATATCAACAGCAGAAGCTGATAACTTTCTACCACTTTTTCTCCTAAAAAGATAAGAATTTACAGACTGTTTAACGCCTTCCAAATAAAAAAAATACAAACATATAATTTTCAATTTCTTTTGCCAAGCAACAAAACAAATCCATTAAAGTTAAACATTTGTAATATTATATAGAAATATAAGAAATATGTATATTTATAAAAAAAAATATTGCAAAAAAATTTCCTATATAAATGATTAAGGAATCCCCGAAATATCAAACAGTAAAACTAGCGTCTGAAACATGAAGACTATTTTTGGTGCGAGAATTGCTATTTCTTTATATTTTTAATTAAACTTATAATTAAATAAATAAACATATACATACATACATTTTTAGTTCTTTTGTGCCTTTTGCTGGCGCTGGCTGCCACCACTACTCAAGCGGCCAAATTGAATAATGTTTTATATGCCAAATACCTATGCCGCGACAAGGAAAATGGTTTCAAAGCTTTAGTACCGGGCAGCTGTTTTCAGTATTATGAGTGTCAGGATGGTGTCTCTCAATTACGTTTGTGTCCTCGCTTTTTCGATGCTTTAAGACAAACATGTGTTACCCAGGATACTGGATGTATGGAAAAATTGTCAAATGAAGTTCATATTCCTGCAGGCTGTAGCGGACCTTGTTGTGGCATCTCAAATGGTTTTGCTTTAGACCCAATTAATTCTCAAGTATACTATGAGTGTAAGGATAATTGTGTTTTCTCGAAGAATAAATGTGAGGGAAATTTAATGTTCAATTTGGAGACATTGAAATGCACAGTGCCAGAAAATTGCGAAGAGGTGACAACACCAAAGGCACCAAGTGCAATAACTACTACCACAATAGCACCATGCGCTGAAGCGACAACATCAACACCTTGTAGTGCAGAAGAGACGACAACTACTTGCGCCACTTCAACTACTACCACTTGTACAACAACAACAACTATAAAAACAACTAGTACCAGCACCAGAAAAACAACTACAACAACTTGTACTACAACAACTACTATGAAAACTACTACCACCAGCACCAGAAAAACAACTACAACAACTTGTACTACAGCGACAACCACTTGTACTACAACAACTTGTACTACAACGACAAACACTTGTACTACAACGACAACCACTTGTACTACAACAACAACTATAAAAACAACTAGTACCAGCACCAGAAAAACAACTACAACAACTTGTACTACAACAACTACTATGAAAACTACTACCACCAGCACCAGAAAAACAACTACAACCACTTGTACTACAACAACTACTATGAAAACTACTACCACCCGCACCACTACAGCAACTACAACAACGACAACCACTTGTACTACAACAACAACTATAAAAACAACTAGTACCAGCACCAGAAAAACAACTGCAACACCTTGTACTACAACAACTACTATAAAAACTACTACCACCAGCACCAGAAAAACAACTACAACAACTTGTACTACAACAACTACTATGAAAACTACTACCACCCGCACTACAACAGCAACTACAACTACTTGTACTACAACGACAACCACTTGT
Organism: Pollenia amentaria; assembly: GCA_943735925.1. NCBI lineage: Eukaryota > Metazoa > Arthropoda > Insecta > Diptera > Polleniidae > Pollenia > Pollenia amentaria. Next base: position 50,798,339 of record OX031007.1, read on the forward strand.
ACTACAACAACAACTATAAAAACTACCACCACTAGCACCACATCAACAACTACAACAACTTGTACTTTAACCACTACCACCTGTAGTACAACAACAACCAAAACAACCACCACAATAAAAACTACAACTTGTAATGCCACAACCACAACTTGCACTACAGCCACAACGACCACTACAACCTGTACTTCAACCACAACTTGTACTACGACAACAACTTGTTCTACGACAACAACTTGTTCTACGGCTACAACTTGTACTACGACAACAACTTGTACTACGACAACCACTACCACTTGTTCTACAACAACAACCAAAACGAACACCACAACAACTTGTACTACAACAACTACTACTTGTACCACAACTACCACTACAAAACCTACTACAACCTCAACAACATTCACCACAACTACTACAACTTGCACTACTACTACAACCACAACCACTACTACATGTGCTACCACAACAACAACTACCACGACCACATTTAAAACAACTAGTTGCACCACTACAACCAAAGCACCTTGTGTTACAGCAACCACTACGAAAGCTCCGTGCTCCTTAACTGAAGTTCAGCAATCTGAAAAACCTTTAAACAAAGCTCCGACTCCTAAAGAAGTATTAACAGAAGTTCATCTTGCCGAAAACTTCTTAAGCGAAACCATGCCCTCTAAAAAACCTCTAAATTTCGACCTATACCTGCGTTTTGTATGTCGCGACATACCAGATGGTTTCAAATTGGTTTCACTGAAGAACTGCAATGACTATTATATTTGTAACAACGGAATTGCAATGCATCTTAGTTGTGGTAATAAGCACTTTAATCCCATAAAAGGTATTTGCGATTTGCCGGAAAATACTCATTGCAACTTTCCCCAACTTTAAGCAAGACCCGCTATCGCAACGATGACCCTTTTCGAACGACTTAAATAGGTTCTAATAGCCATACAGTGGTTAATAATATTAATTAAAATATTAAAGCATAAATAGATTTCTTATAGACTTACAGTGAATACTAAATTTAAATAAAAAATTAAAGCTGATTTAAAAAAAAATTTTTAAGTTCTTTACTGTTATTAGTGCAAAGTTCTAAGTAAGTAAGAAATTTAAAAAAATTTGTTTTTTTTTTACCGAAATATACCAAAACTATAAAAAGGATCAAATTTCATTGAATAATAAATAATTTTTTAATCAGAGATCACTTAGATATCCTACTAAATAATTTATTGTTTACCAAAATGTAAAAACATTAAAACGCTTGGGGTTTTTTAAATCACTTTCAAATAACTAAAAATAGCAAAAGTTTATTAAAAACTGCGCACACACTGATGGAAATTATGCCACCAATGGAATAACATAGCAGAAATTACGAAACGGAGTCGGCTTAATTAGACATGTCAGCAGTGCGATGACCATCGGAGAAAGGACTCATTAGGATACAGTTTGTCATAAAATTGAGTCATTGGTATTGACTTAAGTCGAAGTGTGATAATATTATAATTTACTTACCCGTTACACATGTTTGTTAAATTTTTGTTGTATTCCGCCCATTGTTTACAGGTGAACTCCTAATTATAAGACACCAACAGCATTCTCGACATGGTTTTCGTAATCATTTTACTTTAAATATTTGATGTATTTAACTAAAGCCCCGATTATCGTTTACAACACTTAAATGTTGTGTTGTTTTACAACACAACACCTAATTTGTTATCGATTATGGTTTACAACATCTAGGTGTTGTGTATGTCACAGTGTTGCATTTAATTTTAGTGCTTAATATCCGTAATATCCCTGCGTATGAAAAACTGCCAAGTTTGAAAAAAAGTTTAAAGAATATTTGTTTACATGCGATTGTGTTTAAATTAAAAGTAAAATAATGGATATAAACACCGAATTATTTTTTGATGATGACGATGATAAATAGTAGGAAGAAAACACATATGGATCGTATATGGAAGAGAATTCGGGATAGTTCCAACCCCTTGGAGCACAATTTAAGCAAACACTTTAAAGCAGAATTAAATGAAGAATTGCCTTTTCCATTAGACACAGAAGTAGATGTTGGAGAACCTACAGAAACAAACATTGAAGAGTGTGATCAACAAATTAGAAATAATTTAATGCTTGCAATTTTAAATGAATAAACATTTTTTATAACATAAATATTTATTGCCTTAATTCAGTTGCAATTTAAAAAGAATATAAAAAAAGAAAAACTTAAAATCTTATTCATATATATAAAAATATCACCAGATTCTTAAAACTATACAGAAGGTAGTTAATATACACATATATTTTTCACAACTCCTGAATTCTTTTATTTGTTAATTGAAGTTTATCTTCTATCAATTCAATTTGTAAGTCAGCCTTCTTTTTTTTAATTCATCAATTTTTTGTTCATTTGGTAATTCTTATATGAATTCCTTCCAAACCTTTTCAAGGTTTCTAAGATCTTCTCCTACTTTTTTGCTTGTGTTCTTAAAAATTGTAAGCGTCCGCCCTCTTTCTTCCTGCGATTTTTGGGCAATTGTGGTTCCGTAGATTAAATCTGTGAAGTCTCCTCAGGTCTAAATGTTAATTCCGCCCCATCTGAATCTTCTTGATTTTCCAAACCCATTGCAGAACCATTTGGATTTACTTGGGTCTGCATTGAGAAAAATTCCACAGTGCTCTGTTCTAATAAGCTCAAGCTTATTTCTGTGGAAGGACCACCATCAGAAGCTTGAAAATTTCTTTTATTTGCAGCCAATTTTCTTTTTAAATTTTCCTTATAGTGAGTCCATACCCATGATAAAATAAAATTTATTTTTAAGTAATATACTATATATAAGATAGTACATCTGCCACTAACTCTTTGTCAATCTTAAGTGCTTTTAATCGGCTATTTAATTGCTCTGTAAATTTATCCCATGTACCCTTAAGTTGCATTTTGTTACATCCAAATGGTAGCTTGCCTCGGCCAATATCTGGATGAATTCTTATCAGCTCAACCAGCTTTTCCATTTGTTTTTTATTTGTAATTTTGCCAAGAAATATTTATAATTAATTATTTTTTACAGTTATGTATATTTTACAAAGAAATTTTATGTGCATAATTACAAATTTTTCTCCATTTTCGTTTTTCAACTTACAACGTTCATAACACAACACCAAATTAGCAGTTGTAAGTTTATGACACTGCTGACAACACATAAATACACATGTTGTAAACGATAATCAATGTAAGAGAACATAGACAACTCCAAATACTACAATGCTGACAACAGTTGTAAATCATGATCGCATTTTCAAAAATACGACACTAAAATAAAAATTGTTGTAAACGGTAATCGGGACTTAAATAATTAAAAAAAATTTATATAGGAAAATTGGCTTCTTCTTTTACTTTTTTAACATAAAAATGTTAATAATACACAAAATGTGGCATTGAATTGATGTCGTTATAGTTATAGCATAGCTGACGCTTAAAATATGACAAAATTTTATGATGACGTTCGTCATTGGATTGACGCTACTTTTTGCCGCATTGATGCCATTTGTAATAACGTTGATGTCAGAATTCCGATGTTAGGCCAATCAATATAAAGATGCACTTTTTTATGAGTGCATCGTTTTACCGATGTGAATTTGTGATCACCTGTAACAGAATCGTTTGTATTTTTTGAAATAAGTTGCCGTCATTGGGTTTCAAAAGACGGCGTTTAGCTTTCCTCTTATAATATATCTTGAAAAAATGCAATCTTATATCTTCTAGCGTTTTCTTTGAATCAAAAGATTTTTCAATACTGTTGCAGCGTATTTAATAAGATTGTGCTTTCATCAAACTGTTCATGGTTTTTAATCCAAATTTTGTTTTGTTTTTTAATCAGACTTAAATCTATGTTCACACTTATTAAAAAATTTTTTGGCTTTTGCAAAATGTTTGGTTAGATCAAATATCATTCAACAGTTTCTAGATAACATTAAACAATTATGTTCTTACAAAAAAAGTTTAGTAAATCAATAAAAAATGTTAAAAATTCAGCTTGAATTTGATCAGTTTACTGGCTACGCTTTTTTTTGGATTTTTTCGTCAAATATTTGTTTGGTCAAAACCAGTAATGTTATAGACCTTTTTGAAAAGTCTCTACGCAATCCGCAAAAAATTCCTGTTCTTCACTACGCGGTCCAAAAACTGTTCTTATAAAAATCCCTACATCTTTTATATGATAACACAAGGGAACAAGGCTTTTATTAATTAAGAACTGAATGTTGCTTTTAAGGTTATTTGGGACGCTGAATTAAAATCTGCACTCAAAATTTCGAGATATACCGTTATTCCAAAATTAAGACACTTCCACTTCAAAACGGTGCACAATATTCATTTAAAAAAAAGTAGTTCCAGTAGTTTCAGAGATATCGTTGAAAGAACAGGTAAAAAAATATTAAAAATTTTAGTTAAAAATTCATAAAATTTGAAATCAGAGTTTTGGTATAAAAACAGTTAGCTTAACATATATCGAATGAAATGAGCTTTATTTCATTGCAATCGGTGCACAACTTTTGATATTATTCACAATTTACTGAGACAATTAAATTCATAAAAATCGCGATTTTCATGCAAAAATAACATTTTTTAATGAGTGTGTGTTTGCTGATGTTCTATTTATGGACGTTTTTTCCACTCGGCGAACTTCGCCTCGCCCCAATTTTAAGCCTTCAGACAAACTATAGAGTAATAATACAACAAAAATATTTAAATTTTCAATGTGATTTATTTTATTATTAAATCAGTAGAGGCGATTTTATGAACAATATTTTTCGATTTGTGCGAAAAACAGGGAAATTTTTTCACAAAAAACTTATTTTCTTTAAGAATGAATGTTTTGATAAATATTGCACTGAATTTCAATTGATTGTAATGCTTTTACCGTATATGGATAAAATGCGTGATTTACGACAATCCGGAATCAGTGTAACAATATACAAAACTCGTATAAATTGCAGCAAGAAAAATATCACATTTACTGTAGAAAATTACAATGTCAAAATTACACCTGTCAAATTGAGCACAGTCTAAGTCAATGTATAATGCCATCCATCGGATTTTGGCTGAGAACTTTCTATTTTTTCATTTGGAAAGCCATTAAGGAATAATTTCACACAAAATTTCGTACGAAAAATCAATTTTTGATTTTTCCAATTTTCCGACTTTTGCGGAGAGATTTTCCAATTATTCGCATTTTGCATTTTCCGCAATTTTCCATGATTTACACTAAGAACTTTCTATTGTTTGATTTGGAAAGCCATTAAGGAATAATTTCACACAAAATTTCATACAAAAATTCGGTTTTCGATTTTTCCAATTTTAAAAAATTTAAATTTTTTTAAATATTTTTTGTTTTACGTAAACAACCATTACTCAGCCATTTTTTTTTTTTTTTTTGTAATTTGCAAAAGTTACATCTTACAGAAAGAAAGAAAAATTCTGAAAATCGCTTCATGAAGAGTGAAGTTATGATTTTTTGAACTTTTAATTTTTGGAAAAAAGTCAAAAATTCGATTAGGACAGATGATTTATCTTGTCCTGTATATTCCAGGATGTCATATATCCGAATATGATACAAAAGTTCAAAAATCCAGCACTAAAAACATTTAATCATTTATAAGAAATTACAAAAAATTGGGTGCCACATGACATCTCTCACGTATTTTTCTCATCAGAAATTCTGTTTCAGTGCTCTAAAAATGGTTTAGAAATGGATCTATTGCCAGAATTGCAAGAGTAAACTATTATATTTAAATGTACTTATTTGTATTGTGCATATAGCCAAGTAAACAAAAGTATTCAGCAATATTTTCAAAATTACGAAAAAAAATACTAAAAACTTTTAAAATTTAGAATAAAATTTGTAATTTGAAAAAGCTTTAAACTAAGGGTATAAATCGTGAAATCGTCAATGGGCCTTTTTCGAACCCAAAAATCATCAAAATGACGATAAACGGTTAAAACTGACAGCCATGGCTGTCACAGACGGTGACGGTCGTGTTACCGAATAGTGATTAAATTATTCTTTATGTTTTGTTTTATGCTACTTTTTATGCTGTGTTAATAATTTTGAAAACATAAGCTAAAGTACAAATTTATTTCCTTGTTTGTTAATCAAACAGCAAATTTCTTAACTTATATAAAAAATATTAGGACTTTCTTGACCTTAGGTCACGATATACATATATGTATGTTAGATAAAATAAGTTTAATTAAATATGTTTTAATAAGTATGTAAGATAAAAATAAGTTTAGTTAAACAATTATTATATGTTATAGAAATTTTCTTAATGAAACTATTTTTTATTATTTTATTATCAAAGTTGTTTTTGGGAATACTCTTATTTATTAAAAGATTTTGTTTGTTGTGCTTAATTCCCTTTTTAAATAATTGATAAAAAATACTGAAATTTATTGTTGGAGGATAAGCTGTTCCTATGCGCATTTCACTGGTTGCTTAGGCCAGATCATCAGGAAACGTTCTCCTAAATAATTTTAGAAAAGCCAAAGCTATCAGCAAACAAGACTACAGAGGGAATGAGAATTACCTACAAACACTCAAAAAGTCTTTTTTGCAACGATATCAAAGCTTAAACAAAATACCAAACAATAAATCCGTGATGAGTTTTTATCTTTTCTTACATTTCCCGCTACAATTAGTTGGAATTCTCCCAACATTAATTGTAGTTGTAAGTGGGTAAAGAAAAAACATATTAAAAACAAGCACTTTGTTTTTGTTTTCACAAGAAATCAACATAAAAACAATTTGCCAGTTCATTTTTTTATGCACGCGCACCTCTAAAATTATTAAGGAGAACGTTTCTTGATGATCTGGCCTAAGCAACCAGTAAAATGCGCATAGGAACAGCTTATCCTCCAACAATAAATTTCAGTATTTTTTATCAATTATTTAAAAAGGGAATTAAGCACAACAAACAAAATCTTTTAATTTTTTATTATTGTAAATATAGTTTTTGAATTAGGTTTATAAATAAGAAATTTTTCAGTTTATATGAATTGTTAAACTTCAGTTATATTTTATTTTTTTGTTATTATGTTTTTGAAATTTTTTATGACAAATAGGTTTTTGAATTAATTTATGACAAATAATTTTTTCATAATTTTGTAATTGTTTGTTTTTTCGTTATATAAAATTTTGTTAATTTCCTGAAGATGCTAACTAGAGTTTGTTCCCGGGAATTCCCGGGACGGGAATCAATTGTTTTCAATTGTTTTCAATTCCCGCTTTCCCGGGAATAAGTTGCGGGATTCCCGGGAAATTTTGAAGAAAATCTTTTTTTAAAACTTTAGTAAATCTATGTCGGACTAGTGCCTTTGGAGGTTAATCCAACTTAATTTCACCACAATATTTAAATTTACTACAGTTTAAGCTCATTTTTAAGAATGGGCTTTATATAAGGCCTATGATAATTATAGGCCTATCCTCACGAAAAATTATTTCTTGTCTTAGCACACTGAAGTGTAAATTTTTTAATAATATTATAAGGTTTTGCGGCTAAGAGCGTAATGAAGTGTTTTCCTAGATTGTGCTTTATATGCGGCATTTCAAGTAATTTTGAGTCTTTTGCAAGTAGAATATGCTTAATTGCACCACAAAAGCAGTATTCGTTACGCTTTTAGCCATACTTACATGATATACAAGATTGGTCTAAACATGGAGCTGTATGTAAATTATGGACCGACATTTACGAAATTTGGTGCCTTATAAAATGAATTTGTAGAAATTTAATGAGAAAAGGTGCATTTCGCCACAAAATTATGTTAGTTTTTGTGAAGTTTTTAGGGAGGTAGTTCCACATTTGTGTGCATAACTATTTCCCTACAGAAGCGATTCTACTGGAATTCACTCCCAAACAGCCTAGAAGATCTAGAAGCAATTTGGCATCCATATTACTAAATCGGGTTAGAATTAATGAAGGATTCACAATAATATTAAAAAAGATTCACATAGAATGACAAACTTAGTATCCCTTCATACACCTCTGCTGATTAAGGGTTATAACATTTGGGGTATTCACAAGGTGTGCTATCATGGTTTATTGTCATAATGTTCTAACATTTTACAATGGTTTAAAAATATTGTTATTGGTTTGTAAACAAAAAGTGTCTTAAATAAATAGAACGTTGCTTGCTACGTTTATTGTGCTGTCGTAATTAATAGCACATTAAATTATGAGGGGTTGCTCACAACAGTCGTATTTTTTATGTTATTATTTTAAGACATATGCCTTTATGACACTTTGTGAATCCCCCAATTGTCAAAAATATGTTATTAAATATATGTAGTAAATAACATTTCTCCTTCCTGCTGAATTTGTTAAACGGTAAAATTGTTTCAGAATTACTATTTCGTAATGTTGAGCTTTCAGTTCCTAATCGCCCTTTCAGAAATTGTATTCCACTAAGACTTCAATACTTTCATTCTAATTATATAAATGAGATCTGAATTTGACAATGTATATACGTATATTGATTTCCATGATCCTATTGGCATCAAAATAACCTCTTAAGAGTCTTAAAATTACTTTAATCTTAAATTTTTTACGCTTTTGTTATATAATAGATACTAGATTTAATTATTTTAAGCGTAATAGCCAGTATGAAATATTAGTTTCATTGGAGAAATACGTAAATAAAAAGATTTGGGCGGGAATCCCGGGATCCCGGGAATTTCATATTTATTTCCCGCTTTCCCGGGAATCCAAAAATGCGGGAATAAAAAAACTCTAATGCTAACCAAAGCTTAGCGAAATATTGAAAAAATAAAAAAATATAATATTTTTTATAAATAAAAAGACCTCAAGCTTAAATAATTAAAAATAATTATAAAATTAAAAATAATTAGCATAAGCTTTACACTTCAGAATTGGCAGAGATACGCCTTTTATTGCACGTTTTCATAATAAAGTAGCAAAATTATATTTATTTTGTAGCTGGTTTAAAATTTTAATTTGTGTTAATATAAACGACGATTTTGATATATTTTGTATAAATTTTAAAAATGTATTTTCTTAAATTAAATTTTCTAATAAATTTAACTAAAAAGTTTAAGAAGAACAGTCTTCACTAAAAGCCGTCACACAGAAAAAAATTATACATAAAAAAAAAACATCAAAATAAGCAAATTAGCCACTGATTTCATAAACATAAGCCTCACCAGAAAAAAAGGGGATGACAACAATTTTTTTTACACCCAACAAACGAACAAAATTAACACATCATTTTTGTTTTCTTTAAGGCTTTAGCAACCCAGCATTTAATATTTTACCCCTCTCTTGCCTTTTTTGCTTCTTATTGTTCTTATGAAGTTAAGAAAATCTTTTTTTTTTTCAAAATTTCTTATTTTATTATGTCATAATAATATAAGCGACATCTTGTGTTGATTTCAATTATTTGCCTTTCAAAAAAAAGGAAAAAAGTATTAGAATATGGAAAACAACAAAATTTATTTAAAAGCCTGCCAGTATTTAATTTTATTTGAGTTTTTTTCGCTCCAGTTGTCAAGGGACAAATTAGTGGTTACATTTTTAATAAAGGTCTCCCCATTACCAATCTCTCCTTTAACTTAAAGCACTTGAGGGTTGCTATTGTAGTTGATGTTTAACTAAAGGTTTCAAAATTAAGATTTTCAAGTGAGTAATTTTCAGACAGTGGGATAAATGAGGAAGCGTTATAAGGAATATAAAATTGGGAAATTATATTTCAAAATTTTGCCTCAGTTTTAGTTAACTTCCACAAGGTGAATATTTTTGAAACAGGCTGTTGATAAACCACAGAGCTAAAGTAATAGATAACTTACTTCATTCAAAGGTAACATCTTTGGTGGAAAATCTATGCTAGAGTTAATAGTAAAATGAAATCATATATCTTAAATATATTAAAACTAAGTCAATTTTCTTGCTTATTTTTCACTTCCCTTAGCCACTGTAGATATAAGTTTGCCTGCCTTTCGACATTAAAATTATTCCAGTACCATTTGTTCATAATTTTATTTTCTGCTTTAAATTTTATTTAACACCCGCTGCTTTATTGGTTTCATTTCTTTGCTTGTTTCAGAACTTATTTTTTCCTGAACAATTTTCGCTTGTAATGCTTCCATTTCTACTTTAATTTAATTATTTTATTTTTTTTTTCTCCCCAGTCAAGAAAATAAGTGCATGGAAAGGAGGAAAGGGGCATCAAACAAATTTAAGCTGTGATTTTAATATTTATTTTATTAATAGAAAATTATCATAATATTAGTTTTATAAGAAGGAAGAGAACATACAAAAATTAAAAAAGGAGCATGTTTGAGTTTGTTATAAAATAAGCTTTTTTATGTAATAACAGACATCTTTTATGCGGCTGAAGTCTAAAAATCTGACGTTTTTGACAATACACGGCATCTGTAGCTAGTCATTATTTGTCTTAAGGGGGTTGAAGATATAAACTAGTGGTAGATGTTTTAGTACTTAATTTCTTTATATTGGAACGTATTGCAAAACTGCTTAAAACCACCTCCAAAGAACCACACGTTTATGTGGTGTCAACAAGATGGAGCACCAACTGTTACATTAATGCAAATAATGCAGCAGATACGAGACATTTTCGGTGAATGCGTTATTTCAAAAGGTTATGATTTTAACGCTGCCTCGTTCGCGGGAATTAACAGCTACAAATTTCTGCCTATTGGGTTATAACTTGGGTACGTAAATAAGATAGAGCTTATTCCAACTAAATAATAATATTCTCGAAACTGCTTGAGCGGTAGCTCCAAAAATGTGACAAAAAGTCATGGAAACCCTCATAGATAGAGTGCGGCTTTGTAAAGTTAAGAATTGGCGGCATTTTTACCTATAGATCTTGCTATAGATATAATAGAGGAAGAATGGAATAAGGTAGAAGAACACAATATTGATAAGGACTTATTTTTACGTATTCGGAAATTTTGCATAATTGATAATAGTGTTACGTTACTGCCTTTTCAATAACGTTTTTGGTTTATTTCCTTTATAATAAACCTCTTGAGTTCTTTTATTGCAACTTTAATCAAATAAATAAAACACTTTAAACACTTTACTTTATAGCTGTACTATAAACTTTTCACGCCACTTTATTTAAAACTTAGTCAATTTTACCACTTATAATTGCGATGAACACACTTAAATAATCGTACAAATACTGATTATCGATGCCCACCTTCGCGAGTATTTATACTCTGTTCGCTGACATCTAAATGTCTCTAGAGCATTCGACTCGTCGAAATGTCTGTCACATTTTCGACATTTCTGGGCCAATCGAGATATTATTATCTAACAGCTAATATCATTATGCCTTAACACTGTGGCTGAGTTTAAATTAATTTATACATCAATAAACTTAAGCATACTTTATGGGTTAAAAATAATCTTAACACTTTTAGTTATCTATAACAGGGATTTCCAAAAATTTTTTGGTTGTGTAGTAGTGAGTACCAGAGAGTAAACAAATTGAGAGAATGCATTCATTTACAGCCGAAATAAAATGTTAGTAATATATTTTATAAGTTGTATAACACAAAGGTAAAATTAAAAATTTTTTGTGTTGATAAAAAATTTGTAGCAACTCTTTACCAATTCAATGTTGCTGATTTTAAAACTGCGTTTTTTTTTTATTCGGAAGCTTTTTGACTCTAAATCAGTTTCAAATATCTTATCAAACAATTGTAAAAAAATTAAAGATTTTTATGCTTTAAAAATTCATAAAAAATAAATATTGCACGCAAATCACAGCTGATAGAAAAAAAAGTGCAGTTTTAAAATCAGCGACATTGAATTGGTAAAGAACTGCTACAAGTTTTCTATCAACACAAAAAATGTTTAATTTTGTTCCCTTGTGTTATACAACTTATAAAATAAAATCTTCTAAATTTATACTTTTATGGCAGTTTCGTAATAGTAGAATGCTTTTCAAACGGGATGAACTTAATTTATTACGTTTCTTGGAACAAATAAATTTTAAATCCGAAAAAATTTGTTCGCATAGGTAAGTAGTGCCGAACAAAGAGAGGCACTTAAATGAATTTTTTTTTAGTTCAGGATAGAACTCGCCATCCAAATCTTTCCAGAACTCTACAATATTATTTTCGTCTGGAGCATTTACTTCGTTTCGTAGTATGATTAGTTCTGATTGAATATCAAATTCGTAGTCGCTTACATCGCAACGAAAAGGGTTTTCGAAAAGATCTTATAGCGGTTGCAAAATTACAAAATCTTGAAACCTGTCTTGAAAATTATTGAAAAGTGTTTCAAATATTTCGGCATATTCATATCTTTTGTCGATTTCGAGATTTCTATAAACAAGTGAAGTTTTTGGAAAATTGAAAAAATCACCAGTTTTAATTTGGGAAAAAATTGGAAAAAGTTTTGTTTTAAAATTGTGAATGATTTTTGACAAGTCGCATATATTGCGTTCCTTTCCTTCAATTCCAAATTAAATTCATTTAACATACTTGTCGTATCTGCCAAAAAAGCTAAGTCTAAAATAAAATTATTGTCTTTTAAACACTGTACTAAAACTTTTTCTATTTTCTCAGTTTCTAGAAACTGAAGAACTTCTTCTCTTAAATCATAAAGTCTATTTAGGCAATCACTGCGACTTAGCCACCGAACTTCTGTAAACATTTTTAGGTCACAATTCACAGCATTTTTGTTTTTTAAAAAGGTTACAAATTTTCTGCTGTCTTCATAGCTGGGGTATCATTTATGAATTTCGATGCAAGAGCGGTCTGATGAATTATGCAGTGAAAATTATGAACTGCAAATTCGTGTTTTTTTAATAGGCCTATAAGCATTATATTTGTCCAACATTACATTGGCTCCATCTGTGCAGACTCATACTTAAAACATCTGTGCACACATTTTAATTCTAACTAATGGTATATCATAACTTTTTACAAAATACCAAATGTGCACCTGAGTTTGCCTGCAAAAATTTATAAAGTCATTATTACAGGTCAAAGTTACGTTAAATAAATACCATAAATTAGTAAGGTTAACTCTTTGGACTCGGTCATATAATTGTAGCATAAAAAAGTAAGCAATAAAAATACTGGCAAACAATAAAGTTTCATTAATACATCAATAAAACACATCTTCTTACCCAAAAATTTTACCTGCTGTCACATTTGCTTTTATGTGTATAGGTTTACACATAAATTGTAGGAAAACAAGACTTTTTTAACTTGTTTTTTAAATATTTTTACATACTTAAGAAAAGTGTTTTCAAAGAAAAAAAAAACCCACCGACGCGATTGGTACAGAAACAAAAATATTTTTACAAGCGCAAAATACCAACAAATTCTTGTGGCTATTTTTTTCTTAATAATTTCTGCATTTAGGTACGTCTTTTTAACGAAAGAAAAAGAGACCCTTTTACAGGCATCAAAGAATTTTATTCACAAACAAAACACATATCGTTAGCTTAAATGCAAAACAATGTAGATATTATTTGAAAATTTGAAATTTTTGTTGATTAGGATTCACGTTACATATGTATTTTTTATATAATTTTAAGTTATTTACAAAATTAAAAATGACGTATCATCAAATAAATATATAATTTTTTTAACAGCATAATGTAAAATCACACTCAATAAAAAAATTAGCAGAGTTTTTAATTCTTTTTATAAGAACACATTAATATTTTTTAACAAAAAAAACTGGGTAATCTGTTTTATAACTATTACCACGGTGTTAGTGGAATTAGTGATCAGATAATAATTTATAATAATAATAAAGTATTGCATAAGAAAAAATACAAAAGTGCTGTAAAATTATAAGAACCGAATCCATATACGTATGTAAAATAAAACCTATAATAAATGTGACTATCAGCTTCTTCCACATAGGACTGTTAGACATTTTGAAATTTTTTATCTGAAATATTAAAAATTGCTTTTAAATCTCAAATGATTACCATTTTACAAAGTTCTTTGCTTTGCATGTAAACTTATGAAATGTTACATTATTCTACATTTAAGTCTTAAAATTTAAACTCTAAATAAAATTTGCACGCAAGGCATTGGATGTTACCAAAAGCATTTTTTACCGCACAATATTTTTTGAGTGTAAGCTGAAACAAAATAATATAGCATCCGCTAGACATGCACACTTGTCGAAGTCACATCGACGACTGAATTGAAGAGTATAAAAATATGTGTTAGTAGTGGTGTGCACAATTGTGCAAAGAAATGGAAACCCCTGATCTATAACAATTAGAGATGAGCGATATTTCTGTACCTGTGATTTAATCACTGTTACTGAAAAATCACGAATCACAGTTGTGACCAAATTTGTCAAGTAACAGGTACTTTCTAAGTCGTTCTTTTTGTATTTTGTTACATATACAAATTTATGATATTTCACTGTTTGTGTGGGTAATATCGTTTTTTGAATGAAATGTCGAATGATATTGCTGTTCCTTTCATTCTCTCTTCTATCTTATTAGAATTTTTTTATGCCAAAATTTATTTGTTCAAGTATGTATGTAGGTATATGAAAGTAAACAGATTTGAAAGCTCTTACAATTTGTTGTTGTTTCTTTGTAAAGTGCCTACAAAAGCTCTTGCAAAAGCTCGCGCATTGTACATATAGCTTGGCCGCAATTGCGTTAAAAGAACAGAAAACTGATAAACCGTGATCACAATCACAGTTTAAAGGAGCAGTGATTTTTAAATCACATTCACTAATCACGATGATATTTAAAAATCACGGGATCGCTCATCTCTAATAACAATCATTTGTACTAGAAAACTCTGTACAGTGGGTTTACATTAGAAATATGCGAAACTAATACTATAACAGTTTAAACTAATAAAATTACTAATAAACTAAACTTATTCTTAATTAAAGTTACTTTCGTAACAATAGATATTTTCAATTGAATAGTAATGTATATGTTCAACTAAAGAGACTTCCTATGGGTTCACCTGCATCCCCTACTGTAGCAGATATTGTATGGATAAATTAACGGATAAATGTAAAGAACAGTTGACTATTAAACTTAAAATTATGAAAAAAAAATGTGGATGATTTGTTTTGTGTAATTAAGAAATCAGAAATAGCCAACATTTTAAATACATTTAATTGTTTTAATGCAATTATTTACAATGGAAAAGTAGTTTGAATCACAATTGTCTTATTTAGACACTTTCATAATAATAAGAAAAGAAAAAACTTTATTAGTTGATTGGTATCAAAAACCTACATCGTCTGTTGGAATAGTTACTATTTTTCAAATCATCCAAAAAGGGTTATAATTAACACGGCTAAAAAATTTTTTTAAAGGGTACTAACAATAAGTGATACATGTTTCCATAGGAATAATAAGGAGAAAATGTTTAGAACATTAAGAGAAAATAATTTTCCACCGGAAACTAAATCTATTTTTTTATTACAATACCATAGAATAAACAACTCCAACAGTAACGCAGAACCAAAAATTTATAAATCACTAACTTATGTACCAAGAATTTCAGAAAGATTGGAGAAATCAAATATTTATGATACGAAAATATAACGGTTGTTTAAATTTTAAGGGCTGATGTTGAATGTGAACCATACCTGAACGTCGAGTTTTTTCTGCTTTTCATTTGACATTTCTCAATTTCAGAATAACTCAATTTTAACCATGGAAAGACACACAATCTAGTAACGCGTTAAAGTTATTCAGGCTTATTATGAAAATGGGCGTTCAAATCAAAATGCATTTTGTGTTCCTTAGTGATTTTTTTAACAGCATAATCGACCTCAGTGGATTCGTTAACAAGTAGAATTGCCGCAGTTGGGCGAATGATAATCCAAGAGTGATTGTCGAAAAACCAATGTACTTACAAAGAGTGACTGTTTGGTGTGGTTTATGGGCTGGCAGCATCATTCGGGCGGTATTTTTCCTAAATGAGGCCGGACAGGCAGTTACTGTGAATGGTGTTCGCTATCGTGAGATGATAACGATCTTTTTATGGCCCGGATTGGAAGATATGGATGTGGACGATATGTGGTTTCGACAGGACGGTGACACTTGCCACACAGCTTCCGAAACAAGGGCTCTTTTGCGCGAAAAATTCAATGGCCGTGTTGTCTCAAGCTAAGATTATGTGATTTGACACCGTTGGACTTCTTTCTTTGGGGTAATTTGAAAGAAAAGGTTTACGTCGATAAGCCAGCAACAATTCAAGAGCTAAGGGATAAGTTAATTCGGCCCATTAACGGCATAAAACCTCAGTTATAGCTCAGAGTCATCGAACAGTTGGACCATCGGATGGAGGTGTGTCGCCGAAGTCGCGGCGGCCATATGGCCGATATTTTATTCCATACATTATTGAACCATACCAATATTATCATAATAAAAAGAAATGCCAATAATTTCCAAAATAATTTGTGTTCTATTCAAAATCAACATCGGCCCTTAAAATTTACCGAGATAATTGACTAATATAACAGATAAAATTAATAAGCTGGAAATGCTTATTCATTGATTATTCCAAAAGTAGCTTTAAAGAAATTTTGCTACATGTCACTAATTTAAAAAGTCATAGTCTGATAGCACTAAGCACAAATACTAAAGAGACATACGCATCAATGAAACAATTAAAGCAGTTAATTAAACATGAAGACCACAAGTGGAAAATATGCGCCGATTTTTAAAGTGGTAGCTCTTTTAAGAGGCATGCAATTGGGCTATACTAAAAATATGTGCTTCATGTGCTCGATGGCAACCAGTACAATACACGGAATTGAGCTTTACGTGAGGAAAATAGATTGCATTGAAATAATGTCATTCAGTTACCACTTGTGCCGATGGAAAATATTTCGCTTCCACCACTCCACATCAAACTGGGTATTGTAAACAATTTTTTAAAAGCATTGAGCCCAGATGGCGTTGCTTTTACCGAATTGCGCCGAATTTTCCACGATTAAGCGGCATGAATATAAAAGAAAGTATACCCAGAGAAAAACTATGTTTAAATATGGTCACCTCCAACAAAACTATTTTTAAATAAAATTGTAAGCATACTATGGTTGATTTGAACCATATTATTGTCATCGACAACCATATTATGGTTAAATTAGTCCTCCATCAAGAAGGCACAACCATATTATGGTTGCCTCCGAACATGTTTTGGTTAATTATAACTTAAATATGTTGAACATTTATAATAGCATTGTTGATTTTCAACCAAAGAATGTTGCTCTTGGAAAAGAGGAAAATACTATTGTTAATTTAAAAACAAATTATTGTCATATTTAACCATAACATGTTTAGAGGCAACCATAATATGGTTGTGACTTCTTGATGGAGGACTAATTTAACAATGGTATGGTTGTCGGCGACAATGATATGGTTAAATTTAAACATAATAAGTTTAACATTTTCTTAAAAAATAGTTTTGTTGGAGGTGACCATATTTAAACATATTTTTTCTCTACGTGTATGAACGCTAACTACTTTATTAAATTAGATTTATATTTCATATCATAATGGGTTTATATTACAGGAATTCTTAATGGACCGAACATTCTTCGTCTTATGAATGACCATCAATTTGAAGTTGTATTGAATGATATCGAGCTATTGGCCTTGAATTGTGTGAAACCAGTAATAGAAAATGTATTAGGAAATCATCGGTCTGAAAATTGGCGAATTTAAATTAAAAATATGTTAACAGCATTGAAAATGATAAACGTTAGAATGTCATTGAAAACCATTTTTTGCATTACTATGCAGAAAAATTTAATGAACAATCACCAGCCGAGTCTGATGAACATGACGAGAGATTTCACCAAGTAACAGCCAGACTCGAACACTGGTATAGCGACAAACAACTTGATTCGCTGTTAGGGGATATTTGTTGGAATCTGCAGGAGGAAGAAGAATAAATTTCTTAATAAAAACTTTAAGTTTAATAAACAACAAAAATAAATGTTTTAACATTTTTAAATTTCGTCTGGCTATTATAATTTCATCTTTTATGAACAAAATCAAAAGTTGTAGACAGATTTTAATCACTTATGGCTTATTTTGTTTGGAATTATATTTTCCATACGCGTAGAACCCTACCCTTAAATTTTTCCCCTGCAGCGGCTTTGACCCCTAGATGGGTCAAACGTATGACCATCCCAACTTTATTTTTCAGCCCCATCATTTGTTTCTAAGACCTAGGAATCACTCCTAGGGGGATAAAATGTACGACGGACCTCCATAAATTTTTCGTCTCTAACAGTTTTAGAAATCATACTTTCCCTATTAAAGATAAATTCAATGTTTATTGTTGTGGCTTTGTTGAAGCTTTGATATTGTAACATGTAAGACCTGAGTGTTTAAAATTCTTATTCACTTTATGGTCTTATTTGTATAATATTTTAAACTTTTCTAAAGTTTTTGGAAAAAGTTTCCTGACGAGCTGGCCTAAGCAACCAGCGAAATGCGCATTGAAACTAGCTTTCCAATAACAATGAATTTCAGTGGTTTTTGTTATAAATAAAAATTGTGAGTTTAGCACGTCATTAATAAATGAATTAATTAATAATAAATTTTGTGTTCCCGAAAATAACTTTTGATATAAAATTATGTTTCTAAAACGACTGCGCATATTAGAAAAAAGTTTTACCTTTCTTAAAGGAATTTCGGTTTTTTTAATTTTTTCATTAAGCTAAAGCGTTTTTGAGTTACGCGAAAATATGTAGTGCAACCTCCTCCATTTTCGAAATAACGGCATATCTCGAAAACCAGAGTTAACCTAAAAAAACGGCTAGCACTACTGGATTAAACGTACCCGAATAAGGTTAAAATGCCAGGTCCCTTGCTTGTCTTTTTTCTCTACTAGCACAGTGTAATTTTTCATTCTTGACAGGCTGGGAATTGAACCCAGGTTTTCACGGTCAATGGCGTGCAGTGTAAAACGGCAAACCCCTCTGAATAGATTGTGTGGTTACAATCGAAACTAGTCAGGCCAACTTGTCCGTGAAAACCTGCGTTCAATTCCCAGAGCAGTCAAGAATGAAAAATTATCAATAAATTTTAATTTATTTCATGTTGTAAAAATTCCTTTCTTCATAAAAATAATTTAATGGAAATTAAATTCAATGAACTTAAGCCTGATTTAAATATCGAAATTTCGATTAAAAACCATTAGCAGTTCAATAAAATAACAACAATACTAATTATTATAATAGTATAATAGTATGATAGTGTAATAGTATAATAGTATAATAGTATAATAGTATAATATAATAATAGTATAATAGTATAATAGTATAATAGTATAATAGTATAATAGTATAATAGTATAATAGTATAATAGTATAATAGTATAATAGTATAATAGTATAATAGTATAATAGTATAATAGTATAATAGTATAATAGTATAATAGTATAATAGTATAATAGTATAATAGTATAATAGTATAATAGTATAATAGTATAATAGTATAATAGTATAATAGTATAATAGTATAATAGTATAATAGTATAATAGTATAATAGTATAATAGTATAATAGTATAATAGTATAATAGTATAATAGTATAATAGTATAATATAATAATAGTATAATAGTATAATAGTGTAATAGTATAATAGTATAATAGTATAATAGTATAATAGTATAATAGTATAATAGTATAATAGTATAATAGTATAATAGTATAATAGTATAATAGTATAATAGTATAATAGTATAATAGTATAATAGTATAATAGTATAATAGTATAATAGTATAATAGTATAATAGTATAATAGTATAATAGTATAATAGTATAATAGTATAATAGTATAATAGTATAATAGTATAATAGTATAATAGTATAATAGTATAATAGTATAATAGTATAATAGTATAATAGTATAATAGTATAATAGTATAATAGTATAATAGTATAATAGTATAATAGTATAATAGTATAATAGTATAATAGTATAATAGTATAATAGTATAATAGTATAATAGTATAATAGTATAATAGTATAATAGTATAATAGTATAATAGTATAATAGTATAATAGTATAATAGTATAATAGTATAATAGTATAATAGTATAATAGTATAATAGTATAATAGTATAATAGTATAATAGTGTAATAGTATAACAGTATAATAGTATAATAGTATAAAATAATAATAGTATAATAGTATAATAGTATAATAGTATAATAGTATAATAGTATAATAGTATAATAGTATAATAGTATAATAGTATAATAGTATAATAGTATAATAGTATAATAGTATAATAGTATAATAGTATAATAGTATAATAGTATAATAGTATAATAGTATAATAGTGTAATAGTATAATAGTATAATAGTATAATAGTATAATAGTATAATAGTATAATAGTATAATAGTATAATAGTATAATAGTATAATAGTATAATAGTATAATAGTATAATAGTATAATAGTATAATAGTATAATAGTGTAATAGTATAATAGTATAATAGTATAATAGTATAATAGTATAATAGTATAATAGTATAATAGTATAATAGTATAATAGTATAATAGTATAATAGTATAATAGTATAATAGTATAATAGTATAATAGTATAATAGTATAATAGTATAATAGTATAATAGTATAATAGTATAATAGTATAATAGTATAATAGTATAATAGTATAATAGTATAATAGTATAATAGTATAATAGTATAATAGTATAATAGTATAATAGTAGAATAGTATAATAGTATAATAGTATAATAGTATAATTGTATAATAGTATAATAGTATAATAGTATAATAGTATAATAGTATAATAGTATAATAGTATAATAGTATAATAGTATAATAGTATAATAGTATAATAGTATAATAGTATAATAGTATAATAGTATAATAGTATAATAGTATAATAGTATAATAGTATAATAGTATAATAGTATAATAGTATAATAGTATAATAGTATAATAGTATAATAGTATAATAGTATAATAGTATAATAGTATAATAGTATAATAGTATAATAGTATAATAGTATAATAGTATAATAGTATAATAGTATAATACTATAATAGTATCATAGTATAATAG
This sequence comes from Pollenia amentaria, assembly GCA_943735925.1. Taxonomy (NCBI): domain Eukaryota; kingdom Metazoa; phylum Arthropoda; class Insecta; order Diptera; family Polleniidae; genus Pollenia; species Pollenia amentaria. The sequence goes on from OX031007.1 coordinate 50,819,448, forward strand.
TATAATAGTATAATAGTATAATAGTATAATACTATAATAGTATAATAGTATAATAGTATAATAGTATAATAGTATAATAGTATAATAGTATAATAGTATAATAGTATAATAGTATAATAGTATAATAGTATAATAGTATAATAGTATAATAGTATAATAGTATAATAGTATAATAGTATAATAGTATAATAGTATAATAGTATAATAGTATAATAGTATAATAGTATAATAGTATAATAGTATAATAGTATAATAGTATAATAGTATAATAGTATAATAGTATAATAGTTTAATAGTATAATAGTATAATAGTATAATAGTATAATAGTATAATAGTATAATAGTATAATAGTATAATAGTATAATAGTATAATAGTATAATAGTATAATAGTATAATAGTATAATAGTATAATAGTATAATAGTATAATAGTATAATAGTATAATAGTATAATAGTATAATAGTATAATAGTATAATAGTATAATAGTATAATAGTATAATAGTATAATAGTATAATAGTATAATAGTATAATAGTATAATAGTATAATAGTATAATAGTATAATAGTATAATAGTATAATAGTATAATAGTATAATAGTATAATAGTATAATAGTATAATAGTATAATAGTATAATAGTATAATAGTATAATAGTATAATAGTATAATAGTATAATAGTATAATAGTATAATAGTATAATAGTATAATACAAACGGTAATAAGTGAGATGGTATGAATAAACATATATATTTTTTATATTTTCTTTTTATCTAAATAAAATATTCGGCAAACTATTTAAGTTGTATTGCCAGGGTATCACACATATGTGAATAGTCATCCAGAGTCTTCTATCGACATAAACCTTCGGATAGGACGCCAAAAATTTACAGAAGCCGATCTGGAGTAGTGTGGTCTCCACCAAGTTAGTTATGGCTCTCCGGATAAACACTTTAAAAATGTGAGGTTTAAAAATATTGCGTATGGGTAATGTTTTAAATCGCAAAAACTGTAACTTGGTTAAGTTATACAACGCCCAGCCATTAGTCAGTGTGAAATAAAACGCGCGGAAACGGACTAACAAATACGGTCTGTTTAGTCATCATCCTGACTTACATTTTTTGTTGCAGCAATTCTTGAGTTAATTGTGGAGAGTGGTGAGGAGATTGAGGAGGGGTATTCAATTTCATGTACTCTGTAATTCTAATTTGTTTTGTAATTCTAACACTTTTCAGCTTGAGGCTGGCAGTAGGTGTATTTCTATCTACATATACATATATAAAATATAAAAAGGATAAGAGGATACACGAGTCAAAAATTGCAAAATCAGAATTTCATAATCTGAATACTAATGCAATTTCAAGCAGAATTTTAAAAAATTGTAGCAAAAAAAAATTTCAAGTATAAATAGTACCTTTAAAAGATAATGACAATTACGTGCTAGCTACTTTCCCGCCCAGAGCAGTATAACGAATGAAATTGTATTAATGAGATAATTTTAAAAGAATTTCGGCTAGCAATTTGATATATTGCGCACACATAGTGACATTTTAGTCGAATTTGAAAAATCTTCTTTAATTATGTTTAATATAAGGATTTTTATTTTGAGTTTTGAAAAGTTTTAGATAAATTATTTCCGGAGTAAGCGTGGTTGAATTTTAGATACAGTAGAAAAATTTTAGGATTATTCAAATGAGAAATATTTTGAAAGTCATTATGCACGCAGTCGAAAGGCTCAATCTATCTTCTATTAAAGCTGTATGTTTTTACTTCTGACAAATTTTAGTTTCTATTTTCTTCAGCTTAAAAATTTTTTTAAAAAGTTATTGTACAAAAAACTTTTTTTAGGTGTTAAGTGAAAAAAGTCTAATGCTCTTTTAACAAATTCTTGTGGTATGTTTAATTATTTGTGACTTAAATTTAATGACTTTTAACACATTCTTTTAAAAAAAAAAATGTCCTTAATGTGTCATATTAAATACTTAAGGATATTAAGGGAAACCTTTGGTTTTGTCCCCAAAAATTAAAAATTTTTATTTTCACACATTTACTAACAATTTAAAATTTCGCTTTGAAAAAACAAAAATGAAAAATGAACTTAAAATCCTGCTAATGCTGAAATTTTGTTTTTTTTTATAGATTTGAAATAGTAAAACACTAGCAACCCACTAACTTTATACAATAGAACAAGCAAATAGTATTGTATGGCTTTGCACAACAATTGAAAGGGAGTTTCGATACAAATGCACACGTTCATACTTGTGCTAGACACACTTTAGAACAAGTAATAAACTTGAAAATCACTCATGTGTGGTTTATTAAAGTTGTGTAAAATTACGCATACACTTACACATGAGTAGTTTAAAAAGAATATACAGACACATACATACATATACAGTATTTATGCTTGTGCTAACTATAATCATACTAATACACATACTTCTTCGTAGTCCATAATGTCCTTTTTCGTTATAGCAGACTTATTTATGCAGCATTTAACATCGTCAATGTATGTGGGGTCATTATTGTGGTCTTACACATTTATTTAATACCCTGTACTTTTCTGAAAGAAGGATACAGGATTTGTTACTGCTCCATCTGCTTTGAGTCCTTTTTGTGGCTGTATGACTTTGTTCACATAAAATTAGTAACGCCCTTCAACACAATTTCTTGATTTTAGTTTTATATAATTTTTTTCATCTTTCTTCGAAATAATTTTTGAAAAGTTTAATGTGGTCAAAAGAAAATAAATGTATGGTTAATAGCTTTAGTTCAATGTTCTGAGTAAAATTCGGTAAACAGGAACAGGAATACTGATTTTATGTTTCTTTAAGAATATTTTTTAAAGATATTTGTTGAAGTATTAAAAATATTTGCTTTAAGTAGAAAATTCGAAAAAAAATTGCGTAATAGGAATTTTTGCTTTCTTTAAGGATCTTTTTTCTAAAATTTGTTGTTTTTCAAGTTTTTATGCCTTTAAGCGAAGGTAAAAGGATATAAATAATATCTAAAGGGCTCCATGAACAACTTCACATAGTGCAATGTTCATTCACTGAAGATCATGTTCGAATAACATTGAGAATACTTAACAAACTGTTGTTTTATTCATGCTATAAGTGAACACTTCTTATTTCATATCGTCCTTTGTTTCACAGTTCTCGCTCTCATCTCATTTTTTGTTATTAATACCAGGCCTGCCATATTTGACGATTTATCGGCATTTTGCCGATTTTTTGCCTTAAAATTAGCAAAGTACCGATTTGCCGTTATCGTGTATTTCTCATTTGAATAATTTGATTGTTAACGTGTAATTTATTAATTTTGGGTAACTTTGGAGCACTTGTCATAACCTATACAACCAATTGGAAAGTGTTTTTAAGACTGTTTTAACTAAGTTTATAAAAAACAATTAAAAATTAAATTTACTTAACGGAATTTATGAACACAAAGAATTTTTTGAACACTTTGATGAGCATCATTTGGGCTTATTGGCTAATGAGTAACTATCAAAATCAAAACTCAACAAAAGCGAAATTAACAAAATTGTTAATAACTGTATTAATTTTTATATAGAACTTTCAAATCAAACATTAAAACGTTTTGATTTGAACACAAATCTTGTAAATCTTTAAATACTCGTATGATTAACCCTAACAAAATTATGAAAAAGAAAAATATTTCTTTTATGGAAATTCTGAAAGAGTGCCCCCCACCCAGCTTCATTTCTGAAAAAGAAAAACAAATTTTAGACCCTGAATATAGAGAGTTAAAATTTTTAAGCTTTAAAGAAGACTTAGAAGGAATTGAGGTAAATTTTCAAACTTTTTGGCAAACAATTTCAGACTTTAAACGTGGGGATTCTATGGATGCATTTCCAGTGCTGTCAAAATTATGGTCCTTCCACATACTTCCGCATATGTGGAAAGTGTTTTTAGCCAAGTCAACCGTAATAAAATTAAATATCGATGTTCCCTGGAAAATGAATCCTTTCAAGGAATTCTTTTTTCTGAAGAATACTTAAAATTTTATAATGCAAACTGTTTTGATGTTATATTAAAATGGATTTAATTAAACTATTAAATTCATATACATATGTATCTATAAAATATTTGTTAAAAAAAAATTTTGGAAAAAATGTTTCAACTATAAAAACAATTTTAACCTATTGTACAAATTTTTTTTTATTTATTTATAAAAATATTCTTTTTTATATTCAACATTTTTCATTTTTCGAATTTATTTTATGAGCTAAATTTCAGTTATGTATTTTATAAGGCTTTTTGTAGTAGTTCTATTCCTTAAATTTTTAGGAATGACTTTATACACTACCATAATAAACTCGAAAAATAAAAAATTTTGAATATAATAAAGCAGCTTATGAAAAGCAATAATTCCAGTTTCAATATTCTTTTTTATTAATTTTTATGTTTTTATATGGGTTATATGTAAGTTAATGCTGAATTATTCTGTTTTGTTATTTTGTGTGTTAATAAAAATATGTTTTATTGCTCTTAAAAGAGATATTTATAATTTGTCTATTTTCTTTAATTGAAGTGCCGATTTTTTTTAATTTTTTATCTGGCACCCCTGATTAATACTCTATAGCAGCATAGCTGCCAGATTTGACGATTTATCGTCATTTCGACGATTTTTAGGTACAAAAATGGTCTATTGACGATAGGACGATTTATACCCAAAATTTGACGATTTTTAAAATGACAAATTTTGTTTAAATTTACAAATGTTTTTAATACAATTTCACATTTTATTTTAGCTTCTACGATAATTTTATTTATTTGATTTGCAGTAATTATCATGTCTTAGCTGTTCATGATGTAAACTGCAATTTTTTTAGCATGATGCATTTTTTTAAAAGTTCTATTTGGTACTTCTTTATTACATGCATTTTACAACTACTCTCTTTAGTCTGTGTTCACGTTATGCAACTTTTCTTTCAGAAAGTTTGATTTTATTGGTGCTAACCAAACTTAAGCTCTTAAGCAGGATTTTCGACGATAAAAATTGGTGTATGATATTTCTTGGTTTTAGTTTATTTTTTTATGAATGCCAATAATTTTTAAAGATTTTTGGTTGTGTTATTTCAATAATAAGTTTCTAAATAAAAATTTTTATTTAATCCAAATTTTTACTATTTAATTAGGCTTAAGTTCATTAAATTTAATTTTCATTAAATTATTTTTATGAAGAAAGGAATTTTTACAACATGGAAGATTAATTAAAATTGTTATTGATAATTTTCATTCTTGACTGACCTGGGATTCGAAGCCAGGCTGGCTGGCGTGTGATTCGAACCCAGGCGGCTGGTTACCCTGACATGTTTCGACCTCAACCACTAGGTCTTCTCAAAGGGATTTGCCGTCTTACACTCGCAGCCATCGATGACTGCTGACGTCAGTAGTCAAACATCAATCCTTAAACCAAATTGTATTTTAACCTTTGGTAGATCGAAATTTGCTTATTGAATGATTATCCATTTTTAATTGATCTCACATGTTTTTTCCTTTACTTCTGTTTTTTCCGTACTTTTGTCAAGAATTCTTCTTGAAGTCCAAAGTGCATTTTTTGTTTATCATGTTTTTTGTCTTTCTTTTTTCTTGTTGACATTTTTCAGCACAACTTGAAGGACAAATGAACACATAGAGCTTGTGCCTTAGCTTTTAACAATAATTAGTATTGTGGTTATTTTGTTGAACTATTCATGGTTTTTAATCCAAATTTTTACTATTTAATTAGGCTTAAGTTCATTAAATTTAATTTTCATTAAATTATTTTTATGAAGAAAGGAATTTTTACAACATGGAAGATTAATTAAAATTGTTATTGATAATTTTCATTCTTGACTGACCTGGGATTCGAAGCCAGGCTGGCTGGCGTGTGATTCGAACCCAGGCGGCTGGTTACCCTGACATGTTTCGACCTCAACCACTAGGTCTTCTCAAAGGGATTTGCCGTCTTACACTCGCAGCCATCGATGACTGCTGACGTCAGTAGTCAAACATCAATCCTTAAACCAAATTGTATTTTAACCTTTGGTAGATCGAAATTTGCTTATTGAATGATTATCCATTTTCAATAACAATTTTAATTAATCTTCCATGTTGTAAAAATTCCTTTCTTCATAAAAATAATTTAATGAAAATTAAATTTAATGAACTTAAGCCTAATTAAATAGTAAAAATTTGGATTAAAAACCATGAATAGTTCAACAAAATAACCACAATACTAATTAATTTTTATTTAATTTTAAAAACAGGCACCATATTTTAACTGCCGTATTCATAAAAAACTAAATTGGATATGAAATCTATTTTAAGGAAAATTTGTATGGAAATTTTGTTTTAAAATACGTTTGAAATTTATATTATTTTTTATGAATACGGCAGTAAAATTTTATTAGCAACGTAAACTAAATATAACAATTAATTTTCAAAACTTATTAAAAGTTAGTGGTTTTTTACAATGACGATTTTTGTGACGATTTATCTTATTCAGTTTGACGATTTTGACGATTTTTTCCTCAAAATTTGACGATTTTCGACCAATTTTATCTGGCAGCTATGTATAGCAGAGCCCGGCAACACATACATGCAGACTTTTTGTTTTTTGTGAGAGAATAATAACTCTCCCTCTCAGAAGCACTTAAAGAAATTTTTGTGTTATTTTGTTATTGTTAAAATCAATCTGGCTGTTAATGTAAAAACTGAAAACATAAGCGTATGTTTTATTTAAAATAGAAAACAAAAAAATCATTAAAATTAAATAAATCATATTCTTCAAGAAAAATAAAAAAAAACTATAATTTCATAAAAACGTGTTAATATATTAAAGCAAAAATAAATTCAGAAATTAATTACTTTCATAAAACTTAAACGATTCTTCAGGAAAAATTGAATGGAAAACAACCATTTAATTTAATTTATTTCATTAAAAACTAATTTTCATTATTTGTAATAACATTTTCAAAAACTTCATCCCCTAAATGTTCATCTGTTAAACTATTTCTAAGTTTAGTTTTAATTAGCTTTCAAATTGAAAACGAGGACTCGCATATATATGTTGACCCGAACATAGAGTATAATTTAAAAATTTCATTTTTAGTTGTTAAGTATATCTCTTCGTTTAAATTTTTTCAGAATTCTACCCCAGCCGTCAACGGTATATTTAAATCCGAACGCATTTTCAAAAGTTCTTCTCTGATGTCATTACCCTGTTTATTGACATCACATGTTAAAGGATTGCTATGCAGTTCTAATAAACACTCAATTTTAGAAAAATCCGAAAAACGATTGTTACAATTATCTAATATGCCTTGAAGTAAACTAATATATTCAAGTCTATAATTATTAGAAAATTCATCATATATTTCATTTGTTCTTTTAAAACATATTATATTTTTATTTTTAAGATTTGTATTCTGAGTTTGAACTTTTGTTATAAACTGTTTTACAGAGAAATATAAAGAAAATACAGTTTTATTTCTTCCTTGCAATTGAAAATTTAACTGATTAATTAATTCGGTAATATCTGTTAAAAACGCAAAATCTAATACAAACATGTTATCTATTAAATATCTTAGTAATTCATTCGATTCATTCGATGGATTATTTTCAAAAAATAACATCACCTCTTTTTTTTATAACAGGTCAAAGTTACGTTAAATAAATACCATAAATTAGTAAGGTTAACTCTTTGGACTCGGTCATATAATTGTAGCATAAAAAGGTAAGCAATAAAAATAGTGCTAAACAATAAAGTTTCATTAATACATCAATAAAACACATCTTCTTACACAAAAATTTTACCTGCTGTCACATTTGCTTTTATGTGTATAGGTTTACACATAAATTGTAGGAAAACAAGACTTTTTTAACTTGTTTTTTAAATATTTTTACTTACTTAAGAAAAGTGTTTTCAAAGAAAACACGATTGGTACGCGATTGGTACAGAAACAAAAAGGTTTTTACAAGCACAAAATACCAACAAATTCTTGTGGCAATTTTTTCCTTAATAATTTCTGCATTTAGGTACGTCTTTTTAACGAAAGAAAAAGGGACCCTTTTACAGGCATCAAAGAATTTTTCTCACAAACAAAACACATATCGCAAAACAATGTAGATATTATTTGAAAATTTAAAATTTTTGTTGATTAGGATTCACGTTACATATGTATGTATTTTTATATAATTTTACAAAATTAAAAATGACATATCATCAAATAAATATATGATTTTTTTAACAGCATAATGTATAATCAAGCTCAAGAAAAAAAATTAGCAGAGTTTTTAATTCTTTTTATAAGAACACATTAATATTTTTAAACACCAAAACTGGGTAATCTTTTTTATTACTATAGTGGAATTAGTGATCAGATAATAATTTATATAATATAATATAAAAAAAATATAATATAATAAAAAAAATTTCGGCAAACAAGAAATCAAATTCCCATTCTGTCTTGAACATTTCTCGCAGTGTTATTCTTAAGCAAGCGTCAACAGAACCTTCTTGTTTGAATGTTCGTACGAAAATAAATGATTTTGTTTGTTTTTTACAAAGTGAGAGCGAATGTTATTGTGAGAAAAAAAGCACGGTGTAGTACTTTTGCCGAGCTCTGCTCTATAGCAATTTTTCCAGTTTTGTTAATCATGTAATTTTCTCTTTTATGCTCTCGAATTAAAAATTATAATAAATGTTCAATGAACATCATTATTAATTTACGTGCAGATGTAAATGTATTACATATGTAATTTTGTCATTCCGTTTGTAATTTCTACTATATTGATCCTAGACCCTAAAAAGTATAAATATTCTGGATCCTTAAGAATATAGAAGTTCAAATCACGATGTCTGTCTGTCCATCCATCTGCACGTTGAAATGATTGGTGCTTGGTATTTATATATTTATGTCACAAAAAGTCCGTAATTGGTTGCTATTGAGTTCTGCCTGATCGGTTCACAAATAGCTGAGATATGAGAAATAGACCACGACTACTTCTTTTGTTACTCATAAATATAATCCCATGTTGTTGTTGTTTTTTTTTTAAATTTTTTTCTATTTCGGGAGAACAGCAAGAACAAGAGTTTCCAAATTAGGCACTAGAATCTTTGTTATTAAGACACACCATCCGACAAAAGGTGGGCGGAATATGGCAAGTGAGCGTGGCACTTCCCAAAGGAAGATATTAAAGATTTCTGTATATCTGGAAAACGGCAAGAGACTAAGATTCCAAATAAGGTACAAGCAACTTGGTAAGTAATACACTTCTTCCGATCAAATGTGAGATGGCGAGGGGGGCGTGTCACAAAACAGATTTATTTGTATTTAAAGAACGATATATATTATGTATATAACTTTTTGTTATTATCGCACCTTTGTGAAGGGTATATAAGATCCCACATAGCCCAATATAGTACTCTTACTTCTTTTTTTTTAATTAACCATTTAAATGGAGAGTTTTTACAAATTTGCTTATCATTTTGCCAAAATGTACTTTTTTGGGAAATTTTTCATAGATTTTCTTTTTAAATGATATTTTGCTAACATTTACTTTTTATAGGAAATTTTGCCTTAATACACTTATTATAGAAAATTTTGCCACAATTAACACAGAAAAAACTTTTGCCCCAATTAAAGCATTAATCAAAACTAAAATCAGTTTTAATTTAAAACTTAATTAAGTGAATTAAACGTTTAATTAAGTGAATTAAACGTTTAACCAAGTGAATTAAACGTTTAGTAGTAGTAATCTACTAATTTGTTTACTGGTGCAGTTTCATGATTAAACGTTTAATTAACTTGATAACATTTTTAATTAAAACTGATTTTATTTTTGATTAATGCTTTAATTATGCAACATTTTTTTAGTGTAAGAAATTTGCCAAAATTTACTTTTTATAGGAAATTTGCCAAAATTTACTTCTTATACATTTTCAGGAAATTTTGCATAAATTTACTTTTTGTGGGATATTTTGCCAAAATTGACTTTTTACAGGAGATTTTGCCAAAATTTACTTTTTATAGGAAATTTTGCCAAAATTTACTTTTTATATGATATTTTGCCCAAATTTACTTTTTATAGGATATTTTGTCTTAAATTACTTTTTATAGGATAGAGTAACTTCGGGTATTGTGGAATAGGCGGGTATTGTGGAACCCCCCTTTATTTCTTAAACTAAATATTATTTAGTAACGGTTACTGTAAGTTTACATAGCGTACGGAAAAATATTAACATTACGGCTTTTGCTATGCAAATGGTTGCCCTGTTACTTTTCAGTTCATGTGTAAGTCAAAACAAGTGTAGTTGACTTTTTTTTGTGCGCATAGTCAAACAGTTACTTCGCTCCACACATTGATATTTTATTTGTGTTTTTTGACAAGGTTTACAAATTCTTAACGAAATAATACTTTTAATTGGTAAGTGTGGCAATTTTATAAGTCTTGTAATTTTTATAAGATTTTTTTTAAAAAATTTGAAAATCGGCTAATGTGGAATACCTAAAAGCGGGTATTGTGGAACCATATTCCAGGCTAAGAAATAATTTTTAATTGATTTTTAAGATAAGAAGTTATGCCAAGAAGGTAGTTTTATGTTTAAAATTAAACTAAATAAAGAATTATATGCTCAACTGAATTCCTTTTAATATTACTTTTTTGCTTTTGGTAAAATCGAATGGTATTCCACATTATCCACCTAGGGGTTTCCACATTACCCTCCAATTTTTAAAAAGACTGTTTTGCAGGAACCTCAGATTTTTCATGTATAACTTTTTTTAGTATTAATAAAATATTATATTTCTGATGAACCTAGTTAGGCAATCGATTCAAAAACACATTCCAATTATTCAGATAAAGAGTTGGCTAATAGTCTCTTAAATATCGCCAAAACAAGAATAGGGGTTCCACAATACCCGAAGTTACTCTATATTGCTTAAATTTACTTTTTATAGGAAATATTGCTTGTTATAGGTAATTTTTGCCAAAATTTACTTTGTATACTTTTTAACCCTCCGATGAGTGACAGTTCTGAACTTCACGGCCGTGTGAAAAGGTCCCTACGGACCTTTTTTGTAAATCATGTTTTTTCATATAAAAAATTTTTTTTTGATTTTTTTTTTGTTTTTATTGTTTATAACTAAATTCTACATACAAAAATAATTTTTTCAATTTTTTTAATTAAAATATTCTAATTTTATACTACTAGCAATAAACCAGTTCTTAGAATTTTTTGTTCTTAGTATTTTGTTCTTAGTATTTTTGTTCTTAGAATTTTTTCTTAGAATTTTTTGTTTTTATCATCATCCCTAATGTCTTTGAGTTTAGGTCTTTGTGTTCAGAACAAGTAAATTATGTGTTGAAACAATAAAAAAATTATAATGATGCCCAAAAACATGCATTTATTAGTGAAATTCAGTACAAGGTCCATACGGACCTATTCACACGACCGCGTACTATTCTCACTAAAACCTCAATAACTTCCAAAAGATGCGCAACAAAATACTCTTGGAATACAGAGTAACTTTGGGGGGTTGTAGTGGCCGAAGTAGGAGTAATTTCAGTTTTCATTGGTAATTTTTCCAAATTTTACTTTTTATTGGTAATTTTGACAAATACACTTGTTAAGGAAAATTTAGTTTTAAAGGAAATTTTTAAAAAATATTACTTTTTAAAGGAAATATTCGGGCATGTTCTAAAAATCGAAGTGAAGTGGATTGAAAATCGAACAAATTTTAAAAACAAGCCTGTAAATAAAGTCCATAAAAATATTTCTTTTTGTATACTTCATACTTTAAGTACCAATTATCTTTACAATAAAAACTCTTAAAAACAGGAAAAACTGCAGTCATTTCGTAAATTATTGAAATCAAAACCTCGCTCGATTTCAATTCGACTTCATTTCAACTTCTAGAACATGCCCATTTGCAAAAATTTTTTTTTGCAAAAACGTACTTATTTTATAAAAAATTTTGCCAAAATTTTGCTTTTTTTATCAATGACATTTGTACAGCGATTAATATTTGCCTTGTATATCGTTTTTCCTTTCCAATTACTTTCCCACTTATAATATTTGTCGTTCTTTTCATTTTCCTTAAATTAATAATTATTAATGTACATAGTTAACAATTTATTAAAAATAAATATTTATTTTAACTTTTTATTTGCTTAATAGAAAATTTCAATTACAGTTATTGCAATCATCTTTTGTGTATCCAATTTCGTTTTTATAATTGTTTCTTTGAATAATGTATAAACTTACATTTTTAATTAATTTTAGAAAATATTAAACTACAGGATCTCTTTGTTTATTTTTGAGTTCTTTGTTACTTTTTTAGCTAAAAGATTCAATTAATATAATTATTTAAGTTTTTTTCAATGGCTCTAATTATTTATTTAATAGAAAAGAAAATTGGAGAAAAAAAGCAGCAAAAATTAAGAGGAAATTTATTCCCATAAAAACTATTTTAGGTTAAGGGTTAATCGAAAATTCGTTTCATAAACCTTTTTTTAATCAAAACTATTTTTATGAATATGAGAGTAAAATTTTAAATTATTTTTCAGGAAAAGTAAATTTTGTCAAAAATTTATCTTTTTTGAAAAAAGTATGGTTTCGTGCATAAAGTATATTTTTGAAAAAAGTTTATCTGTGTTCAACAAAATTTATGTTTTTGTGAAAAGAGTATCTTTTTTTTAAAAAGTACTTTTGTTAAGCAATGTATCCTTGTGAAAAACTATCTCGTTGTGAAAAAACTATCTTTCGATAAAAAAATATATTTTCGTCAAAAGAGTATCTTTTTGTCAAAAAAAAGTATCTCCTTGTCAAAAAGGTATCCTTCAGTCAAACAAATATCTTTTAGCCAAAAAGTATGTTTTGAGGAAAAACGATATTTTTGTTAAAAAATAAAAGAGTAACTTATAAAGAATTTTTTTTTTTTTTATTTATTTTTTTTTGTAACATAATTATCTTTTTGTGAAGAAAAGTATCTTTTTCTGTACAAAAGTTTGTTATAGTAAAAAATTTATCTTTTTATGAAATAATTTTTTACTTTTTTTCTTATATACTCGTATTTAAACACGAATACAGCGCTAAAAGAAACCTTCACATAAAACCTAAATACATATCGAACTTGCTCATAAAGAGGGTATCAACTTAAAAAAAATTTTCTCACTTTTTGGAAAAAATCGGCGAGTAATATTATTTACTTTTTGTAGTTAATGAAACGGTTGGTTAAAAAACTATTTTTTATATGCCTTTAATTTTAGATCAAAAACTTCTTTTGCTTCTACTGAAGATTTTAAAATTTTGAGTTAACACCTTCTTTCAGATCAATTGCGATTTGTACGAGTATATGCATGATACATAAAAATAATAAAAAAACAAAAAAAGAACATGCAAATAAAGGCAATAGCATGCTAAAATAATAAAATAAATAACGTGACACAGCATGACACTAAATGTAACACCAAACAACAGCGGCAAGGACGACGACAGCAGCAAACATTCTGTTTTAAAAGAAAAGGAATAACAATATTAAGAATAGCAACCATGCAGCCAAACCAAACGAACCATTCCAAACAACTCATACCAGACAATCAGCCAACCGAACAAACATTCATTGCTCTAACATAACTGTAAACATACAGACAAACGTTTGACAACAATTACAGAAGAAACAAGAACAAATACAATGAGAAAGAATACATAAAAAACAAGACGAAACAGTGACTTTCATTTTCCGTCATATATTTTGCGCTAATATTCGGTAGGGAATTAAAGTCAAGCATATGTAAAATATGTCTGTACTTTACTCCTTCTACGAGTATCTTTTGCAGTATTTAGTTCACTGTATCACTTACATAAGTGTACGTGCACTAGCACGTACTTAGTGAACATATTTTATACTAACATATGGAAATTAACTCACATCTGAGCAGAAAGCGTTTTGTAAACAACAGTAAAAGTCAAAACACACTTAAAGAAAAAAGGAGTAAACTTTTGAAGTAACTACAATCGTTAAATTAAGATTGTAGAGTCGACGAGTTAAGTTGAATAGATTTGGCGAATTAAGCTAACTAGAATCATCGACATGAGGATCGCTTAGAGCCGTCAACTGAAGTAGAATTGAGTCGTCGACTTAAACTGACTAACCTCCTCTACTAAAATTGATTATCGGCGTCGACTTAGGCCGAATTGACTTGTCTCTGGTCGTCGAATTAAGTCTTCAACTTAATTGAATAGAATTGTCAACTTAGGTTGACGGAAGTCATCTACGAAAACGGACTGGAGCCGTTAAAAAAATGTCGGCAAGAGAAGAGCCTAGAGTCATTCACTAAATTTCGAGTAAAGAGTAAACTTAATTTTGACTTAAGAATCGGCTTAGGTTTGACCAAAGAGTCGACCTCAATTGGACAAGAGTCATTAGCCTTGGTAGACTTAGAGTTGAGTACACTAAGAAAAAAGATCTAAAATTAAGCTGTGTTGTACTTGATTTTAGAACTGTATAATTTGTGAAAATGAAGTCTTGAAAAAACTTTAAAATAAGAACGACAACCTTAAAACTAAATTATCATCTAAAAAGAAGAAAAAAGTTTTGAATTAAGAATAACATTCTTAATTTTAGATTATATTAAGATTGCAATTCTTATTTTAAAATTGTTAATTCTTAAAAGAAATCAAACGTTCTTAAACTAAGAAGAAAATTCTTGATTTTAGATATATCAAGAATATAATTCTTACTTTAAAACTGGCAGTCCTTAAAACAAGTCTGACTTACCTAAATTAATCCGAATGCGATTATTTCTTTAAGTATTTGATTATCTTAAACGTCTGCACATAGTTTAGTGAAAAGTATTAACAAACATAAAAAAAATTAAACATTTTAATTGAGAGCAATGGAAAACTTTGAAATAGTTAATATTGATGAAAGCGCAGCAGATAATTGGATGACTGTAGCAATTGAAGATATTTTTCCGGCCAATGAAAACAGTTTACATGTTCCCGAAGAAGAAACAATTGAAAGCGAAAAGTGCTTTGGATTGCAAACTTACCAAAAGGAAATCTGTGGTGTTTCATTAGAATGTTTGAATGATGATGGTCTTTTAGATGCTGCCAAGAACCAGGACCAGGAAGATTAAAAAAATTATTGAAGGAATTCCATATGGAATCAATTTTAAAATTTTCGTTCATAAATTAAGATTTTCTTTAGATTTTAGCATTTTCGAGCTTAACAGACTTACTATTGCTTTTATATTTCTCTCAGTGTAAATATGTACATTTATTTTTTCTTCGCCAAAGGCAACAAAGATCTATTACACATACGCTATGGGGCAAAATAACAAAATTATTTCACAAAAAATGTTTAAGTTAAAACAATGCTAAAGAAAATTCACTTTCAAGGATAAAACGCTTATGCCGAGTTTGGCATTTTTTAAGGCTTCTGTTTTCCACTCTTTTTTTTATATATTTTGCCAGGAATGTTATGCGAGAAATTAGGCCTAAAATAAAAATTTTGTTTTTTTATTGTATCAGGGTATGTTTTACCTTGAGATGTAAAAAAAATAAATTAGAAGCCATTTTGTATGTTGCATGCACAAGAAATTGAATTTGTAATTAAAAAGCCGTGAAAGTACAGCCTTTCGAACATCAAAATGTGGAATAAATAATACAGCATTTTGCATACATTTAAAAGAGTGTAATTGGTGATTATTGGAAATAATTTTCCGTTTTGCGGATTTCTCTGTGTATTTAGAGAAATGGAGGACTTTTGTCGAGTTAACGAGTTCAGTCAGCTAAAATCGATGATTCTAGTCAACTAACTTCGGCGAGTCTAGCCTAGTTAATTCAGCCACTTTAGTTAACTGAACCCTACGGGTTTAGTTAACTTAAGCCAATGTGTTGAGGTTACTAAATTTGGCGAGTATAGTTTACAAAATTCAATGATTCTAGTTAACTTAAATCAGTAATTCCAGTCGATTAAATTCGACGACTCCAGCCAACTAAAGTCGATGACTCTAGTCAACTAAAGTCGATGACTCTAGGCAACAAAAGTCGATGACTCTAAATAACTTAAGTAGGTGACTCTAAGTCTTAAATCGATGGCTTTAACCAACTAAATTCAGCGAACCTAGTTAATTATATTCGAACATTCTAGTTAACTCAAGTCGAAGACTCTAGTCAAATAAAGTTCATGACTCCAGATCTTAAATCGAAGACTTAAGTCAGATTAAAACGACGTCTTTAGTTATTAAATCCAGGAATCGTGTCAATTTATTTTCAATGACTTACTGCTCGTCTTAGCTGGAGCAGACTCTACAACAATAATCATTTTTATCTCACCCGAGTTGGGAAAAGCAAGTCGGTACGAACAACATAACATTTTGTTTTAAAATAAATGTCTTCTTTGCGTAATTTGTAACTGAATTTCAATCCAAATACTTTTGCTTTATGTTCTATAGCCTGCTTTCAAAAAGTTCACTGTTTATTATTCAAGGTCCTCATAATTTTTATCTTTTAAAGCATTCACTTGTACTCAATGTCATCCTTTTTATTTTAAACGTAAGCCTTTTTCTGCAGCAGTGTACGAGGATTCATGTTAGTTAAAAAAAATAAATAAATAAATAAATAAAAAAGTGAAAATAATAAATTAAAAAGAAAACTTATATAAATATTATATTCACGTACGAATATTTTTTTAACATTAGCATGTATTTGTTTAGTAACCAAATATTTTATGCTGTTTGAGAATTCTTAAGAAAATCTTTATGAAAGTATAAAAACTAAAGAAAAAAACGCAAGAGTTTTCTTAGCGAGTAAGTGAAAAGAATAAAAGAAAAATAATGTGTCTTTTAATTTTCAACTGCATTTCATGGCCCTGCCAATCTGCTCTTTTTTGCCTTAAAAACAAATAAGTTTTCAGCAAGTGTAAGTGTATCTGTTTGTAACCCATTTAAAATAAATTTTTAACACTTGTGCTGTTCAGCAAGTAGCACTTTTAAGTGGCATGTATTTTATTTATTTAGTTTTCTATTTTCTTAACAGCAGCTTGTTTTACCGCTTTAAGTAGTTTGCTCTTAAGAGCATTCGTTTAAGTTAAAATAAGTATTTTTTTTCTTTCTTTTTTTTTTGTTTATAAGGATATTTAATTGTTAAATAGAATACACACATACATATGTGGGTTATTTAAATAAAGAATTTTGGATTTGAGAATTTTGATTAAACCTCATGCTAAAAACACAATTGTGCCGTACGTCATAAGAATGTAAAACGTAACGAAAAATGTTTACGTATAATAATAATTAGTATTGTGGTTATTTTATTGAACTGCTAATGGTTTTAAATCCAAATTTTGATATATTAATCAGGCTAAAGTTCATTGAATTTTATTTTCATTAAATTATTTTTGTGAAGACAGGAATTTTACAACATATAATGAATTAAAATTTATTGATAATATAAATTGACTCTTATTCGACCTTTAAAAATAACAAATTTAAATTTGTTAAATTTATTAAAAATTGTAAATTTTGTCAAATATGCAAGAAAAAAATCCCTGAAGAAGGCACACAACCGAGTGCCAAAATATTGGATTTAATAAATTTAATATTTTTTATAAAAAAAAAAAGAAAAAGACCTCAAGCTTAAATAAAAGTATTATTAAAAATTTATTGATAATATTTCATTCTTGACTGAAGTGGGAATTGAATCCAGGTTTTCACGGACAGGTTGCCCTAACATGTTTCGATTGTAACCACACAATCTCCTCAGAGGGATGACTCACCGCAATTGAACACTCACCGCAATTGGGGACGGATGGCGGTCAATAGTCAAACATCAATCTTTAAACCAAATGGTATTCTAACTTTGCTAGATCGAAATTTGAATGAATGATAATCTATTTAAATTGGTTTACATGTTCTTCCGTACATGTTCACCTTGAAGTCCAAAGTACATTTTTCTATTTTTCATGTTTTTGTCTTTCGTTTTCTTGTTGACCTTTTTCAGCACAACTTCAAGTAATCATATTAATTTAATTTTATATTATTAATTTATGTTTTTCCATGACAACACGGTGGCAACCGTAAAGTGCTGCCCTAGGGCGTACTTTATGGTGGATCTTAAACACTGGGCGGAAAACAGCGTTTCCTAACCGCTTTTCAAAAAATGCTAGCTGCATGTCTTGAATAGTAACAGCTGCTAAGGTTAATCCTCCCTTAGGCGAAACTATCACCCAAGAAGTGAAAAATCAGCCCTTTAGTGGGATTTTCATGATACCGAGACCTTTGGGTAGTAAGACACATAAACCACGGGATCCCCAAAAGTATGATTTCAACAGAAAGAAGAAACTACCGCAAAAAAAATCTTCCAAAAGAGAGAAAGCATATCCCGCAAGAAGCATGCAATAGTCAACCCGGTGCTGTGACAACGGGGGCTAGTGACTCCCGTGCTGCCAGCAAGGATATCTGGTCAGCTGCGATCGCAAGGCACCGGGAAGATCTCCCGAGATCTATAAATTTTGTATTTTGCAGAGTTCCAGATATAAACTGCACCTGATTTCTCCTGAGGATGTAAAACAATAAGGTGAGATATCCTTAAGATGATCCCCACAAACCCTCGGGTGGAGTTATGACGTAGATACGTTTTTGCGTTTGCTTAAGATTTTGTGTACATATGTACAAAATATTCGTTGTAATTTTACGTTTTAACGTTGCAACGCTGAGTACGCTGCTACGGTGCATTGTGCACCTTTGGTCATTCGTGAGATATGAAAAATATGTAAAAGAATTTATAAGCTGCCTTAAGCTACAAAATTTATGGCTTTTAAGTCATAAATAAAATCAGGCTTATTTAACGTATATTTATACTAGACGATCATTTTCATATATAACTCAATTGTTACTCAAATTTGAGTGGAATGTCCACATGCGAAAAAAATCATCGACTTAAGTTCCCCAAAATCATCAATATAAATTGGTCAAAGTGGTCAAAGTTGTCGACTTAAGTTTACTATCGGCGTGGCGTGTACTTCATTTGTCTAAAGTTTGACAAAAGTCGTCAACTTAATTTTACTAAGCCCTTCAACTTGCGTTGACGGAAGTCGTCGATTTAACTTAACAAATTCCTCGAATTAAGTTGGCTAAAGTCGATGGCTCCAACTTAAACTGACTAGATTCGTGGACTTAAAAAGGCAAAAATCATCAAACTGTATTAACTGGAGTTGTCGACTTAATTTGATAAGATCTTTTGAATTAAGTTGACTAAAGTCGTTGAATTATATTGACTGAAGTCGCTGGCTATAGTTGACTAGAGCTATCGTCTTAAATTGACTGGTGTCGTTAGCTCAAAGTTAACTAGAGTTGTCGGATTAGGGTATCGTCGATTTATATTGTCTATAGTCTTTTAATTAAATTAACTAGAGTTGTCGACTTCAGTCATCGAATTATGTTGAATATACCCTAGAGGGAAGCGAACTGACACTAAAGTAGTCCCATGATAAGTTCATTGGTGGCAGAGACTGGTCCTTGTTCTAACACTTGATATGAATAGGACCTATCACTTTTACATGGGCTTGTCATAGGAGATGATTAATTGACACCTTACAGCCACCAATTGACCAATCACTCATCTATTCTGAATAAATGTGTTAAGTGTGGAACAGAATAGTCGCTGTAGTTCAATGAAACGAATAGCACTGCAAGCTGTGAATAGTTAAAAACTGCAGTTAGAAAGTAGTGTCAACAGAATACGTAGTGGTAGTAGTCGCTGCAGTTGAAGTTGGAGCGCAAATTTCAAAATGTTAGACTTTATTGCGCTACAGAGCATTCGTCAGCATCTTCTACTACTACAGCTACTTTATTCTGTTCCAGCCCTAAGTTACTACAATACTAGTTCTTATAAGAAACTCGATAGGGGAGACGCTGCCATCCAAGGTGAACATGTTAGATCTGTGTGGCTCATCGAGGACCATTGAAACAAACAAAGTTGTCCGCAGGATGGCGTCTTATCGCCTCTTTTGTAGACCTTGGTTATCGATGAGCTACTACAGATACTTAATGACCTGGGCTTCCTAACTTATGGCTATGCCGACGATCTGGTAATATCTGTGACTAGATTTGATGATGCGACAATTTCCGAGGCGATGCAGAGGGCCCTGAACTTGACAGTTTGCTGGGGCAGAGAGAGAGGGGGCTTAATATTAACGCAGCGAAAACTATTCTAGTGCCATTCACCAGACGTAGAATCCTGAAACTTAAAGAACATGCCCTAAACGGATCGGTTATCGGATTCTGTAACGAGGTGAAATACTAGGGGATATTTCTAAATAGAGCCCTTAATGGGAAAGTCCAGTTATCCCATGTCAACAAGGGCGATTTATGCCTGCCAAAGGCTCTTCGGGAAGACATGGGGGCTAAAGCCCAGAATGATCTACTGGTCTTTTGTTACTATACTCAGACCAATCTTTACCTATGCCGCCCTGCGTGGTGGACTAAGACCGAACAGGTCAAAGCTAGAGTGATACCCGATAGGGTCTATCGCCTGATCTGCGTATAGATCACGGCGGAATGAGCACCTGCCCCACTCTTGCTTTAAGAGCTATCCTGCACATTCCTCCATTACACATATCTGTAAGGGAGGAGGCCTGCAGGTGTGCTAGCAGGATTGCTGAGTACAAGGCAGTTGACTATGTGGGCCGCATGCGGATCCTTGAAATCCTTAGAAATGATGCATCCATTATGGTTGGGGATCATATGCTACCTGGTCTGGTATTGGATAGGAATTTTAATGTTCTCATACCAAATAGGGATCAATGGTTGGACTAATCCAGGTGGTGCGGGTACGCAAAACCGGTCTGGTTCACCGCCGGTGAACGACTAATGGTAATGCTGGGGCTGAAATGATGGGCCCTGGCTTCAAAAGGGGCTTGCCAATGTGCAAACAGCCAATGATCTTTCAGGCGGAGATCTACGGCATTCTCATATGTGCTGAGGAGAAGAGGAGAAGGACAAAGGGCTTGAGATTATATATAATGTCAGATAGCCAAGCCGATCTTAGAGCACTATCTTCTGTCCAGGTTGCCTATGGACTGTTTTACATCTCTGCACAATTTCTGAAAACACAATGACTTAAATTTGTGTTCGGTGCCCGGCCATGAGGGCCATGCGGGCAACGAAAGGGCTGACTGCTTAGCGAACAGGGGCGCTCGCACCCCATTCATAGGCCCTGAGCTCTTCACTGTCGGTCATATTAGGGGGGCGTTACAGAAATGGTCCGAACGTGAATTCCTTCACACATGGACGTCCAATTCTGGTTTAAGATAGTCCAAGAGATTTTTGACATCGTCCCGTGGCAGGGCAGGCAGGTTACTTCTGCTTGAGAGGGTGGAACTTAGACTGCTTGTTGACCTGTTCACGGGACACTGTGGTTTTAGATACCATCAGTTCTTAATGGGCAATGCAAGTACCAGGGCATGCGGATTTTGTGAGCTTGATGACGAACATCTGCTCTGCTGCTGTCCCGCCTTGGGAACTTCTAGGCGGAAATATTTCGTGGGGCTAATGATGAGCCCAACTGAAATGTATGATCTTTCCCCAGGCAGGTTAATAGGCTATATACAAAGCCTAAATCTGACATGGTGAGTTACATGGGCTGCACAAAAGATCCTCTGGGTCGTGGTGCTTATGGCCTCTTACACATATACATACATACATACTACAATGCTAGTCTTTGGTATTTTTCCAATAAGAAAGTCCTAGAATTAATTTTAAGAACAAATTCTTAAATTGTCCCAAAGAAATGTATCACACCAGCGGTGAATACTGAACCTGTTACAAAAACGATCCTAATAAATAAAAAAAAGATTATAGTTTTTATAAAAAAATTATTAAAACAAAATTAAAAAATCTTTAAATTAACTAAAGTTTTCGGCTAAGGGTGGCAGTCTTCAAGTTAAACTTCGAGCTTCTTAATTCATTAGATTAATTTTGAAAGTTGTCCAAATCAGTCATGAAGTTCTGTTGACTACAGTTTTCGACTTTAATTGATTAGAGTCGTCGAGCTCAGTTAACTTGACGTCAGTTGGCTGGAACCGCCGACTTCAGCTAACTAAAGTTGAAGTTAAATGACCAAAACTTAACTAGACTATAGTGTAGAATTTACATTACCGAAGGGTTGGTTGACTTAAGTTGATAGGGATTCAATTATTAGAGATTGAAAGGAGTGGGCTAGAAATTATTTATTTCTTTATTATTTGTTTTATTTTATATATCGTCAATATTTGAGTTCTAAATTAAGTAAAACTTCTATTTTTATATAAATTTTTTTTTAAATATTTTCGGTCTAAATTAAATATGAAAAATCTTTTATTTATTAAGTTTATAAACTCTAAATCGATAGATAAACAATAATTTTAAACTTAAATGATACATAAATGCAAAAAATACACAAACAATATTACAGAAACCTAAAGACAATATAAAATTGACAAATTTATTGTTTGTGTTTAGACAAATGCACATAAAATATGAATAAGAAAAACAAAGAAACGTTGAGATGAAAGAAGAATGTATTTATTAAATATACGAACATGAAGGAAACCAGATACACCAGGAACAATAACAAATCATATTTTAGAATAATGCCTTGTATATGTATGTATATGGGTAAGCAAACACATACATACAAATACATAAATGTGTTATGTACAAAAAGGAAAAAAGGAAAAAAGGAAAAACAATGTCCTTACGTCTTGTTGGTTTTTTCACATGTGAGTAAGTAGAGAGTGACTACAGTGGGAAAAAGGGAAGTAAGTTAAACTAAATTAAATTTGTTTCAGACCACTCCCAAGAAGAGCTTTAAAATATGTCTGGTAAATCGGTTATGCTTTATAAATCAGATTGATATCTTTCGTTAAGCGTTTGCATCTCCACTATATATTTTGTAAATTTTTTTTCTAGTGTATCCTTTTTATTCCTAGACACAGACATTTTGTGTAGATTCTTATTTAAAATCCTGTTGCTATTTTTGGCCCCTTTTCACTTAAAATCTCATGAATTTGTATGAACATTTTAGCCTGCTGTTTTAAAACATTACAAAAAGGAGCAGGAGAAAATTAAAATTATTTGTTAGAAATATGATGTTGAGCCCTTATACGTGTCATAGAACATATTCATATTTCATTCAAGTTTATTGTTTTACTATATGTTTTATTGAAACCAAAACGAGAAAATGAAAACATAATAAAACCCTAAAAAAAAATATAATACAAAATAGGAAAAACTATAAATTGTTGCAAACACTTTTGGAAGGAATTCATATTCCAGGCTCTTTGCTTTATTTGTTATAAGAGCTATAACAAAAGTTTATTTTTCCTTATAAAAATAACCAAAAAGGAAGCCACAGATCCTTTAACCCAGCTTCTCAAAAGATGATGAGTATATAAAATTTTGTTGGTAAACAATTTTTATTTAATTTTTATGATTCTGTTTTTCGACAACATCTCTATGCAGTTTTTCATTTTGGCAAATTTTCAAAAGAAGAAAAAAAATTTTAAAAATTTAAGAATACTATAAAGACAAAACTAAGGTAATAGAAAAATGATACTTAATAATATAAATCATTTGCAATGACTCTTGGGTTTTAAGAAAAGAGTTCATGGTGTCATATTTATAAGAATAAAATAAAAAAAAAATACAATCCATGACACAAAATCTTTTATTTGCCAAATGAAACAAGGTGGCTTAAAAAGGCTTAAACTTATTTATGTTAAAGTTAATATCTTTTTTTTTTATTAGAAACACTTCCATAATTAAGTTAATTGAGACTTAAAAAATAAAATTGCATAAATGCCACCTAGCCGACTTGAGTAAAAGTACTACATAGTGGCCTCAACTGCAATTAAAAAAAATGACTTATGTTAAAGTAGAGGAGAGCTGATGTAACTTTAATTAGCAGGAAATTAACTGCAGTTTAACTAGAGAAGAGTCGGCTGTGTCGAATCAGAGGAGCGTCGACTTAAGTGGAAGTTCATTTCGAGGACAGTCAACTTAAGTAACCCGAAAGTACAAACGACTTATATAAACTAAAAGTGAGACGACTTAAGTAGTTGTCTTGAACAGAGATTGGTAAATACATACATTGAAATATTTTATTTCATTTTAATTTGTAAGTCAAATTACAATTTCAAATGCTTTTATTCACAGAAAAAAGTGTTTTATCAATTAAAAAAATGGTTAAAAAAAGTATTTAAATTTAATTAATGTGATAATTGAATCAATTATTTTTTTAGTTGAAAGAAAATTAAAAATTTATTATTGATTTAATTAACATTTTAGTTGTTTTGAAATTAATTTTCAATTAAAATTTAAATGAAATAACAAAAAATCTTAATTGACTTTTTTTGTTTAAAAAACAATAATTTAAACATGTAGAATTGTTGTTGGGAATTGTTAATATTTATTTAAATAAATTAACACATTGTTTGAAATGGCAAAGTTTTTTGATCTACCAACGTCAGTGATGGAAAATTGAAAATTTGAGGGGTACTGACCACTAACCATTTTGGTACTTTTTATATAACCAATTAATTTTTTTTTTTTTTTTTTTGAAAAATATAAATTAACAAATATATAAAAGAATTAAATATTAATTATAATTTATATTATTATTAAAATTATAAAATTTTGATTAAAAAACTAAAAATTAATTCATTATTAATTCCCGAACAAAAATGTTATTACATATTTTCTAGTGGTGTTCAAAATATGTTTGTTAATTATTGGTGAGTAAAAATAGGAAATTCATACTAGTGTCTTATACCGTCATCGAAACCATGTAGTTGAAATGAGATTGTGTGGTTACAATCGCATTTAAAATGCTATTGATGCTTGAAGAATATCAATATTTTTGCAACAAAAAACATGAACGATAAAGAACTTTAAAGTGTATGTGAACCCTGTATGGTATTGGCAAGTAGGAAATATTAAAAAAAATAGCAGCGCTGGATTTCTTAACAAAGAAGCATAACAAGAAAAGAGTACTAAAACTGACGTGGGGTACTGTGGTATTTATGAAAAGAAAAAGTACTGAAAAAAGTACCATAGTACTGAATTTTCCATCACTGACCAAGGTGAAATACCATTTGGTTTAAAGATTGATGTTTACCTATTGACGTCATCCGGCTTCAATAGCCGAGTGAGTACACCGGCAAACCCCACTGAAGAGATTGTGTGGTTACAATCGAAACTAGTCTGGGCAACCTGTCCGTGAAAGCCTGGGTTCAAATCTCAGCGCAGTCAAGGATGAAAAATTATCAATAAAATTTTAATTAATTTTATGTTGTAAAATCCCTGTCTTCATAAAAATTATTTAATGAAAATTTAATTTAATGAACTTAAGCCTAATTAAAAAAAAAATAATATCTAAATTTGGATCAAAAACCATTAACAGTTCAATAAAATAACCAAAATATTGTTTTTTGATCACTTTTTTAATTACAATTAAAAATATCATTTATTGAAAATATTTTTTCAAAATTTTAAGTAATCAATATAATCATTTTGGTAATAGGTGCAAAATCAACAACTTGTTTGCTTGATATTATGAATTTGGAATAAATTTGGTGATTGGAGAAATTTAATAATTTTTTTAATAGTCTTATTCCTTCAATATTTTCCAGGAATATTTTCTATGCACTATCACAATTTTGAATGTTTTTATATTTATATTACGAGGCTTATTTTAGCTGTCCTTTGGCTAGCAATGAAGTAAAGTGTACATAAAGTTTATACAACTATTAGATATCAGCAGAATGTTATGCGTTTTCTGGCCCGCTACGGCCTTCCTCAGCATTCTTTGAATTCTATAACTGGATAGTACTTAATTTAGTTCTCATTGTGAATAACATTTATTATAAATTTTTGTATTAATTCGAATGTGTATTCTAAGTCAAATTACAATTTAAAAGCTTTCATACTTTTTTAATTGTTCTATTTCATCAATATTTCCCGGATTTAAAAAGAAAATAAAATCGCTAAATCAACATTTCCAAAATGGTGGTCTGCAGACCTCTTGGGGTTCGTAAGATATTTTATCTGTTTACAACAAATAAACACATCACGAAATGGCAACATTAAATGCAATCAACAAGCCTTCCTGTGTAGAAGCTCAAGCGAGACTGACTGGTTCTATTTAATATTTGAGCCAGTGCTGTCAAATCGTAAGATTTATCTTTTTTTGTAAGTTTTTTGAGATTCAAAAAAGTTTTTAAGTTTTCTAAAAAAAAGTTTTTCGGAAATTTTAATAGTTTAGACAAATTTAGTTGTAATTTGTAAGAAAATAATCTTCAGTCGCTTAATTCATTTCAAAATATAAAAATTTAATACGTGATATAAAACAACTGGATGTATTAAATTTTTATTTATATATTATGTAGTTCAAATATATGTATATATATTTTAATATAATGTTTTTTAATAAATAGAATCAAAATACATGCAGTGTAAGTGATTCTTTTTAACGATTTGTAAAAAAAAAGTTTTTTTGATCGAAAAAAAGTTTTTTTTTCTGAAATTTTAAATTTGAAAAGATGTATGACAACACTGATTTGAGCACAAGTAGGTGTGAGATTGTAAGAAGAAAAGCAAGGTTAAGAAGTTTTGCCAAGCACTGCTGTAGAGGATATTCTACTTAAGTTTAACGAAATGGGGGTCGACATAGGTTAATCCATATCTGAAATTACTTAAGGTCCAATTAGACGTGACAGAAACATAATGCCTTAGCCGTAACCATGACCATAGACACCAAATTTCAATTGGTTTGCATTGTTATGGATATGTCGTTTTAGCATATCACCAGTGTTGCCCATAAGGTTGGTTTACACAGCTATATTGTTGTATGGTTATGGTTATGGTTATGTCACGTCTAATTTGAGATTTAAGCTGACTAGTAGGAAGATCGAACGGTTTTAACCGGTTATTTTAGCTTTGCCCAAGTCGGTCATTTTAAAATGTAAATTTTTCGAATATCAAATAAATCGGTTATTTTGGTATTATAAACCGGCTATTTTAACCCATTTACGCCCGGCGTACTCATATGAGGACGGTTGCTCATATGGCCACAATTTTTAATTCCGATACTTTATATTTCCTTTATAAATAAAATTGCTTTAAAAAAGAGTGTGACTTAAATATAAAATAGATACCTTAATAATAACATGCCTAACTGGATTAAAATTGGAGGTTCAATTACTATTTTTGGAAAACTTGGTTATGAGCCAAAACAGCGCTATTATTTATTATATATGCGTTGATGCTTTTACGCATTTTCAGCCTGGATTTATTTAAATACAGTCATTTTAGCAAATTTTACTGAAATTGGACATGTATAACAATAATTGAATAACAGGCGGCATATTTTAGTAGGTGTCCCCAAATGGCTCCAATGGGCAGAAAGCTAATATTTTTTGTATACTTTTTGCTAGGGTCAGCCCTGTGTTTCTGATATCAAAAGAAATTACTAGAAAAAGGTGTATCGAAATTAATTTTTTCACATTTCTATGACAATCAGTTTGCTTCTGGATAACTCAATGAGATGTTTAAATTTGAATCTCTTGCTGATTTCCTAGTCAAGAAGACTTACCAGTAGGCGCATTACACGAATATCTTTCAATAGACCAATCAACGACAAAATATTGCAGATGTCATCCAGCAAGGCAATGATTGCAAGTGCCGATGTTTATTGATATAAATTTACCATATACTAAGGGCAATTGGCAGGAGAATCGAAAAATGAGAAATTAGGATCGAAAGGGGTCAAGGACTTGTTAAATTAAGCTAATGTTGGGCCACTTCTTTACTAGTCAAGCATTGCAGCCAATCAAATTTTGTTCGTGCGATGGCTTGAAAATAGTGCACCATATGTTCAAACTGAGATTTTGTTTCTCCAACCGGTAAGGTGAAAAAATGGAGCTGCTTACAAAGAAAAGCAGAAGTGGACATTCCTCTCGTCTTCCAGAACTACAACGAAGGCATGGAAGGCGTCGATCAAGATGACCAATGTTGCAGCATATAGATCAGCTGTACAATGCAAAAAGATTGTGGTGGGTTATATGTACCTATATGCTAGATTTGTCTTTGTGCCTATTCGAAAATGCATCACTGGAATGCATCTGATTGACATATATGATAAGTTCGCCATGCTCATGCAAATTTACAGATTCGTGCTTTAGCCATTTTTGAGATTCGTGCTTTTGATTTGCTTGCAAGTCATCTGTTTTTGTTATGGATTTTCGAGTGAAGCTTTTCTTTTGACTGCCGGAGATGATATGGACCAGCTCTAGTTTCACCGAAGTCTATGCAGAAGCTATTTAAGATATTCAGACGGTGAAAAAGATTATGAAAGCCGGTCAAGCCTTATTCAGGGGTATTAGGTATAACTTTGATAGTATTGGTCACATTCTCAATAAACTAACAAGCAAACTATGATGTGCCGTTTGCTACTATAAAACCCGTTGGTTATGTCAGAAATGCATCAAATCACTTTGCATCGAAAAAGGATGCTTTGAAAAATTTTACGTATGAGCCCATTCGCCCTATTTGGGGACATCCATTTTTTTCGAACCCAAGAATTTTTTTTAAAAATTTTATTTTAAAAATGATTAATTAGCTTCTAGTAACGTATGGGCAAAAAAATACGGAATAAGGCAAAACATTAAAAAAAATATTTTAGCAATACATTTTAATATTAAGTTTTATATATATAATACAAACTAATACATACAGGCTCCATAGCGCCTTGCCTTCCAGACTTTTTTTGGTACTTCAGCCATTTACTTCTGAGTTCCCTCTGTGTCAATGCTTTTAAGCTCTTTTTTTTATTTTTTGGATGAGTTAATCTACGTTTTTTTGCACAGTATCCGTTTTTATAGACATTTCTCTTCAATTTTGCCCAAAATGTTTCTATAGGTATAATCTGAGGAACATTTGGTGGGTTACTTTCCTTCGGCACAAAATTGATTTTTCTGCTATTTAAATTGTCAATTTTTGCCATGGCGAAGTGAGATGACGCTAAGTCTGGCCAAAAGGTTTCCTATTTTAATTTAGCTCGAACTTTAGAGAACTTCCGAAACGAACCTGGCTTTCTTTCTATACTTTTATTATTTTCTATTAAGCCTATTGTTTTGTAGATAAATGTATTTTTTTGCCCATACGTATAATAAGGCTTTTTTTAATAAATTTCATTCTAGTTTATATTTTGGTCATAAATGGGTTAATAATTTAAAATTTATATACGTTATACTAGCTCTAAATGTGCCCGTAATTTGAGTAATTTTCTAATTGAATATTGGGTAAATTTCAATTTTTATGAAGAATGTCAAAACAAAATGTAACAAAAGCCAAAAAACATTAAAAAAAACCAAAACCAATTCAATATACTATAAAAACGTGTGCAGTTAAAAAGTAAATAGCAATTTGTATATACATCGATGTTATTTCTAGAGATATTTCGAGCGGGATTAAAAGGAAAAAGTTAGGTGCTTGAAGTTCCCTGAAATCATAAGTTGCAAAGGTTTTTCACGTCACGATTTATTAATCACCTTTAAATATTCCACATACTTGACATAAATGTGCTCCAAATTAACTCCGTCCAAAGTAGTTCTCAAGAATCGATAATTAATACTTTACTAAAACACGCTGCCAAAAATGAATCATTGGGTGAAATATTTACCCGTTGTGTTGCCGAGGATGGAATGCCCGTTAGGGCACTAAAAACTCTTACCTAGTTTTAGCATTTCTTCATGCTTAAAACTAAAATGCTCCGGCGGAATAAACGATATGAACAAAATTCATCAGTTTT
This sequence comes from Pollenia amentaria, assembly GCA_943735925.1. Classification (NCBI taxonomy): domain Eukaryota; kingdom Metazoa; phylum Arthropoda; class Insecta; order Diptera; family Polleniidae; genus Pollenia; species Pollenia amentaria. Next base: position 50,849,312 of record OX031007.1, read on the forward strand.
ATTTATTTAAACGCCAAGAACTTAAAAACAAAATTGAAGAAATCAAACAATGTCACGGAAGATTTCAAATTATGGTAGACGAATAGACAAATATTTCATACAAAAAGAATTTGAAATAAATATATAATCCTGGTGGCTAAGAGGTTCTGCTTGCAACTTTTCAAATATATGATTGAAGTCTACGTATTCATATAGACATGCTTTATCACCAACAAATTAAAACTCATTTAAAATAAGTTTGGGAGAATATCTCGAATAATAAATTTATTCAACTCCTATAATTTTCTAATTGCTTTTACAAAACGTTTGTATAAATCAAACATCATTTAACAGTTTCTAAATTACATTAAACAATTATCTTCTTACAAATAAAGTTTAGTAAATAAATCAAAATCGTTAAAAATAAAATTAATGTTTGATCAATTTACTGGTCACACTTTTCTAGGATTTTATCTTCAAATATTTATTAGGTCTGAACATTTCTTAAGTCATATCTATGAATTTTGTTGGTACCACACTTTTGTGAATTAATTGTTTTTATTCAAATTACCGTTTTATTACAAAAACTCATTTGATTTTTATGTTTTTATGTATTCGAGTTAAAACCGGTTAACCGGTTATTTTAAAAATGTTTAACCAAAAAACGGTTTTTAAAAATAGCAACTATTCCTAATATTCGAAAACCTGTTTTTGAAAAAAGTCGAATAATCGATCTCCGTACTGACTAGTAAACAGTCTTTTTACTGGAGGATAATTTGTTAAGCGTGACAAAAGTCAACTTAAGGTAAATAAGAGGACAGTCGATTAAAGTTTATTAGATTCTTCGAATTAAGTTGTTTAAAAAAGTCGACTAAAGTTGACTAGAGTCTTCGACTTAAGTTATTTTAAATTGTTTCAATTTGAGTTGACTTATGTAGAACGTTCTTAAGCTGATTAAAAAATAGTCGACTTTAATCGGTTTAAGTAAATTTTGGAAGAGACGACTTGCGTCGAGTGCTAGATATAAAATAAATTATAGCTATGCTGTTACTTTTGGTGAAAATTATGCCTTAATGGTCCGTTAATAAGTAAAAGTTAAAACTCAACTCCAGTAGCTATAGAGTAGTGATTTACGAGCATATAGTGGCGTTTTTTCTAGGTATTGTCGATATCGCAAGATGCTGTTTAAGGCAGAACACTGTCTGGGTTTGCAGTCATTACCTTAAATGACTACATCTGCTTATGAGCATCCAAAATCGATGATTTACTCCAAATGTAAAAGCAAATTCGAGTGAGGCTCCTACCTATTTTGCTAAATTGTTACTGCAAATCAAATATTTGTTTAACACTATAAAGATATGCACCAGGAGTTTTACATAAAATAATATTATTTCATTGTGTCGTCATCAAACTTTCTTTGAAGAAAAACTTCTGGATATAAATTTATTGCAAATAATCTTCTTATACAACATAATTGATTATGTTAAAAACAAACAAAATTCCTGTTTAAGTTAAAAATTACTTAAAATAAGAAAACATCCCAGTAAAAAATTTTCTTATTTTGCGAAGCACTATTGGTACATTTTAAAAAGTAAGCACACACTTATGCGCTACGCAATAAGACATACAGAGATGCAATAAAGTAATTGAACGAATTCTTAATAAATTTAAAAATAAATATATAACATTTGAAGAGCCACGACATTCCCTTACTACGAAGCAGGTTTGTAAGGGAGCATATTAAAGAATAACGGTAACAAAAAATTCAGTGTGCAAACCTCATCGTTACATTCACTAATTTTTATATGCGCTGAATAAAGCGCTTTCTATGTCAAAAATGTATTGCTTCAAAGTGGGAACTCGCCATATAAAATTCATGTCATCCGTAAGCGATATGGTAAGCGAAACTTTAACGTTTCTCCCTTACAAACCTGCTTCGATGGAAGCACAATTTTTTATTGGGATTTTCCCCCTTCTACAAAATTATTTAAGAAGTATTTAAGGCTTAAAAAAATAATGTTTAAATTGTATGTTGCTCCCACATAATTTATGCAACTTATACGTGTTTGGCATGATATTAAGTTTAATGCAACATTTAAAAATTACTAAACAGAAAGTCAAGTAAAAGCCAAGAAACAACAAGAAAATTAATATTAAAACTCCTAAGAAATGGCATAATAATAAGAATTTGTTCTAAAGTTTGTCCTTAGAGAAAATGAGGAAGTACTTAGCACTCCTTTTAGGCTCTTGTTGCTACTGCAATATACTTGACAATCTTTTTGTTTCTTTTTAGAAAACAAGCATTAATACAATTCAATATTTTTAAAGGAATTTGAAAAAAACACCCACACGCAAAGAAAAAACATGGTTGTTGTAAACATATTCTAAGAGCAACATATAATGATAAGATTCATGAATGTAGTCAACATATTACGATTATTATTGAATCGTACTATGACCAAATATATTCGTAGTTTTACATCATAACATTTTTCCCTTAATCCTAATTTGTGTTTTATTACATCATATTATAATTCAATGTAATCATATTATTATCATGTTAATCATAATAAGTTAAGGAGTAATCATATTATTATCATGTTAATCATAATAATTTAAGAAGTAATCATATTATTATATTATTATCATGTTAATCATAATAATATGTAGATTAAATCTAAAACCGAAAAATATTTTTAATAGATACTTATTTATGCTTATTTTCTTACTGGTAACCTTAACGTAAAACTGTTACAGATATTTCACACCATAATATGATGCAACTTTAAACATAATATTTTTAACCTATTTTTGTTGTAGGCTGCAATTATTGGTAAATTATTTTATAGAAATTTCCTTCTTTTTCTCTAAAATAACACAAAACAATCGTCAATATTTTGCACCATTTTCAAACAATTTAAAAATTTTTTAACATTGATATTTTATTTTGTGACACTTTACAATTTTTTTTTAATATACCTACAATTTTGTTATATTTTAATTTCTTTAAACTTGGGTTTTTTATGAATAACAAACAATTCGATAGGCACATGTAAAACAAACGACACAACTGATGCAAAATTGTTTTACAAATGGCGATAACCAAATATTATTAGTGTAAAGATATTTTGTTTGCATCTTAAACAGATTATGAGTACACGTATAGAAAGTTATCATGTTATGGCTATTAATTATCATTAAATGGTAAATATTATAAATGAAATATATTTTGTTTTTAAAGTTGTTATAAATATAATTATTTTTCAGTGAACCATACATAAATTTGTAATTGCGATAAACATTGACATGTTAACAGTTACTATAATATTGTTGATATTAAATAAAAATAACCATATTTTGTGTACGGCAACAATATATTGGTACAATAAACATAGTGTAGTTGCCGTAATCATGCCCAACCATATTTTTTCTCTGCGTGCACATACACTAATATATATGTAAAATTCTAGGAAATGAATTAGATTTCTAAATGGAACACGCTGTCGAATTTAAGCAACAATCTAAACGTCAAGGTGCTAGCCGAACGTCTATTGTTGTTTTGACGAACAAAAATCTTATATTCTCTAGGTGTTATAATTGCTTTAAAACATTTTGTATGCCCACCTCTGTTTTAAAGCCATACGACTTAATATTTTTGTTCTCAGAAAAGTTATTGCGTAATAAATTTAAAATTTTTAAAGCCTTTTAAATTTCTGCTTTTATTTTTTAATACAAATTTTTCCTTATTTTTTTTAATCTGCCCTCGTTACTAAACACCTATCTTATCAAGATTTTAAGTTTCATACTTCATATTATTATAGCATAAATTTTTGGTTACTTTTAACTTTTTTATTTTGTTAATATTTCTTTTTTCCCTTTTTTAGTCTTATGAATAATTTAAATGGCAATTAAAAGAATACCATAGAATTGTCCTCTTTTCTTCTTTTCCACTTTAGCCCTGAAACAAAATATCAACAAAAACAACCAGACATTAACCAAATCCCTAAAAACCACGCACACATAAACCCAAATACTCTAACACATATGTATGTCAAAAAATTAAGACAAAAAAAATACAATAAACATAAAAATAATATGTAAATGCTTATTTTTGGGGACCAAAAACAACAAAACAAAAATTTTTTTTTGTAGAAACACACGTAAGGAAATAAACAGTGGTGGACATATTTTGTGTTAAAGGTAAAAGTTCTTCAAGATTAAAAAAAAAAAAATTATAAATTGCTTTAAAACTTTCAAAAGGAGACAGCAGGACAATTTTAAAAAAAATGTTATGAAAAAGAGCTCAATTTGAGTATTTTTTTTCATACGAAATTTTCTCAATTGCCTTGTTTTCTTCTTTGTGAATTAGGCCCCTAAGTCGATCTAGGGAACAGTTAACCTAAAGGATATAAGACTTTAGCTTAACTCGTGTTAAGACGACTTAAGTTGTCTGGAGTTTAATCGACTACAGCTTATCTAAAGGTGGATCCAAAAAAGTTGACGCACAGTAGAGGTAAATTAAATTGTAACAAAACCAAATACCCGACAGTCCGCAAGTTATTACAAATTTAAACACATCCTACTTTTTACGATAATTTCAATAGAAAAAATAAAAAACAAGTTCGTTAAGCGGTATACAACTACGCAGAAAAAATTTTCATAACAATTTTTTAAATTAAATCAGGAAATGCTGTTTCAAACAATTTTATAATTGTTCCAATTAATATGACTTAATTGAAAATAAAAATTATAATGTTTGTGTGCATATTTGCAAGTATGAAAACATACACACAAACTTCAAAATATTTAAAACCATTTTTTAATTGTTTCAATTACCTGTGTTAATTGAAAAAAATATTATGATTTGCGTTTACGTTTTTTATAGCTTCATTTGCTGGTGGGAACATTTCTATTAACCCTGTTAATTGAAACTTAGCAGTAAGAAAAGCTCAAACTTACAAATGTGTTAATTGATATGCTCAATTTGTTGGCAGGCGGAAAACTAGTACGTAATTTAATTAATAGTACAAATATCTAACTAATTTGTTAATTGATATTGGTTTTTAATTTTTGCTGTGTACCATCCAAATCAGATTAGTCTTATAACTATCCCGTTGTTAAAAAAAATATACCTAAGAACTAAAGAGTAACACAAACACGAACAAATTTTTGCCAACGCACATAGAAAAAATATAAATTGACTTAAATTAAAAAATTTGTGTTATTAATTAAAAAATTAATTAAATTTGCACCAGTATATAAATAAGTAGCATCAAATAAGCCTTTAATTCACTCGATTAAAAGTTTAATTCACATGATTAAACATTCAATTCACTTGATTAATTTTTAAATAAAAGTGATTTTATTTTTGAATAAAGCTTTAATCGGTGAAAATTTAGCGAGAATTTTTTCTGTGTGCTATCATCTGGTTTGAATGGCCCATCTAATTCCGCCTACAATGTATGTAATGTTGGACCATTCTGATGTTATTCAAGATTTAAGTAGAAATGGAATACCGAGTTTGGATGGGTGGCATTTTCATTGTCGATAGTCTCAGACCGGGACAAAAAATCCACTTGGTAGTTCAATGAAACGCTATTACTTTCTTCTTTTTAAATCCGTTTAAAGTTTATAAATAATATAAGAATTCACTTAGTTACGAATAAATATCTACTAGTTAATTATCGAAAATATTTTATAAACAGTAAATACTAGAGTATTCAATCAATTAATCGTTGTTCGAATAATCGATGAAAATTTTCGACATTAATTGGTCGAATAATCAAAATAGCCAATTTCAAATAACGAATAATTCGAACAATTTATGTAAATTCATCGATTAAAATTAATTTCGTAGAAAATTCTACTTTTTTAATATAAAAATATTTTTTTTAGATCTCTAAATAATAATATACATAACAACTAAATAACATATTGTTTTATTCTTTATCTATTCTGAACATATTTTAGTCCCTTATTAGCTGTGGGTGTGTGTGAGACAAATCATGAAATAATCAATTAACTACTAATTCCATACGCATGAATTTTCGTACTATAATAGCGCTTTTCATATTGAGTTTGACGTTTCCCTGCGGGAAATTTGTGTCAATTGCTCTTAAAGCGCTTATCCCGTGACCAGTGAACAAAACTTTATAATTAAAGGAAACGAATTGTGATAGGTGAAAACAAGACCTACCACTTAACTGGTGACAATGTGTAGAGTGTAGTTGGTCCAGAGGAAAGGTAATTGGCACAAAACTATTAATGTGACTGGATTTTGTGCGGCTAGGGGCTGATTCTTTCTAGTTCTATTACTTTGTGAAGGGGAAGGGGATCTATCATATTGACATGGTTCATTTGTGACAATATCTGCGACAGGCATTATTTTAACCGAAATTGTCAAAAACGTGCCAATTAACCCCTCGTCGGAAATAGCCATGTTTAAGTGACTTGTCACGTGACAAGTTTAGTGGTAGTTCCCTTTCCCCTAGAGTTATTGTAAAAAAATCTTCAGCATTTATAAATATGCGCTGTCAGATTATGGGTTATCTGTTTTTACCCGACGAATTGAAGGTCTTTTTTACCTCTTACCATCCAAACGGCTGGATGAATTTTGACGTTTTAGGTATTTTTAGATTCGTCTTAATAACCTTAGTGTCATCAGATAGCTAACTGAAAACAAAATCACGGATTGTTCGCACAAAAAGGCAATACGTTAAAGAAACAAATTACCCAAGCCTACGTACGATCCAGTTTAAGAAGTTTCTTCATACTTTGATTTTTTATCTTAACCATAACTTCTCTTAAAATCAGGAAAAATACGGTGATTTAAAAAAAGTCTCAATTGATTTCAATTTTACTTGATTTTCGGTAATAATATATTAGTTAAATTGAATTATGAATAATAAATTTTGTTTAAATACGCTGGACCTCTCATAAAAATGCCGCGACAAAAACGTCTAAAATAAAATAAATATTTAAAAGATAATTTATAAAAATGTGAGATGAAAGCCTGTGTTGAATTCCCCTATTTAAATAAGCAGGCGGGACATCATTGCAATTTATACACTGAAATCAAATAAATGGACCCCGATTGCTGCTGAACCTCATAAATGTATTAAACTTTGGCTTTCAGATCATTTTATAGTCTATTCAACCGAAGTAGTGTTTACTTTGTTTATAGCTTAATTTGATTTTTTTCCCTTAATCTTGTTTCGCTCTCTTAAGCGCCCTAAAAACTGAATGTTTTGCAGCAGGGTTTTTGATTTTTTAGCTATTTATTTTATTTAAAAGTGTTAAAACTGTATACGTGGTATAAATGAATTCTTATTTTATTGTTTATTGTTTAACTATATTTTTATTTTAAGTATTGTTTTTTCCGTTTATTAATATAATAAAAGTATCAAATCAAATAGAAATGTATGTTTTTTCCATTGGATAAAATAATTTGAATTATTCGAGTTATTCGATCTATTCGAACATATTAAAACTCTTATTCGACTAATCGAGCAAAATTAAAATTTAAAAATCAATAAATTCCTTACTCGAACAAAACCAAAAGTCAAATAATTGAATACTCTAGTAAATACTACTTCTAAAAACTGTATATGATTTGTGTTTGTTGTTTTCTTAAATAATGTTCGTATTTAGTTTGTATTAATATTGAAGTGGCACATAAAGTAACTTTAGTACTTTTTTAACAACGGAGTATTCAATGCTTGAAAATTTGTCGTATTTTTTGTGTGAAGCATTAGGACAGTAATACCCGCCTAACGCTCTACTGCATGAACATGTTTTGAGGTCAGAAAAAAAATTAGAGACCGTAAATATATGTTAATTTAGGACAAGTTAATCTATATTTAACAAAAAATATAAAATAAACTTGTTATTTTGGAAGAAAAAAAAAATGCAGCCAAATATAGTCTTATATGCATTAATAAAAATAAATTTATTCAGTGGGTAAACTTGTAAAAAAGTTGCTTTTGTCGTTATAACATAAGAAGACATTGCATTTGTTGCAAAATGTGTATGAACGGAAGGAGTAATCGTTTTGACAAAGTTGTCGGTTGTTCAACCATTTAGGGAAATGTCCAATTCCGTCAGCCCGTACAGAATTTAAAGGCAAATCCTGTCGCATTCTTTTTTACTGCTAGTAGGTGTATTTGCATTACTTGTTGATGGAGCGGTAGACGGTGTGAAGATTGGTCGACCTTGTTTTTTTAATTTTCAAACCTTGCAAAGAGGTTCAGTTAGATATCCTGCGCCACAGAATCCTAGCATTAAGAACGCACATATCAATCATGTGGAAAAAAATCTTTTTGTACCACTTTTTTGTGCTAAGTTGTATTCTATAAAGATCTAGCAAAGAATCTAGTAAATCTACTGCACCCATAAAATAATTATAAACGTCAATTGCTCTAGGGTAACTGATTTCAATATACATTTTCCATATAAATGCCATATAAATTGCGAAGTTTTTTTATGCATTGAGCCGGAACTAACTTAGAGAAACCTCGGACAATGCGCAAATGATGTATTTAAAAATTTTTGGAAAAGAGAACAAAAATGCATTTAGAAAATGCTTAAACCAAATATCAACAAAATAAATTATTTATCATAAATAATATAAATATACTTTTCTAAACTTTATTTGTAAGAAGATAATTGTATAATCAAATTTATAAACTCTTAAATGATGTTTAATCTTGCAAACATTTTGCAAAAGTAAAAATTGTTTTTAATTAAACAAGTAAGAAAGTATGGTCGGTCAAGCCTGACCATATGACAACCTATACCACGGTATAAAGGAATACGTTATTGCAAGTATATCCTATTTGGGACTCATAGGCAAGCATGGAGCCACCACAACTAAATAACGTAATTGAGTTTAAGATTCTTATAAAAGTTCTTTGTCCTGAATATTATTTAGTCCTCTTTTTTCTGTATGAAATTTGTTTGGCTTTAAGTGATTTTAGAAAAGGGTTTTATATGGGACCTATGGTAAATTTTGGACCCACGAGCACAACATTTTGTCATGACATAGTAGCTGGCATAAGTCATTGTCGCCAATTTCTATGTAAATAATAACATAAGCAAACGCTATTTTTGGGAGTAGTATTTGTATGGCAGCTATGGTCAAATATAGAAACTGTATACCCGGCTCGTTAGCACTATCATGAATCATCACGGTTCGATATGTGATATAGGTGTAGATTTCATCTCTTCGCTATTTTTAGATGGTTCAATAAAACTACCTGTGGGGAAGCCAGAAAAATCTGGCCATTTTATACAGAAAAAGGATTCAACGAGCGTTGAAGCTGGCCAAACTTCACTTCGAGAACGTAATCGCTTCGAGTTAAGAGTTCTCAAAGATAAAGAAGAGCCAATATTCTCGATACTAGTATTTTTAAACGGGCGAAAATGGTCTTCTCTGAATGTTTATCTGACGAAAATAACACCATTATAAAATAACAAAACACATTTAATAAAATCGGTGAAAAGTCTTTAGTTATTAAATTTAAAAATTTAATTCAGTCAAGTAAACCGATTGGTTAAAAAAAATGCATTATTCGTCCAAAATTTATTTCCATATAAATGCATCTTAAAAGGTTTATCGCCTTGTTTTAAAATTTACTTTTAAGCAATATTAAGAAAAAAAGGCAGACTTAAGTGTTCCTGTATTTTCTCCTTCAATGTACAAATCTGCTTTTTCTTTTCTTGCAAAAATATGGTCTTTATTTGCTTTTTTAGCTTAATGGTGGCGTATAAGTAACGTTATTTTTTAACTTAAAAATAATTTTGATGTTTTCAAATTTGTTTTCCTTTTTTTAGAGTCAACTTTAAGTAATATATGCTAGAACCACTCAATACACCATAAAGGGCCAAAGTTCTCCAGCCAGTTTTATTATAAAAGTCAGCATACGATTATTCAGACAAGGGATGTTAAATGAGATTTTACATTTTGTACCAACTTTGTCTGTTTCTTTCCTTAGTTTTTATTATATTTTGAAAAGAAAAAACTCTTTCCACATTTGCAGACGAATATTTAATGAATAAAATTCCAGCAACGGGTCTAGATATGTCAGGAAACATATGTACATTCAGATCACTTTGTAAATTAGCTACTGCCGACCAAAAACTACAAATGTCTTCAGTTTTTAACGACTGTAGTTGCTCCACATCAGCTAAAGCTCTAAATTGATTATTGATTGAATTAAAATTTGCAATTCATTCGGGAACATTTTTACTAGAAGAGGTTCATTACTAAACTCAAAAGAAAAATCAATCCATTTGTACTCAAATCAATCCGAAGCGGTATCAATAGTACGGTAAGTATGGATTTTCTTGAATCAAGTACAGAAAGATTGATTCAAGTACGGATTATTCAATCGCGAAATACTCAAGTTATCCGTATTCAATCCCGGATTCGTACTTAAAATAATCCGAAAATGAGATTGATTTAAGTAAAATTGAGATTGAATCAATCTCAAAATGTACTTAAGTCCAGGGCTGTCAGATGTGGCGATTTCTCGCCAAACGTGGCGATTTTCAAACTTGTTTGGCGACCTAATTTTCGATTTGGCCATTTTTTGGCGATTTATAAAATAGTTGGCGATTTTGTTGGCTATTTTTGATGAGCCATGAATTTGTTTTTAAATTGGTAAATTCAATACGAAGAAATATTATTTTTATATTCTAGTATTTCAATGTATGAAATTTGATGCATTCATATGTATGACTAGTATTTTAAACTAAATTATGTTGAAATGGCTGATGAAGATAATGAAAATCTTCGAGAAAATGTTTTTGCTCTTGAAAGAAGTAATAAGTATAAATCTTTAAAAAACTAATAAATTTAAAGCTTATGAACATTTTTCGATTATAAAATGTGACAAATTATCACAGATAAAATTCGTTGTTGTTAACGATACGAGTATTTTAAAGATTTTTATAAACCCAAACATACCTTTGGATGTTAATGAAACACAATGGAAAAAATACCGTGTGTTAAAAGAGAATTTTAATGATGATATTCAATTTAATTTAAATCAGTTTAGGCCAACAATTTATAGCTACAAGGATACGGGGGTACGTACCATTTTAAGGAACTTGCATGGGCTGTTCTTTATATGCTGGTTATTCCAACTACACTAAAATTCGCCTTGGGGGTAGAATGCGATATGAAGTTTTATACACGTTTTTACGAGTTAAAAGTTATATGAATGTAAATAGTACATGTTGGATTTCTTTTGTACCTTCACAATGTATTCCACAAAAGAAGACCAAAAGGGAGTCTTCTCGGTGAAGTATTTTTAGATATATAAAATATCTTAGATATATTATATATATAAAAGGACTGCAACTACATTAAAATGTATTGTATATCCAATATTGGTTACCGCAAAAATTCTTTTTTTTTTTTGTTGCTTTAAGTAGACTACTATAAAATATTTTAAACATTGCACCTTTTTGAGTTCACTAATAATTTTTTCTTTGTTCTAAATACAAATTAAGCAAAATATATCATGGCGACTTTTTTTGAATTTTTGGCGGATTTTAGCGATATGGAACAAATTTTTTTTTTTTGGGATTTATAAAAAAATATTTTTAATTATTTTAAAAATACATATATTATTGTCAAAAACTAAAAAATAAATGCTTTGGCGAATTCAGACATTCAATTTGGCGAAAAAGTTCAAAATCAATCTCACAACCCTGCTTAAGTCAAGTGTTATAAAATTGATTTAGTCCCGAATTCGTACTTTAAATAAATCAAAACTGAAATAAGAAAAAGAATATTATTATAATTAATTAACTAACCTGTTTCAAACCTAACAAAGTTCTAATTAAATATGACATTATTTTTACTTTAAAAACTTAATGTACATATTTAGCTAAGAATATAAACTAAATGAGAAGTGCGAAATTGAAGGCAAGACAATTTTACTTTTTAAAGTTTAAAAAGTAAAATTGATTTAGATTTAAACATGAAAGTAATGTGTTTTTTTAATTAATTCATTTATTAATGATGTGCTAATAATCCCAATTTTTTTTAAATGAAAACACTGAAATTTATTGTTGTGGGAAAGCTAGTTCCTATGCGCATTTCGCTGGTTGCTTAGGCCAGCTCGTCAGGAAACTTTTTCCAAATACTTTAGAAAAGCTAAAAATATTATACAAGTAAGACCATAAAGTGAATAAGAATTTTAAAACACTCTGGTCTTAAATGTAACAATATCAAAGCTTTAACAAAGTCACAACAATAAACCGTCAATTTTTTCTTTCTTACATTCCCCTACAATTGGCTGGGTTTTTTCCAACACAAATTGTAGTTTGTGTTTTTTTCTTGTTCCGTTGTTTTTGCTGTTTCTACACACAACAAGCAAATCGTTTTTTAGCTACTTGTGTGTTATTGTGTTAGCGGCTACCAGGATTGCCGTTTAAAAAAATTTTATCCGACCAAAATTGTCTACAAAACCTACCATAATCCTTTGAAACCGACCAAATTTTTAAGATATTTAAAAACATATATATCTTCATAGAACATGCAAAAGGACCTATCATAATTTTTAAAAATTTTCAGGAGCGATAAGAAACTTAATAAAAAGCAAACTATTGTGATTACAAAAACAGTTTTTTCAGGATAGTTTCATCTACCTATAAACCTATATATATATATATATAAACGTTTGTGTCGTGTATGTGCTCCAAAAAGTCAAGAACCACTGGACCGATTGACACCAAACTTGGACAATATATTATCTTAGTCGGGATTCAGGTTTCTCTTAAGTTTAATCAAGATAGGTGGCGCTGATGTCGTGTTATTAAAATTTATTATTTATGGTACGATTTGGCTGAAATTCGCAAAATATATTTATTAAACAAAAATAAGTTTCCTGATCAAATGTGAACCCGGTAGATAGCGCTAGGGTGATTTCTACAAGGTTAGTTTGAGAGGAACTCGCTGAAACACCAAATATCTTAAGGAGTGCAACAAAACAGTATTCCTGAGATTCTTTTATTTATGTTATTTTTTTAGGACTTCGCAAAAAAATTTTCAAAATTACCACAAAGCACCTTGATAGTTTTGTTATTGCTGAGTAAGATTTAAGCAACATCATCAGTCATGGCGTTAGCGCCGTTTGTTGTCAATCCGATCTAATTTTATTTTTAAAGGAATATGGTTTGTTGATACAAAGTTTTTATAAGAAGAAATATTGAAACTGCATCTGACTTGGCAAGCTCAAATAAGATGACAAAACTATCATTTATAACACTAACACAGTCAAAGTGACTTGCTACATACCGCATCCATAGATTCATTAACAATAAAAAAAATTTGTGTTTTTAAAAAAGATTTTAGACTTGAAACTTTCTTCTATGCGACCAGTGTTCTAAATTTGTGAAAATAAATATAGTACATTTTCTCAAACCGACCAAAATAAGGTTTGGCATACCATCCCACCAAACAAAAAATATCCGACCATATTTGGTCGGAAAAGATCAAGTTCGGCAACCCTGGTGGCTACAATAAATTTAAATAAGTTATATGAGATTAAAATGCTCATTTTGTGATTTTACTCTCAGAGTGGCAGTACCAACGAAAAGTTCAATCTTTTTTGTACATGGTTTAAGAATTTTATACTTAATTTAAGAAATTCCGGGATTGATTTTCGAAAGTTATTCTATTTAGGATTGTTGGGAGTACGTTTTAGTGTTGTTCGTACTTGAATGTTTGAGTACAACTCGTACTGAAAGTAAGTATAAAAAGCTTAATTTATCCCGAGTGTTTTTTTTCTGTGTACTTGTTTCACCTGAAATAATATTTTCAGGAGTAAATTTATTGAACCACATTAAAACATCGTTATTAAAGTTCAGTTTGGTTCTCGAAACTTCGCCAAATTTTATATAAAATTGTTTTGCATTTCTTTCATTTCTTTACCTATATCAATATTGATATTATTTGTAGAGATATACAAATCCACTTCTGTTCCGCAATACATTTCTTTAAGGGGCATGTGATTTTTGTAAATTTTACGATAGAGATATCATATTTATCCAAAACATTTTAATTAATGAAATTACGTGCTATTTGGCGAAACCAAAAAAGTTAGCCTTTGTAAAAATACATTCATTCGAGAATCTTCTGATTGCATTTTTAAATTAACCATCTTAATAATTTTAAGTGCATATTGCATAAATAAAAAATCCAATTTAAAAGAAGGATTTTTAAATGCTAATGAAAGAAATAATAATTAAAAAAATAAATGCAATGAAAAGGACTCATTAATTTGTTTGCTATGCTAAAAATTCAAAAAGGGGAAACTATGACAAATTTTTAAATTGTAGCAAATAAGTCACGGTAGTACCACGGTACTTTAGAAGGTCAAAACCAAATTTAACATCCCTGATTCAGACACAAAGATCATATCTAAATTTCTTTCGTAGTTGAGATGCACCTAGTGCTTTTATAATTTACATATTGGCTGTCTGTTCTCGGGTAGAAGCAGCATACACTTATGAAAACCATGAAACTTCCAGCAGACAAAAACACACACAAAAAAAATTTTAAACAATTTAAGTAGTTGAGGATCTCTAGGCGATCTTTGAAAGAACTTTTAAGGAAGTTACACCTCTTGTCTTCTATATAAGATGCAATTGGATGGAGTTAATATAAATTTTGCAACTATATTTCTTTTATTAAAAGATTTTGTTTGTTGTGCTTAATTCCCTTTTTTAATAATTCATAACAAATACTGAAATTTATTGTTGGAGGATAAGCTGTTCCTATGCACATTTCACTGGTCAGATCATCAGCAAATGTTCTCCTAAATAATTTTAGAAAAGCCAAAGCTATCAGCAAACTAATAATATTCCCACAAACAACTTTGATATTTCTTTTCTTTTGCCTAAAACTATTGTCGATTGAAAAAAAGACGTTTTTCAGATTTTAACTGACTTTCTACTTTATTTTCTTCAGCCCTACCTTAAGGATAAGGTCCGCGAAAAGAACAATGGAGCTGGAACCATAAGTTCTATGAAATACTTATATGCCGCCAAAGGCTCAGAAAAGGACAAGTCAGATCGAAGCAAGCAATGCACGCAGCGAAAAAATACTTTTTAATATGGTCACCCTCAATAAAACTATTTTTAAGGAAATATTTTAATCATATTATGATTAATTTAACCGTATTATTGTCACCGACAACCCTATTGTGGTTCTATTTCTCCTTCATCACAAAATCACAACCATATTATGGTTGCCTCTAAGCATGTTGTGTCTCATTATGCCAATTATTTCCTTTTAAATTATATAGCATTTTCCTCTTTTCTAAGAGCAACATGCTATGGTTGAAAAACAACCATGCTATTATAAGAGTTCAACATATTTTTGTTATTACTTATCACAACATGTTTGGAGGCAACCATACTCCTTGATGGATGATTTATTTAACATAATATGGTTGCCGGAAGCAACCATAATATGTTTAAAATTTTTCGTTAAAAATATTTTTGTTAGAGGTGACCATATTCAAAAATGTTTTTTCTCTCGGTGTGGGCACCATTTGAAAGATATTATTTTTAAAACATTTTGTGCCAATATTTCCAATTTATTTTATAAGTAAATAATAATAAATGACAACCTTAAATAAAAGCAGGAAGAAAAAAATAAATACCTTACTAATGCGGCACCCTGTATTATAAAGTGCGTTTGGATCTGTACAAGTATTATGTAAAATTGCCTGTGTGTGTTTTAAAATCCTAAAAAGAAACTCTTAAAATTAAAACACACATACACACAGCCTCATTAAAAATGTACTTTAATATTTGTACTTTTATTTAACCCTTATTGTGTGCTTTATTGCATGTTCTTTTGTAAAAAGCTCCCACAGTTTGTTTTAGGAGAACAAGTTAAATTGCTGAATAAAATTAACACTGCCAAAAAAGACTTTTATCCCTTAAAATTTACTTAATACTACATTCCATTATGTGTTAATGTTTGTTATGTGGTAATGTGTTGTAAGCAAACTTATAAACTTATTTTTAATGAAAGCGAAACTGTTACTACGAAAACAAACATAATTATACCATTTTTAAATTTAAATATATATTGTTTTTTTTTTGATGTAAGACACTGTGGCAACAAAAATTGGGTTGTTCACTGAAGGCTGGTTATCAGGTTATATAATTATTTAGTTATATTCACAGCAATAGAATACATTTATTAAAATTTATTTAAAAATATTTTGTTGCTGTTAATATAACTACATAGCCATGATACTTCGCCTTTTCGTGAACACCCAAATAATTTATAAACTTAAGTATTTTTAGATTAAAAAAAATGTGTTGCATACTTTAGAGCAGAGTTATATGAAAATAAATTAATATAAAGCAAAAGAAAAAAGCAGGCTGGCCGAATAGTTTACACAATTGTTATTTAGTAAAATTATAGATGAATTGTAGCAAATTTTTGGTTTACATAAAATTTGATTTAAATTAAGTTTAATTTTACTCGATATAAACTACACTTTAAGAATTGATTAAGAATAATGCATTTGATGGCTATTTCAACAAAATTTTACAAAAAAAAAAATTGCAGCAAAATTTGAAAATTTACAAAGAAATTAGAAAATTTCAGATATTTAAAAAAAATATTTCTATCAAAGTTTGTTCGGCATGAAAAATTTTCTGCAGAAATATTTTTGATATTAGTAAATGTTAATTATAAGTATTTATCGACCTTCTTTTTTGATTACTCTAAATAGTTGTTATAGTTTTCTATATACAGGCTTTCAAGGTCATTAATTTAATGTAAATAAAAGATTATTTATTTCATTTTCAATAAAATCCGACGTTTCGTTGGTATTCTTTCCAACTTCTTCAGGGATTGAGTTTTATTAAAATACTTATCTTTTTTCGTCAGTTTACATCATTTATAAAATATATCACAGTATTTTGCATAGGTGGACAACACAACACAAAACTTAAAATATTAAAATAAATATATGTAAATTAAAAAATTATCACAGAAAATTTGTCCTTTTTTTTTATTAGATCACAGTTGTTATTATTACAAAAGTATTGCAAATGTTAAAAAATGTTAAATTGACTTGATTAAATGTTTAATAAAAACTGCTTTTAATTTTCGATTAACAATTTAATTGCAATAAAAATTGGCCAGAATGTTTTCTGTGCAAGGCTCCTAATTTGTGTGAAACCCTGGCAATATAAATACATATTTATTTATGTAAGTACTACACGCAGAGAAACAAACATGATTGAAGTATAGTTAAAAAAAAACATTTTATCATTCCCCCAAGGGCAACAAACAAACTATTATTATTCTTAACATTGCTTTTTCCACGATTAATAATATTTGGCTTCTATTTAACAATAAAGTGTTTACCTCCCTTGAAACTTCATATGGTTGAATTTAACAATGGTATGTTAAAAAAAAGCTACAACATTACACTTCAAAATATTATGGTTAATTTGCCATATTTATGTCACCGGCAACCAAATAATGGTTAAATTCTCCCATCCAAGAGCCACAACCATATTATGGCTGTCTCAACATCTTGAGGTTAATAACAACAACAATATGTTTAAAAGTGTTCTATTTGAAAATCTTTTATGTTTCATTTTAAATTTAAGATAATATGTTAAAACCAACAAAATTATGTTTGTTTTCTCTGTACAATAATAGTTGAATGCTTTTCAATTATATACATGCTTCGTTTGCTTAAAATTCTTATGGCCAATTTTTAGGATTGACATTAAAACCCATTTATGTTTAAAATCGTTTTAAATACAAAATTCTCTTTTTCACTAAACACTTATAGCCTATTTCCAATGTGCGAAAGAATTCTTTCGTTCGCATAAGTACATTGAAAACAAAAACAAATTTTTAGACTTTGTTTTTGCTTCCAATGTAGTTATACGAAAGAAAGAATTCTTTCGCACTTCGGAAATAGGCTATTAAAAGAAACTTAATTCACCGATGTGGTAAATTTAAATTCAACTTAAGTTTCCATTGGATTATCTTAGCAAGGTGACCTCAATATCACAACAATACAACAACAACAGGCAAATCAATAACAACCAGCCGTTTTTTGAGTCCACCTTGTAAATAGGTACACTTTTTTGTGATATATTTTTGTATTTATTAGTGCTGCCATACTTTTATTTTAACTAAATAAGACTTTATTTAAATACCGTTTAAGTTTACATGAAAATAGTATAGATTAAAATACTATCCTGAAAATTGGGCATTAATCATTTCATTTTAATTTTTGATAAAAATACATAAATTTAAGTAGTAGTACATAAAGATTGCTTATTGAGGTCGTCAAAGCTGGAAAATTAAATAAAGGGGATTGCTTATAAAAGTGTTACAACACACGTAACTGGAATAAAAAAAGAACTAATATTATAACTTGATACATAAGAAGCATGTTCACGTCTGAACCGAGGGCAGCGGATTTCCCATCCCTGGTTTCTATTTTGAATGATGATGTGCCCTCAGACGAATTGACAACTTGAGGCGATACCATCATCATGTTTTTTATTTTAAGTTTTTCTTAATTATTTATATGTATCGTTAAGTATATTTTGCTTCTAACTTGTTAAATTTTTTAAGTGGAATTATTGTTTTGAAGCCATATTAGACTGTCATTTTTTTAGAACCTTGATTCTGAATTGTTCGGATATTTGAATTTTACCGATTTAATAAAATATAATAAATTTAATAACGTTTAAGAAACAGGAAAGTGTTTTTTTAAAGCATTTGGTCTTTAAAATTTTTTTTTTCTTTTTGTTCCCTTTGTACACAGAAAAAAGTGTTTTATCAATTAAAAAAATGGTTTAAAAAGTATATAAATTTAATTAATATGATAATTGAATCAATTATTTTTTTAATTGAAAGAAAATTAAAAATTTAATTTTGATTTAATTAACATTTTATTTGTTTTGAAATAAATTTTCAATTAAAATTTTAATTAAATAACAAAAAATCTTAATTGACTTTTTTCGTTTAAAATAAAATAATTTAAACATGTAGAATTGTTGTTGCGAATTGTCAATATTTATTTAAATAAATTAACACATTGTTTGAAACGGCAAAGTTTTTTGATCACTTTTTTAATGAAAATTAAAAATATCATTTATTGAAAATATTTTTTCAAAATTTTAAAATTTTAAGTAATCAATATACTAATTTTGGTAATAGGTGCAAAATCAACAACTTGTTTGCTCGATATTATGAATTTGGAATACATTTGCTGATTGGAGAAATTTATTAATTTTTTCTGTGTATAATAAACGCAAGTTGTCTACAGACTTGGCAGCTTTTTTGCACAAATCCATCCATATATACGTCCATACCATCCGAAGAACGTAATCGTCGTTTTTAAACATATAGAAAAAAACCCATAATATGGCTAGCATTGACCATATTATTATTTGTTTCGACCTTACTTTTGTCCAAATTATGGAAAATTTTGACCATATTATGGTTAATTTTGAACATAATATGGTTCATTTTGACCATTATTATTGTTGATATTGACTAAAATATAGTTAATTTTGAGAATATTATGATTAATTTTGACCATATTATGGTCATATTACACCATTATATAAATCCAGGCATGGTATGTAGACAATTTAAATAATGCTTGATAGACATAAAAATACAAAGAGTAACTTCGGGTATTGTGGAATAGGCGGGTAATCTGTAATGTGGACAGAACCCCCCCCCCCCCCCCCCACCTTTATTTTTCAAACTAAATGTTATTTAGAAACGGTACCTGTGAGTCAACATAGCTTACAAAAAACAAAGGTTATCGACTTTTTTGCGCGCATATTCAAACCGTTATTTTGCTTCAAATATGGATATTTTATTTGTCGTTTTTTACAATGTTTACAAGTTGTTAACTAAATAATGTTTTTAATTGCTTAGTGTGGCAATTAGATACATTTTGTAATATTTATAAGATTTGTTTTAAAAAATTTGCATATCGCATTTGCATAATGTGGAATAACTGGAGGCGGGTATTGTGGAACCTTAAGCCATAAAAGCTGAGGAATAATTTTTAATGGATTTTTATTTCTAAACAACAAGTTATGCCAAGAAGGAATTCTTATATTTTTAATTAATTAACATGAAAAAACTATATGCTAAATTGAATTTGCTTTTATATTTCTATTTTGTTTCTGTTAATATGTAACAGAATTCCATATTACCCAACAGGGGGTTTCACATTACCCTCAAATTTTTTCAGATTACTGTTTTTGAGGTACCTCAGATTTTTCAGTATCAAGAAAATATAATTTTGTGATGAATTTAGTTAGGTAATCTATTTGGAAACACATTCCAACTAGTCCGATGAAGGGTTTGCTTATACTTTTTTAAAGATTGCCAAAACGAAAATAGGAGTTCCACAATATCCGTAATTACTATATCGATAATTTTCTGCAACATCATTATAACTTAAAAATATAAGTAATAGCATTGATGTCACAATTCTTTTGTTGGGGCATCAACAATTTTAAGATGCCTCCTCATCGGAAAGGATATGGACAAATACACGGTCATTCACAGGTTACAAAAATTCCCAAATCATTCATGGAATAACCGCTCCTACTATGGTTAATGAACTTATAACTAAGAAAGCAACAATAGCCACAGAAATAGCCAAGTTTTGTTCCAATAATTCCTCTGACTCTAATTTTTCAATTGAATTCCGGCTACAAAAACATAGGACCTTACAAAACCCCCCAATCACCAGTCCCATCCCTGAAGCCCTTAAGATTGAATCCTATCAACATGCTTGAACTGAACACGGTATTAGGTAATCCAAAAGGTAAAACACCTGGAATAGATTGAATTTCATACCCAATGATAAAAAATCTGCCAATCGTAATGAAACAAAGGTTATTAAAGCACTAAAACAACATATGGAACTCACATATTTCACAGCAGTTCAAAGTTAGTATTACCATACCAATCTATAAACATGGATCGGATAAAACATCTCTTAATTCCTATCGTCCCATATCGTTAAACTCTTGTCTTTCGAAAGTGCTAGACAAAATCGTTGCAAACAGATTATGGTGGTTTGTAATTACTTACAAACTATTAGACAACAGACAATTTGGTTTCACAAAAGGAAAATCTACAATCGATAGTCTACTCTACGTCGACCATTATATTGTAAATTACCTTTCACTACAGAAGCACTCCACTATAATATCCCTGGATTTCCAAAAAGCATTCGACAAAAGTGGATTACATACCTACCATCATAGATAAACTAGTCATCTGGAAAGTTGGTCCCAATATAATTAATTACGTAACTAACTTTATGGCTAACCGCAAGTTTTAAGTAAAAATTGGATCTTACCGCTCCAACCTCTTCCCACTCTTTAATCGAATCCCGCAAGGATCCCCAATCTCTGTGATTCTATTTTAATACCCTACAACTAATTATGCCATGTTATTACACTTCATCGGCAAATTGACTTCACCTCCTATGCCGACGACTTTAACCTAATTATAAATTAGAACAAAATAAAAAATCCTGCTTTGAATCTCAACCCTCTATTTAAGGATATTTTCGAATGGAGTAATAACTCTGGAGCTATTTTATCATCAACAAAATGTAAATACATTCATCAAAGGAACATACTAACAACAAAACTATACCGATCATTTTTGGAAAACAATTCCCCACTTAACAAAATTATGGCAAAATTAAAGAGAGCAAAAAGAACACCCAGAATTGTATCTACTATAAACAGAATAAAGCATAATTGCGATGAACTTAGCATCCAAATGAAAACACGACAATCTAAAAGTAATAGTCTCCCTCCATGGCTCTTGAAAAGCAATAGCATCGACATCTCATTACATAAATATACGAAAAACAACCACGGCCCTCTTCAATTCTATAATGTCTTTAAAAATATACAACATTAATTAAAAAACTATAACTTTATATACACAGATGGCTCCAAGACTCTAACCAATGTCGGATATAGTATCACAACTGAAGACGAGATCATCTGTTTAGTTAACTTACCACAACACAGTTCAATAGTCAGTGCAGAATTAATCGCTATAGCTAAAGCTACTGAAGATATTCAAAGCAAAAGCGGTAGATATGTAATATGCACAGATTCACTTTCACCTCGTAAATTTATTTCTAATATCTCTAACAACAATACGTACGCTACCCAAATACGAAATATCTTGATCAAACGATACCCTGAAATAAAATTTAATATGGGTCCCAAGCCACTGCAAAATCCCAGGAAATGAATACGCTGATACTGCAGCAAAAAAGGACACCCCTTCAAGGACACCCCTGATTACAACAGAAAATTATAATTCTAAAGATACAAATAGATACATTATATTCCACTACAAAGAAAACGATAACACTTACCATATGACATCTAATTGGTATAAGAAAATAAACAAAACCAGCTGCGAAATCATGAAGAACATAAACACGCACTCAAAAACATGTAGATTAGATCTTGTCAAAATCGTAAGGCTTCGACTTGGTCATACCAGAATTACACATGGCTGCCTTTTGAAGTTCACGAACACATTGTAATTGAAACATCTCTTACCCAACTAATCCTTCACATATTCTTTCAGAATGTCCCTTTTTATACCCTCCACCACCACCACTTAGGTGAATGAGGGTATACTAAGTTTGTCATTCCGTGTGAAACTTTTTTATTATACATCTAAGACCCCATAAACTATAGCGGAGTTCAGTGTTTGGTGCAAATGGTCCTGTGAAAGAGCAAATGCAAAATATCATAGCGTTTTTGTTAAATCCAACAACAAAATACACAGAGTTTCCGTTAGATTTCATAAAAAAGCTACGCAATTTTGCATTTGCTCTTTCGCAAGACCATTTGCACCAAACACTGAACTCCGCTTATATATATATTCTGGCTCCTTGAATAATTCTAAGTCGATTTAGCCATGTCCGTCTGTTGAAAACACGCTCACTTTTGAAAAACGCAAAAGAAAATAACAAACTTGGTCTCAAATTGCTTGTACTTATCCTAAGCAGTTTGGGATTGAAATTCAGCAACATCGGTTAAGTAGGATCAGAACTATGAATCAAAATGTGGAACCACTACCCTGAAAAAATTGATAATTTTGATACAAAAACTAACATAAATGGTTTATTAATGCACGGAATGACATAAAATTTTGCTCGAATTTGGTTTGTACGACTGCAAATCATACTGCTAAATTTTGTGACGATCGGTCCATAATTTACCATAGGCCCCATATAAGCCCATCTCGAGGAAAACAGTTTAGTACGCCTAAAACCGCAATAAAAAACGCTAGCATACTTAAATTTGGTACGTCACAGTTTTATAGGACCAGAAATCACACTGTAAAATTTTTTGAAGATCGGTCCATAATTTACACTAGGCCACATATAAACCCTACTCTCGAAGCTCACTTTGGGAAAATAATCAAATTCGCCTTAGCCATCACAGATATAGATATTGCGGTAAAATGTCTTACTTAAATTCATACGGCCAGAAAAAATGTCATGCAAATTTGTGAAATTTTCTGTTAACGCTAAAACTAATTACACTGCTGTTTTGAAATTTATTCTAATTTATTTTTTGTAATACTAGAAATCAGTCTTCAGAATTTTGGGATGATTGGGCCATAATTTACCATAGGTCCAATACAAATTACCCTCCTAAAAATTATTTTAGTTCGGCTAAAACTTTTACGAATCATGATATTTTACTCAAGCATGTTCAAAGTCCTAACAAGAAACGCATAAAATTTTCTTATTGTCGGTCAATAATTTAATTCATGACTAAACCGCAACTAATTTAAATGCTGACGTTCGTTTTTGTGAAGCTTAGTTAATAATATATATGTATTTATTATATAGAGCTCACTCCTATCGGTGGAGGGTATCAAAGATTCGGCACAGCCGAATATAGCACTCTAACTTGTTTAACACTCAAAGGACACAATTCTTAGGAAATAATGATCCAATACATCTGCTTGCAGATCCAACTGATGAAAACATTACATCAATATTTGAAGTCTACTAACCTATATAAATCTATCTAATACAACCAAAAACGCTTATTGAACTGATCTTCCCAGCAAACAATATGAGTCCTAAAAGAGGCTTTTAGGACTCCTTTTTATGAGCAAAACGCTCAGAAAAAAGCTCCTAAAACCCTCAGATATGAGCGTGTTTTCCTATGAAACCGTCAAAAAATTTTGTACTGAATATGAGCGCTTTAGGACTCCTAAATTTAACGATTTGTATGGAAAATTGTGAGAATTTTTGCTCACAAATCAATCATAACAACCTCTTAAAAGAGTCACAAAAGAGGGATTTCGGAGCCAAAAAAGAGTGATATAGGAGTGTTTTTTTTTTCTTGAAATTAGGGTATTCATTTTTATGTAAATTTTTGCTTTTACGCTTTTAATGGAAAAGTTTTATTAATATATGTTTTGTGCATAGAAATAATAATCATTTTAAACAAATTTCAACGGACAAAACCACCTAATTTTCTTTTTACAAAGGGTTCAAATGGATAGTTTTGTCTAATGAAAAGATTTACAAGGACAATGTTTATTCAAACCACAACCGAACAGCGCAAAATGATCACAATAATAACAGACAAACGCAAAATATTGAAATTATCAAGAAAAAGAAAACAAACTACCGTTGCCCCTCAGAAAACCCTCATAAATAAGAGTTTTCTAGGAGTGTGCTCCTAAATTGCTCATAAAAATGAGTCTTTTCGGAGTGCTGAATTCTACAGGCTCGGAAAACAATCAGAATTGCTCATAAATTAGGAGGGTAATCATAAAACCCTCAAGAAATGGAATCTTTTAAGAGTCATATTTAGGAGCGCTCCGAAAATTGTTTGGTGGGTTATTATATATTTTTAAGTACATATATTTTTACATGAGCTGAAGGTCTAAGTCACTATTGCTCATCCATGCAAATTAGCTTATAATTTTATTCATTGCTATCCAACGGAAAACTAAGGTAAAATGTAACAAGATGATACAAGATAATAGTCTGGTAGTGTCTAAAGTAATTCCTAAAAAATTTAAGGAATAGAACTATTACAAAAAGCTTTATAAAATACATAACTGACATTTAACTAATAGAATAAGTTCGAAAAACAAAAAATGTTGAATATAAATAAATAAATTTTAAGATGCATTTTTCTATGAGTGTATGAGTGTAGGTGCTATTGATATTCAACTGCAGCTGCTTGGATTAACTGTGGCAAGGGGTGGATGTATAATTTTTATCGAATTATGTGCTCGAATTGCAACCAGTATGTGCAAATGATCCTTAAAACACACGGAGGCATTTGGTTAGTTCAATAATTAACTCTCCATGTGGTTGAAATCCACCATGAGATAAGACCATATGGCAGGTGCTCACTTTAATCGAAATCACAAATGTCTGATATACTTCGATATGCTGATGCTTCGTAAAACCAATTAATTTTATATTCTTTATAAGAAGCAAATGATTAACAAATACTTTGCTATAATCAGTGTAAATGGCATTAGTTTGATTACTTTGAAAAAATCCGCAGTTTACAGCAATAACAACTTGCAAAAGATTTATAGTGGTGAAACTTCCATTTTGTAATCCCTGATGAAAAGAAGATATTATATCTGCAACTTGATAACATAAATGTCTGAAATAATTTTCGCAAAAATCTTATTTATCACAAAAATTTTACTGTAACTACAAATAGTTAGCCAAACAATATAATTATAGAATTAAAAAAAAAAAAAAAGTTTTTGAATGAATAGAATTAACTTCCTCTCTCATAAATACAGTTTTTGTATACGGAAAGGCTTCTTGCGTAACTTTGAATAACTACGGTGTAGTATGAGAACAACAATTATTAGTTCTTAGTATCCTTTATTTAAACTCCTTTCTAAACCACACTAATTTATGCAAAAATTATTTAAATTGCTTTTTGCATTAAACTTTACACAAGTAGTTGTGTATTTATAACTTTGTCAATGTACAATAAATTAATATACAGAGAATACATGTGCCTTTAAGTAAATAATTGAAATTTATTGCTCTTTTGTTAGGGCTGTGTTTTTCTTTAAATAAACCGCTTATTATTATCATTATTATTATTATTATTATAACTTTACAAAAATAAATCTTATTTTATTTCCAGAGAATTCAATTAAATTCAATTTCATAAAGCCATTTAAGTACTTTTATGTGTCTATAACAAATCATTTTTACTTAAATGCAAAAGAATAATGCGAATAAATAATTTGAAAGACTTTAATTTAATGCAAGAAATTAAATAAATTTAAAATAGAAATTTATAATAAACAAGGTGGCATTTGTGAAAGAAAATAATATGAAAATTAAAGGTATGGGGGAAATATTTAATTATTAATTAAAAAAAAGGAGAAGATTAGATTTGATTTATTTGCCAGACTTGAAAAACGAATTTTTATTAAAGGCACATAGAGCCGTAGCCCAGAGAAAGTGAAGCACGGTCTCCTCTTCCTCCTCATCATGACAACTTCTGCAGTAGTCATTGAATTCCAGACCCATTCTCCTAGCATGAGTCCCAACAGGCCAGTGTCCAGTCACAACCAACACCACGGTCCTGATTTGGTCCCTATTGAACCTAAGTAGAGATTTGTTTCTCCGCTCATCAAAACCAGGCCATAGTGTCCTGGATATGGAGCAGGTGGACTCACAGGTCCATCCCTCTCGCGCCGAATGAGTTATTTACAGTGAGCCATTGGAAGGCCAATGAATTGATCAATGAATGTGTCATCCATGCGACCACCTTCCTTGGCCAGCTCATCTGCTATCTGGTTTCCCGGGCAGTCTGAGTGCCCTGGTATCCATATAAGCGTTAACACTGAATGCTCAGCAATCTCATTCAAAGACATCCAGCACTCCACAGTTAACCTAGATAATATAAAGCAACCAATTTTACAAAGCGATAAAAATCCTGATTTTGTGTATTTCGATCTGTGTGTGTAGTGCCATACTTCTTTCAGCTAACCATACGCTTTCCTTCCTCTGCAAATAGGGTGTGCCACATGAATTCTCTAACCGCCAATGGTTGTTATAACACTGCCGAATTAGCAGAAGGAGTGCACTTCTTCAATTGGTATCTAGTGAAGCTTAAATTGAGGAGCATGTGCCTCATTTATTTTTCCAGTTTTGTGTGTCTGTTTTTATATTTTAATGTCGAGTTCACATTGTCCTGCTTCATCGGCAACGACGCTTAGTTTGGATTGCTTGTCCTCAAATCTATGAGCCACAGCAGACATACATATATCATCTGCATACTCCAGGACATTACTTAGCTGACAATCCTTTCTCGCTGTTCGTGTAACTCCGAGTCGTTCCGTTGCTCAGAACCGATAGTCGTGGGTACGACTCCAGCTCCCCTTGTTTGCTTAACCACCACGTTATGGCCCTGGGTTCAAATGAAGATTTCTTAGGGTAACTTCGGGAATTGTGGAATAGGCGGGTAATGTGGAACCCCCCCCCCTTTATTTCCCAAACTAAATGTTATTTAGAAACGCTCTCAGTATGTTAAGCTTACAAAAAATATTAACATTACGGCCTATGCAAATGGTCGCACTGTAAGTGTTCTGTCGGCCTGTAAAGGAAACAGCTGCTGTCGACTTTTTTGTGCACATATTCAAACCGTTATTTTGCTCCTAATATTGATATTTTATTTGTAGTTTTTTAAAAAGTTTACAAATTGTTAACTAAATAATACTTTTAATTGGTAAGTGTGAGAATTTAATAAGTCTTGTAACATTCATAAGATTTGTTTTGAAAAACTTGACAATCGGCTAATGTGGAATAACTGTAGGAAGGTATTGTGGAACCCTATTCCACCAACAGCGATGAAAGCTGAGGAATAATCTTTAATGAATTTTTATTTTTGAATAACAAGTTATGCCAAGAAGAAGTATTATGTTTTCAATTAATTAAAATAAAAAAATTATATGCTAAATTGTTTGTATTTTGTTTTTATGTTACTATTTTGTTTCTGGAAATATGTTATGGTATTCCATATTACCTTCCAGGGGGGGGGGGGGGGGGGTGTTCCACATTACCCTCTAATTTTTCAAATCACTGTTTTAGAGGTACCTTAGATTTTTTATTAACAACTTTTTTTTAGTTTTAAGAAGATATCATTTGTGTGATGAACTAAATTATGCAATCCATGTGGTAATACATTCCAGCTAGTCAGATGAAGAGATTGCTTATACTTTTTTGCAGATTGTCAAAACAAAAATAGGAGTTTCATAATACCCGAAGTTACTCTAATAATTCCATCTATTTTTTAAAATTTGATAACATTTTGTTATAAAAGTTTTCCCAAACAAAGAACCAACTAACCTTCACCTCCCTCCTGATATGGGTATCCCGGTACCGGAACGAACTTAAAGGTCAAACATCTTTTAAAAAGTAAATGATACAATATTGAGATTCCGCAAGTTCCTTCAGTTTATCATTTTTTAAAAATTTTATAATGGATCAAGCGAAAGTCAAATATTCCTTACCCCCATGGTAAGGGTACCTGGGTACCCGTATACAAGTATATGCATTCTGAATAAAAAGAGTAAAGATAAGAATAGTTTTTATTTTTATTTTATTTATAATTAATAAATTGTTATATCTAACATTGTACTGGTATCATTACATAAAAACTTTTAATGGCAGCAGACCAGTCTTTATTTTTTTTTTTTTTTTTTTATTATTATTATTATTCATACACTAAATACACTAAATCCCGCGAAGCTTTTCGCTTGTCTGCAGGAGACCAGAGTCTCTGGCGGGAATCGAACCCGCAACCCCGGTACTGATAGACTAGCTCACTACCATCTAGCCTACCGGGGCACCCGCTTTGACGTTTCCGGTGAGCCTGTAACATCCTGAGAAACTTCCTTAGGGATGGTTTCATTTGTCATTAGTTATAGAGATACTCGGAAATTTTTTTTTGTTTTCAATTCCACGCGAAGTGATGTCAAAAAAACGACGGCAGCTTCAAACATTTAAGGCACTGGGATTGTGGGTAGAGAACATACAATATGCACCTAAAGCAGCCTCGCCAACCATCTTAAAAAAAAGGTCAATGGCCAGCTACTTGTTTTATGTTTAGTGATATATTTCGAAATCATTTGATGCATAACATCTACTCCGCCTTTTGAGTTATTGCAATCAACTTTTATTTCTTACTTTTCGTTAAAAGTTGGCTCCCCTCGAGAATAGTGCATGGTCGACAAAAAATAAAAACTTTACATCTTCTTCGACAGACAAGGGTCCCGCTCTTAGTGAAACCTTATTGTGGCGTTTCTACATTAGATCGCAAAACACGCAAGATATGTGATGGCTGCGCTGTAAATGGCCAATGTGCAAAACGCACTGCAAAAGAATTGCTCCACGCTGCACAAAATGTTAGTTTCTTAGTGTTAATTTTATTTTATGCATGATACCAATACAAATCATTCAAAAACAGCTAATTCGTAAATCTTATTAAAGTAAACTTACGGAACACCAAATTGGGCAAATTATCTATAAAATAAAGTATTTTTCATCCTTGTGTGTCCACAAATCCCTCACAGAATCACAGTTTGGTTTATCCATACGCCTCTCATCTGGTTTCATTTCTGTTGTATATCATTTATGTTGCACAATCGGCGTTTACAGCCATTTTAACGTGTTTTGAAATCCGATTCTGAATAGACAGCCACGAAAGGTAGCAATGACCTTTTAATGGTAGCCGACCAGTCTTATCCCGCTTTTATGTGTCCGGTGAGCCTGTAGCATCCTGAGAAACTTCCTTAGGGATGGTTTTATTTGTCACTAGTTATAGAGATGCTCGTATCGTATTATACGAATGTCATGGGCCATTTTTCATGTTTTCTATTCCACGCGAAGTGATGTCAAAAAATAATCGATGGAGTGAAACCATATTGTGGCGTTTCTACATCAGATCGCAAAACACGCCAAATATGTGATGGCGCTGTAAACGGCCAATGTGCAACACGCACTGCAAAAGAATTGCTCCACGCTGCACAAAATGTTAGTTTTCTAAGGTTAATTTTATACATGATACCAATACAAAGTTATAAAAAATCTTAATTCTAACTGCCTGTTTGTAGAACGCGAGCACATAAGTGACTCGCTTGACTAACATTTAAAACAAAAACAAAATTTCAATTCTAAAAAAAACCTACCAAAATATTTTTGAAGTTCTATTTATTTTCTATTTAAAAAAATTGGTAAAATCTTGTTTTTTGCAGTCTTAACTGCATAAAAATTTAAACTACGTCTATAATTTACTAGACAAAAAATGTCATTCAACTTTTTTTAAAAGTTCAATATCTCCATAATTTCAATACAAAATAATTTCTTTGGTTTCTTTGAGTCTTCGACAAGTATTCGTAACAGTTTCAAATAAAACCTCAAACATTAATGAAACCTCAAACATCATTGAACAGCTAAAAATAATATTGAAGTTTATCATTAAAATATAAAACAGAAACAGAAGACTATCATTATGAAAATATTATGCTGTCATTATCAATGTTCAGAATGAAAAAAAAATCTACTGAAATAACAAATTTCAAAGCTTTATAGCTTCATTTGGCTATGCCGAATCATTGATAGCCTTAAACAAGAATTGGATTCGTATTGATTGAGATTGTAATAACTTGGATTCACCTTGGAGCTATAACCAACTATAGACGAATTTTATACAATTTTACTGCAGTGATTGCGATAACGTGATACTTTCTGCGGACCATATGAAATTTCGCGTTGAGAGAGTTGGCCCCATAAATCTTGATTGTCGAATATTTTTCAATGTATAAAATGAGATGATGGAATAATCGAAATTTCTGCTCCAGAATCGACTAAAATCGTAAATTTTGATTTTTTAAGTCGTGCCATTTGCCAGCAAAGATGGAACTAGCATGAAGTAAATTTCTAAGCTTTTTTAAATTTAAATGAAAGCCATAGAAATTTTTTTTTTTATTATCTTAAACGATTTCGGTTACTTGTTGCCTGGCTCATGCTTCATTTTGTTGCAAAGATTCTCTAGCTCATACGGGGTTTCGATGCTTAAAATATAGCTTTTGTTTTTTATCGTTGCAATTTGATCTGTCTTCTTAGCGAGCTTTCCCAAGTGGCCAACCCTGCAAGACAAAAAAGCTTTAATTTGGTATGGTTGCCGCCTCAACAAAAGTTGTTTTTAAATATTATCAGAGACGTTAACTTGACTTAATAAATATTTTTCTATCCGAAATTTTTACCTCAATGAAATAGGTCTTAAGCGGAACTGAAGTTTATTGCTCTCTATTCAAGCCACAATAGGGTACCCGGGTAACTTTTTCAACTTAAAAATGCTCGCAATCCTTTCACAATTAGAATATGGCGATGAAACTTCAAATCATCGCTATTTAGGTCTAAAAGTATATTAAAAAATAAAAATAATATTATATATATAGCCAGATATTTTTTTAAAATCGCTTTACATTCGACACCTACGTAAGTAAATGAACGGGTACCGTGGTACACCTATAAGTTTTATTTGTTTTCTGTTGCAAATTTACCACTTGTTACTGTGTTTTTAATTGAAAAATCATTTTGAAACTTTCAAAACGTTTGGAAATAGCATTGGTATGATGGTGCCATATCAGCTCATGACACATGTTGCACACTTTTCTGATTTTTATTTTTCCTGGTAGTGTAAGGCACAAGAAACATGACCCAACAATGGGCTTTCTTCTCAGAGTTCGGCTAGAGGTCGACGTCGGTTCACATGCTATATTTGTACGTATCGGTTTGCCTAAATAGCCATTCAATAGCAGATCTGGATGAAAAGTAGAAAGTAATTTTGCTATTTTCAGCTTCTATAAGAGCCACAAATTCCTCGCCAAGCCCTTGAAAAAGCTATTGTTTTCTGTAAACTCACTGATATCAGACTCTATTATGCTACAAAAGAGTGACAAAGGCCACCTTTTTGTTTGCCCAGCATTTCTTCCATGACATCCACAGGCCAACTTTTTTTGTTATAAAATGTGATCATATCTGGGGGCTAATCCTGGCAGTCGAAATCGAATACTTTCTGAATTCGAAAGCAATTTTATGTATTTTTATCTCAGTCGATACTGAACAAATTAAAATTAGTTTTTTAGCATTGTGAAAACTCCAATGAATGCTTTATACTGAAAAAATAATTTCGATTCGTACAGTGTCGAATTAGAACTAAAATTTCTTTCGAATCGAAAAAGTATTCGATCACGACTACCAGAATTAGTCCCCTGGTTTTCCATTACTATGCAAAGGGCCTGTTAGATCCTAAACCATTATTATCCTTGTCGAATCAACGATCCATTGTTGTTTTCGCGGTATATAGTTGCCCTTCAAACAGATAGGAGTTTTTGCGTCACAAGTTTTTAAGGGTATGTATTGCGTGAACTTCTTCTGCCGCGGTATGGAAAGATATGTTCGTCGATTTAAAGGTTATCGCTGGGTTTGTAATGTGCTGAAAGATTTGTATTGAGCGTTATCTATGTATATGGAGCGGCTTTATCCGTAATTTTGCTTTCAGTTCTGGGGACTAATGCTGGTAGTCGTGATCGAGTACTTTCTCGATTCGAAAGCAATTTAAAATCTAATTATTTCAGTCAATACTAAAATAATCGGAATTATTTTTCAGTGTTGTAAAGCATTAATTTGAGTTTCAGAATACTGGAAAAATAGTTACGATTCGTTCAGTATCGACTGAAAGAATTAGAAATAAAATTACTCGATCACGACTGCCAGAATTTGGCCCCTAGTGTTTACATCGTCAAAGGATGTAAAATGTAGTAGTGACGGAAATTTGTTAATGCCCATTGTGGCTCACTATAGAGGATAATATGCGTTGGCCCAAAAAATGTACTCACGCAGACTTATTAAATTTAACTACTTTTATATACGTTGCTTTTATATGTATAATTGATTAAAACCAATATTTCTAATATAAAAGCGAAAAATCCACAAAGGGGTACCGGGGTACCCGGTTATTGACTAACGTATATATATTTGGTTATTGACCGTAGGGTTAAACTACCTAGGACTAAAAAGTGACACATCTGACATAAATCTATTGAGTCTTAAGGAAGTGAGCGTGTATTTTATAGATAGACAAGGTTAGAGTTACTAAATTCTAGACTGTAACACGGGCCAAACTTTAAAGTCACTTTCTTCTAAATAGTTTTTCACTGGCCTTGCAATATCCCCCACGGGTTGTAGAGATCATCTTAAGGATCTTTCACCTACTGATGTAGCATCCCTCGGGGAAAGCAAATGGAGCCAATACCTGGGATTAGATAAAATACCAAAATTGACAGATCTCTTTAGATGGCTTCTGATCTGGTATCATGGAAGTCAGTAACCCCTGGTGTCTCGACGCCCTATTGACTATTGGTTAAGGCCTCCCGAATTATACTTCTTGGCAAGAAAGTCTTTCTATCTTTTAAGAAGATCTTACTACGAGTCGGTTTATTTTTCGAATGGAAATATACTTTTTACGAGGTGGTACTTTGTCCGACGGGAGAGTGCATTTCTTAAAGCATAATCTCACAAAAAATGTGCAACGAAAATATACTTTTTTGGCGAAGACATACTGTCAATGGTCACGTTGTGGTTGCGACTTAAATACAAAGTCGCGGGATGGGAGATCCTGAAAAATCAACTCAAGGACTTAATTTTCAGCAAATATGGGAGAGTTCGGGCTGGAGGACCGATAAACCCTGGGTGGTGTTACTACTCAACAGATGCTGTTGTCATATTTTGAAAAGCTAGGAGCGAGTATATAAACTTGCCGGGCTAAAAACTCAAATTGCTACATATGTGTGCTGTTTGCTATCACATACAGGGGTGTATAGTAATCGTATTGTTCGTCACTCAGTGGTTAAGAGCCACCATGGAGTAGGCATTCACAGTTGATATCCATATCAAACTTTTCCACATCTGTTCTTGCAATATTTGGCCGGGCGTTGTCTTTATGGAATACTCGCATATTCCGGGCGTTTTTGATCAATGCTCAATGCTGAAGTGAAAAAAATGGTTCGGATCCGTAAGGATCGTCTGGCCCACCTCCAGTAGCTTAAATTACACGAGACCCTTCTGGTCTCACCATATACCGTGTCAAGCAGCATTTTGAATATTGTAAATCGTTTCTCGGCTTCAACTGTGCCACCGAATTTCTTTGATGAAAGGTTAAAAAGAGTGTATTGTAATAATTTGTGTGTATTTTTTCTTTATATAATAAAAATCTTTATGCGTCCAGTGCGCCATCTTCGGTTTTTCGGCTGACCTAAAAAATTTTAGGCTTTCATGCCAAAATCATAACTTACGAACCGCACAAATCGTCTCTCGCACGTTGAAATTAATAGACCATGTACAGGATAAGATTCGGTCAGCATTCGATGCGCTTGAGTTGTACTTTTATGAAAATGGGGGACCAAAGTAAATTTTTCTCCAAATTTTTTGGAACAAAATTC
Organism: Pollenia amentaria; assembly: GCA_943735925.1. Lineage (NCBI taxonomy): Eukaryota > Metazoa > Arthropoda > Insecta > Diptera > Polleniidae > Pollenia > Pollenia amentaria. The sequence goes on from OX031007.1 coordinate 50,883,900, forward strand.
GAAAATAAAACTTTAAAGACCAAGTAAGGGACAAATGACCCTTTAAATTGCCATATATGTGCATATGTTTTTAAACAGACAATCCATGTGGAATAATACGACATCTGTTGTGAATCCTCCATTTTTAAGCTATAAGCCAAATATACATATTTATTTTATGGGTGTTGCATACAGAATGTCAAACTAAGTATACTCTTTTGCACGGCTTGTAGTAGTAAAGTGTATAGAAATATTTTTTGTCAAATACACTCTTAAATCAAATGATGCATTGCAATATAATTCCATTATATTTTTGTGAAATACATTTTTTTATGAAAACAAGTATTTCTTACAATTCAATAAATACATTTAACAATTTGAATGTGGGCATATGGAAAACGTTTTTACATTTAAGACTTTCTATGAGAATTATTAATATTCCTTTGCTATTTATAAAAAATAGAAAAAAGTTAGTTTGTTTTTATAAAATTCGTTTTGCAATTGTCTATTGTTTTATTGCATGAATAAATTTCAAAATATAAAGAGTTTTTTACAAATTATAGTTTGTGTTCGTTTTATAAAATTATGGTATCAACAATGTTCAAAAAAGAAAACAAAAAATACAGTGTTATTTTAATAAATTATAATTATTCAAGTAATTGAATTTGTTCATTATTTTACCAAATCTCTAGAATTCAGAGTCTTTTCTTTTTGCCATTAAATTTATACAAATCCTTAAATACATGTGCTGTCAGCTTTTTTATTCAATTGCTTTGACTCTAGTATCTACTCGTAAATGTTCTACTGTCTTTTGCTTGTTTCATTAACTTTTAAGGGCAAAAAAAAAAAAACAAAAATAAGCAACAGAAAAATCAAGAAGAGCACAAGAAAATTATGTTTAACATTTTAAATCACACCTTAAAATTGACTACTTGCCTGATGTTATCCTGGAAGTAAGGAACAGACTGGCTGTTTTCCTCCCTGTTTTCTGTTGCCATTTAACTTTACCATGGTTTAAAATCTTCTCTAAATAATTAAAACAATGAGTTTTGCTTCCTTTGTCAAATTTTTGTTTTTCATTTTCTGTCAAGTTGTTACAAAGAAGGGGGTTTGATTAAGGCTAAAATGCTTTTTATTACAAATTCTTGTTGTTGTTCATTCAATTTTAATTTTTTTTATTGCGTTCATACTGTCAAATGTCAAAAAATAAATTTGCGCCTAATATGAAATTTAAATTAAATCTAAGAGGAATTGCAAAGGATAAATACTAAGGATACTTTAAATGATTGGTGAATATATGTTTAGAAAGTAAAAGCACTAGTTCAGTTCTAGTTCAGTTCTAGTTCAGTTCTAGTTCAGTTCTAGTTCAGTTCTAGTTCAGTTCTAGTTCAGTTCTAGTTCAGTTCTAGTTCAGTTCTAGTTCAGTTCTAGTTCAGGTCTAGTTCAATTCTAGTTCAGTTCTAGCTCAGTTCTAGTTCAGTTCAGTTCTAGTTCTAGTTCAGTTCTAGTTCAGTTCTAGTTCAGTTCTAGTTCAGTTCTAGTTCAGTTCTAGTTCAGTTCTATTTCAGTTCTAGTTCAGTTCTAGTTCAGTTCTAGTTCAGTTCTAGTTCAGTTCTAGTTCAGTTCTAGTTCAGTTCTAGTTCAGTTCTAGTTCAGTTCTAGTTCAGTTCTAGTTCAGTTCTAGTTCAGTTCTAGTTCAGTTCTAGTTCAGTTCTAGTTCAGTTCTAGTTCAGTTCTAGTTCAGTTCTAGTTCAGTTCTAGTTCAGTTCTAGTTCAGTTCTAGTTCAGTTCTAGTTCAGTTCTAGTTCAGTTCTAGTTCAGGTCAAGTTCAGTTCTATTTCATAACTAGATCAGTTTAAGCTCAGTTCTTGTTTAGTTGTAGTTCAGCTGTACTTCATTTCCAGTTCAGTTCCAGCTCAGACCTAGATCAGTTCTAGTTCAGTTCGTGTTCTGCTCTAATTTACTTCTAGTTCAGTTCTAGTTTAATTATAGTTCAGTTATAGTTTAATTCTATTTCCAATTTCTAATGGGTCGATTATTGATGGTAACTGAACCAAAGTTGAGTTGCCTGTAGCGAAATCAGGTAACACCGTTCATGTTAAAATATTAAATTAAAAAAAATTGTTGAGCGGTGTTGCCTAATTTCGCTGCTGGCAACTCAACTTCAGTTGTTTAATCGACCCATACGTTTTAAAATTATTACAAAATGTATTATTTTTCTTTTGTTCTAAATTTTCCAATAATTTATTTTTCTTCTCTTAAAGACATAAATGTTTACCTTTAAATTAAGCTTTTTCCTCCCCTGCAAGAAACTTTATCAACTCCAATCGAAATTTTATAAAATAAAATCCACTCATTTTCATTTAAACATGAATAAACCTTGAATTGTCAGTTGCATAAAATCTCTACTTAAAATGTGAATTCTACGTGCTATTGAGCAAATAATATAAAAAAAATATTTAAAATTTCGTGGTCTTTCACTTCCCTTCTTGATGAAATGAAAACAGATCTCTAATAGAAGAAAAAAAAAACATCTAAATAAATTTGTTCCTCATCATTGAGTTTGTTTTCTTTTATAGAGAAAAAAAAACATAAAATAAAGAAAAATGATTTTTTAAAAACTTGATAGCAAAAACATCCATCTATCAGCTCTTCAACGTTTTTGGCTTTTTACACAAAAATATTTACTTAAATAATCTTTTATATTTTTTTCGTCATTTGTTAGAAGACAAAAAAACTTTAGCTTAAAAATCATCATACTTTTTATTTTGCATTTAGAAAATTGAATCTTAGGAATGCTTTCAGTGCGCTACAGATGGCCAACTTTAATTTAACAATTAAAGCCAATAGATTTTGACCGACAAAAAGAAAACTTGTACAAAAAAGAGGCACAAGACAAAGAAAAATTAATTTTGCTAAAAATCAAAACCCTTTTCAAAAGGAATACACTTTTCTTTTTTTATATATTTCTTCACAAAAATACAGTATTTGGCTTATTGAGATGATTTCTAAGAGTGGTCTTTATATGGGCCTAAGGTTAATTATAGACCGATCTTCAAGAATTTTGGTGACATAAAACTAATCAGCATTTAAAATTAAATGACAATCGGTTCATTCCGCTTCCAATTTATGTTGGTTTTTGTTAACTTTTATTAAGAAGGTTGTTCCACATTTGGTGCATAACTGTTTCCCAACTGAGCCCAAACTGATCAGGAGAACAAATAACAATAGAAATAATTTGGATGTCCAAAATGTTTATTTTCTGCTGAGTTGTTTGGAAGTTAGCGCACTTTTAACATGGCTAAATCGAAAAGAATTACTGAAGGACCCAGAAAATTCATAGTATGTATTAGGGGATTCATTCGGTTAACCGTTAATCAGTTAACCGATTAACTACTGCCCGATTAACTGATCGGCTAATTTAAAATTGGCAATATTCGATTAACGATTAAACCTGTTAATTTCAGTCGATTAACCGATTAGCCCATGTAATAAAATTTTTAATTTTTTGTAGTATTATAACATATTTTTGTGCTTTTAATAATTTGTTTCGTCTCATATACAAAAGCTGTGTGTTTAGAAAATATTTTTTCAGGCAAAAAAGGTATTCAGTAATCTTTATTTTAAATAACCCAGCTAGCATTTGGATGATAATTTTTTGTATTTCAGATTACTTTTGAGATTTAAAACTGAATCATCACTAGAGCGATTGCAAAAGGACTAACATATGAATCATTAATACTAGTATGATTAGAACGGAATTAGCAAAATGTATTACAAACATTTATTTGAGGTGATTCATCGGTAACGTACCATTTTCTCACAACGAGAGCATAATTTATGATCGAAAAATGAGCTAATATGCGGTTAGTTTGCTCTTGAAGCTGATTACTAAAACATTTGATTATGATACAAAGTGTTTGCTGTCAACAGCTTTTTGTTTTACGTACTTTTTATATGTATGTATGTGTGTAGCTTTTTCTTTTATTCTCATATCAATCTTTTAACAGAACTAATCGAAACATTTAGAAGCTCTTAACATTTCAAAAAATTAACACAGGACTCTAATGACATAATGGAAGATCTTATATGTTTAGAGAAATCCAGGAAAAGGACTGGATTGCATTCGATTTCTTCACCATCTACGATAAATGAAAAAAATGTTTCCCAGGCAAGTTTTATCAAATCTTAATAAAAGAATGACTTAAATCTTAAACATTTATACCAAATTATTTGCCTAAAAGATTATTTTATGGGATCTCCTTAAACTATTGAAATAACTTATAATCTCACAATTGCTAATAATAAAATGATCTCTTATATTATGTATTAATTAAAAATATTACATATTTATGAATTATTTTTTTGTTTGTTCGTTTTAGGTCAAGAATTGCTATGTAAAGGTTTTTTTTATTTTTATTAATAAACCCCAACTAATAAATAATTTATCCATTTTTACTTATTGAAATTACTTAATTTATAAAAAAAAACTTTAATAATCGGTTAACCGATCAATAACAGAATTAGCCGATTATAAACCGATTAAACCAAAACCTCGGTTAATTAATCGAGCGATTAACCGATTAAAGCAAAAGCCCGATTAAATGACTAGACTATTATGTATATATTTTATGGGGTACTAAATAAATATTAAAAAAGATTCACATGAAATGAAAATCTTAGTATTCCTTCACTCATCACTGCTGATAAGGGGAATAAAACTGTAAATAAATATATTGTTAAAGACTGCAAATTTAATTTCTTCTTCATGCTGAGTTTCTTAAACGTTGAAATTGTTTCAGACTTTCAGTTCCTATTCGTCTTTCCAGAAATTATATTCTCCTAAGACTTTACTAGTTTCGGTATAATTTTACAAAGTTTGATCCTATCCGCAGTACGAGCTCTTTATTTTTAGATATAAAAATTAATATCTCTGATCAAAAATAACCTGTTGAGTCATTAAATAACTTTAATTTTAAAATTCCCATATTTGTTATATACTAGATGCTAGGGGACTGCTTTGAATCACACACTTGTTTTCCTTTACTTAAAGTGCTCAACACTCAAAAGATGAGGAGAGAGTAAGCCATATATAAAAATAAGTCATGGTTCAGACTTGCAATTTTTGTTCCAGCAATTCTTGAATTTACTGGTGAGAGGTACGAAAATTTGGGAGGTACGAAATTGCAAGTCTGAACTATGACTAACAGTGAATGAATTGAATAAAAACTTGTTTACTGTTAATTATTTTGAGATTCATTCAAAAATAACAAAATATTGCAATGAATCGCTACAGAGAGCAAGTTTACAGAAAACATTAAAATAATTTTTGAATGTGTTTATATTTATTTAAGTACATTGACATAAGTATGTAGGTATTGATATAAATATGTGAGCTTGTAGCTTCCCTGTAGCTAAAATCGTTACTAGTAAGGTTTTGGATTATCTCATTACTAGTTTTTAGGCGTACATTGAGATACATTGAAAACAAATTTACAAATCCTCAAATTTTTCATTAAAAGGTACTTTTTAAATTAAAATGCCACTCTTTTATTAAAAAGCACCTTTTTTAAAAAAAAATATTTTAATTTTTGTTTTTTTGTGAAAGTGGGGTTTTCCTCCAAATAACAAAAGTCCATTTTTCAAAAAATAAAAATAAATAAATAAAAAGACACTTTTCTACAAAAAAAATGTGAAATTTTATTTAAAAAATTAATTTGGTGTTCTTTTCTTAAAAATGTTTTGCTCTTTAAAAGGGTCACCTTTATATTACCCAGGAAAAACTGTTGGAATTTTGGTAATAGGCAGTAGATATTTCACACGTTCATTACAGTTGTCATTATTCTAAAAACCTCAATAAGTTATTACTAGTAATGACCTCAGTAAATACTTTTTACTTCTATTATATCACTACTGAATATTTGCTTACTAATAATCAGCTCAATAACTACATATAAGGTATATAAACAGTTTAAATATGTATTATATACAAATTTTAGTCGTTGTTTATATTTTCGTTTTACTAAGTAACTAAATAAAAACTAGTTATATTTGGGCTTCTAGTAAATATATTGTAAGTACTTACAATTCAACTTACTGATAGTTAAAAAATAACTAGATATTTTTTTAACTATTAGTAAGTGTATTGTAAGTACGGAATTCTGTTGACAACTCGAACAAAAATAAGTAGGGTGTCAGCCGAAAAATAAGTAGTGTTTATATGTCTCCAACATTACTTGCTAACTTACCGGGTAAGTAAATTTTTTGCTGGGTATGGCTATGGCTTTGTGCACTTTTCGCCCCAAATAATCGACAGTGTTGACAGTGCTCTGTAAAATAGGTTACTTCGGTTTTTTATGGGGGTTTTGATAACGGCGACGATTGCCGCAAAGAACGACAAAGCTACCCGAAAATTGCAAAAATAATATTTAAGACAAGCCATAACATTTATGAAAAGTCCATAAGAATATAAGGAATTTAAAAAATTCGGGTAAAAATGCTAAATTAGCAGAGATTCACAAAAATTCGTTAACAGCCGGATCAAAGTCTAATATTTATTAAAAATCATTTAAGCTGTAAATAATTAAAATACTTCCAGGAATAAGTCACATATACCGCCAACACGGCTAAAATTTGCAAAAAAAAAAAACTGCAACATTATAAAAAAAACCCTGAAATTTATTTGAAATCTTTTATCGTATAAAAAAACAAAATGTCGGAAAATAACATAAAAAGCGTTAATAAATTAGCTATAATGATGAAGAACAATTTTTTCACAGGTGTGAAAAACAGGGCATTCCACTTTTTAACTAGTGTTTTGTTCCCGACAAATAACAAATAGCATTATTACAGGGCTGGTAAGACATCTGGCATATGAAAGCATTTATTTTAACGTGTTTCGCTTTCACCAAAAAGAATTTTATCACAGAGAAATCATTCATGCAAAATCTAAAAAGTTTAAACAAGAAAGTCCTTTTTAAATTTTTTTTCGTTTTTTTTTAAATCTTTTTTTTTGTAAAAGTAACTTTTAAAAAAAAAGTACTTTTACACAAGAAATTAAATGCCTGTAAGGGTACTTTTTAAACCAAAACTAGTCTTTTGCTTACAAATAAGTCTATTTTAATTAAGTGTATACTTTCAAAATTTTAGGTATTTTTCAAAAATATTTCCTTTATATGAAAATGATTATTTTTGTAACAAACAGTTGAAGGTCACCTTAAAATTTATTACAACCGTGTACAGCACTTTTATTTCTGCTGAGTTTTGTTAATTTTTGACGTGTTATTATTTGCCTTAAAAACATTTTAGCGTTGATTTTATTTTGAATGTATTTTTTCTAACCATTTATGTGCTGCTCTCAAATTTTTTTTATTAATAAAAGTTGCATTTTTTATAGAACATTTTTTCATCGTTGAATGAACTTTGAAGCACAATAATAAATGAAAAAAAAAAAAATAAGCGAAAAAGTTTGTGCTAAAATCACGGCTCTATGCGGTCATGAATGAAATTCATCATAATGTGTACGCTTGCTAAGTTTAACGTTTACTTTAGTGTTTTTTTAGCGTATAAAATTTTTCAGCATTTTTATAGATACATATTCTTTTTAGGGATTTTTTTTCATAAAACAGAGAGATAAATTTAAAAAGTGGTCATTTATTTGGGGTAAATATTGGTTAAGATAAATAAAATAAAGGAAAAAAAATTGAAGTGATGTGTTTGCTGATTTTTTTTTTTTTAGATTGGCAGTAAATATTTTTTGGTTAGTGAAAAATATTTTGTTATACTTATACATATTATTTAAATTTGATAAAATATATAAATTAAATGAAGTAGTTAAAAATTTAATTTAATCTTCTATACTTCTTCTGTACTAAGATGCATTTTCCAATAAAAAAATTCTTTTGCCAATAGAAAATACTTTTTTTTTTTATATTAAATAACATAAAAATATAGTTTTTTCATAACAAGATACTTTTTTCATTAAAAGATACTTTTTTCATAAGAAGGTACTTTTTTCATAAGAAGGTACTTTTTTCATAAGAAGGTATTTTTTTATAAAAAAAATTTTTTTCAGAAAAAGAAACTTTTTCAATAAAAAAGAGACTTGTCACAGAAAGATAGTTTTTTACACAAAAATCCTGTTATCACAATAAGATATGATATATTTTTGACACAAAGGTACTATTTCACAAAAGAATACCGTTTTAGAAAAATATTTTTTATTACGAAAGATACTTTTTTACAATGAGAAGCTTTTATCGCAAACAAAAACACTTGTTTTAACAAAAAGACTCTTTTTCATTGGAGATACTTTTTTCACAGAAAGATATTTTTTTTTTTTTTTATTTTATAAAAAGATACTTTTCCAAACATACTATTTTCTACAAAACTTGTTTTTTTACAAAAGGATAACACTTTCATAAAAATATATATTTTCTAAAGGTACCTTCACATGAACGATCTTGTCCGGTAAACTTTCCGGGAAAGCGTATGCCCCCAGATTGGTGGATAGTCATGCTGAAGACTCAAAGTTTGACTGTCAGATGGGAAGAGGATTGGAGTAATTTTAGGATAAGTTATAATAGGTATAAGGCAGACATTGAGTGAGCGTAAAGCGACTCGTGGATTAAATTCAGCGATTCAGTGGATTCTATAAATGTCCAGATTTAGAAGGATTTTATCCAAAGACCCTGGAGTTTTGGGATTTATTTAGAGAATAAAGCTCTGAAGTTTTTGTTTGCTTATGGAGACTCACTTCCCTGAATGTGTGGATCTTGGGTCGGGGGAACAAATTGAGTGTGGTAACACCTTCTCTGAGTCTAGTTTTGAAATGGTGGTAAGGGAAACGGTGGAGGATATGGAAAAGGTAGCATGAGCGGTTGATACTTTTGAGTCATACAAATCGGCAGGACCGGATGGTCTCTTTCCAGCCACATTACAGAATGTCCCGAAATCATCATTTCGGTAGTCAGTTTAACTGTTAATGATATGTGTGCTTAACGGATACATTCCTACCGGGAAGAGGGAGGCCAGGGCTATTTTCATACCTAAGGCATGTTTAACCGTTCCCTTAAAATTATATTCCAATCAGCCTATCGTCTTTTCTTTTGAAGACATTAGAAAGGCTGTCTGTAGTGCGATTCACTAACTTTTCTTACGATAATCGTATCGTTAAAATAAGTATAACGAAAATTTATCGAATTTGCTATTCAGTAACATTTTTATCATACATATGTATATGTATGAACAAAAACAAATTTCTAAATTCAAAATGTACAAAAAAAAAAAATCTAATTATGAACAAAAACCAAATTCTAAATGGAAAATTCACAAAATAAAATATAAAAATAGTAAATTAAGCACAAATTCATTTGTTTTTTCTTTATTCTCTTTTGTGCTTTTCATTTATTTTAACATTTTGTAGACAGAGATGTTACAAAAACTACAGCTGTTTACAATCGTTAAAAATAAATTACAGAATCACACTATCGTTACTGCAAGCGAATGTATATGTCGACAAAAATTACGATTGTCGGATCGTTAAAAGTTAGTGAATCGCACCACTGATCTACATCTGAGGACTATGATTGACACCGACATCATCAGCAGCGCTCAACACATCTATCTTAACGATTCGCTTGTTGGGAGTGCGCTTGATGATGTCGAGGGTTACATAGATTGAAATACAAGGAACACAGCTTGGTTGTATTCCTAGATACAGATGGAGCCTTAAAAAATTGGGGGATAGGGGCAATCAGACAGGCACTGGGTGAGTAAGTGATTCCGTTGTTCTTGGTCAAATGGATAACTCTGATGCTTTGGAGCAGAACTACTTACTCGGGCTGGGAAAACGAACGTTTAAGGAAACTGGTGACTTGGAGGACCCCACAGAGGGAAGTGCTCACTCCGTTATTATGGCTCTTGGCTGTCAATATCGTTTTAAGGTCGTGGCCTATGCGGATAACGTAATAATATTGTTATCGTGCAAGTTTCTGCCGACAATTAGCGAGGCCATGCAAGTAGCGGTGGGCGAACTGTTGGCATTGGCGACTGATAATTTTGTATTTATTTTTATTTAGAAAATCCGGAGCAGCGCCGTGACACAACAGCTAGTAAAAAATTTTTTTTTCTTTTTTCATAAAACAAACAGGAAACTTTTTAAACGATATAACTTTTTTCTTTTGTGCTTCTTTTACAAAAATACACTATTTTCAAACCTCTATAATATATTTCTTTAGCTTGTAACTTATTTCCAAAACATTCATTGCAAACTCGTTTAATCCTTAAACCCCTTCATAAACACTATATTAGTTTTAGCAAAATTATTCAAGTGTTATTTTTCGTTATTACCACTCTAATTTTTCGCTATTGCTCTCTTATCTCAAACTTGCTTTAATCTTTTGAAATTATTATTAATTTTCAACATGTTAGAAACTTAACAGGCAAATGAAAAATAAACTTTTTCACGCGAATTTAAGTTTGTAAAAAAGTATCTGTACTACTGCAACTATTAAACTTTCTAACTTAGACTCACACACTTACGCCACATTCATCTGCACATTCATAAAGTAAACTAGATTTAAACATATTTGTACATTTTACAAAATTTTTTTATTTTTTTTTTAAATGTAGTAGAAATTTCAAAAGAAACTTCTATATACATTTTAAAATTTGAAAGCAAACATAATCAAATACCCAGACATACGAAATATACACTATAAACTCATCTACAGCTAAACATGCAGCAAAGGAATTTTTCATATACAACATCCCCATATTGCATATTATACCTTCACAAAGGATACATATTTCATGTCGAATGTTCATTATTAGAAGGAGAAATAAAATTGTAGAGAAAATAACAAAAGCAGCAGCCAAAAACTATAAAAACGCCAAATTCATGCTGTGCTACCTACCAGAGTAACAATAGTGGTGCAACAGATTTTTAGAGAATCCTCTTCATATTTACACAACAAAGCACAGTGGTCAATTTAAGTCAATTATTTAAAAAAATATTTAGTTAATAACTTCATTTACTCTAAGGTGGACTTATTGATATACAAATTTTAAATCGAACATTTAATTGAAGAGACAACCGGCGTAAGTGTTGTCGATTAACAAAACTTGGACCCCAAACTAAATTTCGCTAACAATTGATATGTTTAAAATTTTGACAAGATCGGGCAAAGGTTATATATTCTAAAACTAAAAAAAGGAAACTGTAGATACAATTGTGCACCGAATGCCTTAAAATTAAGTACATGTGGGTAAAATGATAAAAATAAATAAATAAAATGATACATCACTTCAAAAGTAAAAAAAAAAATCTAGTTTACCCTTTGTTTCCACAGCAGAAAAATTATACCGGGCTATCCATTTCGTGGTTTAAAAAGTATAGGGTTGGAATTTGACATCTGTCAAACTAAGTTGTTAAACCAATTTTTTTTCCTTTTAGCTGGAAGTCTGACATTGACGAAAATGGATCGCTTAACTATCACACAACGCGTAAAAATTACTAAAAACCTACTACAAAAATGGTGATTCTGGCACAGCCACATATCGTGCTTTAAGAGGAGATTATGGTTTACATAATCGTCCAACTACGCAAGCAATTGGCAAAATTGTGAAGAAATTTGAAGAGACTGGAGCGGTTACAGATGTAAGCCCAGTGCATCATCGTTTCGCTCGTTCCGCTGAAAATATCGCTGCTGTAAGTGAAAGTGTTGCCGAAGATCCGAATGTGTCGATTCCTCGTCGTTCTCAGGAATTAGGACTGTCTTACGGCACATTATGGCGTATTTTGCATTTGGATCTACACCTACATCTATATAAAGTCCAGCTCACACAATAACACGGTGCCACATGCCACACAACTCGAGCGAATATGGCTTTATTGCAAGAGACACTTCCTGGCCGTGTAATTTCTCGTCGTGGCGTCATCAACTGGCCACCAAGATCATGCGATTTGCCACCATTAGGCCCGTTTTCAAGACTTACCGATAGCTAAAGTTAGGATTTTGTCGGCCGTATAACAAGTGTTCCATTATTCCAACTTTACTTTAACCTAAAGTGAGCGATTAGTTAAATGAAGGTTCATACTAACCGATAGGTTAAAGTAAAGTTTTAATAAGGGAACACTTTTTATACCGCCGCACACTGGTTCATATTTTGAGAAGGCGGCCAAAACTATTTTTTTTATGTTCTCCGATTTTGAAATTGTTTTATTAATGTGAAAGTAAATACTAGTGAACCTCGGGAGCCAAAAAATTTCAACCCTATTTCAACTATTTCATTGAGAACAGGGTGGTCCCAAATGGACTTTGTCAGTATTTGGTTATAGATTTGAATTTCTGAGTAAACTTTTGAAGTTTAAATGCTCATAACTTTTTTGTTTTTCAAGATTTTTTGACAGAATAAGTTTTGTGTATTAGTTTATCTTATTAGCTATACGTGGTTTAAAGCATTAAACTCTGCGACCTGTAGAACTATTTAATTTTTTTTTTTTTTTATGTCAAAATTTCCCGGAAATTTCCTATTTTATAGAACGTAAGTCCTGCCCGTCAAAACGCGTCAAAAAAAAATCTATACTCTCTTGTAGTCCAGAATCTAACCTACATTTCTATACCCCATTGTACACACATCTGGATACGATCTTGCGAACTACAGCAATTTCTGTGACCCAAGGTAAGATATTCGGTTCAAAAAATAAGTCCTGCAAGGAAACATTACTGAAATTAAAGAAGGTGAATCTTAAAGAATTTTCGACAAATAAAGCAGTTCAGGCCACATAAATTATCTAGCACGTCAGGTTATCAATTAATTTTGAGAAGGTAAAGGTATTGCCATTGTTATAAACTTATTGTGGGTGAACGGATGCTGCAAAACGAATAGGCGACATAAATAGACTAAAGCCTCTAGTACACGGAATGTAAAAAGCCACATGCGCATGTGGTTCTGACGTAATTTTGACGTCATCACACAACACGCAATGCTTATTGTGGCTTTGCATTGACGTCAAAATTACGTCAGAACCACATGCGCATGTGGCTTTTTACATTCCGTGTACTAGAGGCTTAACACGTTAGATTTTTGAGTAAGTTAAAAGGTTAAACATTAGTAAATAGCCGCAACATAAACTACATAGTTTAATTACCTGAAAATTGCAACTTAATTTAAAAAAATGGAAGAGCAGTTATATTTTACGTGAAAATTACTTTCATGTTACCTGTTAATTTATTGCCGGTATGTTATCCTTTTAAAAAGTGTGAAAACAGGGGTTTTTTTATGTTTCAAAGAAATGGTAATAAAAGAATAAGAAAACAAAAATTGCAATAATTGAAAAAAAGGTGAAAGCGAGCCCTAAACGCATAAAGAGGATTTTAAAAAGTATGCCTACGCCAACTAAAGAAATGAAATTTACTCCAGAAGAAGCATTTGCACTATTTTTGGATTTAAAACTGACAAAAAATCAGTATACAGAACTGCGAAAGCGAACCAATGAAAAAAATTGTGAAATCTTTCCAGCATATCGAGATTTAGTTTCTGTCAAAAAAGAGTACTTACCTTCGCAAACGGCTATTAGTGTAACTTCAAGTTCAGCAGAAGTAAAATTGCAGGCTCTTCTCGAACACACTGCAGAACGATTATTAAATAAACTTGATGCTGACTGTTTAAAAAAACTTAAAAATTGCAGCATCACTTTATTTTCTAAATGGGGATGTGATGGAAGCTCTGGTCAGAAACAATACAAGCAATGTAATTCAGAAAACTCATCTGATGCTAACTTATTCATGGTATCTTTCGTTCCATTACGTTTAAGAAAAACTTATATTGGCTTAGAGCCGTCAACCAGTAGAGTTACAGAAATGGATGTATGGAAAAATGAAATTCCCTCTTCAACAAAGGAGAAGGAAATTCAAATGATGGAAACACTGCAAGGAGATTCTTTTCCGATCCAGAAACTGCAGCATCTATCACAGGAGTACATTTTGAATTAATAAAACGATTCCAGATCATTTTACAAGTTATATCATGTAGCAGAAATATAAATGCAAAAAAATTTGGCCAGTAAGCAAATGAAACAGCAATTCTTTATAACAAAAAATACTCTTGGAAACATATGCCAACCATAGTTCATAAAATTGTATACCATGGGGAACAAATAGTTCAACACAATCTCCTACCAATTGGAGATCTATCTGAAGAAGCGCAAGAAAAAAGGAACAAAGACTACAGATTCTTCCGCGAGCATAATGCAAGAAAAATGTCCAGATGTACTAATGAAGATCTTATTACTATTTTGTTGTGCACATCAGATCCATATATGTTCAGTATTCGACAAAAATGGAAATCAACCTCAATCGAATTAGAGGAAGAAGCTAAACAACTTCTGGAAAATGAAACCCAAAGCTATTTAGAAGAAATTTTTACTAATATTGTTTAATTTAAAATTGTTTATAGATTATAATTTGTTTTTGATTTAAGTATATATTTGTATTAATATATAAAAATAAAATACACATACATCTCAAACCAAAAATAAAAGTTGAATTACCTAAAATGTTATCGATAGCCAAGAATGTTATTTGGGCATTTTTCAAAATATTCCTTTTCAGTTTTATCCTTATAACAACTCGTCTCGTCCCAAAAAAGCCAACCTTTGGCCCCTGTGAATATTGGGACTAAAAAATTTACAGAGGCCAAATATTGGCATTTTCTGACAGGATCTAAGTTCGACAATAAAAAATAAGTATCAGTTGTAAAATACAAGAGAAAAAATGATAAATTATAAAAAATTCATATTTGAAATATTCAACTTTTACACCGAAACTCCCCATAACTTTTGCTCCTATCAGTCGAATTTTACGTTACGTTATAGCGCAAATTAAAGCCTAATATCGCACCTATCGAGCAAAAAAAATCGCATAAAAAAATACCGATCCAGTCAAAAGTTATGGAATTTTGACCGCCTTCTCGTAAAATTTCCCACTGTGCGCCGATAAAATCCTACCTTTAGCTATCGGTAAGTCGTGAAAACGGGGGTTAGACTTTTTTTGTGGGGCTACGCGAAAGACCGTGTTTATGCAGATAAACCTTTAACTATTGAGCACTTAAGAACCAACATTCGTCAAGTTATGGCTGAGATACCGCCCAATATGTGTCAAAAAGTAGTCCAAAATTACCTCAAAAGAATCAATGCTTGCAACACTTCGCGTGGTGGTCATTTAAATGATATAGTGTTTCACACATAATGTCAACTTTCAAACTTTATAATAAAAAAGAAAAATCATAAAAAAAAATATTTCATATGTGTTTTATTTACGTTTACTTTTGAAACCGCAAAATGGATAACCCTATACTTACGTCAACAGCAAGCATACCTGGTAGGGTATTCATTCGGCTAACCGTTAATCGGTTAACTGATAAATTACTTCCAAATTAACTGATCGGTTAATTTAAAATTTGATATTTTCGATTAACGATTACACCGATTAATTTCAGTCTATTAACCGATGAACGAAATTTTTAAGTTTTTGTAGTATTAGAAAACATTTTTTTGTGTTTTTAATTATTTGTTTCGTCTCATATGCAAAAGGTATTTGTTTAGAAAATATTTTTTCATACAAATAAGAAGGTGTTCAGTGATCTTCATTTTAAATAGGCGTTTGCTGTCAACAGCTTTTTGTTTCACGTACTTTTTTATATATGTGTTTAGTTATTTGTTTCTTTTCATATCAATATTTTGACAGAATTAACCGTAACAATTATAAGTGTTAAAAATTTAAAAAAAAATTTAAACAGGACTCTAATGGCATAATGGACGATTTTATATATTTAGAGAAATCGAGGAAAAGGACTGGGAAATTAGATAGTCTATATCTACCATAAGTGAAAGAAATTTTCCAAGTCAAGTTTTATCGTAACTAAAGAAAAGAATCGCTTAAATACTTAACATTCCAACCAAATTATTTTTTTAAAAGATTATTTCTTAAGGTATCCTTAAACTATTGAAATTACTAATCAAATTATTTCGCATTTTTTTTTAATTACTACACAGAAAGAAAAACTCTCGGGATAAATTAAGCTTTTTATACTTACTTTGAGTAGAGTCGTACTCAAAAATTCAAGTACGAATAACACTAAAACTTACTCACAACAATTCTAAATGGGATAACTTTCGAAAATCATTCCCGGAATTTCTTAAAGTAAGTATAAAATTCTTAAACCAAGTACAAAAAAGATTGAACTTTTCGTTGGTACTGCCACTCTGATAGTAAAATTACAAATTGAGCGTTTTAATCTCATATAACTTATTCAAATTTGTTGTAGCCACTACAACAAGAAAAAACATTATTTTCATTTTTAAATCTTAATGAATTTTACTTTTTAAAGTTTTTAAAGCATGATTTGACAATCGCAAAACGCTTAACATTTGCGATTCTGTTTAGTATTTTGAACGTTTCAAATGTAAAGGGCAGGTTTTACCAATCGAAAAACGCTTAACATTTGCGATTCTGACTTGAAAGCGCATAATAAGTGTTCTGTAAATCGTAATTGCAAAAAGTTTGGCGACATCAAATTGCAAAAGTATTCTGAAGGAAACTAGAATATTTGTAGGCAACTATCGCAGATTACAAGCAAAGCGCATGAATTTCAGAACACCTTGATATAAAGCTGGTGTTTTGCGATATTAAATCGTGCTAAAATATTAATTTGATGAAGTATTCAAAATTTATAGAGTTTGATGCAAAGAAAAATCAGTCTATATAAGCGTGAATATCTATGTGAAAATAAGTCAGAATATGTTAAAATTTTGTATTAGATTTTTATTGAAACATAATGTTACTTCGACAAGAAATGAAGCAAAGGATAAATGTCTTAAAAGCTGTATTCAAATTGAATATTTGCAATTAGATTGGAATACTTACGGCCATGTGCTGAAAATCGTATGATTTGAAAATCACAAGCGATCTGAAAATCGCCAATTTTATTTAAGCATGTGCTAGAGTTCACGCGTGTTGTTTTTTTTTCGAAGTAGTGGTCGAAAAATAAAACATATGTTTTAGCTGTCAAATTTGAACAAAAAAAATAATTATTTGCATGAAAAATGGCGGCAGCTTTTATATTAAGTGTTATTTCATTAAAAAA
The DNA here is from genome assembly GCA_943735925.1 of Pollenia amentaria. Taxonomy (NCBI): domain Eukaryota; kingdom Metazoa; phylum Arthropoda; class Insecta; order Diptera; family Polleniidae; genus Pollenia; species Pollenia amentaria. The sequence continues at coordinate 50,901,027 of OX031007.1, forward strand.
AGTGTATTTTAAAAAAGAACGTATCAGAAAACGTCTTCTAAGGGATTATTACAACCAAAGAGATATTCCTGAACAATGGTAAGTACCATAAGTACATGTTGTTGATAAATGGTTATAATTTCTTACATATTTTTTTCGAAGTTAAATAGAAACAGCTGCTCACAATCAAAACGCAAATTTAAAAGAAATTGTTAAACAACAATCAGTATTAAAACCATAGTATAGAACTAGTATGCCGACTGGTGAGAACGTTCTCTTTTTTTTATAACTCTCATCACACATATAGGTTCTGTGTGAATTCAACACACATAAGAACAACAAAAACAAAACAAAATTTGAAATTTTTCAATTTAAAATTTTTCACAATATAACACTTCATGTTTAATTTTATGACTTAAACACATAATTAATAATTTTTTTCAATACATTTTGCTAATTTGCTTCTGCAAAATGTTTTTATTTTTCACAAACTAAACATTTTTAAATAAATTTTTTTGACACTAAATTTTTTCTGTTGTTAATATTATTAAAGCCAGCAGAGTAGCATTTTGTGGTATAAAAGTAATATTTGAAATCATTAATTATTTATATATTATCCGATATTGCAGAATATAAATTTAGCAAACATGGCTTTTAAAAATTTATAAATGCAGCCAGCATTCAATAAATTGAAAATTAACTGAACTAAGAAAATTTTATTTTGGAAAAAAAAATTTGACACATTCTATACGATTTTATGCAACTGTGTTTAGAGGTGGAAATAGTCTTATACACCAATACATTTGAAAAAAATCTTACTAATACAAACATAAAATATGTACCACTGACAGTTGTGTTATGTACCTGTCAAAGAGTCGGCATACTAGTTGTATACTATGATTAAAACAATGTTGTTTTTTAATTTTATATTTTCTATGAAAATTTTCTCAAAAGATTATGAGTTTTTAAAATAAATGGAAAAAAAAACATTAAATTTCCCTTTTATATGCTATTTATTGATGTTGAAAATAAATTTTAAAGGAAATTTACAAGTTCACATGTGGGTCACATTACTGTAGGCTTGTGATTTAAAATCGCCAAATTTAAGGCGATTACGAACTCCAGCACACCTTCTTTGCGATTTCAAATCGTAATCACAACTTTCTTGCGATTTCTAGCACATAGGCGTTAAATTCAACTCAGTCTTCTCAACAATTTCATTATATAAATTATAATCAAAACATCTGAACCTAGATTCGTTTTCGATTTTTTATAAAATCAAGAAATTCCAAAATTTTAGGTGAAATTTTTTTTTTTTTTTTTTTAATAAAAAGAAATTTCTGATTTAATTTCGTGTGACTTTTTCGCACTGCACACCACATAGAAAATACGCTTGATACTATTATACAGAACCTGATTTCAATGCAAATTTTTTTAAAAAGTGATTTACTTTCGCTATTATTTCCACTATTTTTGCATACCATAAAATTTTAAAAATTCAATTTAATATGCAATCAAAGCCGTCCGTTTTTAGAACTTATTTTCAAAAAAAAAAAAAATTGAAAATTGACTTCTTTTTCGATGGAGATCCGTAACTTTTGGTATGGGAAATGGTATTAAAATCTTATAAAGCTTAAACTTTACTCCAAATTTCTATAGCAACAATTTTTAAATGTTTTCAATGTAATTATCTGGCTATATTATAAATTAATCATCTAAAACCATCGCATTCGTATTGAGATTTTAAAATTTGTTAGAAATTCCAAGAAAACACTATATACCCGTACTCATAAATTTGTTTGATAAAGGTAAGAAAAAAAGGAAGAATTCGTTTTGGAAATCGCCAAAACAATCACCAACTTTTTCAAATGTTCATCGACAAATAGGTTTATCGCCACGTTTGGCGAAAATGCGCCACATCTGACAGCCCTGGTTGTGACAAAACTTTTGTCACAAAAGTACTTTGTAATTTTTCAGGGACTATTAAATAATAGGCGGCATGAAATAACCCTCCAAAAATTATGAAATATCCCCCCAAAGTTTGTACAGAGAACAACAACATCGATTTTTGGGGTGTTATTTAATTTTTTGTGTATTTAATTGGGGGATTATTTCATTTAAAAATTTATAACGAAAACGTTTTTGGTTGCAACGTATTTATCCTCTTTGGTATAACAAACACCGGCTTTGCTAACTAAAGCTTAGCAACATAGCCGGCCTTCGGCTGGGCGCAAGGATTAGCTTCTCTGTCGTATAGCAAAAAATCCACATGCAGATGTGGTTCCGACGTAGTTTTGACGTCATCACATGACACAGAATGGCCATTATGGCTGTGTAATAACGTCATGTTGATTTTCACATTACGTGTACTCTAGGCTTAAGTAATTAAGCCCAACAGTGGTTTGGATAGTAGAGACCACTGATATACTCAAAGTCAATTAAAAAAAATTAAATTGTTATGACTTTATCTTGCAGAAAATGTATATTCCATTGTAACTTTTGTATACGATATTACAGATAAAATATGATTTTTACTTCTGAAATGGCACACTCTGCAACGTTTCTGTCCCAAAAACCATTACCCAAAGTCTCTGTGTTAGAAAAGTCGACATAAGTTCCTTTATCAAATCAAGCAACTGAGGTTCCTGTACAAGATTAGGTTAGGTTCCATTGGCAGCCGTGATCAAGCACAGCTCACGTGGGTCCATTGCTTAGTTCCCGTTGTGTTACCATATCACGCCGTCTCCCATGGGTCCTATGAAATCTGGCTGCTAGTATTCCCATGCAGCCAACCGGTCGATTCAATAAAGGAGTGGATCCTATTTACGTCAACATCAGAGAGACAAGTTTTGTCCCCAAGGGTTCTTCGACCAAACATTTTGAGTCTTAAGTCTCCGAAAGCCGGGCAGTTACAGAGAAGATGTTCCGTTGACTCTTCCTCCTCCTCATCGCCGCAACTTCTGCACAAGTCGTTATAAGGGAGCCCCAGCCTCTGGGCGTGCCTCCCAATTGGCCAGTGGCCAGTTATAACCGCAGTTAGGTTTCTTAGATGGTGTCTGGACAGCTGTAATGCCCGCCGTGTCCTTTTTTCATCTATGATGGGCCAGATTTTCCTGGTTTCCCCACAGGTGGTTTCATCGTGCCACCTCTGACTGGCGATAAGATGAAACTTATGCGCTATAAGTTGCTTACACCTTGGGAGTGAAGCACCTACATATGTGGAACCGTCCCGATTCAAGGTGGTACCTGCATGCGCCAACGAATCCGCCATGCAGTTCCCATGTATGTCCCCGTGTCCGGGGACCCAATTAAGGGTAACCAGTGAATGTCTCGCTATCTCCTCCAGAGACATCCGGCATTCTCGGACAATTCTCGATGTGATGAACACATTCTCCAGGGATCTTATGGCCGCCTTGCTATCGGTAATAATGTGAATATCCCTTCCAGATATTTCACCGTACCGGATGCGTTTCGCGGCTGTGTGGATGGCCATTATCTCGGCCTGGATTACACTGCAGTGGTCCGGCAGCCTTATAGGAATGCTCCAGTTTAGCTGCTCGGAGTATATGTCGAATCGTATTCGCGGGGATTTGCAGGTCATCATAGTGGACCACGTTATCCACAATGCTTACCGTGAAGCCAGGATCAAAGATTGGCTCGGGTGTGACATAATCAACATCCATGTGCCAATTAATATCATTCAGAATGTTAGCATGTCCGATATTATAATCTCTCCATGCTCCGGTGGCCCTTAGTCTTACCGCCGCGTTCGCAGCTAACCTTTTCGCCAAAATGTCTGGTGGTAACCAGTTTAGAATCGTAAACAATGCCTTAGAGGGGGTTGTTCTAATGGCACCTGTTACAGCTATCGCCACCATTCTCATTGTACGTTCAAACCTGGATTGATGACTCTTCGCCTTGAGCGCCGGCCACCAAACAGCTGCCCCGTAGAAGAGAATGGGTTTAATGACACATTCGTATAGCCAGTATACATTCCTCGGGTTAATTCCCTAGTTTAGGCCAATGGCCCTTTTGCAGCAATATAATGCAGTAGCCGCTTTATTAGTCCTGGAGCTGGTGTTCATCCTCCAGTTCAGTTTACTGTCCAATATTAGCCCAAGATACTTGGCGCTGTCAGACAGTACCAGTGACACCCCTTTTATCCTCGGGGTATTAAATTTGGGAATTTTGTATCTCCTTGTGAAAAGTACCAGTTCTGTTTTGGAGGGATTTACATCCAGTCCACATCCCTGGCACCATTTTGTTAGGACGTCCAGTGCGGACTCCATTAGTTCAGACAAAAGTCTGGGATCTTTACCCATAGCCACAACTGCAACGTCATCCGCATATGCGACCGTTCTGCAGCACGTCCTTTCCATGGCTCTGAGTAGGGTATTTATATTCAGATTCCAAAGTAAAGGTGACAGTACACCACCTTGCGGGGTGCCCCTAGTCGCAACCTTTGAAATGTTCGAGGCGCCCAAGTTGGATTCGATACGCCTGAAGTGCAAGATACTGCTGACAAATTGAATGATCGCTGGGTCGATCTCCAAATGTCTCATAGCGTTAATAACCGATTCAGGTTTAACATTGTTGAAAGCGCCCTCAATATCCAGGAATGCCACTAAAGCAAATTCCTTGTAATGCAGGGATCTCTCTATGTGGCCCACCAATGAGTGAAGCGCAGTTTCAGTGGACCTTCCCTTCGTGTAGGCGTGCTGAGCCGGTGACAGGGAATTGGGTCCTAATGATGATCTAATGTGAGTATCCAAAATCCTTTCCAGTGTTTTCAGTAGAAAGGAGGATAGACTAATTGGTCTAAAGTCTTTAGCCATAGTGTGAGATGTCTTCCCACTCTTGGGGATGAAGACGATCTTATATGATGTCCACGTTGCTGGGACATGTGAGAGACTCAGGCAGGCTCTAAATATTGCCAAGAGCCATGGCATCAATATTCCCAGGTTATTTTGTAGGTCCGCTGGGATAATGCCATCCGGGCCTGGAGATTTAAAGGGATGGAAGCTTTTGACCGCCCATTCCACACGATGGCGAGTTATCGGAATATTAGAGATATCCCGAGCGCCACTAAAAGTTTCCTCCCTAGGCACATCATCAGTGCAACCAGGGAAGTGTGTATTCATCAGGACCTCAAGGGTGTCCCGACTGTTTGTGGTCCAGGATCCATCCATCTTCCGTATAAATGATGGAATAGCTGGATTATAGGATAAAATCTTACGAAGCCGACTTGTCTCCGAGGAGTTTTCCACGTCACTGCAGAATTTCCTCCATGACTGTCTCTTGGCCTTCCTTATAAGATTCTTGAATTCATTAACTGAGGACTTGTAATTGTTCCAAACACCATTACGTTTTGCCTCATTAAAGAGCTTCCTGCTTTCCTTGCGTTTTTCAGCAATTTCCGCATTCCACCATATGGGCTTAGCTTTGCCCCTCCTGTCCATTATTTTACAGGCTTCGTTTGTTGCCTCCATTAAGGCACCGGCCAATGACTCCACTGCGGAGTCGAGCATGGACACACTGTCTATGAGAACTGGGCACATAGGCAGCTTGTCGCCGAGTACACTCGCATAGATAGACCAGTTAGTCCTTCTTCTGTTCGTGTAGGGTTTAACTGAATCAACTCTAAAGGAAAAATTTAAATCAACATACATGTGATCAGAGAAGGAACAGTCCTTAGACTCGTTCCAATCGCTAATCATATCCGCGAACTTATCACTAATAAGCGTAATATCAAGAACCTCCCTTCTGTTAGTCACAATAAAGGTGGGCTCACTACCCCTATTAACTACTGTTAGTTCATTTTCTACTATGAAGTCCAAAAGCGACTCACCTCGTGGATTGACATCCGAGCTGCCCCAGACGGTATGGTGTGCATTCGCATCTGCACATATTACTAGGGGGATGTTGTGCCTTTTAGCGTGCGACATCGCCTTCCTGGTTGTTGAGTTTGGAGGGTTAGCACCCTGGTCGTGTGCCATGTAGCAGCTCATAAACCAGACTGTACTGGTTTTGCACTCTACTGCGACAGTGCATGTGTTGATTAGTGTCACCTTCATCATAGCTCATCACTATGGACGACTGTGACGTTGGCATCCTCTGGATCGTCGTCCGATTCCAGAAGGATGTCCTCATCATCCGCCACTCCCATCTTACCAAAGAAGTCACCCACAAGTCCACAGACCGATTGGGTGTCTTCATTGGCCGATGACGTAGCAGATTCGTCTTCCATACGCTCCGTTGATGCTGTTGTTGTGGTGGTGGTAGTCGCCGGAGCTTGAGGCTTCCCTTTGTCGTCACCTTTATAGACTCGGAGGAAGATAGTTCCAAATCCATAGAAAATCTTCCCCTGTGTCTTCCGAAGTGACGGCAGAGAGTCACTGTTTATCACAACAGTGGCCTTCCTGGACTCTTCAACAGATTCAGAAACCCTCACTACTTTCCAGTCCTGTGTGGGTAGCTGGGGGTTACTTAGCTGAATTATTTCCAGGATCTCCTTGGGGTCGGATGGCTCAGCGGGGATCTTGGCAATAGATCTGGGCCTTTGCGGTACATCGGCCAGAGGTATTGCCTCAATCTTAGCGCCCTGCCAAACTTCCCCCAGGGACTCCACGGCATCCTTGTACAGCAGCGTTGAACGCTCATCTGCACACGCTATCAATTTAATGTGCCCTTGATACCAACCGGCATCTTCGCACTGTGGTGGTGGTCCAGGGTTTCCCCTTAGAACACTCAGGAACGCCCTACTAAGTGCGACGACAACCAGCTTCCAGTTTTTGGACGAAATGGTGCCGTCACTTGCGTTGCGGTCAATGATCGCCCAAATGAGGTGGTCTTTAGCCACATCTTTGTACGACCTGTTTTGCGGCCGTTGAGGCGTGTATTTGGACCTTTTAGTCCCAGGAAGCGTGTCCTCCCCAGACCGCTGCCGTTTAGGCGCTGCTTCGGTTGGCTTCCGTTCAGGATTGCCTTCCTCTGCAGAGGGAGGTGCACGTTTTAAACCCTCAATATGGGTTTTTGCCCACTGGAGAGAGGTTTTCTCCTGCTCCGTGTGCTCACCAACCGGTTTTTCACCAAGTCGGCTGATGATTTTGTAGGCGGAGCGCCTGGTTATAAAGGCCCGTTTGGATGGGTTTATGTGCCTTTGGGGTTTTTTAATAATTGCCGTAGAGGCTGGGGGAGGTACATCAGAGGGCATCGAATCTTTCTTCGTATGCTCTCTTTGCACAGGTTTCGGCACATGGGAAACTGGATTTCCGGTAGACTGAGTCTGCACCGTCAAGCCAGCACCCGAGGAAGGGGTTTTGACGGGTTTTTCTCCCGTCCGGACCTGGGAAGCCTTGGAGGTACCTGGTTTCGAAGAACCCTGTACCAAGCTTGGTTTACGACCGCCTGAAGGCTTAGCCGTGAGTTTTTGCGCACTAGTAGCTAATCGACTAGCAGAGCCTGGCGCAACCACCTTGCTAGTCGAGGTTTCAGTAGCATTCGACATACTACAGCCTGATACCGACGCTGTAGTAGTAGGGTCTCCGGAGATTATGAAGCCCTTTACCGGATACGTAGGGCGTAAATTTTCGGACATTTCGTGGGGGGTGTGGTGGGGTTGCATTTTATGCCTACTGCCAGGCGAAGTTATACCTGCCGCTCCTCTGGAGACAGACGCAGACCATCAGCCGCTCACTATGAGAACAGACGCTGATGGATTTTATTGCGGACCGACAGCCTTCAGAAGGCAAACAATTGACCGTAAAAAGGCCAGCGGACCTAGTCATTAGCCGCTCCAACTAGGAGAAACAGACGCTAATAGACGGGGGGGGGGGGGGGGGGGGTAGTTCTTGGTTCGTACTCGGTTTAGACCCTTCTGGCATGGGAGGCCCTACCGGTCTTGACTAACGTCACTACCGCCAGCATGACTCTAAACGTCCTTGTACTTAAGCCCTCGCATCGCGGCAAGATGACTACCCATTCGCGAGGGGTTCCTGTACAAAACAGACAATAAAACTTTATAATCCAAAAATAAAAGGACGAAGTCCCGGTTTTAAAAGTGGACGACTGAAGTCTCTTAATCCAAAATAGGCGATAAGATTTCTTTGTTCAACGCAGATGATTAAACTCTGTTTGACTAAAAAGGAAAAAATTACCTATGAAAAAAAGTAATTGAACTCTCTGCACTTTAAAAAAAAGCGTAGGAATTCTCTGTGGCAAAAAAAAAAACAATTGAAGTCCCAGTGCCTAAAAAAGGCAATTAAATTATCTGTTCCGGAGTCCCAAAACTCTGTGTCAAAACTGAGGAGTTATTTTCCTGCGGCAAAAAAAAAATATCCATTTTCGGAAAAACTAATGAATTCTCTGTGAAAAAAACAGGTCTAATACCCTAATGGACGTTCCTAGGACGTTCATCGAACACCCACCAAGGATTGTCAACTCAGCAACAGCTGGTCTTCAGGTCTTGGTGCTACAACTACAGCCAAAAGATATGACTGAAGTCCCTGTGCCAAAATTTCTGATTGAAATTGTCGCAGTAAAAATACTACATAGACAAATGACCTAATACTTATATCCAAAGTGGCGATTCAAGTCCCGGCTACAATGTGAAGGTATTTTAAGGTCTTTGTGTCAAATAGACGACTGAATTTAAAAAGACAAAATGAACAATCGAAATGAAGATCATAGGCAAAACAGGTGAGGGCAGTTTCTTAACCAAAAGAGATGGCTGGGATTACTGTGCAACAATTGGTAAATAAAATCCTTGCGGTAATGAAACTTATCTACGCTGAATGTTCAACCAAAGACTATATACTAAAATAGGCGTTAAAGGAATATATCCTGGAAATATGAATTCATGAATGAGCGTGAGTGAAGTTGATTTGTTTGCCAATTTTCGCTTTAAGCGAATAAGCCTGTACCAAGGTCTCCTGTGATCGGCATGCTAGATTTCAGCACCTGATAAATAGATAGCACCTTTCTGGTCCCACCAAGCATTACCTTGGCGCCATGAATATTTAGTTAAGCGATTTATTGTGCTTCGTAATGGATTCTTTTTTATTATCACAAAGAACGATTTGATGCAAAAAAAAAAATAACTTTAATTTATGGCGTTTCAGCACCATTTCGAATAGTTTGATTTATCACGACTTTTTCTATGGTGCCCAAAATTCTTGCTTTCAGGTGTGGATTCCTGGTGCTTGCGAACTTTCTGCAATATGTTTTTGAGTTACTCCAAATCGTTTTTTAAGTTTTTCTGAATATAACCTTAACCTTTATCGAGAAGTGCCTACAACTTATTGTCCTTAGGTTTGTTGGCAAGCGTAACCGGTCTTTATTTTCCTTGTCAAAATAACCACACACTCTGAAATCGATAATACATTTTCAAAAATAAATGCATGCAATTCCACGCCCTATTTATAATTTATACCTTTCATATAAATCCGACTTCCGAAATATTCTTTCTTTCAGTAGATGGTATAAAAAATTCGGTGCAGCAGAATATAAAACATTGCCTTGCTTTTCCTTTTTTTTTTTTTTTGTTTTTTGAGACCACTGTATATTTTGTTTTTGTTGTTGCGTTTAACAGCTTCTGAAAGTTTTTCTATTTTGTATTTTTAAATATTTTTCTGCTTTTTCTTCTTTATTTGGACAAGGATTTTGTACAAAAAAAAAAAAAAAAGCAGAGCACCACAGGATATTGTTTTATGTGAATTTAATTGTAATTTAATCCAAAAAATCATAGAATTGGTAAAAATGTTGGAAATTTTACTAAAATGCACACAGTTGTAATACAACTCATGTATGCGTATGTGCATGCGGCCATGTAAAAGAGTATTTGTGTATGTGTGCTTATTTATGTTTTTTGAAGTATATTAAAGTAATAGTAATTGTTTAAGCCCTGTTGTAAGTTTTACTTCCACATATGCTTTTGTTGCAACTAGCAATAGTTTTTGCTGTTGTTGTTTGTATTCCAGCAACAGTTTTGTATAAACATTTTTCTCTTTTTTCAAAAATACAATTTTCATTTATATTTTGAACACATTTACGTATGTATTTTTTAAGCGAGTAAGTAAATGTGTGGAAAAAGGAGAGAAAGAGTAGAAAAATATGCTTATGAACTATATTTTATATAAATTTTAACTATTTCTGGCATTGCAAATTGTATAAATGTAAATGATATATACAATTTTTTTTGTTTGAACATTAATGCCATAAGTGTATGTGTTTATGTTCATTTGTAAATGTATGGGAGTGTGTTTGAATATGTTATGTGTATATAAATTTGTAAATGTGGATTTTTGAGAGAGTGTTTACACATTTAAAATAGTATTTGGTTTGTTTGAATGTGTAAGAGCTGGTTACACTTTACCATTTTTCGCTCCAATAAACATGGAATGCAATACTTCAATGTTTACTTGGGTGTTGGTTTTTTAAACACTGAGAGAAACCCCAGCCCAGAGCCTTCGTTCAGATTTATGTCGGACATTGATTTAACGTACTGTCTGGCCGCTCTCTGATCGATTTCGCACGTATATAACAGGAAGAATTTATGTACCGATATGTGTAATAGATTTCTGTTGAATTCCTTTTTTTTAAATACCCTGCAGGAACTTTGTATCAATTGTTTCAACAGACTGGTCCTAGGATTTGTGAAAATAGAACAAGTACAAAAAGAAAGAACTCGTGACCAAAAAGAACCAAAAGGTAGAAAAAGTAATGAATTACAATACAGTATTCACCGGTGGTGTGACACATTTTTTTTGGACTTTCTAAAATTTGGTTATTAAATTTAGTTCTACTAGGACTTGTTTTATTAAAATAATACTACATTGCATTGAAATAATACTCTATTGACGTCACTAATACTAAACTCGTATATTGAGAACCTCCTATGACAACCCCATGTAAAAGTGATAGGTCCCATTCATATAAAGTGTAAGAACTATAACCGGTCTCTACTACAAAAGACCTATCAAGGTGTCAGTTCGCTTCACTCTAGGGTAATTACAATTCTCACATAGTTGAAAATATTTTTTTTTACATATCGATGCCTTACTTTCTCAACCTCGTATCTTAAAAAAATACGGTTTGGGCTTTTTCATATAAAACGATTTTTTTTTTTTTTTGTGTTCTATTACTGCAACAACCTATTATTTCAATTCTTTGTCTCAATTCTGTTAATATTAATAAATTATTGAAATAATAAGTTTTTGCAGTAATAGAACACAAAAAAAACAATCGTTTTATATGAAAAAGTCCAAGCCGTATTTTTTAAAGATACGAGGTTGAGAAAGTAAGGCATAGATATATTATACATATATATATATTTCATATTACTTTTACCACACGTCCAATCACTTGTATTGTGAAATCACACTACTACATTCTGTGTTATTCAATACATAAATCGGTAAGTCCCATTTAAATCGCATTCTAGGAAAACTTTTGAATACGCCTAAAACCTTAAGGATAATAATAGTATCTTGAAATTTGGCCCATATTAGTTTCAAATGGCTAAAAGCTATGATGTAAAATTTCTCAAGGTTTTATTAAACAGGACATATTAAGCTCATCTCCGAAAAATTAAAAGGGTACTAAGAGTTTTGCACAGCCAAATAAAACATGAATAATTGTTTTTTTTTTCTAAGTGCACTATTCCCTGTATTTCTGCACGCATTTTTTTAGTGTGATTGTGTGTCCGTATATAAGCATTTCATACGCCTTTGTATGTGTCTGTATTTAAACATTATAATTTATTTTTGCTACTGTGCAGGTTAAATTGTTTATATAAATCATAAAAAGCAACATGCATACATACACGTTTACAAATTCTTACACTCGAGCACATATTTATATTACTTTACTTATTTTACATTCTCCAATTCACTCTTACACTCACTCATACACAGCACATTTTAATGTTTTTGAAACATTTAATAATGAATTGTTTCTATATAGTTTTGTAATAAAAATAAATGGGGTTACTGGGAAATGAATTTCTCACACAAATATGTTCTTAAAACATTCACAAACGAACGAGCCAACGATGACAGGCCAATGTGATGGAGAAAGATTTAATTGAAAATAATTTTTTTTCTGCAATTAAATATGAAAAATAAAAATATGAAATGAGTTCTTAATATGTTTTGGATTAATGTTAAAACTTTAATATATTTAATGCAGCAAAAGCAGATGTAAAATGTTTACTCTCTGGAATGACGCTAGGAACTAAGCCCCGAAAAAGAAAATTAGCTCAGTCCTTAAACTAAGGAAATTGGTTCATTATAAATTCCAACTTTTCAAATGAGAGAAATCCCCAAAAGTATAAAAAACCCCAAAACAAACATGAACTAAACAGCCCCCCAATACATGTAAATTTATTATGATATAAGTCCCCATTTACTGCATAGCCAAAGGCCGGGTATGCAGAGAAGCTTTAGTTGACGAAGCTAGTGTTTGTTATACCATAAAGGAGAAAATCCTTATGCCCGGCAAAAGCTCGGGTATGCCGAAATCCGGCTATACAGAGAGGCATGGCAAATTTGGTGTTTGTAACACCATAGAGGAGATAATTTTTTAGTCCAGCCGAAGGCCGGCTATGCAGATAAGCTTTAATTAGCGATTCGGTATTTTCCAATTCTGGGTTGTGGAATTCGGGATTTTGAATTCGGAATTTTGAAATCGGGATTTTGAATTCGGAGTTTTGAATTCGGGATTCTACGTTCCTTGCGTATGGACCTTTAAAATTAACATATATCAATGTTTAAAATTTTAAATGCAATTTGAAGGACTTTATTCATAGTTTTTGTAGTTGTTGTTGTTCTCTGTATAAAAAATTTGGTTATTAGTTCATTTTTGCTTTCAGGACTTAGTTCGTAACGCCCTCTAAAATATGTCCACATACAGATAATACACAGGAAAAATTATTGCTAAAATATTTTCAAGCCATTGCTTGTTTGAAAATTTTTTAAATTTTAACAAATTTTTTTTACTTTAGTAACAAAAATGTTGACAACTATACAAAAATATGATATATGCGTTATTGGTTTCAAGTTTAAATAATTTTTTTTTGAAATAATTAAAGCTCTTTAAAGTGGTCTTTTTTAATTATTATTTTTTTTTATCGCAAGCAATAATACTTTCAGTGAAAAAATATTTATAAAACAAAAAACAAATACAGTCTATTTTTGGACGCATTAAAAAAGTACGACAATAAGAAAGATGATAAAATAGCGTGGCAAAGTTTGTTATTAAAGCAATAACAAAAGTAGGTAAAAACGAGTCAATGTTTGAGTCGCCACAATATCAAATTTTGAAACTAAAATGTGATGAAAACCATAACGGGTCGTAATGCTGGTGTTTTTAATTGAGATTTCTTCTTCTGTAGCCAAGGAAAGGATACAACGACAGTGAGGGGGAAAGAAACATTGTGAACACCAAGACGAATGGTGTTCGGAAATTATTCTTCACCAATTCAGCAAAATTATTTGCTTTGAAATTTTTATTAATTTCAGTAAACTTTTTTGTTTGATTCAGCTAAATTATTTATTTAAAATTTTTTTCAATATCAAACACAAATTTAACCAATAATAACAACTATTTGTTTGAATAATAACAACTATTTGTGTTTTTTCAATAAACAAAATGCAAAATAAATTGTTTGAATATTCAAATTCGTTTGTAGGTCCTAGGGATGGGCAAATTGAAAAAATATATCGATATTTATCACCAAATTTAAAAACTTATATACCTATGTAAATACATATTTACATAAGTATATTTATATTACATGTAATTCCACTCTTACTTTTTATTGTTTCTTTTAATTTCAAATTTACTGCCTGACCCTCGATTTCGCTTAACTTTTATTTTAAAAAAAAAACAATTTAAAAATTTTGAAGGTTAGTTATGCGAACGAAGTTTTCGTTTGAAATCGAGGGACCGACAGTTAATTCTACAATAAAAAAAATTTAAAAAAAAGTATAGAATACAAAAAAGTTTTTATTTATTCGCCATATGAAATCTAAAAAAAAATAATGCCGGATTATATACTGCCGGTAAACAAAACTTGTGACACATACTACACCAGTAAGCTGTGCAATATTATTTTTTAATATATAGGAACATGCTAAAATAAAAAAAAAACAAAATATTTTTTTTTATTATTAACATTCCAACTTTCATGAGTCTGTTGCTGCTAATACGCCATAATTAAGGCGATTCTTAGCATAATTCTGGGAACCCTTTCCAGAATATTTAATCCGCGCTTATTTTTTTGTTGTCATCTCTATCTATGAAAAGCGCCTTTATTTTCTTATTAGTAGTTAAAAAACATATGATGCAATTTTTAAAAAACAACAGTATTGTAAGCAGTTCAGCAACGGTTAAAATGTTGAATTTTACTAGAAAGAGATCTTAAAAATATCGAATTCGATAGTCGTAAGTAAATATCGATGTATCGATATATCGGTAATTTTAATATCGGCGATATATATCGATTATAATTTTTGTAAATATCGATATTTTGATATATCGATATTTATTGCCCATCCCTAGTAGGTCCTGTTCTAAACAAAAAAGGTTTTGATTCTAATATTTGTTTGTTTGAATTGGAAAAATAATTTGTTCTGTGTAGCATCGATTCTTTTTCACCGGGTGGCGCACGGTGAGCTATATGCACGCAAAGAAAAAACATGGTTGAAACAATCACAATCGCAAACTATCATTAATGATTATGGTTATGATTGTGTCAAACACATCTTCAGTAACAATATATGGTCAGACATGTTTATTGCGTATTATTGTCTTAAATATATTATTATGTTTAGAAGAAAAACACAAATGATCTTCCTAACCATGTTTCTATTTTTCCCAACACAATGCAAAATGTCTATTTGAACATGGTTCCCACAATAAGACCAATAAAAATATTTATTTAAAAAATGTTATGTTATTTTTAAAATACGTACATATACTTTGCAACATTTCTACATACATATAAAGCTTAGCATATATTAATAAATTAAACTAAATACATACATTTATATGTATATATATATATAAATATAACTTACCTGTTTCAATAAACGTATAATAATTTATTTCCTTAATTTTGCAATCATGCATGTCCTTTTTCTCCCGAAAAACTTTCAATTATTTTGTAGTCATTCATGTTTCCCGATTAACTGACTCTAGCAGACGGAAAATTACGTGGAAGAAGATTTTATTTGCTTTATAAACACAAACTGTTTGTTTTGACCATAAATGTTTGCTCATTTAGAGAATGGTATTAAACATACCTTTTGTGTACCGCTAATTTTATGATTTTAATTGTATAGTTGAAAATATATACATTATAGTAACAAATATTTTACCTACTTTAATATATTAAGCTAGAACGTGGTAACTTTTTAGGTGTAAAACGCCATATAATATTATTATAGTGAATTAAAAATGTTAAGCAGAAAAAATATTTTTTCAAGTTAAATAAGGATTATAATAATTTTATTAGGGTAAACATATTAGGCAAATATGAATAAAAATGGTCGTAGTGACAATTCAGTAATCATGTTTTTTCTCTGCGTGTGGGTTTAATTGCTTATAATTTTTTATATCAACAGCACTATTGTGTGTTCGAAGACCCAGCTTTTAGTATACAGATCAACTCAACATCACGTTCTAACGATATCCGTTCGTTTGTTAGTCTGGCTGTCCATGTATACCTTGTGCGCAAATTACAGGCTGCCATTTTAAAGATAATTTGATGGAATTTGGTACAAGACTATGATTGTTACAAGAACCAAGCCCAAAATGGTAAGAATCAATAACCTATAATTTCACGTAGCTCCCATACATACGTAAACCATCTTATTATGTCGGTGTTTGGCTTGAATATCAACGATACTTATTTTATCGTAATCTCAATTACCTTTCAAAATTTTTTTTAATCGGTCGATAGCTCACATACAAATACTACTCTGGAAAATAGCTTTCAATGCCAAGACATTCTTATAACCCTAGTAAGATATCGTTATTTTTTTGTACTGAAAAGATAACATTACGCCTGAAAGACGTGTGCTAGTTTATATCCTTTAAAGGGCATCACCGAAAATAATATTGATAAATTTTTTTGTTAAAATCATTTATTTATTAAATTTCTTTTGAAATAAAGTAATTTTTTAACAGAAAACAATAAAAAAATGGTATAAAATAAATTGCAATAAGTCTTAAAAAAATATCAACTCTTAAAGAGTTATTAATAAAGGACTTCAGTTCGGCTCTAAAAACTAAAATAGATCCTTTTGTTGTACTTTGCTTAGATAATAATATCTGTACCAAAAAAAATTAATAAATTAAATTAGCATTATATGCATTTTAGACATACCATTTTAGACGTACGTCGAATTTTTGATGGACAGAAACGACAGTATTTTCTCTTTTTGTTATTCAGGCTGTTCTCCACTGCTACTGCAATTATTGTTTACATCATCTGCTAAATCTTTTTTAATGTTACCGTGCAAAGTTTTCGATAAAGTAGGAATTTTTAGCCTTTTGTTTGGTGCATTGAACAATTTCTGAAAATATTTCGGTAGTAACAAAAATGCCGAAGCATGAAATTGGGTTGTACAGTTATTTACATTCCCAAATTAGTCCTTTTGCCGTTCGAACTATATTTATTGAAGAAATTCGGCCAGCGCTTCGAGCCTTCGATGTAGTTCAGCAGTGCTTACTTTTACGTCTTATAGTGGGATAATATACCGTAATAATTGGCTATCGGCAGAAGTAGTAAAATTATCAGGTTCTTGAGGATTTTCCTTAGTCGGTGGTATATTCTCATCAGCATCAAGGATGTCAACAAGCTTGTCTTATACATCACTTTGAACATTATTCTCCATTTATTTATCTTCCGATTTACTCACATTTTCCAGTGAATCTGAGTGGTCCAACACGCTTTTCAAGAGCGGCAACTTTTGCGTCGTCCAAGCCGCGCTTACAAGACATTTTTACAGCTAATTTAAATAACAAATACCTTAAAATTCAACTAAAACAAAAAGTTATTTTTGCGACAAAAGTTACACTAAAGATAACGAACGATACGTCTCTCAGACGTATGTTGTGTTTATTTGTGATTATTTCTCAAAGAAAACATAACTTAACGCACAAAAAAAGCCACGACCAACAAGCTGAAGCTAACGACTGAGATAATTGAAAGCGAGAAAGGTGTATGTTAACAAATGTGAGAGTAGGAGCACAAAATTGAAAAAGCGTACGCCTCGCAGACGTACCTTATCTATCTAGGGTTAAATGTAAGTATTGATATAAAATTTGGCGACAATACCTTTTACGAAAGCTACTATGTAATTTTTTTTTAGCCGTTTTTTTAATATAGCCTGAGATATGTATATAGATCTGGGAAATAAACTAAATTGATATGTGACAGTAATGTTTATTTAATGCTAACGCTATGTTCACACCTATTAAATATTTGACGGCCAACACGTAAAGAAAAAACATGGTTGCGGTAAACATATTCTAAGAGCAACCTATTATGGTAAGATTCATGATTGTAGTCAACATATTACGATTATTATTGAATCATATTATGACCAAATATATTCGTAGTATTACATCATAATATTTTTCCCTTAATCCTAATTTGTTTTTATTACTTCCTATTATAATTAAATGCAATCATATTATTATCATGCAAATCATAATAAGTTAACAAATAATCATATTATTACCATGTTAATAATAATGAGTTAAGAATCGTAGGTCAAAATTATTTTAAAGAATTTTCCTTCTTTTTCTCTTAAATAAAATTGTCCATATTTTTGCACCATTTTCAAACAATATTAAAATTTTTTTAGTATTGATATTTTATTTTGTGACATTTTACAATTTTTTTAATGTACCTACAATTTTTTTTTTTTAAATTTCTTTAAACTTGGTTTTTTTTAATGGGAATTTTTTTTAAATATTTAACCACTGAATAACAAATAATTCGATAGGCATATGTAAAACAAACGACAAAACTGATGCAAAATTATTTTACAAATGGCGATAACAAAATATTATTAGAGTAAAAATATTTAGTTTGCATCTTAAACATATTATGAGTACATGTATAGAAAGTTATCATGTTATGGCTATTAAATATCATTGAATGTGTGTGAGGAATATAATATGTTTTCAAAGTTATAATTTTTTAGTTGCTATAAAGATGATTATTTTTCAGTGAACCATACTCAAATTTATAATTGCGATAAACATTGAAATGTTTACAGTAACTATAATATTGTTGATATTAAATAAAAATAACAATATTTTGTGTACCAGAACAATATATTTAAAAATTTTTTTTTTTTTAAAACAAGTGGTTACGTGTAGGACATCAAATATATTATAGGTGTGAACGAAGCTTTAGTCGGTCTACAATTTACCATAGGTCCCATATAGAATCAACTTTAAAAAAACAATTAAATGCGTCTAAAACACTAATTATTAACGATATTGTACATAGTAAAATTTTGTTTTAAATGACAAAAAAAAAATACACTACCAAATACAGTCGACTCTCGATAACTTGAAATTAAAGAGACCGGAAAAAGTTAAAATAATCGGGAGAACATATTAGAATGAGTTCAAATTATATAGGGGGAGATAGAAAAAATTAAGAAAAGTCGTGTTTTGATAAAAATTTTAGATCTTTTTATTTTAAAACTTTCTAACGTTACATGTTTGTATATTTACATAATAATTATTAAAAAAAAGTTCCTAATTTTCTTTTAATTGAGCGATATTAATATGCGTTTGTGCAATAAATTTGTGATTGTTCTGAGAGCTGAAAGAAAAATCAGTTAAATCCGTAAATTAGTGAGATATGTTCTTGCTTTACTTTAGGAAACTTCAGTTGGTTATTGCTCACCTTCGTCTACTTCCTCATCTAAATAAGCGAGATTCAAGAGCTCAGCAGTGCTAATTGCACTATGTTCGTCTACTTGAACATAGTTCACAAAGCTTAACTCCTCAGAGTTAGGCGGAAGTTGCCATTCTGGCTGAGAATGCGTAAGGCAAACAATTTTAATTTGTGTATGTTTCAAAAACACTTAATCATTCACATTGTCAGTTCAAATTATAGACTGTAGAAAAGCCAAACTTTAAATTATTAAACGTTAGCGAGTAAGATCATATTCATATACACACACGAGTATAAAGCAATGCAAATAAACTAAAACAAATGATCATTCGTCTTAATTAAATTTATTTCATAAAGCACATTGAAATAATTCCAACTATTGAGTGTACGGCTTCGTTCACAATGGTAGCAACAATGTCTTTTTTTATTTGATCTTATTTCCTCCCAAAATATTTCATATATTTTCCTTTAATTTTTCGAACAAAAATATAACTAAACATTTTTTTTAAATTTGAGTCTACTTCTACGTCAGCAACAATTTATATGAAGTTTATAATAATTTTATTTAATTTGGAATGAAAACTTTAACAAAATGTTTTAAAAAATCAGAACTAAAAGCGTAATATTCTTGTGGGCAAAATTGACCCTTTCAGGGTCAAAAATAATTTGTGGCGAGATAAAAATCGGAAAATTTGTATTTAAGGTAATGTGATGGCGCTGAAGCCAAGAAAAATAATAGTTTTCGCCTCATGCAGCTCCCCTGGTTTTTAGGCAATGCCGAATATATTCAAAATTGGCAGTCAAAGGTCCACAAAAGAACCTACAATTTATTTTTGCAATATTTTTTTTCAAGAAAATACTTATTTACGCATGTATCAATACTTAACGTTTTTTTTAATCTCGCCCGATCCCCGAAATTATTATTATATTTTTCTTCCTAAATATACCATTTTTACAAATTTCCTGACTTGGGTACGACAAGGCACTCAATAATAAGAAAACAAAGTCAATGTCTACCATAATAACAATTTAAAATATCAAAATTGTCCCTCTTTCAGATAAAACAAAAAATATATAATTAACTGTATGTTTTTATACAGTAAAAGTGCGTAGAAAGAGAGTACAATGCAATGTCGAATATATTCGACAAACACACTGAAAGGGTTAATTGAAAATGTGTGTGGTTGCGAAAAATTTTTTGCTTTATTGTCATCACCAAGTGAAAATAATACTGCTATTGTCAACGAAGTTTACAGCCGAAAAATGTAAATTATAGCAGAGTACTGAAACGTTCACTCATCGTTCATTCATGAGTGAAAATTAATGTTTTAGAATTGTGTGGCTAATATTAATTCATGTCTAGGAAGAATAGAAACAGTTTGCTTTTGTTTGCTCATGAGCAACGAGAAAAATACAATTTTTCACATTTAAGTTTTGGATATATGAGCAATTACGTTTCATCCTTATTGAAGTGTTCATATGTGAACAATTTCGATTTTTTAAGGTTTGAATTATTTGTAGGTGAAAAGACCGTGAGCAACGCTGTTGATTCATATTGCTGAAGCTGTTGGGCTATTTACTCGACCATAGCACGAACAGCCTGTAAGTTGTGTACATATTTTGTTCTTCAAAATTTTTTTTTATTGTCTTTACCAGCCAAATTGTGTATGCTATTTTTTTGATAAAAATAATTGAAAACTAACTAAAATAAGTCTGGTTCTGATACAATTTATGTGAAAACCGAGAGTTTTAGCAAGTTTGAAATTATCGAGAGTCGACTGTAAACATTCTTATTTCTTTGATGCTAAATTTGTTTAAAAGTTAATATCAAACTAATTATGGTCACGTGACCTCTGCTGGAGATTCTATTATTTTCCTTTAAATATTATTTTTACGACAGACGTCGAAAATTAGTCTAGCGAAAAGCCAGATATTCACGTTCAGGAAAAGGCTAAAAAAAGCAAACAAATATAAAAGAAAAATAATTTTTCTTGGTAAACTAAACATCAGTGCCATTGCGAAAAAAAACGTCAAGTTATTAACGCACATTTACACATGAATTTCAACTTCACAACTCATAAGAATTTTCCACACTAAAGTGTTTTTTTTTTCTTTTTTTTTGTTCTTTAGAAATACAGTTTTACTATTGTTAACGTTTGTCGAGCATAAAAATACGACCCCTTGCGTTTCACAATAGAAATTGAAGAATTTCAAAGTCAGTCAAGGAAAATTTTTTGCTTTTTAATGGTTGGTCTAGAAAAAGTTGTCGTTGGAACAAAAAAAAAAAAAAATTAGCATTTTTCTTTTTACGTATGGAAATATAAAAAACATCTCAACAAAAGTCGTCTGTCAGTTACTATTCATTTAGCCATTACACATGAATTACAGTGGACAATGTGCGTACAAATTATGTCTACAACATACAATTTATTTCGAAAGAATTTTTTGCAGTTGTTGTTAAGAATGTTTTTTTTTAAATAATGTACTAAAGAGCTGCAGAAAATGTTTATTTTTCGAACTACAAGTACAATAACAATCATTTTATTTGTTAAACAGAAAAATAAAACAGCAACAATTAAAGTACAGGGTGGCACAAAAGTAACGTTATGCTAACAAACTACCAAAGTTGCTTGATGTATTGAAAAAGTCAGCATTTGATTATTCAGATACAAATATCATATTCAAATTTCACTTATGTACGAAATGAACCTGGTTCTTGAACAGTTTATAAATTGATTCGGGTTTTCCCCAATACCCCCCATTCCTGTAGTTTATAAGATTTCAATATTGTTGGGCTAGAATCTTAAAATAAATAAAAAAGGAGTTTTGTGGTCTTCCAATTGCATGGACGCTTCTTGCAGTTCGAAATGAGCCCAACGAAAAAGTTGAGCTTCAAACGTAACAGACTTATAAAAAAGAAATGGAAATCTTTTGCTAATCTTCTCGCCTATGGAAGGTATGAATTTTATATGGCGAATTCCGACTTTGAAGCAATAAATTTTTGACACAAAAAGCACTATAAAAACTGGTGAGTGTATAGATCAGCTTTATTTTTGTTGTTATAGCTATTTTTTTAATATTCCCCCTAACAAAACTGCTCGGTAGGAAAGGTATGCCTTGGCACTTTAAATGCGATTTTTTAAATTTGTTAAGAATTCGTTCTTTTTCATTACTGCGTGTCTTATTGTGTGCGCTTACTTTCTTAACGTTCGATTGGTGTTCGTATTGGGATGTTAAATATGATCGGTTGCAAGCAACACGATTTTAAGAAAAACACCAAAAATTCGACGAGAAGCTTAAACAACTTTAATATACTTATATTGAAGTTGTTTTACGGACACCAAAGCGAAAATAACAAAACTTTCCCTAAATGCTAGGAAAGTAGGACTGAAAATAAAGATTTACAGCATAATATGGACTTCCTTCAGAAAGGATTATTGTGACATATTTTTTTTAAGGAAGACGAATTGAAACTTGTTAATATAAAAAACACTCAATTACAGGAAAAATTTTTTTAAGCAATTCTGAATTGTGGTTTTACAAAGACAAAGCCACAGCTCACACAATTCGCCTACCTTGTGGTCCCATAACATTTCTGGCGATCGAATAATATCCAGTTTACCTGATTTTAAATGGCTACCGCTTTCGCTCGATGAAAGGGCCCTTGATCTTTTTATTTGGAGTTACCTAAAGAGTAGCATATGCACTACCAATAAACCAAGCAAAACCAAACATCTTTAGGCCAATGTTCAAGAAAAAGTTAGGGCACTGGAACCCGACATCCAGAAAAAGTCATAAGACGTAACCTGAAAAGAGCAATCATATGGAATTATTTAAAATACCTTAAGTCGAATTAGAAGAAAAGTTGTTCATTTAGTTAAGCCCAGCGTTACTTATGTGCCACCCTCTATTTACCACAAAAGAATGCAACTGACAATTGTCAAGCCCACAAAGAGCAATATCTTAAGCCCCAAAGTGCGTGACTTTTCTAAACGTTTAAAGTTATTGTTGTT
Organism: Pollenia amentaria; assembly: GCA_943735925.1. NCBI lineage: Eukaryota > Metazoa > Arthropoda > Insecta > Diptera > Polleniidae > Pollenia > Pollenia amentaria. The sequence goes on from OX031007.1 coordinate 50,923,941, forward strand.
TTTTTTTTGTCCCTGTTAATGCTTTCAATGTTGTGTGTGTGTGTGTGTGCGCGCGTAAGTATGCTAGAATTTGTTTATGATTAAATGAGGTTAATTAAATGGAAAATTAGTTGTGCCTTTCATTTCATTATTTAATTTCATCCTTATCGTAGATTTTACATGGTGGAGATTAAAAAGGTTTGAAAGCATAAACAAAGGAAAACGACTTTTTAAGATTTTATTAAAGAACTTATATAGCCAGGGCAAGTTTTACAAACTTTTTACTTTTGCAAAAATATTTTTTTTTTAAATTGAAGTAAACGCATACATTTTGAACCTTTAGATTTACACCGCGCCTCAACTTGTTATAGTTAATTATTGTTGAAGAATCGTGGAAGAAGCTTGACAGTTTTGCAAGTCATCTATTGTGGACTGTGATGCCAAAATCCCTACGTGTCTAAATAAAATTCCTTTTTTCCCTACGTTTAAAATTTATTGTTTTTTGCAGCAGGAAAACAAATGCATATTTTGTTAACATTTTGTAAATTTTATAGTTAAAGCATTAATTAACACTTAGAAAAAACCGCGCGTCCGCGCACATATAAAAATTCAATTTAAAAAATAACACTTTAATTTTTTTCTTTTTGGCAGAAACGTCACTATATATCTGTTAATCTATAGACAAAATAGAGTCAAACTGCATGCTTGATTTTTCATTTACTTATCTTTTGTAATTTTTTATGAAACTAATATGATTTAGTAACCTCGGTACCAAATATAAAGGAAGGCTCTGTAGACTTTTACAAAAATTTGGCGCCGCTGTACTCAATTGAGTACATCTAAATAATAGGCGTAATTTTTAAAATGTTGAAAGTTTTAATAATATTTTTTGCGTTTGCATACATACATACTAACTGTCACAAAGTGGACACTTAAACTTACACAAAATTGGCGAGATAAGCACAGACTTCCCCTTTTTTTTAGCTTTTACTGTATTGTTAATTTGTTTTTACTTTAATTTTCTAAAAGCTGGCATTTCTATTTACAAAATATATAAAAAAAGTGGACTGCCATTTACTTTAACAAAGTTATCCCAATTCAAATATTACTGTACTCAATTGAGTACAGCGGCGGAATCCATATAAAAATTGTGGCAACACTGTTATGTTTACAGAAATATAAATGCATACTTGCGTGTTTAACTATGTAAGAAGGGGACTCCCAAAATATGAAACTAAGAGTCTTATCGGTAGTGACTGCTTTGAATAAAGTTCATTAGTGTTTATAGTTGCGTTGAGAAGGTCAGAGTACAAAAGTGATTCAAGATGAATTCTAAACGATTTAAAGCTTGCAATGCATTTAAAGGATTAAAAGAAGCTGTTAACGCAATATTGGATAAGGCTGTGAGAAAAATCGCCCAAAGAAAAATGGCCCAAAAAAAGAAATGAAAAATCGCCCAAAAAAATTCCATGTAAAATTGGGCCTAAATTCATATGAAAAGTGACCTAAAATTTTTGGGCTATTTTTCGTTATTGTTGGGTGATTTTTCGTTTTTTAAATTGTTGTATGAAAAATGGCCCATTTTTTTGATTTTCTCCTCGTTTTTTAAAAATGTTGTATGAAAAATGGCCCATTTTTTTGATTTTCTTCTCTATGGTATAAGAAACACCGGCTTCGCTTACTAAAGCTTCTCTGCACAGCCGGCCTTCGGCCGGGCGCAAGGATTTTCTCCTCTATGGTATAACAAATACCGGCTTCGCTAACTAGAGCTTCTCTGCACAGCCGGCCTTTGGCCGGGCGCAAGGATCTTCTCCTCTATGGTATAACAAACACCGGCTTCGCTAAGTAAAGCTTCTAAAATCTGCCTTGTTTCCAAATGAAAGCCGACTATGCAGAGAAGCTTTAGTTAGCGAAGCCGGTGTTTGTTATACCATAGAGGAGAAAATCCTTGCGCCCGGCCGAAGGCCGGCTGTGCAGAGAAGCTTTAGTTAGCGCAGTGTCCATGGACACTATGACACTTTTTGGAGTGTCATAACGTCCATGGACACTATGACACTGGACGTTATAACATACCACCGGGAAAAAATTCGTTTTTGCTTTTTGGGTCATTTTTCATTTTTTTTTTGGGCCCTTTTTCGTTTCTTTTGGGCAAAATTTCATATATAACTTTTTGGGTCATTTTTCATGTTCTGTTGGGCGATTCTTCATTTGGGCGATTTTTCATTTTTATTTGATGAAGAAGTGACTAATCTGATTATCAGCAATACAATTTTATATGCTAATCAAAACAACAGGCATAACTTTCAACTTGACGCCGTCGACTTAAAAAATTTCATAGGTGTACTGATATTATCTGGGTATCACAAATTACCCAGAGAGGATTTATACTGATCTTACGATGAAGATGTTGGCATAGAATCAAAAACCATGTCTAGGCAAAGATATCAAGATATAAAAAGGAATCTTCATCTTGTTAACAATGACATAGCTGGTACTACCAGGGACAAAATTTCGGCCATCACCCTGCCAAGCAGTTCATACGTGGAAAACCAGTACGATTTGGCTTTAAGAACTGGGTAGCAGCTAGTTCCACCGGATACTGCTACACTTTCGATTTTTATTGTGGAAAATCAGAGGAAAATTCTACTGATCCCTTAGGGTCAAGAGTAGTAAAAAAATTGCTTGAAAAAATGGAGACTGACTCAGCATCACACCAAGTATTTTTTGATAACTTTTTTACTAGTTATAATCTCTTGGTGGATCTTAAGGAAAATGGATTTCCTGCGACTGGCACAATTAGAGAGAACAGAACAAAAAGGTGTCCATTGAGAAGCGCGAAAGAAATGAAAAAAGAAGAGCGAGCCTCATATGAATATAGGTTTGACAAGCAAAATCAAATTCTATTGGTAAAATGGAAAGACAATAGCGTCTGTACAATGGCAACGAATTACGACACAATTGAGCCATTAGGAACTGTAAAACGTTGGTCTTCAACACAACAGCAAATAATTGATGTCAATATACCAAAGGTGTTTCAGTCTTATAACAATCATATGGGAGGAGTAGATGAACTGGACAAGTCCATTTCACTCTACAGAATTGCTATTCGTGGTAAGAAATGGTGGTGGCCATTGGTTACGTATATCATAGACATGGCCATTGCAAACGCTTGGCGGATTTTTGTTATGAGTCATAACGATGGCATGGATCAACTTTTATTGCGGCGTTACATTGCAAGGTACTATTTACACCAAAACGCGAAATAAAGCTCGACTTTCATCTTCATTGGTCCTAGGCTTACCTCAAGATGGTATAGGTCACTACCCAAAAATGTTAGAAAAACAATTAAGATGCGTTTTATGTCATGCAAGAGTTCGCTGGCAATGCAAGAAATGTTTAAAAACATTATGCATTGAAAAAAATTGTTTTGAAACTGTTCACCTGTAACCCGCCGCTGTACCCAGTTGAGTACACCTGCCCTACTCCACCCACTTATTATTTTCTTTAATTTTTTCATACTTTTATATTAATTTTGTATGCAATGAATAAAATTATAAACCTTTTTGTTAATTATCGCTTCTGGTTTTATTTTGGCGGTTAATGGGTTAAGCTCCCCTGAACAAAAATATAAACAAATTTCCTCTTTAAAATATATCCTTACATATCCTTAAAAGGTTTCATTAAAAACTTTTTAAAAATTCGAAATTGTATGATTTTATTTCTCTTAGTTTAGACGATGTCAATGCTTTTCCTCGGTACAAAATAATTTCTATATAGAAATTTCATTCATAAGATATTCTCTTTTAATATTCGCATAAATTTTAGCGAATGTGAGTGTGAATGCAAATAGCAAAAATAAGCGAATAGTTTGCGAATGCTAACCTGAATATTCTTCGCCGCATAATATATACGTTACGTGTTTTTGGCAGTTGTTGAAGTTTGCCAGGCAGTAAGGACTCATAGTATAGGGCTTCTGTTAAAATAAGGGACGTAACGATACGGCTCTTTGCCAATACGATACCGATACTCAAACAAAAATATCGCCGATTTCGTTACCAAATTGTAATTCAAGTTGAATTTAACAAAACTCAAGTAGAGTAAATTGTAAATTATACAAAATTACAGTGTAATAGATAATTAAAGAACTAATTTTGTGTTCATGATAAAATAAACAAAAAATTAAACATTTGTTTACAAAAATATGAATAAGACTTTTGTCCCAATAAACAATTTTGGTGGAATTCAAGTATAAATCAAGTCCTGTGCCTATGTTCTGTAACAACTTGTTTGCTTGATATTATGAATTTGGTGATAAAAGGAAATTTTTAAATTTTTCCTGTACAATTTTAATTTCTTGAACGTGGTAATAAAAATCTAATTTAGTTAACAAGTAGTGAGAAAAAGCATTTTTTTGTTAGAGGTTGCTTTGTAGTTCGATTCATAACTTTGATTTGGACTTTTCGATTGTAAAGTGTAATAAAAATAATACTCTAAGTATACCTAAAATGTACTTAAAATGTTTACATACTTATATATCTTATGATTACTTCACATTCATAAGCTTGATTGCGACTGATAGCCAATACCATTTCTACATACAACGAGTTGCATATCATACAATTATAAATGGGTATTTATTCAAACAGTTATAGCGAGTCATTTGATCGTCAGAGTACACATTTACATCTACCTCGTTGATCAAAAATACTTAAGGAGTACTTAATATACCTTCGACATTTTCTGATAAAAAAAACTCTGCTAAGTTTAAAATAAAATAAAATTTAAATGTTTTTTTTTTATATAAAATGTTATGGTTTGTAGATCTCATATGCTTTCGCGTATTTTGCTTAAAAAAATAATTTCAAAGATTTTATCTTAACAATACAACACTTAAGATAATCTGATTTAAATAAAAAAAAGTATTTCAATATAAAAAAAAAACTTTTTTCCTTCAATTAGCGATTGTCTTTTCCATACGCAAAATTATTTGTTCTTTATCTATAAGAAGTAATAAAAAAATGTTGACCCAATTTTAATGTAAATTTTTTTTGGCAAAAAAAAAAACGTAAACTTTGTAGTTTTTTTTTAATACAAACTGTTAAGAGATGGAAAAAAGGAAAGAAAGTATATTAAAATAAAAAACAGCTTAAAATAAGAAAAGTATGAACTAAACAAAAACTCTGCCTTCCGTAAAAACTTAAACATATTTCCTACTTAACAAATTTCCTCTGATGATAGCACAACGACTACTACCCGACATCATATAGAAAAATTGGAAACTTTAAGGAGGAAAAAACACATGAGAAAAACTTGAAAAAAAGAAATGATAAAGACCTGAAAAGAAATAAAAACTTCAACTTTTTGCAAAAGTAAAAAATATATTTATGTATATATAAAAAACAACAAACATTTTTATTTTTTAACTTTTGGCCTCCATAGAACAGAACAAATGTATGAAGTAGTAGCTACCGATGTTGTATGTTCATTGAAGTTGTTACAATCATACAAACTTATGTGCCATTTGGAAATACACCTACAAGATAAAAATAAGGAAATAAATAAAAAGAAAGAACATGGAAAGATGATATACGGATAACCCAGTGAACATTTAAAAATAAACGAGACAAGGAAAACAAGGAAATAAAAATGGGTAATACATTATGAGTGATAGTGGGAATATGAGATTAGTGGCAATCAAAAAACCAGAGGCATTTAGAAATCCTTGAGCTAATGCACTGTTCACAATTCTCATCTGGTTACGAAGAAAGTCGAGGCGAACACCGCAATGCGTTTAAATATTACAAAGGCTCAAAAGTGTAAAACACTAAGGAAAGGCCAAAATGTTAAGTATACTCATGTGAACTGTCGTGCCGATTATACAATACCTAAACTTTTTCACTTAAAAATCGCATTTTTCGTACTCCCAGCCAATTTGCAGGACTTGAGAAATATTTTGCAAAATTTCTGAAGACAGTGATTTTTTGACACTGAAGCAAATTAATGTCAAAATCATAAAAAGTGTTATTTGTACCAAACACGTTCACTACTCAGCGTCACATAAATATGACACGGTTTATTTATATGATGTACAACATTTTTAGATCATTATATTTTTTATAATTTAAGAAAAGCTGAAGCTTTAAAATAAATTTGTCCAGCAGTTTAGAGCAAAAAATTATTTCAAACGTTTACACTATTTAATTATTATCTATGTACAAAGTGAAATTTCCGTGTACTTTTATATCTTTATATCAAAGGGCAAATAATATTTACAATCAACATGATGAGGACATTTCTAATATTCCCTGAATATTCCATTTCTTTTAACAAGACATGTAAGGTGTTTCTTAACATAAGAGTTATACTTTTTCGTACGAAATTTCATTTTGAGTACAACTATTTTAAGTCAAAATTTATTATAATTTATAAAATTTTTTAAGCAAAATCAATTAAACTATTCGTCTAAATTTTTAAAATAAATAATGCTAAAAAAATCTAAAAACATTTTCCAAAAATGCTAAATAAAATGCCAACTGCTAAATGAAAATTTTGCAGCTAAATAATAAATTTTAATGCTAAATTTAGCTGCAAAAATGCCAAAATGGCCACACTGCACATGAGTTTTCACAGAAACTTCTGACATGTATACGAGTCCGATTTTAATTAAAATTTATTTGCCTATAATTTCGTGAAAGTTTTTTTAAAGCTGCTTTCTTGTGTGTTTGAGTCTCTGTTATAATGTTAAATAAATTTATTTGCTGCGGTTTGGGTAAAGGCTTAGTAGTTATTTAAAAAATTGGCTTTTATTTTGGATACTCTTCCAACATTATCTGGGTTTTACACATGCCAGTGAAAGTTCGAACAACTCAATACACTCACACTTTTCACTGATCACATTTTTCGTATTTGCAGCAAGTAAAATGACTAATGAAGAAACAGTGCTACCGTAGATGTGTTTTGTATCAATCTACTAGTACTTAGTAAAATAAAAATTATAGGGGGATTCACAAGGCATTTATAAAGTTGTAAAGTCATATGTCTTAAAATAATAACAAGAATTATATTTGACTGCTGTGGGCAACCGCTTATAATTTATATTTCCACTGTACAGTTATGATGGGTCAATAAACACAGCATTAACATTTTTATTTTGTTTGAAACACAACAATAATTTTTTTAAGCAATTGTAAAATATTATTTAGGACATTATGACGATATGACTTGATAACACATCTTGTGAATCCCCCATATCGTTAGTATAATTCTCAACGACGCTAAGTCCACTTCTTTCCAAAATTGAGATTTTAATGCAAAACGGTAATTCTATACAAAATACATATTTTACGACAACAACAAATGTCATTATGTAGTTAAAAGTTGTTGTAATTTTGTGGTTTGCAAAAAACGCTAAGTCCACAAAACTACGAAAAATATTAAAAGCACGTGCTAACTCCACGAATATTAATTTGAATTTTCTGTTCTATTTTTTCTAAAGCCGTGAAAAGTGGAGATCTATAAAGAAATAATAAATACTTCAAAAAATATACTTAGCAATGCCCTGCTCAATGTGGCAATCAAACATGGCATTGATATTGAGCAATAAATTCTTGAAATTGACCATACGCAAATGGAGGCAGATAGCGTTCATTCCTCAAAAGAAAGAGCTATGAAAAAACGAGTAATTAACGTACCATCAGAATTCATAGATGTTTGTAAAAATGCTCGAAAAAACCCTAGACCCTATAATGTTATGTATTTAGATCATAATTTTTCAAAACATTTGATAACGTTCAATTTCTTAGGAGTATTAGACCTGGGCGTAATAAAGGTGGTAGAAAAGTTACAGATATAGGAGCTATAAAGTACACCCCAAGCAAAGAAATATATTTTAAAATCCGTTTTTCTGATGTATGGAAAATATAACCGTATAAAATTGATGATAAAAATCAACCTTACCCAATGAACACCACAAATTTTACGATTATTTGCCTCACCTTTGAATTTTTTCCTATTTTAATTTTTAGAATAAGAATTAAAATATGCTTAAAAATGTATATAGGTTTATTTTTGTATCTTTCTAATAGAAATGAACTGAGCTAGTCTTAAGTTTCTGTTTTTTTTTTTTTAATAAAATTAAATCAAACTTATTTTTAAAATTAAAACTGATTGTAGAAAAATGTGCTGAGTCCATAACAAAACGAATAAGTTTACAATGCAAAATTGCTAAGTCCAAAAAGTGCAAATTGCCCTGCCAAGATTTTGTGGAAATGGATTTTTGATCTAGGCCATTTAAAGAGAGTTATTTTGTAAAAATAATTGAGTTGAAAAAGTTTAAAAATTTTAAAAACTTCAAAAGCTACAATTTTTTTTTGTGTCTCCTGTAAAATTTTAAAAAAGCTACTTAACACATTTGCGAATTAGACAAACGATATGTTTATAGCTGATTTTCTGTATATTTATAAAAATAAAAAACAAAAAAAAAAAACACTACTATAATGGTATTTTTAAACATAAATTGCAAGCATTTAAAAAGAACCCAAAAAAAAATTGTTTATCAAAATATTTTCTCAGAAATTGTATGATATCGGTAACTACAGCAATACTGGATTCACATATTTTAAAAATAGACCTAATTTTTTCATCAAAGTGGGCCAAAAATAAAATAAATAAGAAATTATTAAATTAATATCGTGATATCGTTAACATGATAATGTTTTTTAAACCGAAAAATATATCTTTTTTCAAAAGATGTTTTCGCTGTGAGAACATTTGAAAAATAAACTTACAACTGACAGTGGAAACACTCAAGCTACTTGTAGGGCCAGTGGGCAAAAAAGCTTAAATGTTAAAACTCCCCTACAATTATTTTTGTAGAAGTTCTACCGATAAAGAAGAAGTGGAAACGACAGACCATCTTTTTGCCATTTCCTTGCATTTAATGTCTTAAGAAGAGGTAAGTTATAGTGGAGTACATGGGATTTTATTTAAATAAACTTTAACTAACCGTTAGAATACAATTGCACCGTTAGGACACAGTAGCGTAAGTTGTAGATAAGTTCTCAAACTTAAGGCCCTAATCATGTACAACGCAGCGCAACGCCAAACAATAACATTGAAAGCACAAACAATGTCATAAATATTTTGTAATTTTGTTGTTGCTTTCAACAGAAATTCATGTACCGTTTTAAAATTTTCAACGACACAAGCAATGGAGCGTTTGAAATTTTAAGACGCAATGTGAATTTCTGTAGAAAGCAACAACAAAATTACAAAATATTTATGACATTGTTTGTGCTTTCAATGTTATTCTTTGGCGTTGCGTTAGTTCTGTGGCGTTGCGCGGCGTTGTACATGATTAGGGCCTAAATGTATAATATCTACGTCGTACGTCGACTAATTATATTTCATACTCCGGCTCATCATAAAAAACGACAAAATAACAAATATAAAATTTAATTATTATTGTGTTTTCAAATTAAAAAAAAGAAGAAAAATTAAACATCAAATTTAGTTGATTTCGAATTTTCTGATATTTTTTTTAAGGACAAACAACATACAATTACTATGGAATTGTAGGCAAATGTAGCGTATTTTAATATATTTACGGCTTTGCGTCCTAAATTTTTACGCTGTACGCTCTAATTGTGTTTCCAGCAAAATTATGTAAAACTCGATCTAATTAAAAAAGTTTTTTTCTCTAACTGACAAATTTTTATTCATTTTGTCAAATAGAATACATTGTATTTAATTTGATTTTCTTTTGCGAATTTTATGGTTTGTTTTAACAGTAAAAAAACTAGTTAATTTCACAGAAATTTTTTCAGTTGGATTAAAATTAATTTTTAAGTTCATAAGATTTTTTTTATACATTTAACTTAGTTTTATTCTTAATACATATTAACAAAGTATGTAGTTCATGAAAATACCCAAATACTCTTAATCAATTAACATGTTCGCTGGGTTACTTATGTCAAAACCAAAATATAATATTAAAATATAGTATAAATAAACACTGTGTATGTGGACTGTTTCAGCTTCAATGTATGCAAAACATTCTTAAATATTTACATATGAAATAATATATAAAATTCCTAACAAGGAAAAAACTTTTTTATTTAATTTCTTCTTCTTCCTGTTTTAGTTAAACAAAAACGTTAGATTGTCCTTTTTTCCTGGGATATGTAAAAAAGAAACATATACCTAGAAAAAGTGATACTAACAAATCGCTCTACACCGGATGTGTGCTTTACAATATCTGTGTATGTAATTTGTTTTTTTAGGATTTTTATTTCTCTTCTCCTTTTTTTTTTTGGTAACAGTTCCGCTTATATCCTGTTTACATATCCTGGCTATGTAGAAAATTAAAAAAGGGAAAACAAGCAAAATTTTTCTAATAATTTTTCAATATTTAAAATTTGTTTGCTTACGAAAGGGGTTATGAAATTAGAGAGTTTATTAGCCGAGTTTGATCTCTGTTGATGAGTTGTTTTTGTTTGAGTGATTATATTGATACTGTACTTGAAAATGCGGGACACACAATAAATGGTAAATCTTTTAAATGTGGCTTGTGTCTTTAATAACTTATGTTGCATTTTTGAGGGTAAAGGATTTATTCTTACTTAGTTATTGGACGAGACTCCCTGTCTCAAACAACAAAAAAAGTTAGCACGTCATAAAGAAATCGTATTTATAATAAATTTTGTATTCCCAAAAAATTTTGATAATAAATTTGCATGTGCCCGTGCAAAAAAAACTGAACAAGCAAGTGGCTTTATTTTGGTTGGTTCACTTTTTAATTATGTTTTTTCTTTTTACCCATTTACAACTACAATTCTCGTCGGAAAAAATCCAACCAATTGTAGTCGAATGTAAGAAAAGATAAACTCACTGTTAATTGTTGTTGTTTTGTTTAAGCTTTGATATTGTTATAAGTAAAGGGCATAATAAACCACACAAATTGCTTGGCAAACATGCACTTTGTTTTAACTTCTGTTTGCCAATAAACAGCACAATCAAATTAAGTACAAACATTAATTTTTCATTTTTGTTTTGCTTTCAATGAATGCTGACGACGATTGTGCTTCGGCAATTTTGCTCGCTATTTGTTTAAAACGCAGAAGAACTATAAAATAAAGAAAAAAATTTGTAGTAAAGAGTGCAAACAAAAGCTGTTTTGGCGCAAACAATGCTGCTAAAAAAATTAGAATATACGGCTGCAAATTATTTTATTGCTTCTTCTTCTACGTCTTTACTCTGCAAAGTTTTCGCTTAAATGATTACTTTTTACACCACAAAAAGTTTGACAAATATCCAACATATCTGACAAATATTAAAAATTTTTAATATTTCAACAAACATTGCTTCAAATGTTTGTCCAAATAGCAAACACCCAAATTAAAAACACAAAATATTTGTACAAACGTAATATTTTTACATGTTTGCCAAGCAATTTGTGTGGTGTATTATGCCCTTAAAACTTGAGTGTTTATAATTCTTATTCGCTTTACAGTTTTATTTGTGTAATATTTTTAGCTTTTTTAAAGTCTTTGAAAAATGGTTTCCTGATAATCTGGGCTAAGCAACAAGTGAAATGCGCATAGAAACTAACAATTCCTCAGCAATAAATTTCAGTGTATTTATCAAAAATAAAAATTGAGATTTAATTACGTCATACAGAGAACTTATTAATAAAAAAGTTTTTCTTTTTACTTTTAAAATGTCCAACTTTGTATCAACGAATTGTTAGTGCTCTAATTCTTTAATTTGTAAAGAATGCAGTTCCAAGATATTTTTCAAAAATGTTAGCGCAGTAGAAACAATTTGATCAGCTCCGAAGTACCGATTGTAACACGGTATACAAAAACCGCCCAGCACAGCTAAGAAAGTTCGAAAATTATGGATTGAAGGCGTTACTCCATGAAGATTGTTGTGAAACTTCAGAAGTTAATTAATCATCGGCAGGCACTCAAGCAGCAATTTTAAATGTTTTCAAGCAGCAGAACTTATACAAAAGCCATAAACTATGACACCACATCACAAAGCAACAAAGAGAGATGGCGCATTCCTCTTTTTAAAATAAAATTCTACAGGGCATGACGCCAAAATTTCGTAACGCAAGACTAAACTGTATGAAATTTTGATTTCAAGACAAACCACAATACTCTGCGCAGTGCCTTATTTTTGTTTATTGTATTCATGGTATTACATAAGTTGAAGCCGAGAAACTTTGAAAGACAACTTTGAATGTCCGAAATTTTGATTGAAAGCTTAAATAGAAAGTAACTTTTGTATCGACTGATTACCGGCGACAAAAAATAGATCCATTACGACAACTTGAAATGCGAATAACGGTATGTCACGCCTCCCCAGCAAAACCAAATCAACGCCAAAACGGAATAAATATCTATGCCGCCAAAGTAATTAATGCTCTGCATTTGGTAGGACCAATGAATCCCATCTAATATAAGCGTGCCAGACGATCACAGCTGATATATATCGAACAGAATTGAAGCGAACACAGGCCGAAAAACGCTGGGAATATGCGACCAGACATAAAGTCGTTATACTCCATCATGTAAACGTTTAGCCACGTGCTGCAACGGTACCCAGTAAAGGGTGGGTTAAAAAGGTACAGGTTTTCACTTTGATATTTTTAAATACATAATCGCTAATACACCTGCTGACGGGATGCATGATATTTGAATGCGCTATTTCAGGTTTGAAGGACTGCTTTCAGCTGAAAATAAGCGCCCATCTTTAAGATAATGAAACATGCAATTTGCTTAATCTTAAATATAATTTGTGGTATATTACGATGGATCATACTTTTTATATACATATTTACGTCTATTTTACCAATGTAAAACAATAAACGCTTAAAATCCCGTATTTTATGGTATACATTGTATACTATACAACTAAAAATTTTGGTAGGAAAAATTTGCTCTCTATTTCTTCGATATATTTCTAACCGATTAAGATACCTTAAGCCTTCACCATTGATATACACATATTTTTGTATTTCTGTTTCTCTGTTGTTCTAGTTTTTCGGCTCTATCCACTTACAATTTCATAAAACTTATTTTCCTGTTGTGTTTGGAATTTTTAATAAACATAAATGTATGTGTTTTTTTTTTTGTCTTGTTAGCTTTTGATATTTTTTTATGTGTAAATGTAAAAGTTATTTAATTGTTTTATTTTTAGATAAAGTTTAGTTTGAAAAAAATTTTACACTTTGACCTCTTATGAGGAAGATTTATTTTATATGTTTATCAGTAAATCGAGGATGATTAAAATATGATATAAAAAAACGAAAAAAATCATAGTAATATGGAACTTGGAGGGAGTTTACACGATGCCTTTTCAGACATGTCTGTTTTATTCATTCTCTTTTGAACATGCTTCAAAAAACCTATTGTCTTTTCATGATGTCTTTCCAAACATGTCTGTTTTCATGTCTAATTGTATAATAGCCATATACATACAAACTAATAAACATGAAAATTCATAAAAACAAACATGAAAACTCGTTTCGTGTTTGTTTGGCATCCCCTCTTTCTTCTCTACCCCGATCGCCATCAAACAAAACAAACGTGTTTGTCAGACATGTCTAAATAGACACCGTGTAAACTCCCTCTAAGATATAACAATTTTTGTTGTTGGATTTTAGAAAATTTTTATACATAAAAAAAACAGAAATTTTTTTGGAATTTTGAATCAAATAATATAAAAAAAAATAAATTAAATTTAAAAAAATAGGAAAAATTCCTTTTATAAAATAAAAAGCAACGGAAATGTTAATAAATCCAGAAAACTAATAAATTTGGTGGTCAAGTGAATATTTGGAAACACGTCATGGGAATTTTTGCATACGAGGGAAATCTTTTGATGTTTGTGTGATTTTGATTTCCAAGTTCCAAAGACTTAATTATTTCGGAAGGTGGTACCAATAATTTGTTCGCTGCTTTCGAACACTGGCTCTGAAGCATAGATGTTATCATTTGGCGATAAGTAACTTTTATCTTTTTAAACCAAATAAAATTTTTTTATTACACCGATGGTTGTAAATTTAACTTTGATCCTCATTTAGACTAGATGACTGTTACTATGTAATTAATGTAATTTTGTAATCAAATTAAGATAAACATCAACATAATTGATTTCGTAAAGGCGTCAAAAAATCTGGGAGTAACGTTTAATAACGAACTTACTTGGAAAACCCATATTAACTCTGTTGTAGGGAGAGTTTATGGTATGCCACGTAATCTATGGCCAGTGAAATTCTCAACACCTTTTAATATTCGAATGTTGTTAGCAAAAACCTACCTTATTCCGGTCCTTTTATACGGATGCGAAATTTTCGCTAATTGTAATAGCGCGGACTTCAAAAACTAAATGTTGCCTACAATAATATTGCAAGATATATCTATGCAAAAGGACGCCGCGAACACATATCATTGTTTTCATACCGGATATATGAGATGAGTTTTAAAAATCTCCTCAAATATAAATGCCTTATACTGCTACACTAGGGACATCGAACGGTTATTATTCGACCGGTTTTAACCGGTTATTTTAGCTTTGCCCAAGTCGGTTATTTTAAAATTCCCATTTTTCGAATATCGAATAAACCGGTTATTTTGGTATAATAAACTGGTTATTTTAGTAGTGTGTAATTTATATACATTTTCCTTACTCTTGTTGTAGATGTACCCGTAATTTAAGTTTTTTCTAATTGAATATTGGCCAAACTCAAACTTTTCATCAGGGACCGTAACAGTTATTCCAGTTATTGGACAAAAGTAACAGTTATTTTTTGATTTTTATTTTTATGAACAAAAATAACAGTTATTTTTTGATTTTTATTTTTTCGATCAAAAAAAAACAGTTATTTTATGATTTTTATTTTTTTGAACAAAAATAACAATTATTTTTTGATTTTTATTTTTTCGACCAAAAATAAAGTTATTTTATGATTTTTAGTTTTTTGAACAATAATAACAGTTATTTTTTGATTTTTATTTTTTCGATCAAAAATAACAGTTATTTTATGATTTTTATTTTTTCGAGCAAAAATAAAAATTATTCTTTAAAGAAATGTACGTGCTATAATTATTTAGTTGACATTAAATACAATATTTATTTTAATGCACATAAGATATCCCAATGATGATCACACATTAAAATAAATATTTAAAGACAACTCAATAATTATAACACGTACATTTCTTTAAAGAATAAGTTTTATTTTTGCCCAAAAAAATAAAAATCAAAAAATAATTGTTATTTTTGTTCAAAAAAATAAAAATCATAAAATAACTGTTATATTACATCATATCCCAAAGATGATCACACATTAAAATAAATATTTAAAGACAACTCAATAATTATAACACGTACATTTCTTTAAAGAATAAGTTTTATTTTTGCCCAAAAAAATAAAAATCAAAAAATAATTGTTATTTTTGTTCAAAAAATTAAAAATCATAAAATAACTGTTATTTTTGATCGAAAAAATAAAAATCAAAAAATAACTGTTATTTTTGTTCATAAAAATAAAAATCAAAAAATAACTGTTACTTTTGTCCAAAAAAATATAAATCAAAAAATAACTGTAATTTTTGATCGAAAAAATGAATATAAAAACTTAAAAATCATAATATTTTATCATAGAAAAGTTCATAAGGATCAATATGTAATACTTGAATCAGTTTGCCAGCATTTACTTCTATATGCTTTTTTTGTTTTAAAATTTCAAAATAACTGTTATTTTCGGTCCCTGCTTTTCATGAATAATGTCAAAACAAAATGTAACAAAGGTCAAAAAACATTATGAACACTGTAAATACAAATCGCTTATAAAAGCGTGTGTTCTTGTAAAAAAAAAAAACAAAAAATATTCAAATAATTACAAAAACGTGTGCAGTTAAAAAGTAAATAGTAATTTGTGCAAGATAGTTCTAAATAATAAATATCTTTTTATATAGAGGTTATCTCTAGATATTTTTTGAACGCGATTAAAAAGACAAGGTTAGGTGCTTAAAGTGCCCTAAAATGATAAGTTACAAAGGTTCTTGAATGTCACAACTAATTAATCACCTTTAATTAGTATACATGCTTGACATTAATGTGATCCAAATTAAACTTAACTCGAAGTAGTTCTAAGGAGACGACAAATAATACTTTATTAAAATACGCTGCAAAAAATGAATCATTGGGCGAAATATTAGCCCGTTGTGTTGCCGAGGACGAAATGCCCGTTAAGGCACTAAAAACTCTTAAGTAGTT
Source organism: Pollenia amentaria (assembly GCA_943735925.1). Taxonomy (NCBI): domain Eukaryota; kingdom Metazoa; phylum Arthropoda; class Insecta; order Diptera; family Polleniidae; genus Pollenia; species Pollenia amentaria. The sequence continues at coordinate 50,940,207 of OX031007.1, forward strand.
CTAGCATCTCTTCATGCTGAAAACTACAACATTACGAATCAACGATATTGGAAAAATGTCTACCTGTTTTATTTATTAAAACACCTAGAACTAAAAAACAAAATTGAAGAAATCAAACAATGCCATGGAATGTTTTAGATTGTAGTCGACGAATTGACAAATATTTTACACAAAAAGAATTTTCAGTTCACTATTCGTTTCTATAATGCTGAAACAAAATAATTTGAAATAGATAAGATTTTGCTTGCAACGTTTGAAAAAATATGGTTGATTTATATAGATAGCTTAACCACTAACAAATTAAAACTCATTCAAAATAAATTTGAGAGAATATTTCAAACAATAACTTTATAAATTCCTATAATTTATTTGCTTTTGCAAAACGTTTGTCTAAATCAAATATCATTCAACAGCTTCTAAATTACATTATACAAATATCTTCCTACAAAAAAAGTTAAGTAAATCAATAAAAATTTTTTGAAAATTTAGCTAAAGTTTGATCAATTTACTGGTCCCACTTTTCTTGGATTTTATCGTTAAATATTTGTTAGGTCTGATCTAAGTCATATCTATGTATTTTGTTGGTTCCTTACCTTTGCAAATTGCATTGTTTTTATTCAAATTAACGTTTTATTTTAAGAACTTATTTGATTTTTGTGTTTTGAAGTATTCGGATTAAAACCGGTTAACCGGTTATTTTAAGAATTGCCTAACCGAAAACCGGGTTTTTTAAAATAGCAACTATTCGTAATATTCGAAAACCGGGTATTGAAAAAAGTCGTATGTATGCTACACAAAGTAATAATTCAAGAACAACCAACATATCTATTCAGAAGAATTCAATTTGCAAGATCGCGTCGTGTAAAGAAAATAATTCAACAACGATTTCGAAGCCCTTTTTCAGAACGCCAATTTCTTATTTATTCCACTTGTCTTTGGAACAAACTTCCAGATAATACGCAGCTTATAGGCAACGCAAACTCGTTTAAAAAGGAACTATTAAATCACTTTTGTTAAATTTAAATATCTTAACTTAATATGGTAATTGAAATTGTTTTTTAAATTTGAAACGTTAATAACTTAATTTCTCCTATGCTCTTTTTTGCAATTTATTAAAATGTTTTAATTTTTCGTATGATTTTAATTCAAAAAATAGTAATGATTTTTAGGTTGATAATTATTAATCATGTATCTATTTATGTTTGTTATACTCACTAGCACTGTCATTTATAAGATCTATTTATCTTGTTGTGCTAGATCATCAATAAATAATAATAATAATAATAATAAATGTTGTGTTTGTGTATATGGATTAAAAATTTTGAAATTGGTAATAACAAGGATCACTAAATTAAGCAACTTGAAGAATTATAAGATTTTATATGTTATTGTTATTATAATTTGTTAAATAAAGTTTTTGTGATATTTAGCACCAGATGGTTAAATAATTTGTATATAGGTATAAACAATTTTAATCTATAACAATAATACTTAAAAAAGTATATTATAACCTGTTAACTCGCATAGATACATATTGAAATCGAGTGTGTTACATTTACTCTAAGTCTTTACTAATACTTACCTCCGACCTCCAACTTTCCATGATCCTGACTTCAAGCTTGCAGTCATCAATGGCACCACATTATGATGAGTTGGAAAAATTATGTTTATTATAATATCTTAGAGTATAAATAATACAACAATTACGAACATTTCACATATAAAAAGATTAATGACATGTTTTATTAAAAAAAGAGGTAAAATATAAATATATATAATTAAACGCGCACCTAACTAGCCTATAGATATACATACTTACATAAAAAATAAAAACTTACTTTAAAATTTAATTTTAAAAATAATTTTAACCATTATATTAATACCTCCTTATTATCTGCAAATCTAATTTTATTACTCGTATTTTTCTATGGTCATTATGGTTGTTATTTCAAATTGTTTATAAATATAACTTAACAATAAAATATTAAGTTTGCTAATTTTTAATGTAATGTTGAACAAATAAAATCAATAAAGCAGATCTAGAAGACTTTATTATTATAGTTTATATTATTATTTTGACAATGGCTATCCTCTATAAATTTTACTTTTATGTTACGACCCTTTACTTAGTTCTCTTTGAAAAAGAACCAAACCCCGGACTGAGCACGTTAGGCACATAGGATGGCTAATATTTCGAAGATAACAAGGCCGTAAGGTGGGATTCGTTACACTCTTTTACGAATTATTGATAGATATAGGGTATTTTTTAGCTGCATGCGAACATGCGATATCGATAACCATGGCTTGACAGCTGAGAACCCAGCAAAAACTTTGCTTACCAAATAAGCAGAAAAATAATGCGAACTTGACGAAAAGACTACTTATTTTTCTACTAGAAAAAGTACTTATTTTTATTCGCGGTGTCCCAAAAGTAATCCTTTATTATTTGTCCAATAACAACCTAAAAAATATATCCTTTCTTTTATACTTAAAAGTTTTATAAAAATATGTGGTTACAAAAAGAGACAAAAAATAAGTAGTTGCAATTTAACTTTTAAAAAAATGTTCAAATACACTTATTAAAATTGCTCTTGTATGCATGTGAAATCGTAGGGAATTTTTGTTGAAAAAGTGTACACAATAATAAATTTTTCGAAATGTAAGAAAACATTTAATAAAGAGTGTTTTGGCTGTTCCAGCGCTGTAATAACAATTTGTGTCATTATAAATGTAAATATTATGCTGTTCAAAAATGTATTGTGGGGGGTAATGTTGAAACATAATAATGTATATATTTACATATAAATTATTGATTTTTGGATTTTTCACGGATTTCACATCGAAAGTATTTTTAAAATTGTGTAGTATTACCGGATAACAAATATTAATAGAATATATTGCAAATTGATTTAAATAATTATTTTAAATTAAAAGATTTTATTTGTTGTGCCTAATAGGGAATTATTTGTATTCTCGATAAAACAACTGAAAATTTATTGTTGGAGGATAAGCTATTCCTTTGCGCATTTCTCTGGTTGCTTAGGCCAGATCATCAGGAAAAGGTATTCCCAAAAAATTTTAGAAAAGCCAAAAATATCAGCAAATAAGACTACAGAAGGAATGAGAATTACGTAGCCGCGGCGCAGACCTATGCCTTTTTATAAATATTTTTGCTTTTAGGTGACAATATAGAATAAGGCCATATAAATGGTACAAAATTGTATCCAATAACATTTATTTTAAAATAAGCAAACCCTTATTTAAATATTAAAATTTACCAATTTTGGGTAAACATTTTAAAAATAAGGAATTTCTGGGCAACTTTGATCCTTTGAGTGTTAGCACATTTGAAGCGTTTTTCGTAAATGCTCAATTGAAGCAGATTTGATTGTATTTGCCCCAATTTTAATTGATGGCACAACTAAAGGGTGAACGATCGTGAGGTTTGATTTTCAATATGATTTCTTTACAGATCACGCGTGACTCATATCAAACTGCTTTGCCCTTTATTGTTCAGTATCGTTTGGCAAGTAATCTTGGAAGGGCTCACGCCACAACAGCGTCTCCAAATTAATCAGATGTATTACAAAATTCAGTGTTCTGTGAGAAAAGGTTTTCGAGCGATTTGAGGATCTTACGGTGCGCATAATCGACCTACTGAAATCGCTATTGCGAACTTCAAATGCATATTTGAGTCCCAGTTTATATTAGTGAATGATACTCGACCGGTTAGACTACATCTAGCATGTGGTAAAGTGAAAAAGCGGCTGTAGCTGAGATTGTACGCGAAGACCAAAAATGAGGAAAATCAAAATATTACAGACAATGGTAACCGTTATCATAACATGTTAATGGAAATTCAAGCGCATCGCCTCGGTCAGCTCTGGTTTAAACAAGACGGTGCTACGAGCCATACAGCGCGTGAAACAATGACCTTGTTTTTTTTTTTTTTTTTTTTTTGTTAATTATTTATTTATTGAATCTTCATATATTAAATATGAACTAACAATAATTAATCAAATCTTATACTAATACTTTATTTTTGTCCTGCCAATGCTAGACGAAAATTTTTCTCCTCACTGTTTCTGTTCACATATGTAGATGTTTAGCGGTCTTCCCTTCGGATGAGTCCTGCGGTATTTCTTCTCCTTAATCTAGAATGACCACTGTCATTTAAAATATTTCGAGCAAGTGGATTTGGGTGCGACTCAAGCCTTTTTAAATATTTTGCTGCGTACTTCGTTATAATAGTTTTTACTAATGGCACATTGAGATCCTTGTGAATATTAGAGTTTTTAACATACCAGGGAGCGGCTGTGATTATTCGAAGAAGTTTATTTTGGCGCCTTTGAATTTTTTCGATATTTGAGGCCGAGGCAGTGCCCCATAGCTGAATACCGTAGCACCAGATTGGCTTCAATATAGAGTTATAAAGTAGAAGTTTGCAGTCGAGGCTAAGAACAGAATTTCTTCCAATAAGCCAATATATTTGAATTGCTTTTAGTTTCATTTGTGTTAGTTTTGTTTCTATATGGCATTTCCATGTCAAACGCCGATCAAGATGAATACCGAGATATTTTACATGCGATTGCTGGGGCACTAATTGATTATTGATTTTAATAGGGGGACATGACTCCCGACGCAAGGTGAATGTTATATGTACGCATTTTTGCTCATTGACCTTTATCCTCCATTGTTTTAACCACTTTTCCAGTTCAAATATATGATCCTGCAAGTAACGGGATGCTTCAAGACAGTTTTCGTGTACGCTTATAAAAGCTGTATCATCAGCAAATGTTGAAGTTAGGGTGTGGTTGTTTGTTGGCATGTCTGAGGTATATATAAGGTAAAAGAGTGGGCCCATGATGCTTCCCTGAGGGACTCCAGCGACAATTGGCTGAGGAGAACTTATAAAATCACATTCTTTAATAATAAACTTTCGGCCGACTAAGTAGCTTTCTAACAGCTTGTGTGTGTTTACTGGTAAGTTTATCTTCAATTTATGTAATAACATTCATGCCAGACTTTATCAAAAGCTTGGGAAACATCGATGAAGAGGGCGGAACAATATTTTTTTTCTTCAAAGGCTTTTCTTATGGCGTTTACTATACGATGGGTTTGTTCGATTGTGCTATGTTCTCTTCTAAAGCCGAATTGATGGTTAGGAATACATCTATTTACATTTAAAATTAGGGCTAATTTTGACACTAACAGCTTCTCAAACAGCTTTGATATATTAGACAATAAGCTAATAGGTCTATATGACTCAACTTTTGTAGGATCCTTTCCTGGCTTAGGTATCATTGTAACTAAGGATACTTTCCAATCTTGTGGGTATTATTCAAGGCGTAAAATGGCATTAAAAATTAAAAGAATAATTTTCTTTGCTATGCTGGGTAGCTCTAAAAGCATTTTGTTGCTGATCTTATCAAAACCAGGGGCTTTCTTGGGGTTTAAATTATGAATAGCCTTTTCGATTTCTTTTATCTCAAATCTAAGTGGAACAGCAGCTCTGACAGCAACTGGTGGCAACTCGACTACAATATCGGGAGATGTATGCGGGGTAAATACGTTTTTCAAATGATAAACAAAAAGATTTCCTTTTTCTTCATCATTTCGTGCCCAACTTCCATTTAAGTTTCTTAATGGTGGTTTAGTGATAACTGGTCTTTTAAGATTTCTAGCTGCACGCCATAATGAGTAGTCTGATTGAGTAATTGCATCAAGTTCCTTAAGATATTTTTCCAGGGAAGCCGTTTTCTGAGACTGCAGTAACTTTCTTAGCCTTTTTGTGCACTCTTTTAGTAACTTCTTAAGTTGAGGGGATCTATGCAATTGCCATTCTCTTCGAGCTCTCCTTTTTTTCAGTCAAGAGACGCTCAACATCTGCAGAATATATTTTACTATTTTTGGTTTTTTTGAGGGTTATACTAGAATGTTGAACAGCTAGTTTCAGATAACTGTCAAAATTTACAATAGAAATATCCACATTCTCCGGTGTACTAAGCGGAATATTTTCAGTGCAGTGGGTACTGAGATATTTTTTATATTTTAACCAATTTATTTGAGTGGCTGACGTCACTAAGTTATCAGACGGAGATACAATTCGATTAGGATTTGTTATTGTAAGAATTGTAGGTGTGTGATCAGAAGATAGTTCTAAGGAAGCTTCAACATAAATCGTTTCTGCGGGGATGTTTTTAACCACTCCAAAATCGATAACATCTGGAACTTTTTGCTGATCAGTAGGCCAATATGTTGGTTGTCCGCTCGCGACCACATTTAGATCCATTTTACAAATTGTGTTAAACAAAACACGACCCTTAGGTGTAATAAGTCGTGAACCCCAGAAAGTGTGTTTAGCGTTATAATCGCCAGCACACCCAGAGAAAAAATATGTTTAAATATGGTCACCTCCAACAAAACTATTTTTAAAGAGAATTGCAAACATATTATGTTTAAATTTAACCATATTATTGTCACCGACAAACATATAATTGTTAAATTAGTCCTCCATCAAGAGGGAACAACCATATTATGGTTGCCTCCGAACATATTTTGGTTAGTAATAACAAAAATATGTTTAATATTTATAATAGCATGGTTGATTTTCAACCAAAGCATGTTGCTCTTAGAAAAGAGGAAAATATTATTGTTAATTTAAAAACAAATTATTGTAATATGGTTGTGTCTTCTTGATGGAGGACTAATTTAACAATAATATGTTTGTCGGTGACAATAATATGGTTAAATTTAAACATAATATGTTTAAAATTTTGTCTAAAAATAGTTTTGTTGGAGGTGACCATATTTAAACATATTTTTTCTCTGCGTGCAGCCAGGAAGCAAGGTCCTAATGATTTGAAATATTTATGATATTGGCTTTCTGATTACTATGTTTCGATTTAATTCCTCAACGCAAATGTTCGTTGCTTGGAGAAAGTCTTCACGATGATCACTCATTAAGTAGTGTTTTACTCGGTTCTTTATCAAAATGGCAGAACCGCCACAAGCTCTGTCTCGAGGGTCCTTGGTATCATATAATATATAACCATTGATTTTAAACGTATTTCTTGAGGTCAGATGAGTTTCAGAAACCATCATAACATCAATTTGTTTATTTTTAAGGAAGTATTCTAGTTCATTTTTGTGTTGGCGGATGCCGTTTGCGTTCCAAAAGCAAATTTTTAAACAGTTCATGGCTTGTTTAGTACAGCTTGCAATAACATCGATTGCATTCTTAACATTTCTTGCATCATGTTACCCATTGTGTTAGTAAAACTGTTAACTGTTTGCACTAATGTTTCCATAGTTTTTTCTAGCTGAGTTAAATTAGAAATGGGAATTTCGTCGTTATTTGGTACATCACCTTGCAGTTGCATAGGATTAGATTTTAATACATTAGCGTACGAGGTTCTGTTATTATTTGGCTGAGGCATCTGGACGCCGTACGTGTTTGCTTGATTAGTTGCCTGCGTTTGAGGGGGATTAAGTTTCTGTCCAACAGAACGCTTGACAATCGAATATACCGGGCATCCTCTATAGTTGGCAGTGTGGTTACCACCACAGTTGCTACATTTTTTTACATTAGGGTCATTTTTGGACTTATCGCACCGGACGGTACCATGTAATTCTCCACATACGACGCAAACAGGGGGTAAATGGCAGTATGCCCTAGTATGACCAAATTCTTGGCAGTTTAAACACTGCCCATTTCTTTTGTGCGGCTCCTCTATCGTGATTTTTCTGTACAGAATGTATTTTAAACTGTAAATGGGATGCGTTTCATTTTTTTTTAGCTTAACATCGCCGGGCTCTAACTCCACTCGAAATAGAGGTTGGGGATTTTTTTCTTTATTTTTAATATTTGTAACATTTTTTATTTTGAAGCCTTTTTCTTCTAAAAATGTTTTTATTTCGTCGGGGTCCACGCATGAGTCAATGCCCTTAATCACAACTTGAAGACCTTTACTGCTTTTCAGTTGGTACGTATAGAAGCTTTTTTTAAGTGCTTCAAACTTATTAATTATTTTACGGAAATCATTCTCATGATTAATCTGTATTTTTGTCTCGTTTATATTTCCACGCTTGATTGCAGCAACGTAAAACGAATTTTCACCTATCACCGAGATTAAACTTTTTATAAGCTCACTTGAGTTTTGCTCTCTAAGATATATCGGGGGTGGCTTCGACGATTTTATGACGTTAGGTGCTTCAGAAGATTCATCCTCCAGAATTGCAAAACGATTTTGTGAATTTATTCTATCAAAAGATGGAACTTTAGAGGCCGAGGCTACAGCTGAAGAGGCTGGGCTGCGACCCCGTTTGAGAACTGTTATATACCTGTCCATACCAACTTGCACTTGTGGTTTTTGAAAATTTTTTACTTGTGTGTTTTCCGTTGCGTCTGTGTTTGAGTTCATGGTATCATTTCCTACTAGGAATGTCTTTTCAATAATAACACTTGATGGTTTTGCCGTTAGGTTGTTGCTATTGTTTTCTGTTGTAATGTTTATTTCCACATTGCTTTCGCTAGCATGAGTATCATTTATTTTTGTTGTTGTTTCATTGTTATTACTCATATAGAGTTGTTTTTGTTTTTTTTCACCGTTTTTTTTTTATTTTTTTTTTATTTTTAATTTTTGTTAACTGTGCTCTTTTTATTATGTACCCATAATGTTGTTACACCGAGATAATAAAAGAAAAAAGAATAAATATTTTTTTGCACAGATTATTTGTAAGTATGTATGTGCGTACATACATACATACATATCGATGGTCTCAAGTAGAAAGGCCCTAACTCAAATAATAGTAACTGTATAGGATAAGGTAAAAACATAATAGAAAATGTATGTAACATAATGTAAACTTGTTCATACAATTGCTTGTAAAGCCGTTATTATTTACAATATTGCAATAAATTTTTGTGACGAGGTGTATTTGTGTAAACTTTATTGGAATCACTGAAAACCTCAATTTCGTAAAAAAACGAGTTAGGGCCTTTCTACTTGAGACCATCGATATGTAGGTATATTTTTTTTACTTGTATTTTTTTTTTTCTTAATATTTTTTTTTTATTGTTCACTTTTATATTGAGCGTCCAAATTCGCTTGTTAAACTGATATTATTAACTAATTTATGTTAAAAAAAAAGAACCGTATGCGGAGTTAAAAGAAACACGTCTTTTCTCATCGAGCACGACCGACTGAATGACCTTGTTGAGAAATCATTTTGGTAAGCACTTAATTTCTCGTTCTGCTATGGTAATTTTATTCGTTTAAGATTAAAATTCTTTATACCGTCAGCATTACTGTCTAACTGTCAAGTGCTCTAGAACAATGCAAATCTGTTGATTCTTCTTACAAATCCTATCAGGTGTAGGTGTCATATATTAAGTTTATAAATAAAAAAATATTTGCATTTGCTGAATGAAATGCAAAATGTGCTGGAACTTATTGTTAAAGTCAATAAATTTAACAAGATGTCTTGATGATGAGATGCCTTAAATCCCTTGACTTAATAATGTTAGAATAATGGTTTAAAAATAAATATCAAAGAATTATTAAAATAAATTATAAAATTAAGACATGCCGTTCAATTAAAAAAACATTTTGAGATTGTATTGCATTGCGGATTTGTTGTTTGTTAAGGGACAGAGAATTCCAAAGACGGCCTGAATTGATGAACAATTTATATTCCGATAGAATGCATTGATACTCAGATGTTATCAAATTTCTGCCTCTCAAGGCTTGTATTAATTGTATCATACTAAATAAATAAGCTGGTATTTTAATATTGATAACCTTATGCAGAAATATGAGAGTTTTTATATTTACTAGGACCGCCATGTGGCCGAAATTCGACCACTTGAAATGTACAGATCAAATAAATCTTTTATGTACGTATGTAATATGCAATTCTTATTTAAAAGGGCTGCCTAACTTTAAGAAAATAAAAAATGTCTTTTTATATTTCCTTCTATTCGTTCTTATTAGAGCGTTTACTTACTGTTACTATTTTTACAATGTGTATGCGATAACGTTTCGAGAATAAAAGTTGAAATAACAACAATAAAAAAATATAAATTTCTGAACGAAAATTTTTATTTTATTTTCAAAAACAATAAATTATTGTGTGTGTGTGTGTGTTTGCAATCTAATTTTAAATACTTTTTAAACACTTTAATCCTAAAAATCCTTTAAAACGAAATATATTTCATTAAAATCAGTGGACGATAAGATATATATGTATATATAAGATAAGACAGTATATAACTATTATGACGCCTCGAGAGAGCGTTCTCATTTTTTGCTTACACTCATTACTCATATTCAGCCATGTCACAGAGTACAATTCCGTTCGGAAATGGAATTCATTATGAATTTTGGTGCTTCAGAAAATTACAAAAAAAATTTGCGGAATGAAGCCATTTTTGTTAACATGAACGGAATGTGAGTTTTCTGTATTTTAAAGGCCAAAAAACTATCAAAATATACTTTCTTTCAATAAACAAATACGTTTTCTTCGGTTCCGAACGGTAGCATTCTGAGCAGAATTGTACTCTGTGGCATGGCTGAAATTTTTTCATTTAAATTTTTTTACAACAATTGTAGTTTTATTGAAGTGTTGGATTTTAATTGAAATTTTTTATATATTTTTTTTTTTAATTACGCTTAAGTTTAATTTAGCATATTTCGATTTAAAGATCGGTGTTTGACTATAGAATGACAGCCACTGCAGTGGCGCAAGCGGTAGAACTTTAAAGAATTCTGATAATTGGAACGTGGTTATTCTCGAATCATGTAAATCCGATTCATGCCGATCTTCAGCCAAGAATAAAAATTATCAAAAATTTTTAATTAATTTCATGTTGTAAAATTCCTTCCTTAATAAAAATAATTTAATGAACATAAAATTTGATGAACTTAGGCCAAAATTAAAAAAATTATCAAACAGTTTTCATAATCGGGCATCTACTATATATATAAAAATTAAATATGTTTGTCTGTTTGTTGGCTTATAGACTCCTAAGCGACTAAATCGATTTTCCTGAAATTTTTACAGTAACATCACATAAGCCCCGAAAATAAAATAGGCTACTTATTTTTTCGATAGGCGCAGGGGAAGTGGTAGCCCCCATAGGATACCAATATTAAGCGTCGGATATCTTTGAAGTAAGATAGCTGCAGGGAAAGTGCTACGCCCCATGGGACGCCAATGTTTATTATCGCATATCTTAAGAACTGTTATAGTGAGAATGTTCAAATTTGGTTGGAGTCATTCTTGCGGAAAACTACACCTTTAAAAATATAAATAAATGGGGACGGCGTAGGGCGAGTAATACCCAAATAGGAAGCATATATTTAATATTGCATAACTGAAGAACTATTACAGCGAGAGTCTTCAAATGTGGTTAAAGCCACTATTATGGTAAACTATAAATTCCAAAATAAAAATGGGCGGGGTGGACGAAGGAGGAGTAATACCCTCCATAGGACGAACATATTAAATACTTAATATCTGAAGACAAAAGTCTTCAAGCTTTGTAGGACCCACTCTTATCGTAAACTACACCTTTCAAAATAAAAATATTATATATAAATGAAAAAGCGTATCTTTGTACAGGCTCCTAAGCTACTGAGCCAATTTTCCTGAAAGTTTCACAGTAATTTCCTGATTACCCGGCGCTTAACATAGGCTTTTAATATATTTTAACTTTCAATTAGGCGTGGCATCAGCCATACAATAAAAATATGAATAACCTTATATCTGGAGGACGGTTACAGTAAGAGTTTTCCAATATGAAACAAATAACTTCGTTATAAATACACGACATCTGCCAAAAAGTCGGCTGGATTAGAAAAGCGGGCATGGCACCTCCCATACAATGGCAATAAAGATTTCCACGTATTTGTAGTACTGTAACAGTGAAAGTATTCCCATTTTGTACAAATAACTTAGATAATAATACAAAGCATCGTTCAAAAGGTATGTTCAATGGAAAAATTAGGGTACCTCCCATACGAAGACACTTAAAATTTCTGTATATCTGTAGAACGGTTACTGTAAAAGCATTAATATTTGGTCCAGGATGTTTTGTTTTCAATACACGAGATCTTTTTTAAAAAAATAATACTAATTTTATTTCGAAGGGGGTAGCAAAGCGCACCGGGTTAAGCTAGTTTTGAATAATCCAAATTTTAAATGGAAAAATCTAGTTTTGACGCGGCTAATTGGAATAATCAAGTTTTGTTATGTGCTCTAGAAGAATAATCATGTTTTGATTTAAACCACTGTAGATAAATCTTGTCTTGCTGAAATCTTGTCTTGAAAGGTATCACAAATCTTATTTTGAATTAAAATAACATGTGGTTGACCTTCAAATAATCTAGATTAATCATATGTTGTTCCAAAGCTGTATATTTGAAATGGGTAATGTGATTTTGAAGTGGAATAATCTACATTTGACGATATCATGCCTTTTTGTGGGCGTAATTATAGAGTTTTCCCCTATTTTATTTTCGCAGAATTTTTATTTCAATGTTACAAAACAAACAAAAAATTATAAACCATTTCTGTCGAAAGTAGAATAATCAAGTCTAAAAAAATCATCCTCAATTATAAACTCTAAATTCACTGAGTGTCGGCTGCCGTTTTGCAATTAAGTGCCGCCTAAGTCGAGTATATATAAACTATTGGTTTTAAGTATTGTATTCTAACAAAAGAGTAGCGAGCTCATTGCTGTATATTTTGGTGCTGAGGAGTAAACATTTACTATACCATTTTGCAAATGGAAAGATTAAAGACCCTTTGTACATTATTGTGAACAGGGCTACTGTATTGCCGTGTTATTATTATTTATTTGTGAATATATATTAGATTTTTAATTTCCAAAAATGTTCATTTGAAAGTTTATACTTTAATTTACTTGAAAGATAGCCTAGAACTGTTTCCCATTAAGAGGCTGCTGCTATTTCCTACCAACTTTGCAACAAGTAGACCCTGTAATATCAATTTGTTAAAACAAACAAACCAGCAAAAAACTATTACGCTTTAAATTATGTAAATGGTTTCGTAAGTGAGCTCAGTAAAATATATACTTTACGAGAAAAAACATAACAAAATTTTTTTAATATAAAATTCAACAGCAACTGATTTTAATGTAGGCGAAGGATAATGAAAAATAAATTATTATAAAATAAGTTTAAACGAATGGAAGACATGAGCTACATGAGCGTAAAAAAAGATCTAAAGAAAAATGCTTAATGTTTGGTTTATATTGTTGGAACACTGTTTACATTACTAAGCTGGCTCCCGGTGAAAATCACGGCTAAACAAATGGCTGTTTGTTCGGCGACACGGCTGAACGCGACCCACAGCTGGTCGTCCCGTGATTATAAACACGACAGTATAATCAAATGTTCGATTGTTCCTAATGAGGTGGACTACTGCACCCCGGACCCTTTCTTCGGAGCGGGGTACGCGATATATATGGCGCACAACAATGCGCTGTAGATTTGAGATACTTTCTATAATGGGTTGGCGGGGGTTTTTTCATAGAAGAACTAGATATAAAAGTTTCCTTTCGTCTACCCGATGGATGTAGCGTCATGCAGACCGCAATCTCGGCTATAAGACGGTTGGCTAGCTGGCTAAGGTATTATCGTTTATTGAGGGATGTACTAGGTTAACTGCAGAATGTATGAGATTGCGAAACATTAAACAGTAACGCTGACGTGGATACCAGGGCACTCGGACTGCCCGGTTAACCAGATAGCAGATGAGCTGGCCAAAACAGGTGGTCGCATGGATGACACATCCATTGATCAATTCGTTGGATTTCCAAAGGCTCACTGCAAATCACATATCAAGCGCGAGTCTTATATAATTGCGCAGATGGGTTGGACCTATGAGTCCACCTGCTCCATATCCAGGGCACTATGCTCTGGCTATGATAAAGGGAGAACTAACTCTCTACTTAGGTTTAATAGGGACAAAATTTGAATGGTGGTATCAGTTTTAACTGGGAACTGGCCTGTAGGGACTTATGCTAGGAGAATGGATCTGATATTTAATGACTACTGTTGAAGTTGTCATGCTGAGGATGAGGAGGAACCTGTGATTCACTTCCTTTGTAAAAATTCTGGAATACGGGGTATCAGGGAAAAATACCTAGGAGAACTAGTGTTTTCCTGTTTGGAGGATCTATCTAGAATAGAACTTGGGTCGCATCTTCTTTTCATTAGAAAGACATATTGGTTGAATTCTACAGTGACGCAATTTGAGTAACTGCTCTATAGGATGGGAACTGGCGCTGGGTATCACAAAGGGGCCACAGAAGGGCCCAAGTGAGCTGGGTCAGATTCCAATGGAACCTAATCTAACCTTGCCCTCCATCATAATATTCTTAAGGGCTCCATAGAATGTAAGTTACTCTTAAGCTATAGAAAAGAGAGTCCAGCTCATACATGGAAAAGGACGTTAGGAATAGTAATAGAAGCAATGGAGATTTTTCTGCGACCATATTCAATGAGTTGTCAGTGCCCTTATCGAACCATATGTTTTGTCCAAGGACTGATCTAGCCTTCAGCTCACATTCAGTCGGGAAATCCTCAAAACCCAATTCATGATTTTAGAATAGCAGTGTTCGGTTGGTTTAAGGGGTGGGGGTGTCATGACCCCTTGGATGACCGCTTGGTGTTGTTTAAGTGTAGACTTACTGAATCTGTGTTTTTAGTAGGTTTTGTTACAAACTAAAGGACCATTTTGGTTTTTCGCATATAGTCCTGCTAATACGTACAGCAAATTTTGCCCAAGTATTTTTAAAACACGAAATCTCCTCCACACTTTGCTGCATAGATATACAATTGTAAACAATACTTATGTAGATTTTAACTGGAAGCTGGGAAAAAAGAAAACAATTTACTTCTAATTTTCATATTGTTTTTTATACGCCCTTTGGGTACTTTAAGTAATTTTTACTGCTACTGTTGTTTTGTTTTACAAACCAATTTTGTGTGGATTGTATTTTTTGCTGTTATTTATCTTCAGTTGCTTTTTTGTAAACCAAACAACAACTGTAACATAATTTTAGGCGTTATAAGAACTTGTAATTGTTTTATATCCTACTATTTTATTGTGTGCTTCTATTCCATTCGTATGCTACTTATTTGGTCATCTTATAAAATATGAATTATATTTCGAAATAATAAAAAATGTGTTTTATATTTTGTTTTTTTTTTTACCAAATTATTTTAAGATAATTGAAAAAAAAGACGTTAAGAATTTAAATAAAGAATGATTTAATTCTGAAAAATAAAAGATTTTACAAGTTAAAGTTTCTTGTTGAAGGAAAATGAAGCAAAATTTATGAAATTAAACATTTGAATATTAAGGGCCATGATTGGTCAGATTAGTGTTCTAAGAAAAGTTAGTCGGTGATTAATTCTTAAGATTACTAAAATTTTATTATTCAGATTTTGTAGAAAATTGTACATTTGTTTTTAATACAGACTGCTGCAGAGATAGATATTTTATCTATTAACTAAACAAGCTGAAATCAGTTCGTTTCGCTAGCACCATTAAAATAAAATTAAAAAAAATTTTTTTTTAATAGATCTCATGTATCAGATCAGTAGGCTTCAGGTAAGCAGGTGTAGTGTATCGCGTAGTCTCTGGTTGCAAACGGGATAGTTGTTGCACGTGCTGTCATAAATTCGCGCCCAATACGAATTGGGGCTGCTACACCCTCCTAATCTTCATCCGAAGCTACTGATGTATCTCCAAGTACGTTGTTCCCTAAGAATTAGCGTACACTTTAAGATCATTAAGATCTTTTCTGATCTGTCTGGGAGAGGTGGCCTATCCACGAAGTTATAGCTGGGGTGGCTATGGCAGTAGTATCCAAGAGGTTACTGCTTCGAAAGCATAAAGTTGTGTCATTGCACTGGTATGGTATTCGTCTACACATAACACATGAGACACCCTGTCACTGTTCGCAGGGCGGCATCTTGGCAGGTCTGAAAGTTTTTCCACTGTTTCTCACTCACATTCGGTGACCACACTGGTGCTACATAGTTAACCACAGACAGAACTATCGCTTAGTGAGTGGTCAAAAATGTTTGTTTGTTTGTTTGGAGGATGAACCCACCAGAGGTCACTAAATCCTCTTTACCACTAAATACTTCAGAGAGCAAAACTACAGCGAACAAAGAAAGAGTTTGATATCCTTAATAGGAGAACTATTTTTTGTAACTTCTATTAAGCCCGGCAATATCAACGAAACAAAACTACAAGTCAACCATGAAATGCGGAGAATAGCATGGTACAGTTCTTTGCGAAAGTCTAAAAACGACCCCAACGTAAGCAAATGTGTAGAGGATGCCCTGTATACTATATCGTCAAGGGTCTGTTGGACAGAAACGCAGGTAACAAATTAACATATAACTAATTTTATTCCAGCTGCCTTGTAATACCACTGTCTCATAAGCCAATGTATTGAAAGCGAATTTTTGCCAGTGCAAGTTGTTTTACCAAATAATATCTCAAATCCAATTTTGAACTCTGAGCCTATGGACCAAACTCCTGTCTTCAACTTTAATCTGCTGTTAGCAACTATGGAAAATCTAGATTGAAAAGTCAACAAATTTACGCACACTATGAGAAAATGATGAAGGAAATGTTAAGAATGCAATCGATGTTATTCCAATTTGTACTTTTAAAGCCATGCACTGTCTTAAGATTTGATTTTGGAAAGCAAACGAAATCCGCCAACATAAAAATTAACTAGAAAACTTTCTTAACAAACAACAAATTGATGTTATGATGGTCGCTAAAACTTTTACCTCAATAAATGAGTTTGAAATCAATGGATATATACTAAATAATACCAAAGACCCTAGAGGACACGAGCTACAGGTTATACGTAGGACTTTCGTTTAGATTACATTCAAGAAACAAACATTTGTATTGGCGGGTTTAATCGAAATCTAGTAATTTAATTATTATATGGTCCATCTACAATTATAATATCGGAATTACATTATTAAAAATTAATTGGCCAATGTTTTCTGACTGCTGGTGATTACAACGCTAAGCATTCCTACTGACAGTCATGACTTACAACATTTAAGGTTACAGTTTTATTTAAAACAATTTCTAAAATGGGATACTAACAGGGTCATATATTTCGTTTGGAAAAATGGTTAAAACAGTGCAAAGTAAAGGTCAATGAACAAAAATTTATATATATATATATGGGGGATTTCATGTCACGTGACAAAATTTTTGAAGGGTTAGTCTTATTGGATAGTAGCTTAGACACAAATTTTCAACAAGATCGGTCAAAAAGTTACTGAGTTAAAGGGGGTGAAAATTTGACATTTTGGCCAAACCGGTGTTCTTTATCATCCATGTAATTTATAATCTATTGGTGTTAGCAAAATTTGTCCAAAACAAATTAGATAGCTATGTATTTCTTCAAGCTTTCGAAAAATATTTTTTTGTTTTTTTTCGATTTCAAAAGTTGGTTCACTTGACATGAAAACCCCCATTATATATATATATATATATATATATATATATAACATTTACTTTGCTCTCTATTAAAATCAATAACCAATAATACATCGACGTTTAACTTGGTTTAAAGTTAACTCAAATGAAACTGGCTCTTTGGAAGAAATTCGGGCGATAGTCTGGATTGTAGACTCCTACTTTACAAATCCATCGTATAGCCAATATGGTGTTATGACATCCAGTTATGGGGCACTACATCAGCCTACATCATAGGTAATCCAAAGCCGAATACTTAAAAAGACCTCAATGTACCATCAATAAAAAGGCTTGAATCGCACCCAAATCCATTATCTCGAAATATTTATAATGATGGCAGACTCGATTGAAGAGATATTCCATCAAAAGAGTTATTTCTAGTTCATATGCAAATATGTGAAGATTCAATAACTATATATGAATATACCCAGCGGTGAATGTTGAAAGGACCGCAAGTGGCAGGCCTTTTTGAAGGATTCTTAGCTTCTTTTTTCAATATTCGCTTTGTATGATATCCTTCCTTCAAAATTATTAGAAGGTATACATTTCTTTTTGAAAGGCCTTCCAAAATATTCAGTATACATTCGCCTCTTCCTTCTTTAAGCAGGGAGAAAGGAAGTTGTTCAGTTTTTAGCGACCTTCCCTACTCCCTTCTTTGGGAAGGGAACGACGTTATTGTTAAAAAGAATGTGGAAGGGATTGCTCATAATTACAACCTGTATAAAAAATAAATAATTATGGAATGCGGCGAGGAGGACTTGAGTCTGCTGAATAAGGCCGTATATCAGGCCTCTTTACTCATTCTTATTACCCTTTATGTATTCCCCAAACAAACAGATTGGGCGTTCTTAAATAAGCGAACGTTGTGGGTAATTAAAATTAAAAAAACGGAATATTATCCCACCGGTAGCAACCCAGCAGGATACAGAAGGAATACCTTCTAGAAGTCCTCTGCACTTCTTCTTTTGAATGTACAAGGCCTGCTCGCTACTTTCCATACTCACATCTAATTTATGTCGTTGCGCGGTACGCCTTCCGATCTCGCTTCTTTAGCAGTAGGTAACTAGATCAAAAAATAGTTCTTTTACTTTTTCTTTGGCAAAAAACAAAACAAAAAATGTTACTCCTTCTCTTCTCCCATGTCATAGAAGTGAGTGTTGAATGTGTATCTTTGCTTTTATACGAAAGAGCCAAGCACTTCTATGAGGCATTCTTTAGCAGTTACACTAGAATGGTAATTAAATAAAAACAATTTTTAACCATGCCTATAATAAGGCCCGAAGTAAGAAGGAATTATCAGTTTTCCCGCTGTGAAGAATGAGTAAAGAGGGCTAATAGAAGGCCTTATTATGCAGCCACAAGCCGTCCTGGCCACCTTCTATACTTAGCAAGCCCTTCCAAACTCCCTTTAATACGGCTTTGTCCCCTTTCAAAAGAAGTGAGTTATGAAAAAAAGAAAAACTGAACAGTAGCGAATTTGTACTGAACATTTTGGAAGGTCCTTCTAAAATAAATGTATACCTTATAGAGGGCATACTTTTGAAGGTAGGATATCATTCAAAGCGAATCTTTTGAACAGGAGTAAGAGGCCTTTAAAAATGCCTGCCGCTTGCGGTCCTTTCAGTATTTACTGCTGGGATTTGATCGCCAAAAATTTCTCACAGGAGAGCAATAGTTTGGCGACCTGGGGCTCTATTCTGTTAGAACCGAAATTTTGAATTCTTTTATACGATTTAATATCCGCCGAAGAATTTTAATATGTTTACGAGGAAGACGCTGGAGCCATAGGCTACGAGGAGTTGAACGAAGCACTGAAAAAGATATGAAAGGCAGTAAAGCGTGATGGCGAAGCTCCTGCTTTAATCCGCTACATGGACAGAACAGGACAGGATTTACAACAAAAAGTTATCTACACTGCATGAAGGCACGCAAAATAACCCCAAAAACAGTAGTATTAAACCCCATTTTCAATAGGAGACAATCAGGTATATCAAAACCATCGTGGAATATCTCTATTAAGCATTGCAGGAAAATATACTGTTCTGACAGAGAGGCTTAAGGAAGCCGTGGAACATCAGTAAGAAGAGGAGCAATGTGGTTTTCGTCCTAATAGTAGTGCTCAAGATCTCATATTTACATTAAGACAGTTGTCAGAGAAAATAATAGAGTATAATAGGCAACTACACATATGTGTGCTTCATTGATATGGAAAAAGCTTTTGATACCGTTAGATTGACTGAAATATGGAAGGCACTGAGTACAAGAAATGTAGAGGAAATTCTCATTAGGGTCTACAAGGCTGTTTTAGACGTTGCCGCAGGTACGTCAGAAAGGGAATTAATATAATTAATAATAATAGGCTGAGAAAGAGTCGGCCAGCACATTAAAATTGGATGGAACAACTAAAACAGGTGGAACATCGATATCTTAGAGCAGTTATAAGTGAGAATAGAAAATTGGGCGAAGTCCTTAACGCCAGAATATCAGCGGCAGGTGGATTATACTCAGGTCTGAACAAAAACTTCCTGAATACACGAGTGGTGTCCACTACGTATAAACCTACAGCTCTACTAATACACCTACCCTAACATATGTTTGTGAGTCATCGGCACTTACGACGAAGACATAAAGTCTGATTCAAGCAGATGAAATGAAGTACCTAAGAAGAGTAGCCGGAAAGGCCAGAAGGGACAAAAAAAAGAGAGCTTCTAAGTACAGAATCCTTACAAATTAAAATAATTCGCTCCAAGATGAGTTGGTTTGGGCACTTTGCCATGATGTCAGATTCCCGAGTGCCAAGAAGAACTGGCAATTGTATACCCACTCAATTCGTCTTTGGAACTTATTACCCTCAAGTATTCAATTTACTAGTAGTCCAATGCATTTTAAAAGGGCTATTTATAACTTATTTCATTAACAAATACACATATACAAATATATATCATTGTTTTCTTTATTTTTTTTTTACTATTTTTTACCATTTATGTTATGTAATTATATTCTTTATTATGTAATTATCAAATATGTGTGTAATATTTAATATTGTTTAATTTTGCTAAACGAAGCTTTACAAATTGCCATTAACCTTTTCTATGAGACATTTGGAGATCGACCCAGCGATCATTCAATTTGTCAGCAGTATCTTGCACTTCAGGCGTATCGAATCCAACTTGGGCGCCTCGAACATTTCAAAGGTTGCGACTAGGGGCACCCCGCAAGGTGGTGTACTGTCACCTTTACTTTGGAATCTGAATATAAATACCCTACTCAGAGCCATGGAAAGGACGCGCTGCAGAACGGTTGCATATGCGGATGACGTTGCGGTTGTGGCTATGGGTAAAGATCCCAGACTTTTGTCTGAACTAATGGAGTCCGCATTGGACGTCCTAACAAAATGGTGCCAGGGATGTGGACTGCATGTAAATCCCGCCAAAACAGAACTGGTACTTTTCACAAGGAGATACAAAATTCCCAAATTTAATACCCCGAGGATAAAAGGAGTGTCACTGCAACTGTCTGACAGCGCCAAGTATCTTGGGCTTATATTGGACAGTAAACTGAACTGGAGGATGAACACCAGCTCCAGGACTAATAAAGCGGCTACTGCATTATATTGCTGCAAAAGGGCCATTGGCCTAAACTGGGGAATTAACCCGAGGAATGTATACTGGCTATACGAATGTGTCATTAAACCCATTCTCTTCTACGGGGCAGCTGTTTGGTGGCCGGCGCTCAAGGCGAAGAGTCATCAAACCAGGTTTGAACGTACAATGAGAATGGTGGCGATAGCGGTAATAGGTGCCATTAGAACAACCCCCTCTAAGGCATTGTTTACGATTCTGAACTGGTTACCACCAGACATTTTGGCGAAAAGGTTAGCTGCGAACGCGGCGGTAAGACTAAGGGCCACCGGAGCATGGAGGGATTATAATATCGGACATGCTAACATTCTGAATGATATTAATTGGCACATGGATGTTAATTATGTCACACCCGAGCCAATCTTTGATCCTGGCTTCACGGTAAGCATTGTGGATAACGTGGTCCACTATGATGACCTGCAAATCCCCGCGAATGCGATTCGAATCTTCACGGACAGGTCTAAAACACTGTATGGTGTCGGTTCTGGCATATACTCCGAGCAGCTAAACTGGAACATTCCTATAAGGCTGCCGGACCACTGCAGTGTCATCCAGGCCGAGATAATGGCCATCCACACAGCCGCGAAACGCATCCGGTACGGTGAAATATCTGGAAGGGATATTCACATTATTACCGATAGCAAGGCGGCCATAAGATCCCTGGAGAATGTGCTCATCACATCGAGAATTGTCCGAGAATGCCGGATGTCTCTGGAGGAGATAGCGAGACATTCACTGGTCACCCTTAACTGGGTCCCCGGACACGGGGACATACATGGGAATTGCATGGCGGATTCGTTGGCGCATGCAGGTACCACCTTGAATCGGGACGGTTCCACATATGTAGTTGCTTCACTCCCAAGGTGTAAGCAACTTATAGCGCACAAGTTTCATCTTATCGCCAGTCAGAGGTGGCACGATGAAACCACCTGTGGGGAAACCATCAAAATCTGGCCCATCATAGATAAAAAAAAGGACACGGCGGGCATTACAGCTGTCCAGACATCATCTAAGAAACCTAACTGCGGTTATAACTGGCCACTGGCCAATTGGGAGGCACGCCCAGAGGCTGGGGCTTCCTTATAACGACTTGTGCAGAAGTTGCGGCGATGAGGAGGAGGAAGAGTCAACGGAACATCTTCTCTGTAACTGCCCGGCTTTCGGAGACTTAAGACTCAAAATGTTTGGTCGAAGAACCAAAACTTGTCTCTCTGATGTTGATGTAAACAGGATCCACTCCTTTATTGAATCGACCGGTTGGCTGCATGGGAATACTAGCAGCCAGATTTCATAGGACCCATGGGAGACGGCGTGATATGGTAACACAACGGGAACTAAGTAATGGACCCACGTGAGCTGTGCTTGATCACGGCTGCCAATGGAACCTAACCTAACCTTTTCTAATCCTGTACTGTAATTATAAGACTTTATGTCTTGTTGTAAAGGATAACAATATGATGAATCAATAAATGAACTCTAGAGGCTAGATCAGAATAGTCAAAAGGAAGAAAACCCTGGCAAGACAGGTTGACACAAGAAATAACATCTTCGAAGGCAACGGTTTCGACAAACCAATGGCCAAAACAGCAGCACAAGATGGAAATGGTGCAACATTTGCAAAAACTTTTACACTGAAAGGTAGAAGTGTTCCGGTATAAGTAAGTAAGTTCAACGACTTACTAACATAAACTGACATAAAGTAAAACCGTACAGAAAAACACAATTGTTTCGATTTTTCGAAAGAGTGTAACTAAAACATGTGAATGTTTATATTTTTAAAATCTTTACCTTCTTCTTATTATCTGTGTAAAATTCAATGCATAAAATTAATAAAATCAGATTTTCCATCAAGATTTTTATCATCTTGATTTCATTTCTTTTTCTCAACACATTGAAACACTTCATTATTTTTCCACTTTTTCTTCCCTTTTTTTTGCTTTTTTTTGTTGTTGTCATTTTTCCTACCAAAATCGGCAAATATTTCTTTGATATTTTGTAATGATCTAAAGAACCCAATGTGTGAACTTGTTTTCATAGTTCTGCATGATTGTTGCATGCACCCTTCAACATCAACGTCAACAGCAACAGCTTCAGCAGCATCATCAACAGAAACATGTGCTTCATTGCAGATCACAGACATTTTAGTTTTTGATGCAACACCGATCATTTTAAGAAAAATTTTTAGTTATATTTTTTTTTTTTTTAATTTTTCTTATTTTATTCAGCGCACTCATCAGAATTAATTGCTCTGTGCATATAAATAGTTGAAAGTACTTTGGAAATACTATATTTTGCCATAAAAATGAATTCAAATAGTATGAGTGTCTAAGAAATACTGCAAGTAAATGAAAAAAAGAAATAGTCAAGGGAAATGTTAAAAGACAATTTATTGAATGTGGCAGGTAATTTTTTTTTTTAATTTTCAAGTTTTTTGTCTTTTAGAGAAATAAAGTTTAAGTTAAATATATAATTAAGAATCATGAGTATATATGTAAATAGTTGAATAATTGAAAGGAAAGATAAATAAAGTGGAAAATATTTAAGACAAATGGTTTTCATATGAAATTTGCAAATAAATGTTTCATAAATTTAAATAGAAATTAAATTTGCTTTTATAGATATAAGAATTTCAAAGGCAAAATGTTAAGGATGTAATTTTTGGCATCTTCGAATTAATTATATGCAAATATTTTGAGTTATTTAATGATTATGGCGTGGAATTTCATGCATTTGGTATTGGAAAATATGCGCTCTAAACATGCTTTAAATTATTCAAAATATGCTTAAAAAATTCATAAAATATGCATTTATTATTTGAAGAATGTCAGTAAATCTACTTACTGAGTTTTTTTTTTTAATTTTTACATACATTTTAATAGAATTGAAATTACTTTTACTTACAAAATTCAAATGTTTTACAAGCTGTGAAAAAGTGAAAACAACAGCAAAACTTAACAAAAAAAAAAGTTTCTGTTAAGTATTTGTCTTATAAAAAATGCTACGGAAAGTCAACCTTTTTTAAGGAATTTTATACCACGATTTTCTGGAAACAATTTAAGTTATGTGTTTGACATTTCATAAATTGAGACACCAACTTAAAAATTTTTGCCAAACACAGAAACAGTTTGCAAAATTATTAAAAATAACACAGCAGATATACATCGAACAGTGACCTTACACATCGGAAATTCATTAAGATAACGGTAATTTTAAATTAAAATAAAGTCAATTTATTATCAAAAAAGTCGTTTTTGAGAATACATAATTTTTTTTTTCATTAAAAGAGTTTATTCATTATGCTTAATTCCCTTTTTTATAATTGATAAAAATACTGAAATTTATTGTTGGACGATAAGCTGTTCCTATGTGCATTTCACTGGTTGCTTAGGCCAAATCATCAGGAAACGTTCTCCTAAATAATTTTAGAAAAGCCAAATCTATAAGCAAACAAGACTACAGAGGGAATGAGAATTACCTACAAACACTCAAAAAGTCTTTTCTGCAACGATATCAAAGCTTAAACAAAATACCAAACAATAAATCAGTGATGAGTTTATCTTTTCTTACATTCCCCACTACAATTATTTGGAATTCTCCCAAAATTAATTGTAGTTGCAAGTGGGTACAGAAAAAAAAAATTAAAAACAAAAACAAATTGCTTTTATAGTTTTCGCAATAAATCAAAATAAAAGCAATTTGCCAGTTCAGTTTTTTAGGCACGTGCACTTGCAAAAATTTTTTATTATCAAAAAAGTTGTTTTTGGGAATTATTATTACCACCATTTTAAAAAAAAAATTTTAATTTTTTAAAAGATTTTGTTTGTTGTGCTTAATTCCCTTTTTTTTTTAATAATTGATACAAATACTGAAATTTATTGTTGGAGGATAATCTGTTCCTATGTGCATTTCACTGGTTGCTTAGGCCAGATCATCAAGAAACGTTCTCCTAAATAATTTTAGAAAAGCCAAAGCTATCAGCAAACAAGACTACAGAGGGAATGAGAATTACCTACAAACACTCAAAACGTCTTATTTGCAACGATATCAAAGC
Organism: Pollenia amentaria; assembly: GCA_943735925.1. Lineage (NCBI taxonomy): Eukaryota > Metazoa > Arthropoda > Insecta > Diptera > Polleniidae > Pollenia > Pollenia amentaria. The sequence continues at coordinate 50,965,452 of OX031007.1, forward strand.
TTAAACAAAATACCCTCAATAAAACAGTGAGTTTATCTTTTCTCACATTATCTACTACAATTAGTTTGAATTCTCCCAACATTAATTGTAGTTGCAAGTGGGTAAAGAAAAAACAAATTAAAAGCAAAAAACAAATTGCTTTTATTCTTGCGCAATAATGCACGTGCACTTGCAAAAATTTTTTTTTTTTCAAAAAAGTTGTTTTGGTAATTATTATTACCAACAATTTAAAAAATAATTTTTAATTTTTGCTTGAGTGCTTCAATTGTTTGATTGGATAACACCAAAAATCATTTAAAGAAAAATATGCAAATATATGCTTTTTTCAGCAACAGCTAACAAAATATGCGAACTTATATGGCTATTTCCTCCGAATGGTCAACCAGGATGGAAAAATAAAATTTTGATAATCATCGTGTTTTATTATATTTTGATTCGTAACAGTTTTAGCCGAACTAAAATGGTTTTCAGGAGGGGAATTTATATAGGACCCAGGGTAAATTAAGGAATAATCATCCCAAAATTCTGTAGAGTGATTTCTGGTATTAAAAAACATAAGTTAGAATAAATTCCAATACATCAGTGAAATTAGCTTAAGCGTTTTCGGTGAATTTCAGCAGGCTTTTTTAAAATAAGATCTAAGGTAAATTATGGACCGTATATCACAAAACTGGATGATATTTTTAATGGCCATATGAAGCTAAGTTGGAACAAATTTTACCGCAATATATGTATATTAGAGCAACTCAAGTTGTATGGAAGCGAAATTCGTGCAAGGTGTACCCGTGCAAGGTGTAAAATTAACCTTGGACTTTTTAAAGATGATTTAAAATATTTCGGCTCCAGCTTTAACCTCTCGTGAGCTGGACCATTTTGAAAAAGGGTCTATTTTTGCATGTTTTGTTAATTTGAGAATCTGTTTCCTTACCAACATATACAATATGGGTATCATAAGAAAGGTTTTTTAAGGCGCGTCCAATGTATGGATATAAAATTTTTTCTTTTGCCAAGTTCATCATCTTTGTATATAAACAATTTAGAAAGGCATTTTAATCACCACACAATGAACAAGTAATTAATTTTTTTTTTAGCTTAAACCCAACGAACGATATTGGAAACTGATAAACTTAAATTTACAATTTGGTTTTTATGCATGAAATTTTTCATACAGCATACTTTGATATTATATTTTTGCAAAAATCAAAGATGATGTACTTGGCAAAAGAAAAAATTTTATACACATATTGGCCTATTTAAAACGAAGGGTTACCACCCATTGCATTAATGTCAAACGCGAACTAGCACGAATTTCAAAAAAGCTGAGACCCGTATTTAATTAAATCGACTAAAGATTAAAATATGGTAATTTGGCATTTTTATTACCAACAACCCCGAACAAAAAATTCAAAAACCGTTCGTTTTTACAGAATATCCTTAAGAAAAAGGTAATGGATGATCCTCCTTGTACAAATTGTATATACTGTTGGACGCGCCTTAAAAAAACCTTTCTTATAATACCCATATTGTATATGTCGGTAGGGCAAAAGATTCTCAAATTAACAAAACATGCAAAAATAGAACCTTTTTCAAAATGGTCCAGCTCACGAGAGGCCAAAGCTGGAGCCGAAATATTTTAAATGTCATCTTAAAAAAGTCCAAAGTTCATTTTTAGGAGGGTACATCGAGCACTTTTTTTGGTGAGTCGTTCTAATGTATATATCTGCTACGGTTTTTAGACGTATTTATTTAATTTCCTAGAGTATTCTTTAAATAAAGCGTATGGTAAATTATGGACCGATCATCACGAAGTTTATAAGTGAGATTTATAGTCCTATAAAACTGTGACGCACTAAATATTATGGAAATATCATAATTTTTATTATGCTTTTAGGCGTAACAAACTGTTTCCCGAGAGTAGGGTTTTTATGGGGCCTATAGTAAGTGATAGACTGATCTTAACATAATTTGACAGTGTGATGTTTTGGTCTATTATTTTTTGCGACGTACTAAATTTACTGTGGTTTTAGGCGTACTAAGCTTTTTTCCGAGAGTAGGGCTTATATTGGGCCTAGAGTTAATTAAAGACCGATCTTCATGAAATTTGGCGGTGTTGTTTCTAGTCCTAGAAAACTGCGACGTACCAAATTTTATTACGATAGCATTATTTATTACCGCTTCATGCGTACAAATTGTTTTACGGGAGTAGTGTTTATGTGGAGCCTAGGGTAGATTATGGCTCGATCTTCATGAAACTTAACCCTATTATTTCCAGTCAAATAAAACGAATTTCTGCGCAATTTTATATCATTCCGTGCATTATTTCACCATTTATGTCAGTTTTTGTTACAAAATTATCAAGTTTTTTAGGGTGGTGGTTCCACATTTTGATTCATAGCTCTGATCCAACAGAACCGATTATGCTGGATTTCAATCCGAAACTGCTTAGGGTAACTACAAACAATTTGACATCAAGTTAGTTCTTTTCTTTTGAGTCTTTCAAATTGGGCGTGTTTTCAACAGGTGGACAGACAGACAGACAGAGGGGCATGGCTAAATCGACTTAGAATTACTCAATATGCCAGAATATAGATACTTTATGGGGTCTCAGATGTATAACAAAAAATTTTTCACGGAATGACAAACTTAGTATACCCTCATTCACCACTAGTGGTGATGGAGGGAACAAAAAAAGTTAAAAACCATTTAAACCATAGATCTCATTCTGCGCCACCCTGTATATCTACTTTCTTGTGTATTAGTTAGTTTAAGAATATATGCCTTAAATTAAATTTTACCTACTTTAAAACGCTGCTCACAATGGATTAAACGAAATGTTTTTTTTTTTGTTTTGCATATTTCATTTACTTGGGATTATATGGGATTGTTAGAGAGTGTGTGTGTGTATATTTCTGTTTAATGATGTGTAAAAGTAAATGTATGAGCATAAGTGCAAATGTTTGAAAATTGTTTTATTATGAATATTCTTTAAATCTTTTACTATTAATTCCAAATGAATAAATTTATTAAAGATTTTCCTTTATGCGTGTGAATTTTAAAAGAATTTGCAGTGATTGAAAGCACATATTTGAAAGAACTTTTTTAAAAAAAATATAGAGCATTTTTTATGAATTATTTGTGAATTATAAAGATTTGGATTAAGTTTTTAATAATCTATTTAGGTACTAAATGAAGTTAAGGGGTAAACATTTCAAAAATTTTAAAATAACTTATTATCAAAGTTGTTTTTGGGAATACAATTATAATAGAATATTAAATTGAGGCAGTTTTTAAAAACAGCAAGTTTATCTCAATTACTTAACTACAAAATTTTAAAAATAAACTCTCTCCCTTTCAACGTGGCTACTGCCCAACAACAACCTATTGATTAAATTGATTATTTCGCTGGAATTTTTTAAAATTCTTTCTGTTCATTTTAAATAAAATAAACCCCCCATGTTCGAGATTAATCTTAAACACTCCAAAAACCAATATTTAATTTACTTTTAATCTACATTTCTTAACAAAATGTTTCATTAAACCACCTCGTTTATAAATTACCCTCTATAAACATGCCCCCATATTTCTGCTATAAATGTATAATTTTTAATCAAGAAATGTACTAAAAAATCGTAAATAAAAAACAGTTCAATTAAAAAAAATTGTCTGCTTTAAAGGCAACGAAAAGTAAAGGCAACCAACAAGTCACGTAATAATCTGACATACATGTTCACAGCGAGTGAGAGGCACTTGTTGTAAGTTACAAGCGTCTGATAACGCAGGGCAACAAAAAACATTTTTTTTTAAATTTATAAAAAAAAATTACAAAAAGTTGCTCTAAAAAATTTTTGTAAATAAAAAAAATTTGCTTGGTAACAATTCGCTTTTGATAGAAAATTTTTCTTAAAATTTGGCATTATAATTAAATTTGGTGTTCAGATTTGAGCACATCCAGAACCAATCCTTTGCGTTGTAACAAGCCAAGAAGAATCACGACCTACGATCCTTTGGGTCAGATAAAGACCGGGCAATGATATGAAACAGCCTTTATGATATCAGCTAATTTGAGCAACGCCACATCTCTTCTTGGGCAGACTCGATTGGTTCGGGAAATGGGGCAGTCAGATTATTGCGCTATTATTGGATAGCGTATAGTGTATAAGGGATGGTAGGGGAGGAATCTTCTATAATAAATGGTAGCACCCATAAGCTTCCAGGAAGTCTACGCCTGTGCTTAGTCCAAAAACGAGTGTTTTGCTCCACTAAGCTCTTCTTTGTCCTTACTAGCATTTAAGAAACCGTGGCAAGTATGTCAAACAATAAACATGAAAAAACATCAAAGGAAAGGTAAGTCTCCCAGGAGGTCAAATCTCCCACTTTGTCGGCAAGCTCCACGTCACTAGGAAAGAGTTATTCATGAGTGGGACAGTATTTGAGAGGCCCCATGCTCCACAAGGAGTTAAGAATAAAATATTTGCTATTTATAGGACACTATTATCGAAAATTTGTGTAAATACGCAATAGAAAAATAAAATTTGGTATTAATTAGAGAATTTTACGCAAATTTTCTATTATAAAAAATATTGTTTTCTTTGGAAATTTTGCGAAAATATTTTTAGAACTTGGCTTTTTGTAAAAATAGCAAATTTTCTCTGTAGGAAATTTTTTAAATTGGGCTCTTTAAAAGAAATTTTACGCTAATTTGCTATTTGAACGATATTTTGCGCAAATTGGCTATTTTTCAAATATGTGGTGCAAATTTGCTATTAACGTAATACCTTGCGCCAATTTACTATTCATAGGGATTTTTGCTTAAACTATATATTTTTCATAGCATTTTGCGCAAATGTTCCTTCTATAGAAAATTTTGAGCAAATGTACAATATAATATTTCAGCTATTTGTGTTTGTAACTATATAATATTTCAGCTATTTATAAGAACTTTCCGGCAAAATGTTGTGCAAATTGGCTACTATAAGATATTTGGCGTATATTTGCTATTTGTTGCATATTTTGCGCAAATTTGTTATACATAGAATTTTTTAAAAAAAATTTTACATTAATGGAAATTTTGCGCAAACTTTCTTTCTATAGGGAATTTTGTGCAAATATAATGTTTATTTGCATATTTTGCGCAAATTTGCTATACATAGCATTTTTTGCTAAAAATTTTATTTTTTTAAGAAAATTTTGCGAAAACTTTCTATCGATATGAAATTTTGCGCAACTCTGCTGTAATAAGGATGTATATTTAGTTTAAAGAAAAATTTTTATAAAACATTTGGTGTTTGAACTCTATAATACTTGAGCTATTTATAAGAACTTTTAAACAAATTTGCCATTTGTACAACATTTTGTGCAAACTTATAAAATATTTGGTAGAAATTGGCTATTTATTGCATATTTTGCGCAAATTTGCTATTCATAGAATTTTTTAAAAAAAATCAATTTTTAACGAAATTTTGCACAAACTATCATTCTACATGAAATTTTGCGCAACTTTGCTGTAATTAGGATGTCTATTTACTTTAAAGAAAAATTTGTATAACAAATTTGGTGTTTGAACTATATAATATTTGAGCTATTTATAAGAACTTTTGAGCATATTTGCCATTTGTACAAAAGCTTCACGTGTTTCTGAAAGAGTTATTCATGTGTGGGACAGTATTTTAGAGGCCCCATGCTCCACAAGGAGTTAAGTGGAACAAAAGAAGAAGAATAAAATATTTGCTTTTTATACTGTTATCGAAAATTTAGTGTAAATTTGCTATTGAAAAACACAATTTGGTATTTATTAGAGAATTTTTCGCAAATTTTCTATTAGAGAAAATTTGGTTTTCTTTGGAAATTTTGCGAAAATATTTTTAGAACTTGGCTTTTTGTAAAAATAGCAAATTTTCTCTGTAGGAAATTTTTTAAATTGGGCTCTTTAAAAGAAATTTTACGCTAATTTGCTATTTGAACGATATTTTGCGCAAATTGGCTATTTTTAACATTTGTCGCAAAATTGCTATTTATTGCATATTTTGCGCAAATTTGTTATTCATAGAATTTTTTGCAAAAAATTTGAAATTTAATGGAAATTTTGCGCAAAATTTCTATCTGTAGGAAGTTTTGTGCTAACTTAATTTTAATAGAATGTTTGTTTGCTTTAAGGACATATTTATTATTAATAAGCTGTTTTAAGAGATTTTTACCCAAATTTGCTATTTACATGACATTTTGCGCAAATTTCGTTCTTATAGAAAATTTGGCGCAATTTTGCTATCATTTCATGGTGTAAATTCCTTCCTTCAATAAAAATAATTAAATGAAAATTAAATTTGATGAACTTAAGCCTAATTAAAATATCAAAAACTACGATTTATAAATTTTTCGAAAATTTTCTACTTTTAATAAATTTTTCTGAATATTTCTGTTACTTAGTGTAGGCATCTGAAGTCATTCTGGTACTATATAAACAATTGTAAAAGTGCTTTTCTTCCAAAGTAATTTATCTTTAAAAGTTAATAAACTTTACCAGCCTCCTCGATTTTCGTTATCACAAAAATTATAATCTTTAGCAATCATTTTGGAAACAACTTGTAAACCGTCTGCCGTAAACAGACTCTACAAAGTTAAAAAAAAAAATGAAAAACATTGTATTAGTCTCTTATAAGTTAAGCTTTAATAAAATTTATGATTGTTTTTCTTGATTGCAATCTTTTGTATGATCTGTTTTCCTTAATAAATAATAAATTATTTATAAAACGCGTGCGTGATGAGTTCAAAAATATTAAAAATTCTTTAAAGAAACTGACAGCAACATGCGGGGCTTATAGACTCTGTGTGTTACATCTGGACAGGAAATAATATTTTCTTTACATTTTAAATTAAATAGAGGAAGATTTCTCACGCGCTTCGGCCATTTATTTCTAAGGTAAAATACTGCATTTCAGTCAAAATTAATTTGGTTTGGGTTAACGCCTTCTACTTTATTTTTTTATATTTGCCTTTGGGCTCGTTGGGGCTGCTTTACTGGCCACTTAGTGGTTGTTGTAATTATCACCATTTAAAATTTTTTAAACTATTTATGTTTAATAAAATAGGAAAAATTTGAAAAGCAGGTTCATAGATCTTGATTAACTTCCTTAAGGGAAGAAGTTCACAAACTTTTCATAGAACCAACAGGTTAGCGCAAATTTATTTTAAATTAACTAATTTGCGGAAAGAATACAAATTTTTAATAAAAAAAAAAAAATTTGAAAAATTTAAATTTCCTAATTTTTAAATTTGCGCAAAATTTCCTAGAATAAAAAATTTAAAAAAACAAATACAAAAATTCCTACACAGAAATATAAATAAATTGATATCAATTAAATAATTTGTGATATTAATTAAAAACTTAATAAAATTTGCAACAGTAAACCAATTAATGGTACCAATTAAATATTTTTTTTTTTTGTTACTTACAATGTTGTTGATATAAGTAAATGTTTAATTCCCTTGATTAAATTTTTAATAAACACTGATTTTATATTTGATAAATGGTTTAATTGGAAAACAAAATTGCCGAGAATTTTTTCTGTGTATACATAAATATATAAATGTGGAAAATTTGTTATAACAAGCAAATTTGTACAAAAATTTCCAAAAATAAGTAAATGTGCGCAAAATATCCCGTAAGTAGCAAAATTCTCTACAAAAAGATAATTTGCGAAAAATTTCTTATAAAAGAATAATTTGCACAAAATTTAAAAGCGACTTGGCAAACAAAAGTTTCTACTAATACCAAATTTGCACAAAATATTCTATGAATAGGAAATTTGTACATTTCCTATAGGGAACAAATTTCGGCAAAATTTCCTATAAATAGTAAATTTCCGGAAATTTTTCTATGTATAGCAAATATTCATAAAATTTTCTGTAAATTCACATTTCAGCCAAATTTTCTGTTAAAAGCAATTTTCCGCAAATTTCTTTAAATAGCAAATTTCCCGAAAATATCTTTACATAACAAATTTTCATAAAAATAAAACTTCCTATAAATAGAAAATTTCATAAAATATCCTATAAATAGCAAATCTTTGCAAAATTTTCCGTAAAAAGCATATTTTCGTAAAATATTTTAAGTTAATTAGCGCAATAGGTACCTATAAAAAAAATTGGAAAAGACAGCTATAAAAAAGAAATTGGCGCAATATGTCCTATAAGTAGCGAATTTTCGCAAAAATTCCCTTAAACAGTTAATTTGCGCCAAGTTTCCTATAAATAGAAGATTTGCGTAAAATCTTCATGTACTAAAATTAAAATGCGCTTGTGTGTTCATTATAGACTATTAAATTACTGAACAGAATTTCCTAACTACCGGCCGATTAACATGGGCTACAAATAGTTGAACGATTACAAGTGGGCGTGGCACCTCCGACGCAAAAACATATAACTGGAGAACTGTAACAGTAAAAGTATCCACATTTCTTACAAAAAGCTTTGATATCAATACATAAAATCTGTATTAAAAAATACTACTTACTTTATTTCCATAAGGTTGGCGAAACGCAATGGGTTAAGTCATAGTCCAGACCATTGATGTCAAAAATAAAATTGCAGTTGTATTTGTGAGTAAAAAAAGTTACAATTACCCAACTAGCCATTCCTTAAGCGAGATATAAATAAACTGGAGAAAGAGCTTGTTTAACTGTTCTTGTTTTTATTAACACATGTGATCATGGGCTTTAATTGTCATTTTCGAAGTCGTGAGTGGTAGCGACCGCCCGTTATCTTGAAAATAAGAGTGCAACTATCATTCTTAGATTATCTCGTAAACTATAAGGAAAACGAAAATTTCGTTAAAAGCTTTTTTTATAGATAAAAATAGTATATACAACTCGCTCAAAAAAAAAAATACAAAATAAAGAGGAAAAAAATATTAAAAGTATAGTGATTTTTTCTTTAGAGCGTAATAACTCTTAAGTTAAATTTATAGACAAAAAGCTATTGAAAATTAAGGGATTTTTTCTTTGTCGAAAAAATTGCAGCATAAAAAAATAATTTTTTTATTCATATGAAATGTTAAGCAAATACGTATTCAATATATTTATGTTACGGCTATATTTACGACCAGGAGTAATCACCTCTAGCAATACTTTTGTTGCAATTTCTAATTAACAGAACATTTTTTAAATGTGATGAGCTTATTTTATTGCGCTGCTTTGAGCAAATAAATTTTAAATCTGAAAAAATTTTTTCGCAGATGTAAGTTGAAGGGAAAAATGATAAACACTTCAAAGAGTTTTTTTTTAGCTCGGGATATATTGAACCATCTAAATTCTTCCAGAACTCATCGGTTCTAATTTTATCTGGAGCTTTTAATTCACTGCGAAGTATTATTACCTCTGATTGTATTTTAAACTCGTAATTGCTTATGTCACAATTAAAGGGGTTTCCGAAAAGCTCAAGCAGTGGTTCCACATTTTCAAAATCTTTAAATCGATCCTGGAAATTATTAAACAGTGTTTCAAATAATGACACATGATCATGTTGTTTAGTGTGATTCTGTTTGACGTAAATAAGTGAAGTTTTGGGAAAATTTGAATAATCTTCAGATTTCATTTGAGCTAGTAGCAAAAATAGCTCGGTTTTGAAGTTGAAAAGTATTTTGGACATATCAAGTAAATTTTTTTCGTATTCTTGGAGTTTTAGGTTAAAATTATTTAATAAGTTAGTTGTATCTGCCAAGAATGCTAAATCTAAAATAAATTCATAGTTTTTTAAATGTTGTATTTCGTTTTTTTCTATGTTTTCCAACTCAAGAAATTGTGTCACTTCTTCCCTTAGATCAAATAGTCTGTTTAAGCAATCACCTCGACTAAGCCAACGAACTTCTGTGAACATTTTAAGGTCATGGTAAGCAGCGTTTCTAGTTTTTAAAAATCTTACAAACTTTCTGTGTGTAAGTGAATGATGTCCACCACGTATTTTATTAATTATGCGCTCTGCTGTTTTCATAGCGGGGTAGTCTGTTATAAATTTTGAGGCAAGAGCAGCCTGATGTATAATGCAATGAAAATTTTCCACTGCAAATCCATTCTTTTTAATTGCCCAACGAAACCTTCATATTTGCCCATCATGGCATTAGCACCATCCGTACAAATTCCTGCAAATCGTTTACTGTCTATAACAGAAATTAGTTTTTCATTGACGACATCGAATAACAATTTTCCTGTTACGCTTTCATAAAAGCTTTCAAGTGAGTACATTGTCTCAAAAACATTATAATTAGCATCTACGGATCGAATGCAAATGACTAGTTGGCAAAGATCGTTAATGTCGGTGCTTTCATCTAAGCACAGGGAATAAAATTCGCAGTTTTTTAATTTTTCTGTAATTGCATGTTCTAAAGAAGCAGCTATTCCGGCAGTGCGTTGAACTATGGTATTGCGGGACAATGGAACAGATTTCATTAACGTTTCATTGTAATTAAGTTTTTTCAAAACCTTCATAAAAAGATCTTTTATAAACAACCCGTCAGAAAAGGTCTTCCATGCCCTACGATATCCAAGCTTATCAAGGTTGATAACTCGGTTTTTAATTTTTTCCTCTCTAAATTTTGTTTTGGACTTCTGTCCATTTCAAACAACCATTCTCTTAATTTTTCTAAAAAAGATTTCTTTTTTTCATTAAAAAGCCTATCCCTTTCCCTATCATTAAATTTATTGATTTCATTATGAAAAGAATTAAAATGCCTTTTCAATACATACTCTCTTCTTTCTTTAAATGTTTTGTAACATAAAACACATTGCAATTTGCCAAAAGCATTCAACATCATAAAATATTTTGGCCACATCATTTTTCTTTTTTGCACGTATGGTTTTTTGGGTAGTAAAGTAAACAAAAGGCAAAACATCCGCTATGCATGTGCTATTGTCGCTGGCAAATCGACGACTGAATGGAAGAGAGTAAGAATGTGTGTGATTTTTGAGCTAGCACAATTGTGCTATGAAATTGAAAGAATTTGACATCGCTGGTCCAGACTTGCAATTTTTGTTGCAGCCATTATTGAGTGTATGGATGAGAGAGCTGAGAAGATGGGGGGATGCGCACTCAGTTTCATGTACTCTGTAATTTTGTTTTGCTTTGAAATTCTCACACCTTTCAACTTGAAGTTGGCTGTAGGTGTATTGGTATTTATATATAAAATATAAAAAGGGCCATTTAAATATACAAAAATTGAAACTCTAGAATTTCATAATCTGGACATTAGCGCAATTTCAAAGCCAAGTTTTAAAAAGTTACTGCAACAAAAATTGCAAGTCTGGATGATGACTAAGCAAATTTCATACAAATAACGAATTTGGTGAGATATTATAAAAAATAAATTTTGAGGAAGATTTCCTAACGAGAAAAATTTTTTTTAATAGTTTTGAAATTTTTGCAAATTAAATTTTTTATAATTAATTGTTTTTATAATTTAAGAACCTCAGCTTTTTCGATTAGTTTTATTACGTTTTTGTTTTCTATTGCGATAAAAAAAACTACGTTTCTTTTTTGATCGTGCCACAGATAATTACATACACCAGCTTTATCTATCTACCACCTCTTTTAACATGCTTCATTTTGTAATTTTATTTCAAATGTTGTTGCAACACAGCAAGCACGATAAAGAGGCAGAAACTTTGCAAAAAAAACAAAATGAATTAAGATAAAGAAATACGTTGTTTTTTTTGGAAAAACGAATTAATTGTATCCATCTCCTTGGAAAGAACTAGAAAGGGGGAGGGTGCTGATGCTTATGGAATGATGTATTCTAAAGGATCTCTGCTTGATGTGACATTAATTAAAAGAAAATGCTTTGATGAAATGCTTTTTCTATTTAAAAGGAGTTCTAGGTATTCATAGTACATATGCAAAGAGTTATATTTATTTAAGTTAAAAAATATAAATAAAAAGATATGGGTAATTCTATGTCAAATCGACCAATAGTGCGACCCGACCCATTTCGATTATAATGAAATGTGGTGTGAAGGTTCCTTTCATCCTATATGTAATATATATTAACGAAAAAAAATAAAAAATTTTTTTTTCTAAAGTTACGTCATATTCAAAATGTCATAATTTCGCTGAATTCGCCGTATGTGTTGAGTTTATTATTTCAATATCTCAAAAACTACTGATCATAGGAAGATGATTTGTATGTCATTTTAAAGAGAACACTTGGAGCTAAAAACAAAATCACATTTTGAATATGACGTAACTTTTGAAAAAAAAATTTGAAATTTTTTTTCGTTAGTATACGTTCGTTATAGGATGGAAGGAAACTTTACACCAAATTTCATTCAAATCGAAAGGGGTCGTGTCCCACTCTTGGTCGATTTGACATGGAATTACCCATATAGGGTGTTTTTTTTAGCTGCGTGAGAACTATTGATATCGATTACTTTGGTTTGGGAGCTGAGAATGCCAAACTGTGTTGACATTTCTGTTCATTGAGGTTCGACAAGTCATCATGAATCGTTTGACGCTAGAAAAGCGCTTCCCAATTGTGGAAATTTAGTTTTAAAAAAATTAATCTGTTCGCAAAGTTCAAACACAGAAAAAAAAACACTCGGGATAAATTAAGTTTTTATATTTACTTTAACTACGACTCGTAATCACAAATTCAAGTACGAATAACAATAAAACGTACTCAAAACAATCCCAAATGGGATAACTTTCAAAAATCAATACCGCAATTTCTTTAAATAAGTACAAAATTCTTAAACCAAGTAAAAAAGAGATTGAACTTTTCGTTGGTAGTGCTATTCTGAGAGTAAAATAACATAGTTAAAGTTAAAATCAACTCGGGCCTAATGCTAGTGTTTTATAATGGAAATTATATAAGGTTTAAAACGGATAAGTAAATCAATCATAATCAGCCCAAATATGAATAAAAATTCCCAGGCAGTTTTTTCCCTTTTCCCATTTTTACAATTGAATTAACATAGGAAAAATGGGAGAAAACTACCGGGAAATTTTTATTCATATTTGGGTTGAATAATATCCTCCTTCTAATTTTACTTTTGATATATCTCGACCACGAATTCGGGATTAAATCAACTTTATAATACTTGAATCATGCGCGTTTTGAGATTGGTTTAATCTTAGTTTTACTTTAAGCAATCTCATTTTCGGATTATTTTAGGTACGAATTTGGGATTTAATATGGATAAATTAAGTAATTCGCAATTGAAAAATCCGTACTTTAATCAATACTAGTGTTTGCCCACTGGTCGAAATTCGACCATAATTATTTATACGAATATGAAGAAATCATACATATAAGTAAAAATGAATTTACATATTTCGAGCATTTGTTTTTTATTCGTCTTAGTGAGTCGGTTTGGCGAGTGACCATCCTCCAGTCTATATGTACTCTTCCACTTACATTAGAATAATATAAAAAAAAAAATCAGAAATTACCAGTTTAAAAACCAAAAAAGACAAAAAAGTCTTCTCTAAGATAAAGTTTCTCAATCACTCTGCATGTTTAATTTTATGTTTATAGGTCCAATGGTAATGAAAAGTCAAAAAGTATCTGCTGAAGAGCAAAAAAGGGCCAACATTTTTCTTCTTGCAGGTTCTCATTCACTCCTATAATTTTTTGTTTCTACGTTCAATTTTATAGAAAATTCAAAAATTACCACTTGCAGCACGTAAAAGAAAAAGAAATTTATATCCCGTATTTTCCCTTTTTGATGATTTTTTCTCCGCATAAAAGTACCAAAAAGTTTAATATTGTAGTGGGACTCCATAATTTAATACGAATGTGTCAATACATAAAGAAAAATATGTTGTAAAAAAATGCCAAAAAAAAATATAAGCCTTAAACATTTTTTATGAATATGGGTATTTATGATTATTTTCGAACACTGAACAAGACGGTTGCGTTATCGCTTGTTGATTGCATTCAATGTTACCATCTTAGGATATTTTTATGAGTTTTTTAAAAACAGATATGTAAACTGCATTGAAATAGTGCAGATGTGATACAATAAAATAGAATCTGGGAATTATTTCCTTTCATATTCAACATTTTTATTTTTTCGAATTTATTCTATGAGCTTAGTTTCAGCTATGTATTTTATAAAGCTTTTTGTAATAGTTCTTTTCCTTAAATTAACGTCATTCCTAAAATTAAAGGAATATAATCATTACAAAAAGCTTTATAAAATACACAACTGAAATTTAGATCATAGAATAAATTCGAAAAAATAGAAATGTTGAATTTAACAAAAAAAAAAATATTTAAATATATTTTAAATTTAGCAGATTTTAGAATAATATTTTGACAAATTAATATAATTTAAAAAATATTTCTTACATTGTTTTCTATTCTCACTAAAGCTATGGATTTGAAAGTGGATTGTCACTTTTTTACATGGTAAAGTTGCAGATATCGTCTGAACACCTCCAGACAGTATCATGTGTTATTTCTCTCTGTACAGCACATGTGACATTTTTGGATAAGAACGAGTTCTATTTTCAAGTGACAAAGCATCTGACATCAACCGGCAAAGCGGCAAAAATTAATTGAAATTTTATCAAATATAAATAATAATAGTAAATAAATAATAAAAAAATACACGATACACTAATAATTATTAATTTTTGTACGTATAACCAACATAAAACAGCTGATTGTTTTATGATTGTTCTTCGTGATAAGTTACGCCAAATGTACTTTACATACCAACATTTGAACATGAATATTATAAACCTTATGCATTACTAAAATTTTGCCATACACATGAAATTACATGTGTGTAGAAAAGTGACATTCTACATGACAAATACACATAATAGCGGAGTTCAGTGTAAAGTGTAAATGGTCTTGCGAAAGAGCAAATGCAAAATATCATAACTCTTTTGCAAAATCCAACAACAAAATACACATAGTTTCCGTTAGATTTCATAAAGAATCTACAAAATTTTGCATTTGCTCTTTTGCAAGACCATTTGCACCAAACACTGAACTCCGCTAATGTGAACATAGCATTGCATTGCTAAAATATTACATTGTTTGTATTTACCAGGCTCTGATGTAGAACCACTATTTGATGCGTTACACACACCAGAACAAACGCAATATACCCTCCTCACTATGCACAGTGTAAGATTTTGCTAATCTAGCTGGACAAAAGCTGTTTTTTTGAGTTTAAATTTGAGTAAATATATTTATCAAATATGAAAGAGCAAAAACTTTTCCTAATTTGTCAACAATAACAATATAACGTTACTTTAAACTTGAGTATTTTTGAGTGAATTAAAAACATGACCAGTTCATGTAAGTGAACTGCTCATTTTTACAAGCGTGTAAATTTTTATTGGAATAGAATTTTAAGAAAAAAACTAAATTCTATAATCGCTAAATTCTTTTCTTCATAACGCTTTCAACACCAAATAAGTTTTAAACGAACGTCTGAAGTACCTACTTTAAGGCACATATAAAATTATCTACCGAGATTTGCCGATAAAAAAAAAGAAACAATTATTGGGTGATTATAACACATACCACGAAATTTTTGATATACGGCTTAAAACACCCGAAAATTAAAGGCTTGACCTTTCCGTACACCATATTTGTAGAAGTACTGAAGTGTTACATACCAGAAGAAAACCATCATATTTAACATTTTATTCTTACTTTAACTTATACTTATGTACATATGAAATATATTTTTATTTTAAAATTAATGAAGAAAAATTAAACACTTATTATTACTTTTACCTCTTTATTATTTTTATTAAACATTCTCATGCATACTCGCCGATTTTTTTCTTTTTGATTATCCAACGCGAATAATATCAGATATAAATTTTTGCAGTTATATGGGAGGTGGGCGTTTCGCCCATTTTTTTGACAATAGTAGCCTTGTAACACGTTAAACCAAAATTCATAAGTCTAGTTTAATTTTTTTCCAAGATATTTAATTTTGTCTCCCCAGAATGGCTAAATCTTACACTGTGCTATTGTTGTGTAGATGTAAAAAAAAAATATTTTTTTCTTTTGGGTCTTAAGATTCTCTGAAATTTTGTAATGTCTTTTGATTTCTATTGATCTGTACCATAGTTCATAGTTTAAATTTACACTAACAAAACGATTTAAACTTACAAGAGAACATTTTCTTAATTGTGAGTCAACAATTTACTTATTTTGAGCATTTTTTATGACGTAATTAAAAATTTGGTGTGCATATAAAAACTTGTCCTGAAAAATTTACTCTTTATAGGAAATTTATGTTAAGGACCTTAATTTTTTTGAAAACCGTCGCTCCCTACAATAATACATATATAAAAATGAGTAATAGCCAAAATAACCTTCTTCCGACAGCAGAA
The DNA here is from genome assembly GCA_943735925.1 of Pollenia amentaria. Taxonomy (NCBI): domain Eukaryota; kingdom Metazoa; phylum Arthropoda; class Insecta; order Diptera; family Polleniidae; genus Pollenia; species Pollenia amentaria. The sequence continues at coordinate 50,981,802 of OX031007.1, forward strand.
GCAACTGAAATATGCAAAGTTTTCTAATAGGCAATAAAATATTACGAACAAATAAAATGCTATGAAAAAATGCTTGCAGATATTTTCCCACCAAAACTAGTGTAAACTATTTAACCCTTTTAGAAGTTTCCATCAAAACATTATTTATACAATATGTACTACTAGAGCTAACATAAACCATGGCTTTTAAACCATAACCTCAAAGTCGCAATGATGAGCATATGAAAGTGAAAATGCAGCAACACAAGCAAAAACAAAAAATTTATCAACTACAACATCACTGGTAGTAGCACCACAAGCAGCAACATAAACATAAAAAATCCTTATTCATTTCGCTTTAATATTTGAGTAATGAACTAGTGACTAACAGGCGGACTGACTGACTGACTGAGTAAACGAATGAGTGAATAAATGAACCAAATAAACAAGCCAGCGAATATTCGAAGGATGGACTAAATGAATGAATGCGGCAAATATCGCAGTGACCTTATTTAATCTAAAAAAATAATAATTGAACAACTTTAAAATTCAACTCAAATTTCATTGAGATAATATAAAATTAAAAACGTCCTTAAAACTGACTTTTTTGTGAAATATAACAAAAATATAAAAAAAGTATAAAAACGATACAATTATTTTTTTAAGCCCACCACCAAAAAGATGGGCGTATATCGTCTTTTGTCATTCCGTTTGTAACACATCGAAATAATCATCGGAGGACCTATAAAGTTAACGGTGGATTCTAAAACGATCAATCCATTGTAACGAAGTTATTCATTACATAATGTTTCTTTATTTTTTTTTTACATTGCATTTATATTTTGAACTATACCTTTTTTTATTATTGTTATCATTGAATTAGATAAATGTTTATATTAAAAATTTGATTTTTCTTTAGTAACTTAAGTTTTGTTAGGATAAAAGATCTGTTATTTTACTAGTACTCAATGAATGAATTTATTTAGATGTAGTTAGTATAAGAGAAAATAATATAAGAGAACCAACCAGCTAACGGACAATACATTCGCTAAGTTGTATATATAGTGGTGAGAGAGTACTCTCTCACTATTATCTCTGTTAAAGTATTCGTGAGATTTACTTTATTCTCTCACTTTTACACCTTACATTAGCCTGAGGCACTGGCTTCTAAGTCTTTGTACCCTCAACTACTACTTTAGTTAAGCTCGATCTGTCGAGGTATTTGGACAGTTGGCGCAAGTATTGGAATAGCTTAGCCAGCAGCCAAATATACAGAACAAAGCTTAATTCAATGTAGTAGTGCACAGGGCTTCTACTGGTTGTTATCGCCATAGATCCCAGGTACATAGGTAGTAGTGCAAGGGGTTACTACTGGTTTTAACGGCCATAGTACTCAGGCAAGTTGTGGTGGTAGTACGCAGGGAATTGACTGGTGGTAATGCCCATCGTTCCTGTGTGTAGTAGTTACTAAAGACATTAACAATTTCAATCAAATAAATATACACGGAATCAGTTGTCGGGACAGTCGCGATCGGATTCTTGAACTCTACCGTCGTTACACGGGTACTCCGCGTCACACATTTTCTGGTTGTTTCTCTCGTGAACTTTTAAATAAATATATAAATTATAAACTTAAAAATAATAAAATATCGCTCTTGGTTTTATTAGAACGTCCTGGCCGGACTGATCCTACCCGTAAGAAAAAAAAAGACTTGATTATAAATGGCGCCCGAGCAGGGACTAGTTAAATAAAATAGAAAAAAAAATTGAACTCAGAAGAAGGAAAATAAATCCTTTTTTTTTTATCTACCAATATAATAATATAATTTTGTGAAAAAAAAGAGAAAAAATCATAGTTGCAACCATGAGTCGGGCGTTCATAAATCTAATGAAAAAGGAAGTATTAAGTGAATGCCTTGAGGAGTTCGGCCTTGGTAACGAAGGAACCGTTGATGAAATGAGAGGTCGATTAAGAAGCTATTTAGATAAAGGCAATCTCCCACCAGATCATGAAGCATTCGTGCAAAATTTGAGGTTAAGGTATGATACCACGTTGTCCGAAAAAGAACTTAAAGCTCCAGTAACACGCACTACACGAGCTTCGTCGCCGTTAATTTTCACAGAAACTAATGTACGTAGTGCAATAATCGATTCTGAGGTTTGCGATAAGGTAAGGAAATGGGGCATCAAGTACGATGGCGGTAAGGACCCATTGTGTTTCTTAGAAAGGGTAGAAGAACTAGCCACGTGTTATTCCATTCCTCGAAATGCGCTGCTAAATTACATGCCCGAATTATTTAAGGCAGATGCGTTGTCTTGGTACCGAAATAATAAAATGAACTGGAAATCATACTCGGATTTCGTGGAGGAATTTAAGTTATATTTCTTGCCGGTGCAGTTCTTTGAAACACTCGAGGATGAAATCAGAAATCGTCTGCAACGGAGGAATGAAAGTTTTGTGGATTATGTTACGGCGTTACAATCCTTAATGCGATGGTCAAATTTGTCTAACGATGAACAATTAGGAAGAATTTTCCGGAATTGTCGATCGGAATATAAAATGTACATAAAAAGACGCGAATTTACCAAACTGCGTGATCTCATCATACTGGCTAAGGAGTATGAAAGCATCTGTTTCGCCGAAACCAGAAGTTCTCCTCAGATACAAACGGTTGTGGTTAAAAATAAAAACAGCATATGCTACCGCTGTGGTCAAACTGGCCACCAAAGAGCAAACTGTGTTAGACCACAGGTGATTTTTTGTTGGGACTGCGGTAAGAAAGACGTTAAAACAATCGACTGCTGTAGATCTAACGCGGGAAACTCAAGAAGAGATCACTCCGAAAGGGAAGCAGAGGAAGATCTCTAAAACTCTAAAGTAAAGGAAAAACATGTGAGATCAATTAAAAATAGATAATCATTCAATAAGCAAATTTCGATCTACCAAAGGTTAAAATACAATTTGGTTTAAGGATTGATGTTTGACTACTGACGTCAGCAGTCTTCGATGGCTGCGAGTGTAAGACGGCAAATCCCTTTGAGAAGACCTAGTGGTTGAGGTCGAAACATGTCAGGGTAACCAGCCGCCTGGGTTCGAATCACACGCCAGCCAGCCTGGCTTCGAATCCCAGGTCAGTCAAGAATGAAAATTATCAATAACAATTTTAATTAATCTTCCATGTTGTAAAAATTCCTTTCTTCATAAAAATAATTTAATGAAAATTAAATTTAATGAACTTAAGCCTAATTAAATAGTAAAAATTTGGATTAAAAACCATGAATAGTTCAACAAAATAACCACAATACTAATTATTGTTAAAGCTAAGGCACAAGCTCTATGTGTTCATTTGTCCTTCAAGTTGTGCTGAAAAATGTCAACAAGAAAAAAGAAAGACAAAAAACATGATAAAACAAAAAATGTACTTTGGACTTCAAGAAGAATTCTTGACAAAAGTACGGAAAAAACAGAAGTAAAGGAAAAACATGTGAGATCAATTAAAAATGGATAATCATTCAATAAGCAAATTTCGATCTACCAAAGGTTAAAATACAATTTGGTTTAAGGATTGATGTTTGACTACTGACGTCAGCAGTCTTCGATGGCTGCGAGTGTAAGACGGCAAATCCCTTTGAGAAGACCTAGTGGTTGAGGTCGAAACATGTCAGGGTAACCAGCCGCCTGGGTTCGAATCACACGCCAGCCAGCCTGGCTTCGAATCCCAGGTCAGTCAAGAATGAAAATTATCAATAACAATTTTAATTAATCTTCCATGTTGTAAAAATTCCTTTCTTCATAAAAATAATTTAATGAAAATTAAATTTAATGAACTTAAGCCTAATTAAATAGTAAAAATTTGGATTAAAAACCATGAATAGTTCAACAAAATAACCACAATACTAATTATTGTTAAAGCTAAGGCACAAGCTCTATGTGTTCATTTGTCCTTCAAGTTGTGCTGAAAAATGTCAACAAGAAAAAAGAAAGACAAAAAACATGATAAAACAAAAAATGTACTTTGGACTTCAAGAAGAATTCTTGACAAAAGTACGGAAAAAACAGAAGTAAAGGAAAAACATGTGAGATCAATTAAAAATGGATAATCATTCAATAAGCAAATTTCGATCTACCAAAGGTTAAAATACAATTTGGTTTAAGGATTGATGTTTGACTACTGACGTCAGCAGTCTTCGATGGCTGCGAGTGTAAGACGGCAAATCCCTTTGAGAAGACCTAGTGGTTGAGGTCGAAACATGTCAGGGTAACCAGCCGCCTGGGTTCGAATCACACGCCAGCCAGCCTGGCTTCGAATCCCAGGTCAGTCAAGAATGAAAATTATCAATAACAATTTTAATTAATCTTCCATGTTGTAAAAATTCCTTTCTTCATAAAAATAATTTAATGAAAATTAAATTTAATGAACTTAAGCCTAATTAAATAGTAAAAATTTGGATTAAAATCTCTAAAACCTTTAACATTCCCTATTGTAATTTCTCCTGATGACGACTTACGCTTACGTGTATGGATTATGATAAAACAACGGAAAATTCAGGCAATTGTTGACCCGGGTGCAACACACTCCTGTATAAATGTGTCTTTAGCTCATGAACTAGGCGTACCAATAGCTGCCGCTGAATTTAGCTCAATACAATTAGCTGACCGCACTATAGTTAACGTCATGGGCTCGGTGAGCATCTGGATGATCATCAACAGTATTGTATGCCGACATAATTTCTTGGTCTTGACAACGAGTCTTGATCCAATTACTATAGGAATGAACTTTATAACACAAAATGGTTGTGGTCTATACATTATTCCTCGTGGTAGCGCTAATTTGGTCAGTACCGCATGTTTAAAGGGACAAGCTAAAATAACTTCTCTACAAGTTAAATCAACCGACGAAAAGCAAGACCTGGCTCAGAATCAAAAAGTCGCAGAGTTTCTTAAAAGTGAACTGCCGCTCTTCGACTCCATCGTTGAGCATTCCAACGTAACTGAACATGTTATTACGATGAAGCACACTCGACCACTTAAACAACGATATTATCCGAGAAATCCGGCTATGCAGAAAATAATCGATGACCAAATATATGAGCTTCTTGCTGAGAAACGTATTGAACCATCAAAAAGCCCTTACAGCTCACCTATCGTTTTGGTACTCAAAAGAAATAACGAATGGAGGATGTGTGTTGACTTCAGACAAATAAATGAACATTCGATACGGGACGCTTACCCGATTCCACAAATTAATTCGATACTGGAAAAACTCAAGAACAGCAAATTTTTCAGTACAATAGACCTACGACATGGATATTGGCAAATTCCTATGGCTCCGGAAAGCAAATTGTATACTGCTTTTACTGTCCCGGGACGAGGCCTGTTTCAATGGTGTGTTATGCCTTTCGGGCTACATTCGGCAGCGGCCACTTTCCAAAGAGCACTTGATACTGTTATTAGCCCTGAACTGGATTCATTCGCATTTGCTTACTTAGATGATATTGTAGTACTTGGGAAAACATTGGAGGAACACCTGCAAAATTTAAAAATTGTTTTCGAACGTCTAAGAGCGGCTAATTTACGAATAAATAAAGATAAATGCTCATTTGCGAAGAGACAGATAAAATATCTAGGGCACGTGGTCAGCGAAAATGGTATTAGTACTGACCCCGAAAAGGTGAGCGCAGTTGTAGCCCTTCCACCGCCAACAACTCCTAAAGAATTACGATCATTTCTGAACACAGCAGCTTGGTATAGGCGTTTCGTACCCGACTTTTCAACATTAACCAGTCCTTTGAATAACTTGTTAAAGAAAACCCAGATTTGGGAGTGGGGTCTAGACCAAAAGTTAGCTTTCGAACAAGTCCTGATTTTACGAGAACCTTTATATTACAGACTGATGCCAGTGATGTCGGTCTTGGTGTTGTGCTAACCCAAGAGTTCGAGGACGGAGAAAAGGTAATTGCCTATGCAAGTCGCACCCTATCGGCGCCAGAACGTAACTACACAGTCACAGAAAAGGAATGCCTCGCTATAATCTGGGGAATACGAAAAATGAGGCATTATTTAGAAGGCTATCACTTTATAATTGTGACTGACCACCAATCCCTAAAATGGTTAAATTCCATTCAGTCTCCATCGGGTAGACTGGCTCGATGGTCGTTAGAGATGATGCAATTTGACTATGAAATAAGATATCGAAAGGGTAAACTTAACGTTGTTGCGGATTCTCTGTCTCGAGCTCCTAAAACTGAAAGTCCAACATTGACCCCGATCATACAAACAGTTACAAAATGTCAGATGGATGACGATAAATGGTATGTTAACAAAATGAATTTAGTTAAAAATAACCCTGAAAAGTTACCAGATTACCAGATTGATGAAAACGGCAATCTAAGAAGACACATATACGATGCATCGGCCTACAATGAGGAGGATCCAGTCGCGTGGAAACTAGTTTTGCCAAAGTGTGAGAGTGCCATGATGATGTTACAGCAGGACATTTAGGCATTAATAAAACGATCTCGAGAATAACGAAATTATATTACTGGCCTGGACTGTTCAAAGATATCACCAAATATGTAAGAAAATGTGAGGTGTGTCAGCGTTTTAAGCCACTTCAGCAAGCGCCAGCTGGGAAAATGCGTACGTTAAAAGTTTTCTATCCCTGGCATACGGTATGTTCGGATTTCGTAGGGCCCTTACCTCGTTCAATCCATGGCAACAATACATTAATTGTTTTCCATGACAAGTTTAGTAAATGGTCGGAATTCGTCGCAGTAAGACAAGCCACCTCCAAGACGTTCATTAAGGCTTTTAGAGAAAGGATCCTAGCTCGATTTGGAGTACCTCATGTTCTTTTGACGGACAATGGGACACAATTTACCAGTCGAGATTGGTAAAAATATTTTAAATCGATAGGTGTTAAACAAGTCTTTACAGCTCCGTATTCACCACATGAAAACCCTACGGAGAGAGTCAATAGGACCATAAAGACAATGATCGCTCAGTATACCGAATCTAATCATCGTAAATGGGACGAACACTTACCAGAATTGACACTAGCAATAAACTCAGGCAAACAGAGCTCAACAAATTATAGTCCCGCATATTTAACGCAAGGTAGGGAGTTACGTCTTCCTAATACGTTATTTTCTGAGAAAACACAGAATGGGAAAAATGATCCCAATTTTTGCCCGGATACGAAGTCCAAACATTTATCTGAAGTATTTAAGCTGGTACGAACCAATTTAGATCTAGCAGCAAGCAACCAGGCGGTTCACTATAATTTAAGGCGACGTCAATGGACACCAAAAAGAGGAGACCAAGTATTATTACGAACCCACGTGTTGTCAAGAGCGGAAGATCATTTCGCTTCAGAATACACGTCGCCGGTGATAGTTCGATTGATAGATACCCAAACTAAAAAGACTAAAGGGGCTGCGCACTTAAAAGACTTGAAACCATACCAAATGTAAGTTTTTTTTAGCACCTTACTAAATTTCCAATTCTTTATTTGATAGTCAAAGAGGATGGCAGATCAAAAATTCAAACAAAGTTGTGAGAGATTTAAAAAAGCAATGGAACGGGAGAACGGGAAACGCAAACGCATAATTCATATCGAGCCGCCTTCTTCCGCGAAAGTACAAATAACGTCCATAGAGGTAAATTTACCTAAACTGAATATTCAAGATCTGAAAAAACTCCAAACTCCAAAGTCTGACATACTGCACAAACTGGTTAAAGAGCTAGGCATTGATAAAGAAGAGGAAGTATATATACCCATCGCGTCCACGCAGAATGACATTACGTCACCGGAACCAAGACTCGAATACAAAATATATAGTCCAGATTGCGAGACGTTGTCAACGATTTTAACTTCAATTCAACCTATAAAACCTGGGAGGAAAACTCGTTTCCAAGTCACAACATCAAATGGTACCGCAGCAGTGTATATAAGACGCTCTCTGGATGTATGGATAATATGCAATAGGCAGAAATTTATCTTTCCAAAGCCAAGAAATGATGTAGAAGTCTAATCGTCAGTTCCAAAACAAAACTAAGCAAGGAGGGAGATGTAACGAAGTTATTCATTACATAATGTTTCTTTATTTTTTTTTTACATTGCATTTATATTTTGAACTATACCTTTTTTTATTATTGTTATCATTGAATTAGATAAATGTTTATATTAAAAATTTAATTTTTCTTTAGTAACTTAAGTTTTGTTAGGATAAAAGATCTGTTATTTTACTAGTACTCAATGAATGAATTTATTTAGATGTAGTTAGTATAAGAGAAAATAATATAAGAGAACCAACCAGCTAACGGACAATACATTCGCTAAGTTGTATATATAGTGGTGAGAGAGTACTCTCTCACTATTATCTCTGTTAAAGTATTCGTGAGATTTACTTTATTCTCTCACTTTTACACCTTACATTAGCCTGAGGCACTGGCTTCTAAGTCTTTGTACCCTCAACTACTACTTTAGTTAAGCTCGATCTGTCGAGGTATTTGGACAGTTGGCGCAAGTATTGGAATAGCTTAGCCAGCAGCCAAATATACAGAACAAAGCTTAATTCAATGTAGTAGTGCACAGGGCTTCTACTGGTTGTTATCGCCATAGATCCCAGGTACATAGGTAGTAGTGCAACGGGTTACTACTGGTTTTAACGGCCATAGTACTCAGGCAAGTTGTGGTGGTAGTACGCAGGGAATTGACTGGTGGTAATGCCCATCGTTCCTGTGTGTAGTAGTTACTAAAGACATTAACAATTTCAATCAAATAAATATACACGGAATCAGTTGTCGGGACAGTCGCGATCGGATTCTTGAACTCTACCGTCGTTACACGGGTACTCCGCGTCACTCATTTTCTGGTTGTTTCTCTCGTGAACTTTTAAATAAATATATAAATTATAAACTTAAAAATAATAAAATATCGCTCTTGGTTTTATTAGAACGTCCTGGCCGGACTGATCCTACCCGTAAGAAAAAAAGACTTGATTATACCATGTTATTTTGCCTGCTTAAATCAAGGAATTTCTAACAATAGAAGACTAAGGAAGTTTAAATAAGGTAAAAATAATTAAAAAGTGAAATAGTTTTTTTGTATAGAAAATTGTCCTAAGTCGATCTATTATTTGAACTAGCTTACGCGCCATACCGGACAACCTAAGAAACAAAGATTAATTAACACATTAATTTATGTTGGTGAAAGAGGTTGCGAAAATTAAAAAAGCCAATTCGGTTTACTTTTTTATCTAGCCGCCATATAAGGGCCATGCACAATGAATTAAAATAACAAAATTTGGACTGATTATTTTTTTTTATAAAAAAAAGATGTTTAACATTTTTTTAGACTATTGACAGCAAAAGCAATATAAATTGGCACTAATAATTCCTTTAAAAAATGTTGTCTTGTTTTATCGAAAATGGTTCAAACTATTTGAATTAACGGACTAAGACTTACGGGGACGAGGCAGGAAATACTGAAACAAATAGTTTGGTCTTAATACTATATTTAACAAAGAGCGCCAGGTACCAAAAATGGCTAAAAGCAGTGCATTACATTGCTGATCCCCAATACAAATATGCTCCCGGAATAAATCATTTGTCACGATAGGGGCTACACGCAATACAGTTTAGTCAAAACCCTTCTCAAAAACCCCATTTCAGACCGTGATGCATCGATTGTGCGGGTTGATTTGGGTCTCAATATTTTCGCTTCTATTTGACAAATGTCAAAAAGACTGGCATGGATCGATTGCGCTGATAGTTCTTTATGTTTGTGTCTCACATTATTCCGGTTTTCGCTTTACCGTTACTTGAATTATTGCAAAATTCTCGTGTCTCATTTCAGTTTTGTCAAAGCGAGCCGCAGAAGTAACTTGTGTTTTCAATTACAAAACTACTAATCGTTAACAAATAGTGTAGTGGGCATATTTTAACTGAACAAAATGGTACATTTTAATGTTTAAAGCCAACTGAATTCATTTGACCCAATAAAAATGTATTTTGGATAAAAAATTTAACGAGTTGCATCAATTGTACATGTCCCAAAAATCCTTGAAGGATATAAAAATGTTACATCCTAAACATTGATAATATTTTCCTACGATATATTAACCTTATATTATAATAATTATGACAAAATTTCCAGTAGTTTAGCGTCAGGTCTGAAAGGGGTATAGGAGATATATTTAGTTTTGAAAGTGGGCCAAGTCGGTTCATTTATTGATCTAGCCCACATATAATAATCCCACATTGGGACAACACTGGCCTTACCAAAAAAGCAAAAGCAACATAATTTGGCATAAATACTTCTTTAATACATATAAAAAGAGTTTGTCTTTAAAAATGGACGAATTCGATAGTTAGTGATTGTGTTGTGAATATTTATTGAAACAAAAGGCTATTGTTGTTTTCGTCAGTCTTATTTTATGTTAATTAACATACATATTTGATCAAAACTGTCTTTAAGTAAACCTGCGTTGTTTCATTTCAGATCCGTGAAGGACGCTTTCTAAATATCTATGCACACATGCTTGGCTAAAAATTCCGATTACGATACTTCAACTCACGTTCCACAAAAGAAATTAAAATGTAAACAGGTAGCTTAAGGTGCCCGCAGACGTCATGTTTTTACATCTGACTTGTCAAGTTTTCAAGTCACATGTAATTGTGAATGCCTGTCAAAATTGCTGTTTTACATAAGCTTTATAATATTTGGTCACACACGTACATGTAATTTGCTTCTGACATTGTCTATGTTTTTTCTCTCTAGTTATGGAGTAAGCCAAAGTAGTTCTTTGTTTCAAAATAGCGTGCTACCGCCACAAAAATTTTTATTTGCGCCGTAAAAAAGTTCAGCCATCTAAACATTTTTTTTCTTTAAATGCCAATATACCAATTTAGGATATTATAATGATACGTTTTTATTTATATATGTACATAATTTCTATTCAATGGTGAAATGATCATACATATATCGGTATTGTAAAATATTAACTTAAGCCGGCTAATTATTCCGTCAACAATGCACCGCCGCACTGTGGCTGAAAATTAAATTTCATCGGCCAAAAGTCCAATTTTTTGTCATCGCCGATTTCAAAAATTTTAATGCCATTCGATAGCAAACATATTAGAACTAAGGTATCAAAAAAACTAGATTAAAATATTCGTAATTGTGGCTGTGGCATGCTGCTGGAAACAAATATTTTATTTTGTTTTAGAAAAAAATTAATTTTTGTAAATTTGATCAGAACTAAATTATGATTTCTCGCAAACCTTTATCAATAATTGGTCGAAATTTTTTTTGTTATATTAATGGGATAGTAGTCTTTAAGAAATGGATCATTACATCAATATATCATTTATACCTGATGTGTTATTAAATGTTTCCCCAGGTTCTATATTTTAGTTAAATCCGAATTTAAGAGGAGTAGAACTTGTTAGGGTCAAAAGGGGTCAAAGAGATTTTAGTACCATCAGATAGCTGAAGGTGTCCTCTTTAACCCCATATATACTTGTGCAACTGTTTGGAACTGTCTGTTGAACACTTTTTTCATTTTAATGAAATTACTCGCAACATTTTTTTTGCTCTTTTTATTGAAGCTGCTCATATGACTGAAATATAACACAATGGTTTACGAGCGTTTTGTTTTGAAAAATAATTATGCTTCTTATGAACGGCTGAACATATTTGAATGAAATTTTAAACTGTCATGGTCGGGTAGCTTTTGTGTTGAATTGGAAGAACACGGGTCCATGGAGGGTCGGGAGAGTGACTTGCGGATCTCTAAAATTGGTAACCTCGGAAATTCAAACTTTTAAAAATTCACCAAAAATATATTTATGGATTGCAAAAATAATTTAACTTAAGCTGAGTTACAAAAAATATGCTTAAATGTTTAGGTTATCTCCTTTGCTTTTGGAGATATTCGGATAAAACGGATTTTTTGGCTGGATTTTTATTATGTTTTATGTCAAACTGTTATCAATAGTGGGTTCAGCATTTTGTATATTGGTAGTAAAGCAGTCTTTAAACAACGTTATGTTGTATTACTGTACCGATTATACCTGTACCGGTATTACTGTACCGATTATACTTTTTTCAGGTTCTATATTTTAGTCAAATTGATGTTCAGAAGAATAGAAATTATGAGGTCAAAAGGGGTTAAAGAAATTTTACTAGCTGTAGGTAGGTGAAAGTATCCACTTTAAACCCAAATGAACTTTTGTACCTGTTTGGACCAGCCTATAGAACACTTTTTTAGTTTGTGTAAAATTATTCGCAACATTTCTTTTGCTCTTTTAATTTTACCTATTCATATGACTGAAATATAAGTGTACCAAGCCAAGTATTTTATATTATATAATTACCAATACCTGTGGGATTTTAAGCGTATCCTACTTAAGCCCATTTTAGTTCTTTATTCTATCTTATTTTGCTACCTAGGAACACAGTATAACGCAAGCTATGTATAAAAGCCAGTGGTATTCGAATAAAATCTCAGTTGTTAAAATATATCAAAGCAATAACAATCTAATTTTTTAATATCTATAAAGCTTCAGCTATAAAGAATTATCCGAAGAGTATTTTAAAAATAAAAAGGAGGAAGATGTTTTAAGTTACATTGAAGGAAAACTCAATATATATTCCTGCAGCACTGAAATACGATCGGAACTGCAAAATAAAATAACCGATTTCGTCAAAAACTTAAAAAAGCGCTTCAAACAAGTTGGATGGAGTAAACCTAGATTTTACAACAGTTTTGCAAACTGGTTAGATGGCGAACTCAGTGTCCAGATATCTTCAGAAGGTACAAATGAAAAGAACCTTGGAAGACCAAAGAAATCACTTGAGAACTGTAGCGATAGATCTAAAAGGCGGAAGCTTAAGGATATCAACGAAGAAATCGGGGATAAAAATATTCAAGAAGCTTTGCTATATCAACTGCGATCACAAAAACAACTCACAAAAGTCGATATTATTGAAAAAGTGTTTATCGCTAGTCCCAAGAGAACAAAACGGATTCTTAAGAGTGTTCCAACGCCAAGCGATGAAAAACAGTTTTCAAATGAAAAGGCATTAGCATTATTTTTAGATTTAAAGTTAACAAAAGAGCAATATATTCAGCTCAGAGTACGTGCAATTGAAAAAGGTTCCAATCTGTATCCTGCTTATCATCACATAACTGCTGCTAAGAAGGAATGTTTGCCACCAAGGGACACTATTAAAATCACACCAATTTCGGCAGAGGTAAAACTTCAAGGTCTACTTAATCATACAGCTCAGCGTTTACTACAATCATTCAAAGGAGATGATTTGAAAAAATATGGGAACTGCAAGTTAACTCTCTTTTGCAAATGGGGATGTGATGGTTCTTCTGGACAAAATAATACAAGCAATCTATATGTGAAAATACTTCAGATACAGATATGTTCATGGTGTCATTTGTTCCATTGCGATTGATAAAGAATTTGGAATACTCGGAGCCTGCGACCAGTACGATGCAAACAAAGGATATTTGGAAAAAGCTCACACCATCTTCTACAAAATACTTCAGACCAATTAAATTTGAATTTAAAAAGGAAACTGCTGTTACCATTAAAAATGAAACCAGTTATATAAGAGCCCAAATTGCAACACTACGGCCATTAGAATTAGAAATAGATGGCCATATAATTGAAGTTAACTATCAATTAGTGCTAACGATGATAGATGGAAAAGTAGGCCAGGCTTTGACTGACACAAAGGCTTCATCCAGCTGCATAATATGCCAAAAAAAAAAGCCGTTTTCCGGGATTGGGAATTTGGCTATTTCTTAATCAAAAATGGGGATGTTTTTCAGTCCACTGTTTTAAGAACTTTTTAATCTACATAACTGCCAAAATTCATTATGATACCTTTATTCATGTTAGATTTATGGAATGTCAAACATTAAAATTATTATTTATATAGTGTAAATGAATAAAAGGGCTTTCAACATGAGTAAAAAATAATAATTTTAAGGTTTGACATTCTATAAATCTGACATGTACAAAGATATATTAATGAAATTTGGCCGTTATGTAGATTAAAAAGTTCTTAAAACAGTGGGCAGAAAAACATCCCATTTTTGGAATAAAAAATACCATAATTCTCAATCTCAATCATAAGCATTTTCATACTAAATGCTAAAAAACATCAAAAGTTCAACTTTGAGCTTAAATTTCTCAACAACTACTGAGCCGATTTTAACAAAATTAACACTGCAAAAAAGTTCAAAAAGTTTTCTCTCCTGCAAAAAAGTTCAAAAGTTACAGATTTTTGGCCGATGAAAAACGATTTTCAGCCACTGTGCGCCGCTGCGGTTTTCTTCCCGGCATAGGTTTCTGACACAGCTGATGTCAGATGGTTTGTCAGAAGAAAATAGAGCACGCTCTAATTGAAATTTTGTCAGATGACTTTGTAACACACGACACGTATGTATTTTGCAGTGGGAAATTTGACAAGTCAGATGTAAAAAACATGTCGTGTATATGCAACTTTACATTAACAAAGTTAAATATCAAAGTAGTACCACTAGTCCACTGCTTTGATTTTATTTACCTAAATCAAACGTTAAAAAGCCGAGTTCATATTTACTGCCTGTTGTTAGAACTTAAAAATTTGTTGTGGTTTTAAATTTTAGTTAAACAAACGATTTTTGCGCTCGTGTTTTAAAAAAAGGCAGTTCGTTAACCAAAACCCCTAAACATCTCTTTGTGCACTTCTGCTTTAAGTTAATAAATATAAAATTTGCGTTATTGCAAAAAGTACTGAAATTGCGAAAATTCAAAATCTCATAGTTGCAGCAAAAAACACCACAAAAAAATCGAAAAAGCTTCAAAAGACCCTTTTTTAAAAAGGAGTATTCGGGGGAAAACAAAAGGGTCATGAGAGCAAAAAGGCGTCATGCAATACCTAAAAAGTGTCAAAATGGCAGCACCGTTCATGGTATCTCTTTTTGTACTGATTTTTTAGTTTAGCTTTAGTCTACAAGTCTTGAGTTTTTAATAAAGAGAGAGAGAGTAGAAAAGTAGCATTCAATTTTACCTCCTCTCCTAAAAAACTCAAGCGATTGACGATTAAAAGCTGAAGCGTGTGAATCAGCTCTTGCTTTTATTTTGGCAAGCATATGTCAAGGTTGTATTTATTTCCCTCTCGCTAATTTTAACTATGAATCTTCAAGCAACAATGACGTTCTTTTCGAAATGAATCTACTGCTAACTATGCTATAGAAAAAGTTTAAACTTTGCGGTCATGTTGGAAACAGAAATATTTTCGTTTATTAAAAATAATTTTGAAAATAATTTTTTTGCACTGATTAAAAACATTTTCTATTACGCTTTTAATAATAATAAACAAGAAAATTAAGAACTTTTGAAAATGTTGCTTAAAAATCTTACGAAAGTAATTGTGTTTGTAGTTTCCTCCAGTGAAAACTGTGTTGTCGAAATGAAGTGCATTATCTTCAAAGGCTAAAAATTGTAAACAGATTGTTCTCTATTTTCCATTTCCATCTTTTTGAAGAATATTTAAAAGTTTCCAGTTGAAACATTTTGTTGTTTAAAATTAAGTGGATGTCGAGGGAGAAATAAAAATAATTATTGCAGAAAGTGAAATTAGTAAGAGTTTTTATTAAGAGTTGTTTGGAAATTAACAGAAAACCACATAAAGTTTAGATAACTTGCATTTAAATTAAAAAGGGCATGCGATCAAAATTTCTATGAAAAATTAAAAGAAATTTAACTTTTGCAGTAACCACAGAAGGACACGAGTCTGCTTGTCAGGGGAAAATTTCTGTCCACGACCAGTGAAATTATGCAGGCGATGTTGGGTGAACTCTCGGCATGGTCGAAAAATAGGAGGCTGGGTGTAAACCCTGCGAAGAGTGAACTGGTGCTTTTAACCAGAAGGTAAAAGATAGAAGGTTTTAGGGGGACAGTGCTGGATGGCTTCGAGTTAACTCTATCTGACAGTGCTAAGTATTTGGGTAACTTCCTACACTCTAAACTGTCTTGGAAGTGAAATACTCAGAAGAGGATGAGAAGGGGAATCAATGCCTACTACACATGCAGAAACTCCATCGGTAAGAACTGAGGACTTAGACCGGATATGGTAAACTGGATTTATACATCGGTGGTTAGGTCTATTCTTACTTATGGATGCAGTGTTTGGTGGGGTGCGTTGAGCGTGGATAGCTATAGGAAGAAGCTCAGCTAGGTTTAAAGGAGTGCATCTCTTGGCATCACACGTGCAAGGAGAAGGACTCCAAAGACAGCGTTGGATATCCTAATATATCTGTCCCCTATTGAACATTATGTGAAGAATGTGGCTGTTAGGAACTTATTTGTTTTTTTATATCACACGAGAATTTTGTACGAAGTGGGTCTGCTTGATCAGGGGAGTATTCTGGAAGAAATTTCGAATCATAGTATTATGACCTTAGACTTTGATGTAACACTGCTAGTGGAGTTCCCGGAGAAGGAAGTTTGGCGTGGATTCAATGGGCTATTTGAGGGGTTGGCAATATTTACGGACGGGTCAAAGATGGAAATTGGCTCTTATGCCGGTGTTTATATTGCGGACACTGACGTGAAAAGGTCATTCAGACTCCCAGATGAGTGCAGTGTCTTCCAGGCTAAGATCCTAGTGATCTGGAGCCGATACTGAGTCACATCGTAGGGGGCCTGTGGTGGCGATTTACGTCGATAGTCAGGCTACGCCAAAAGTATTGACAAATTATACGGTGCGATCGAGCCTGTTCGCACGGTGTAGGAAGGTTCTGTGGGAGCTCATGGTGGCATTCACAGTAAGGCAGTATTGGGTATCTGGACACTGCAAGGTGGATGGCAATAAGGTGGCGGACGAACTCGCGAGAGGGGGCTCGAATCTAGACTAAGAGGTAAGGGACAGAGGGGTAAAGGCCCCCTTATGTCACTACTAAGGGGTGATACGGGAAATATTCCGTGATGCCGTTAACCGGTCTTGGAGGGATTGAACGGATTGCAGGGTGTCGAGGGCGTTATGGCCCGGATTCGACACAGGTTCAACTAGGGTTCTATTAGCATTGGTTAGGAGTAGTCTCGGGCTTGAGCATGTACTGTGCCACTGTGCTAGGATACAGAGTCTCAGGCAGAAATTGCTAGGGGCTATATTTCACGACGAACTGGGGTGTATCGCTGGATTACTAGGGCTTGGCAGGGAAATAGGATGGCTGTTTCTGATGGGGGAACGTGGGGTGGTCTTGGTCTACGTAGTATCTATCTATCTGTCTGCTAGCTGGCTTGAGAATGTCATTGGTCAATATCGTAACCAAGTTTATGTTTAATATAATGAACAACGGCATCGGTTGTAGTTTCGGATGCGAAACGTGCAGCAAAAATTGTTTTTTTGGGAGAAATAACCTTAAGCATAGGAGGATTACTCCCAGGCATAAAATCTGGAACATCAGCATTTAGTGCCCGTGTAGGCGCTTGATTATTTGGCGGCATGCTAGGGGTTAGTGTTTGATTGTTTGGCGGCATATTAGGTGTTAGTGCTTGAGGTATTTTGGTGTTGAATGGCAGATAAATTAGTATTTACTAGTATAGAATTTAAAGAATTTGAAGAAGTGGACGGTGCAATATTCAGACCTTTTTCAACATCATTGCGATCAATATTGTCAGTAGTATTACCATTAGTATTACCATTAGGCGATGGAGAATTCACCGCAATAGTCTTCTTTTTTCTTTTGGGAGAACGAAGCGATGTTTCCAATATTTCTTTATAATCTAAGAACTTTTTTGTAAGACACTTTAAATCATTATTTATCTCATCTAATTTATTGCGTGAGTTTCTAAAAAATGCAAAAAATTCTACATCATAGTCCATACACTTTTTACAGCACCAACGGAGTCCTTTACCTTCGCGAATATTACCTACCGTCCGTGGAGACAACTCAACACATTTACCATGAAAGATTGAATCACACACCCAACAGGAAATCAATGGATCCTCAGATTTATTCCTGCATTTCGGTTTTGTACAAGCCATTTCGAAAAAGATCAATTAATAGATTATATTTCAATTAGTAACTGAGTTGTTTGCTGGTTAAAAATTACACTTGATGCAAATATGAGATTTGTTGTTTTATTTTTGTTATGATTTTAGTAAGTGTTCTGTTAAACTGTTTATTGTTTTTTATTTATTGTTGTTTGTTAAAAATAAGTAAAATGTGAGAACTGGTTATTGTGTATTTTTTTTTTTTTTTTTTTTTTTTTTGAGAATAAATTTTAAATATTTCTATAAAAGGTTTGTAAGGATGTAAGTATATTGTATTTGTAATCTTCAACCAAATTGTTTATCTTTAATGTAATTATTTATATAAATTTAAATTTATTAACAAATATAGCCTTTATGTAAAGAATTCAATTCTGAACATTTTAGTGTAACTATGGTATTTATTGAAACACGATTAACTTTATAAAATCAGTATTAAAACAGAGCTTATCCAAAATACGACCGGCACGCACAAACACTTTCAGGTGTTTGTGCGTGCGTGGTTAGACAGCTTCAGCTTTATTACAATGGCGGGTGATAGCTCTGCCGAATGGTGCACTAAAATTACTCTAGTGTGTTTCTTGAGATCACTCATGGTTGCAGTGGCTCTTATTAATCTTTGAACCCTTTTACCAGCATCTTCTTTTCAGTATTATTCTTTATTTATTACCTTTAACCCATAGCCTTCCCACCCCATTTTTGAAATTATTATCATTTTATAGTCATTTTATAGCTCTGCTATTTGTAGTTTTCAACCATATATTGCCAATTAGCTACTCAATAACCATTCATCCATATACAAAAACTATTTTAACTATCTTGTCTTGTACTTAAGTCTTGCGGTTGTACTCAGTTTTTTCGTTAAACAAATGTGAGGTCATTGGGATAAAGGCATTGAATTGAGCGAAGTTTGTTGGTAAATGTGGCGTTGGAATTGAGTTGGGTTGGGCTGGAAAGTCAGTCAATAAGAAACAAAGAACACACAAAAAAAAACAAATAAATAAAAACTATATAAAAATACAATCAGACACAGAACCACTGCACAAAAGATAATTATTTAACATGTAAAGTCAATTCGATAAATATGGGAATGCTAATAAAAACGAGGGTATTATAAGCAATTTTTAGAAATTATATGTACGTTGAGAAAGTATAAAAGGTATAAATAAACTTTTGTCAGATATTTTTGATTAAGTAAAAAATTCCTAAAAAAAAATGGAAGATTAGAGGTGAACTACTTTGACATTGCCCCTCCTTTATACTTACTTACTTATTCAAAACCTCTGTCTACCTTTCAGTGTAAAAGTTGACTCCATTTTGCTCGAATTAGCACGTTTAATCTGGTCGAATGGGGTACTATGTTACGCTCGATCAATCTATTATTTATTGCTTCTTGCCATGGTACTCTTCTTCTTTCGCGCAGTCTTCTATCTAACGAAGATTCTTGCAACATGTCCCAATCACCTTAATTTGTTTCTTTCTATTCTGTCATTTAGTGGGTCTAAGCGGAGATTTACCCGTATAATGTCGTGTCTTCTTATATCTAGTCGCTCTTTGCCTGCTATTCGGCACATGTATTTCATTTCTGAGGCTTAAATCCAAGTTTTATTTTTAGTTGTGTGCGCCCACGAATCATTTCCATACGTAATGGGTGATATGTTCTTGGAGTTTAAGACTGCTAATTTGGTTGTTTTTGAGACTTCTCTTTTACTGATAAAGATTCGGTTTAAGAAATAACAAAGATTAGCAGTGATGTGATATTCTAGAATTAATGTCCTTATGAAATTTTCCATCTTCGCTTATCGTGACATCTACGTAACTAAATTGTTCTACTTGCTTCAGTGTTAATTTCCTACGCTTATTTTGCGAACCGCTTTTTTCGGATTATTATCAGAGATTTTGATTTATTTGTACTAGTGCGAAGCCCACTGCTTTTCATTTCGTGGGTAAAAATATTGAGGGAAAATAGCCACATCATCTGCGTGCTGTAGAAATTATATTTTGATAAAGGGTACACACGATTCTTTGCATCTTTTGATGACATCGTCCATTAGTATGATAGAAAGGTACGGGCTCAACGTATCACCTTGACTTACGCCTTGCGTTGTTATAAATTCTTTAAATGCTGCATTCCCTGTTTTAACAAAGTTTCGTAATTTTTCTTAAAAACTTTTTTAGTCGCACTTATATTTCTTGCCATCTTACTGTGTCAAAGGATTTCTCTAATTCTATGTATGTGCTTTTTGAACTCAATAGTCCTTTCGGTTATTTGGAGCATCGTGAAGATTTAAAGCACATCCGGGAATAACGTTATTAATAATAAAATGGTAATTTTTCAGGAGAGCAAAAAATGTTTTTAACAGGCAAAAATAATGATAATAATAACTTTTATGCAAAATATAAAGAAATTTTAATTTTAAATTACCTGCAAATTTACAGTTTATTATTTTTTTAGTGGAAACCCGTTGCATATCCACAATCGCGATGTCAGTGAAAAAGTTTTGCCTCTATACAAGCGGCTTTTAAAACGTTATTCCACGTTGCAAAACCATTTCGTTTGTATTATATTTTGTTAGTAACATACAACTTTTTTCCACTGGCTGACTCTTTGTATCGCACTTTGAAGGTGTTAACTAGGGAATACAATTAATCGATGTTTTGTATTAACCGATTAATTGCGCTAATAATTAATCGAGGTAAAAATATAATCGAACAATATAATATTATTCGTTTAATCGATTAATTTTAATTTTTTCTAGTTTAGAAGTTTAAAAATAAAACCAAAAATTGTGCTTTTTTTTAACATATTTATAAAATTTTATTAAAAAAGTAACAACATGTGTACAAAAGGAACTTCGTGTAATAAAAAAAGCAAAACTTTATAACTAAAAATAGCATCAAAATTTCAGCTAGTCTTCTAAAATAATCTTTTTAAAAGAGATACAGTTTAACTGTTTTATTTATAGAAAATAAAACAGGTTAATAAAAGGTTTACTAAACAAATTATCATAAAAAATCCGTTTCATAAACCCTTTGTTAATCTGTTTTATTTTTTTTTATAAATAAGGCCGTAAATTTTTATGCTTACAACGATTTATTTCTTTTGTTTTGATGAAACTTGATTTAGGTTAGGTTAGGTTCCATTGGCAGCCGTGATCAAGCACAGCTCACGTGGGTCCATTGCTTAGTTCCCGTTGTGTTACCATATCACGCCGTCTCCCATGGGTCCTATGAAATCTGGCTGCTAGTATTCCCATGCAGCCAACCGGTCGATTCAATAAAGGAGTGGATCCTATTTACGTCAACATCAGAGAGACAAGTTTTGTCCCCAAGGGTTCTTCGACCAAACATTTTGAGTCTTAAGTCTCCGAAAGCCGGGCAGTTACAGAGAAGATGTTCCGTTGACTCTTCCTCCTCCTCATCGCCGCAACTTCTGCACAAGTCGTTATAAGGGAGCCCCAGCCTCTGGGCGTGCCTCCCAATTGGCCAGTGGCCAGTTATAACCGCAGTTAGGTTTCTTAGATGATGTCTGGACAGCTGTAATGCCCGCCGTGTCCTTTTTTCATCTATGATGGGCCAGATTTTCCTGGTTTCCCCACAGGTGGTTTCATCGTGCCACCTCTGACTGGCGATAAGATGAAACTTATGCGCTATAAGTTGCTTACACCTTGGGAGTGAAGCACCTACATATGTGGAACCGTCCCGATTCAAGGTGGTACCTGCATGCGCCAACGAATCCGCCATGCAGTTCCCATGTATGTCCCCGTGTCCGGGGACCCAATTGAGGGTGACCAGTGAATGTCTCGCTATCTCCTCCAGAGACATCCGGCATTCTCGGACAATTCTCGATGTGATGAACACATTCTCCAGGGATCTTATGGCCGCCTTGCTATCGGTAATAATGTGAATATCCCTTCCAGATATTTCACCGTACCGGATGCGTTTCGCGGCTGTGTGGATGGCCATTATCTCGGCCTGGATTACACTGCAGTGGTCCGGCAGCCTTATAGGAATGCTCCAGTTTAGCTGCTCGGAGTATATGCCAGAACCGACACCATACAGTGTTTTAGACCCGTCCGTGAAGATTCGAATCGTATTCGCGGGGATTTGCAGGTCATCATAGTGGACCACGTTATCCATAATGCTTACCGTGAAGCCAGGATCAAAGATTGGCTCGGGTGTGACATAATCAACATCCATGTGCCAATTAATATCATTCAGAATGTTAGCATGTCCGATATTATAATCTCTCCATGCTCCGGTGGCCCTTAGTCTTACCGCCGCATTCGCAGCTAACCTTTTCGCCAAAATGTCTGGTGGTAACCAGTTTAGAATCGTAAACAATGCCTTAGAGGGGGTTGTTCTAATGGCACCTGTTACCGCTATCGCCACCATTCTCATTGTACGTTCAAACCTGGATTGATGACTCTTCGCCTTGAGCGCCGGCCACCAAACAGCTGCCCCGTAGAAGAGAATGGGTTTAATGACACATTCGTATAGCCAGTATACATTCCTCGGGTTAATTCCCCAGTTTAGGCCAATGGCCCTTTTGCAGCAATATAATGCAGTAGCCGCTTTATTAGTCCTGGAGCTGGTGTTCATCCTCCAGTTCAGTTTACTGTCCAATATTAGCCCAAGATACTTGGCGCTGTCAGACAGTTCCAGTGACACCCCTTTTATCCTCGGGGTATTAAATTTGGGAATTTTGTATCTCCTTGTGAAAAGTACCAGTTCTGTTTTGGCGGGATTTACATCCAGTCCACATCCCTGGCACCATTTTGTTAGGACGTCCAGTGCGGACTCCATTAGTTCAGACAAAAGTCTGGGATCTTTACCCATAGCCACAACTGCAACGTCATCCGCATATGCGACCGTTCTGCAGCACGTCCTTTCCATGGCTCTGAGTAGGGTATTTATATTCAGATTCCAAAGTAAAGGTGACAGTACACCACCTTGCGGGGTGCCCCTAGTCGCAACCTTTGAAATGTTCGAGGCGCCCAAGTTGGATTCGATACGCCTGAAGTTTAAGATACTGCTGACAAATTGAATGATCGCTGGGTCGATCTCCAAATGTCTCATAGCGTTAATAACCGATTCAGGTTTAACATTGTTGAAAGCGCCCTCAATATCCAGGAATGCCACTAAAGCAAATTCCTTGTAATGCAGGGATCTCTCTATGTGGCCCACCAATGAGTGAAGCGCAGTTTCAGTGGACCTTCCCTTCGTGTAGGCGTGCTGAGCCGGTGACAGGGAATTGGGTCCTAATGATGATCTAATGTGAATATCCAAAATCCTCTCCAGTGTTTTCAGTAGAAAGGAGGATAGACTAATTGGTCTAAAGTCTTTAGCCATAGTGTGAGATGTCTTCCCACTCTTGGGGATGAAGACGATCTTATATGATGTCCACGTTGCTGGGACATGTGAGAGACTCAGGCAGGCTCTAAATATTGCCAAGAGCCATGGCATCAATATTCCCAGGTTATTTTGTAGGTCCGCTGGGATAATGCCATCCGGGCCTGGAGATTTAAAGGGATGGAAGCTTTTGACCGCCCATTCCACACGATGGCGAGTTATCGGAATATTAGAGATATCCCGAGCGCCGCTAAAAGTTTCCTCCCTAGGCACATCATCAGTGCAACCAGGGAAGTGTGTATTCATCAGGACCTCAAGGGTGTCCCGACTGTTTGTGGTCCAGGATCCATCCATCTTCCGTATAAATGATGGAATAGCTGGATTATAGGATAAAATCTTACGAAGCCGACTTGTCTCCGAGGAGTTTTCCACGTCACTGCAGAATTTCCTCCATGACTGTCTCTTGGCCTTCCTTATAAGATTCTTGAATTCATTAACTGAGGACTTGTAATTGTTCCAAACACCATTACGTTTTGCCTCATTAAAGAGCTTCCTGCTTTCCTTGCGTTTTTCAGCAATTTCCGCATTCCACCATATGGGCTTAGCTTTGCCCCTCCTGTCCATTATTTTACAGGCTTCGTTTGTTGCCTCCATTAAGGCACCGGTCAATGACTCCACTGCGGAGTCGAGCATGGACACACTGTCTATGAGAACTGGGCACATAGGCAACTTGTCGCCGAGTACACTCGCATAGATAGACCAGTTAGCCCTTCTTCTGTTCGTGTAGGGTTTAACTGAATCAACTCTAAAGGAAAAATTGAAATCAACATACATGTGATCAGAGAAGGAACAGTCCTTAGACACGTTCCAATCGCTAATCATATCTGCGAACTTATCACTAATAAGCGTAATATCAAGAACCTCCCTTCTGTTAGTCACAATAAAGGTGGGCTCACTACCCCTATTAACTACTGTTAGTTCATTTTCTACTATGAAGTCCAAAAGCGACTCACCTCGTGGATTGACATCCGAGCTGCCCCAGACGGTATGGTGTGCATTCGCATCTGCACATATTACTAGGGGGATGTTGTGCCTTTTAGCGTGCGACATCGCCTTCCTGGTTGTGGTGTTTGGAGGGTTAGCACCCTGGTCGTGTGCCATGTAGCAGCTCATAAACCAGACTGTACTGGTTTTGCACTCTACTGCGACAGTGCATGTGTCCTTATCGCTAAAATCAGAAAGAATGAAAGCTTTAAGGATGTTTTTGACCATAACACAAGCTCTGGTCTTACCTTGATCGGCTGCGTACAGAGTACTGTAACCGTCTAATCTGAGTCCGCAAACCCTGTCTCTATACAACAATGGTTCTTGGATGCATATAAGCTCCTCCGTGCCTGAAGCTAATCGGAGGAGAAGGGCAGCTGACGCCGCTTTAGAGTGATGAAGGTTGATTTGTGTCACCTTCATCATAGCTCATCACTATGGACGACTGTGACGTTGGCATCCTCTGGATCGTCGTCCGATTCCAGAAGGATGTCCTCATCATCCGCCACTCCCATCTTACCAAGGAAGTCACCCACAAGTCCACTGACCGATTGGGTGTCTTCATTGGCCGATGACGTAGCAGATTCGTCTTCCATGCACTCCGTTGATGCAGTTGTTGTGGTGGTGGTAGTCGCCGGAGCTTGAGGCTTCCCTCTGTCGTCACCTTTATAGACTCGGAGGAAGATAGTTCCAAATCCATAGAAAATCTTCCCCTGTGTCTTCCGAAGTGACGGCAGAGAGTCACTGTTTATCACAACAGTGGCCTTCCTGGACTCTTCAACAGATTCAGAAACCCTCACTACTTTCCAGTCCTGTGTGGGTAGCTGGGGGTTACTTAGCTGTATAATTTCCAGGATCTCCTTGGGGTCGGATGGCTCAGCGGGGATCTTGGCAATAGATCTGGGCCTTTGCGGTACATCGGCCAGAGGTATTGCCTCAATCTTAGCGCCCTGCCAAACTTCCCCCAGGGACTCCACGGCATCCTTGTACAGCAGCGCTGAACGCTCATCTGCACACGCTATCAATTTAATGTGCCCTTGATACCAACCGGCATCTTCACACTGTGGTGGTGGTCCAGGGTTTCCCCTTAGAACACTCAGGAACGCCCTACTAAGTGCGACGACAACCAGCTTCCAGTTTTTGGACGAAATGGTGCCGTCACTTGCGTTGCGGTCAATGATCGCCCAAATGAGGTGGTCTTTAGCCACATCTTTGTACGACCTGTTTTGCGGCCGTTGAGACGTGTGTTTGGACCTTTTAGTCCCAGGAAGCGTGTCCTCCCCAGACCGCTGCCGTTTAGGCGCTGCTTCGGTTGGCTTCCGTTCAGGATTGCCTTCCTCTGCAGAGGGAGGTGCACGTTTTAAACCCTCAATATGGGTTTTTGCCCACTGGAGAGAGGTTTTCTCCTGCTCCGTGAGCTCACCAACCGGTTTTTCACCAAGTCGGCTGATAATTTTGTAGGCGGAGCGCCTGGTTATAAAGGCCCGTTTGGATGGGTTTATGTGCCTTTGGGGTTTTTTAATAATTGCCGTAGAGGCTGGGGGAGGTACATCAGAGGGCATCGAATCTTTCTTCGTATGCTCTCTTTGCACAGGTTTCGGCACATGGGAAACTGGATTTCCGGTAGACTAAGTCTGCACCGTCAAGCCAGCACCCGAGGAAGGGGTTTTGACGGGTTTTTCTCCCGTCCGGACCTGGGAAGCCTTGGAGGTACCTGGTTTCGAAGAACCCTGTACCAAGCTTGGTTTACGACCGCCTGAAGGCTTAGCCGTGAGTTTTTGCGCACTAGTAGCTAATCGACTAGCAGAGCCTGGCGCAACCACCTTGCTAGTCGAGGTTTCAGTAGCATTCGACATACTACAGCCTGATACCGACGCTGTAGTAGTAGGGTCTCCGGAGATTATGAAGCCCTTTACCGGATACGTAGGGCATGAATTTTCGGACATTTCGTGGGGGGTGTGGTGGGGTTGCATTTTATGCCTACTGCCAGGCGAAATTATACCTGCCGCTCCTCTGGAGACAGACGCAGACCATCAGCCGCTCACTATGAGAACAGACGCTGATGGATTTTATTGCGGACCGACAGCCTTCAGAAGGCAAACAATTGACCGTAAAAAGGCCAGCGGACCTAGTCATTAGCCGCTCCAACTAGGAGAAACAGACGCTAATAGACGGGGGGGGGGTAGTTCTTGGTTCGTACTCGGTTTAGACCCTTCTGGCATGGGAGGCCCTACCGGTCTTGACTAACGTCACTACCGCCAGCATGACTCTAAACGTCCTTGTACTTAAGCCCTCGCATCGCGGCAAGATGACTACCCATTCGCGAGAAGAGATTCTCTCACTTATTGTGGACGTTGGAGAGATTAAAAGTAAAGCGTTATAAAGCATATTCAATTTCTCTGTTCTTTTTCCTGTATTTTCTAAAAATTGGTAGTCTTCCATTATACTACTAGAATCTCTCTTTAATTTTTTTTTTTTAACAATTTTATTACTTTAAATATTTTTGTTAATGTCTGATAGAAGGTTGTTTTAATTCGTCTCAAAAAAATCTGCTTCGTCTGAATCATTGTGGTAAAAATTCGTGCTAAACATCCTTAAAAATAAATTATTCCCATAGAATAATTTAAAAAATTGTTATTCGAAGGAAATGTTCCTGAGATAAGAACAAATAAAAGGGTTTTTAAAACGTACCGGCTTATTTTTTTATACATAAACGAAAAAAAAACTAATACTGTGAAAAAATAAATTTTCAATTAATCGATTAATCGGCATAAATTATTCGAACTACTCGTTAATCGAAAATAAGCATTTTTAAATTATTCGAACAGTTAATCGCGGAAAATGAGTCGATTAACGGTTAATCGTTTGAATACCTTTGTGTTAACGTGCATAATTTTCAGTGATTTTATGTTTAAACAGTATAAGAGACTTCTGTTAACGGTAATCTGCAAAAAAAAGTTTTTGCAAAAATTGGCTTTTACAACGTTATTCGCGGCTTTACTTTATTTGATCCTGAGTTCCACGGTTCGGTCTAAGTCTGTTCTGTTCTTCTTCAACTTCCTGTTCAATTTTAGCTTTTAGCCTCTCCATAAGAATATTTACAACTTTCCCGCTACTGTTAGCTCGATGACTTTTAAAAGTTGATAGTCTCCCTCGTATATATTCTCCTTTATACCATTTTGTAAATACTCCTTTGTTTCTTCGATTAACAACGCTACAATAAACAAATAATGGTTGTAAATTTTTTCCATAAGAAATATATTAAACATTTATTGAACATGGTCTAAAGATAAGAAATTGTACCATAAATAAACAACTACGACGATGACAACACAGTCTCATGTGAAACGGAAAGTTAAGTGACTTAACTTAACTTATGAATGACTATCATACGTTTAAGGCTAATAAATTAGGAACAACTTAAGTTTAGTTAAGATAAACACTTGTTAAAGATTTAGGACTAAAAGGGCAATAATCATTTAAATAAAAAGCTTGAAAAATAAAAATGTTTGGTAATACAAAGTAACTTAAATTGTAAGTATTTCTCAAGTTATTTTTTACAAAAGGGCTTAAATACTTTTCGCTAACTCGCCCAAAACCCTTTTGCGAGGGAAATATTTGTTCCTGACCTCGTCTCTCGTAGTTGATATTGCTTAAAATTCCTATACTGTGGAGTTATGCGTACAGAGTTGCAGAGTGCAATGAGGCGCAACCATCATCATTCTATTGGAGGATGCCATAATTTTGCAAATCGCGGTTAATGTCGGTTATGCTTTGACATTTCCCTGCGGGAAATTTATGTCAATTGTTCCATCAGACTGGTCCTAGGATTTGTGAAAATAGAACAAGTGCAAAAAGAAATAACTCATGACCAGTAAAAGGAGAACCAATCCTTTAATTGGTTTATGAAGAACCAAAAAGTAGAAAAAGTAATGAATTATAGTACAGTATTCACCAGTGTTCAATTTATTATCAAAGAAGGCTATTTTTTAAGTTCTCGTTACTTACAGGACCATATATTTGAACTGGAAAGGTGGTTAAAAAAATGGAGGATAAAGATCAAGAATGCGCACATATTACATTCACATTGCGTCGGGAAACATGCCCCCCTATTAAAATCAACACTCGCATGTAAAATACCTCGGTATACATCTAGATCGGCGTTTAACGTGGAAATGGCATATAGAAGCTTAATTAACTCAAATAAAACTAAAAGCAATTCAAATTAATTGGCTTATTGGAAGAAATTCTGTCCTTAGTCTCGATTGCAAACTTCTACTTTACAACGCTATTTTAAAGCCAATTTGGTGCTACGGTATTCAGTTATGGGGCACTGCCTCGGCTTCTAACATCGAAAAAACTCAAACGTGCCAAAATAAACTTCTTCGAATAATCACAGCCGCTCCCTGGTACGTTAGAAACTCAAATATCCACAAGGATATCAATGTTCCATTAGTAAAAACTAAGAAAAAGAGACACTGCAGCACTCACCCAATCAGATGAGCGATAAACACTTACATATGTGAACAGAAACCGTGATGACGAAATCATTTTTGTGTGGCACTGTCAGGACATAAAGCAAATATTAGGATAAGATTTGATTAATTATTGTTAGTTTATATTTAATATATGAAGATTCAATAAATAAATACTGAGAGGAAAAAAAAATTGTTCTAGGACTTGTTTTATTGAAATAATACCCAATTGTTTGGAAATAATACTCCATTGTAGTAACTAATACTAAACACGTTTATTGGTGTGACTTGTCATATGGTGGCTGTTAGGTGTCAATTGACCCCCCCCCCCCCCCAATGACAACCCCATGTAAAAGTGAGAGGTCACATTCATATCACGGGACTACTTTGGTGTCAGTTCGCTTCCCTCTAGGGTTGTGAAGACAACAGATACAAAATACACGTTAAATTGGATTTTCGTCAAGAGCGATTTTTTGCTTTATAATTCGTCATGGCTTTGGCGCAGCGTGAATTTAGACGTAGAATTACCGGTCGTCTAAAACCAACTAGGCAAACACTCTGGCGTTTGGCTGCTCACCTAGAAGAATAAAAAAAGTTCTCTCAGGTTTGGGCGGCCTCGAAGCAGCCGCTCTGGTGAGAATATCGTGGTTGCAATAGAAAAATGTTAGACAGACTGTCATTACAATACAAACATAATTAGAGGGTTTATAAATACTGAGGCTCTTTTCCGGAGGTACAATTGTTTGGGGTCTAGCTGAAATTGTGGTCCGCTTTTCACCATTTTTGATGGGTTACGTCCCTATGGCAATATAAACACTTGTAACAAATTTTATCAATTTATCTCAAAATTAAAATCTGTACTTTGCGTAAAAAGTTTACATGCACATACAGCCAGCCACAAGGACGGATGGACATAGTTCGCTTAATTGGATAAGTGATTCTAAACCAATCGGCACCCACCTATGGTGGTGTATTGTATAATAATGAATTTATTGCCCATCTTCGATTCTTTTACGCCACCTTAAATGGAACGATTTGATCCATTTTCAATATCAAACAAATCTGTCGAACAAAATGTTGTTTTTAATAAAAAAAACTTACATTTGCAAGTTTATTCAATAGGCAGGCAAACAAACATCGCTAGATTGTCTTTGAACTTCACAAGGATTCAGAAAATACTTTGAAAGCTTTTTAAAATTAAGCTTTTAAAAAGCTTTCCCCGCGAAAGCTTTTTAACAGATAGCTGTTAAAAATACTTCTTACAAAGAGCTTTGAAAATACTTTTGATATAAAGCTTCTGAAAGTATGAATTTACAGAAAACTAAATTAAAAATTTTTAAAGCTGTTCAAAGTTTCTCGCTAAAAAAAACTTTATTAGTTGTTTCTAAAATTGCTGTTTAAAGGTTTTTACAAAAGAGATGTTAAAATCTTTTCACAATAAAAATTTAATTTGGTCTAATTAAAACTTAAAAAAAATTTTGAGAAAAATCATTAATTTTTTTGTACTATTTATTCTTTAAAACACATCTTAATCATCGCGCAATTAACAGAGTATGCGCACATATTTTATCAGAATGATTTTAAAACCATTTAAATGTCTGCCTGTCCTTTTGTATACATGAGACAGTCAAAACCCATTTTTATCGTAAAGCTGCATACGTTAAACATTTTCAGCACGAAATTAAAATAGTTTAAGGTCTTTCAAAAAACAATCACTTAAATTTATAAAAGCTCAACAGCAAGACACAACAAGATCATAAGCTACCAAAATCTTTTTTGACTGATTAAAAAATTTTTCTTTAAAGTTAAAAAAGAAACTTAAAAAAGGGGAGTCAGGGGTTTAAAAATATTGCTCTTAAATTGATTTCGATTTTCAGGGAAGATTTATAAGAGTTAATATCTGAGGCAGAGTAAATGTATGTGTGTTTTGTTATTAAAACATGCCATTATTTTAAAACAGTTTTTTTTTTAAACAAAAATTTAAAACAATTTATAAAGAATCGTGCGAATGTTTATTTACAATCATCTGAGCAACCGACTGATGTATGCCAGAATAGTAAAGAGCTATAGACAGAGATACAGGCAGACAGATAGGCAGAGAGTCAGTCAGCCCATCTTTACAGATAAAACAGACATGCTGGAATATTTTAAACTAAACAGACACTAAAACCAGCAGGATAAGTGCCAAGTGCAACGAGGCAGCATTCAAACTTGCAACAAAACCAAAATATATATGTACATATATACTTAAATATAAATAAATAAGCAAGAGACTTTGTATTGCAACTGACAAACCATTTATTGTCTTCTTGAAATTAAAATATGAAGAAAAAAAAACAAAAAATGATTATGAGTTACAGAGCAGACACATCAAACAGACATTTGCCACAAAAAGTGGCGGGACAGCCAAAAGGATGGTCTACAAAAAAAGTTCTTTATAAATATTTTTTTTTTAGTAAAATAATATTAATTCTGTATTTATATTATTAGGAAGTAGTTAAAGTCTTTAATAAGAAATATTGAAGAGAACATTTAATTGGAAGCTGTTGCTTTAATTTAGAGGGCGTAAAATTCAATCTGAAAATTATGAGCTCCTTTTTAATTTCATTGAAATTCTAGTGGCATTATCTTTGAGCAAAACTATTAATGGCAATGAAATTTTATGGGTTTTATAGCAAAAAACTATAAAGTTTAATAGATATAAAAAGTTTGTCTTAATGAATGTAACTTTTTAATAAAGAGCTGGCAGTTGGAAAGAACCATAATAGCCGTTCTTACAGTGATAGGAAAGGCGTCATAACGCTGATGTATTTTGACATCGGTGCTATGACAAGTGTCTTCGTTTCTGACCCCATGCAGCTTTTCATCATTGCGATGTCAGCCTTAGCATCACTTGGCCAAATTATCATCAGTGCCAACAATTTAAATTATGTCCTCAATGGGATGACACATCGGTATCACAGAAATGATGAATCAGAGTCAGTTTAATAAAACATGTCATCAGTACGATGACTCTGTAACATCATAGAAAGGACTAATTAGGCTCAATTTAAACTGTCATTAATAATACACAAAATTGATCAATTCTGATGTTAGGGCATCATCAATATGAAGATGCATTTTTCTATTAATGTATATAAATCCTGTTAAACACTCCTTAAATGCCTTTAAAATTACAAGTTATCAACAAATATTAACGTCTCTAAGGTAAAAAGAAGCACTAGGTTTTTTTAAAGAAACAGAGAGAGAGAGAGAGAGAATGAGATAGAAAAAATGTCTGCCATAAACATACCCTAAAAATTCAGTGAATTTAAGCAGTACTTGGTTAAGAAAATCAAAGTTCTTATCGGAAACACGATTTTTGAATCAAAGCTATCCATTTTTAATTCGACGCCTAATCCATGTTCCCTTTTATTCTTCTAACTTTCAAATGCAAGATTTTGAACAAGTGAGCACTAAATGTGAAATGTGTCCTTGAATTACATGAGCATCTGTCAGATGGCCAAATGTCATTGTGGGTTTTGGCCACTGTGTCACAAATTATGCATTTATCACGAGCCGCGATTTGTTCCCGGCCGGCACACGCACAGTTAGCAATTAAGTGTATAATCCGGCAAAAATGTTACACTCAACTCCTTGTTTAGAGGCCGGAGATATCTAACGTCTTCTGCTTAAGAAGAATCCATCAGCATCGGTTGAATAGCAACAGCACACAGAGGTGAACCGTCCCCACAACTCGAACCATACACAAGCTCTGATTGCGATTTAGAAAAACTCTCCCCGCGAACTTAGGGTAACAATCACAGTCACCACATTATCCACTAGGACATATTCCCTTGAGAAAAGCACTCTTTTTTTACTAAACTTTATTCTATGATCTCTGCATCACTCCAATATCAATATCTCACCCACCATCCAACTCAACTCGCACCACCAACGCAACTTCACCACTAACGCAATTCACACCCAGCAACGGTCTTTCAACTTTCCAATATTAGCACCTAAAAAATTAATATAGAATATCGGAATTTATCTACTGATTACACCAAATATAGAGCATCGTTTTTTGGCCATATTTTCATTTGGCTGGTTGACCGCGCCTCACACGCAAGTTTTTGCGCTCTGGATTTAATTGCAAAATGACTTCTTTTTCGTGACGTTTAAGAAACATTATGGACGTGCAAAATCTTCTTAAATAATTTATCGGCTTTAACACATTTGATACCCAAATTCGTTGCATTTTAGCGAATCCTGCTGCTTTAAAACGTTTTGAATTTGCTGCTTGAGTGGCTCTCAATGATTTCTATATGGTCTAATGCCTTTAACTTATCATTTTCGATGGAACATATTCAGTATATTGAATAAAGCTACGGTCACACTTGTCAAATATTTTACGAAAAAACGGGACCAATATTTATTTTGTTTATGATACCACATCTTACATAAAACAGTTTTTTGCTATGTCTAGCAGTATAATCAGTTTTCTTTTGTGATATTAAAACCATGTTAAATCTCACTAAATATTAACAAAAACAGTGGTTATGCTTATTTGGTCAAATATTTTATAAGTGTGACCGTAGCTTAAGACTTAAAGCAAATGATGCGAAGCAAAAAAAATTGGTTGTTAATATTTATTTCTTCAAGGACTGAGCCAAAACAAATCACAGATGTTTACATATAAGCTATTTAAGACAACATGTCAGTTATTAAAGGCACAAACCTTTGTAAAAGAAAAGCCATCTGTCGAATATGTGCCATCTATAAACGAAGCTGGTAAATTCAATGCACCCAGATAGAACTTAATTTTTGCGGCATCGGATTACTATAATAATTAGCAAAATTGTTTGTTTGTTATCGTGGTAGTTTACTTTGCGCAAACAGTGAATAAGGACTTCGTTTCACAAATCTGTTTCCCTACTTAATATTTATTTTTGCTCTTAATTTTCAAAAATAATGGAAGAACTTTTCTTTATATAAGAAGCCCCTACAAAATGTTGTACAGAACCCTAAATTCGATACCATTTCCCTTTCATTTAACTTAATATTTATGTGGCTCCTATATTTCTTGCTTTGTATTGATATGAATGCTTAAAAATCGTGACTTGATTTTTTTTTATTGTACGTACTTGAAGATGGTGTAAAACTTTATTCAATAAATTTTGTATAAACCAATTTGAAAATAAATTTAATTTTTTTGTTTTTTTTTCGCCAAAAAAAAAACGATTTTTTTTTCAACAAATTCGCAGAATTCATTTGTGAGTAACGTTGGCTGATATGGATTTTAAAGAATATGAGTATAAAAAGACGGAAGGACGGACGGTTAAAGTGATAGACATACGAGTAAATATATGTACGTATATGAGGGTTAAAATCGTAAGTATTGTCTGTTTAACAGAACGATATTTGAAATTAAATTCGGGCAACGAGTTTGCTTTTCTTTATTTGTTGTTTTAAGTGTTTAAAAATTTTGTTTATGCATTGCGTGCGAAATTTTGAAATTAAATTTAAAGAGAAATTTTTAAAAGAAAAAAAAATTTAGAATCAAAATGATTCATAGGGATGCAAGACATTGATAAAAGTATGACAATAATAATATATTTCGTTTAAATATATTTCATAAAATTTAGGAACGTTTTTTAAAATTTAAGTTAAGGTTTTAAAATAATATTTTAACATCAGTTTTGTCGCCTGCAGTCCAGGCGACAGCTTAAAATAAAAAGCTGCAACTATAGTCAGTACTACCTCGGCAAAATTCATCACTATTTAACGCCAAGAAATTATTGGCATACATAAATGTTGCGGACATATAAACGTAGCGGCGGATTTGAAATGGTTTGTAGTGACTAAAAATACATAAACGTTTCATATGGTATTAAAATGTGTAAAACGAAAACATGAAATTTGTCAAAGTTTATAGCAATGATTTTTTTTTTGTATAATTAATGTTAAATATTTTATTTAATTTTTTATTAACGTTTTGTTTTGTTTATATACATTGAAATCTTATATCTAACCCCGCGAAGCCTTTTGGCTTGTCTGCAGGATATGAAAATAAAATATGCATTAGTGAATTATACAAAAAAAAAAAAAAAAAAATATATAAAAAAAGAGATAAATAATTTAAAACAATGGTATTTTTCATTGCGTGGAAATAAAGTATTTTTTTAAAACCGATTTTCTTCTAAACGGATTCGTTATAATTAAAAAAATACAGTGGGAGTTTATTAAAGATATTAGGAAGTGTGATGTCTAATGAACTTTTGCCATATTTGTTTTTGTGTGGCTCCACTTTATATCTTCCTTCTGCCCGTCGCACAGTGGCGCCCGTAGAGCAAGCGAGGTTGCAAAAATCAAAATTTTCATGAGTGCCGACGAAGTTTTGAATAACCCATGTTTTAGGAAACTTTTCAACGATTTCAAATATGCCACTATTAATAATATCACATTTTTAGTTTAGAAGATATAACCGTTCAAAGTTGACCGATTTTCGGTTTTCAAAAAAACACACAATTTTTAGTCAATTTGTTGCGATTTTAGGTGTTATATCACGAAAAATAGGTAACGAATCGCCTTATTTTTTGTTTGTATTGATTGATGTATTTATTAAATGTATAATGATAAAAAAAAAATTAACTGTTTGCTTTGTGTTTCTCCTGGTAAATCACTTTTTAAAAACTATCCGTTTTTTCACTATTTTTCAACTTTGACGGAAAATAAAAAAAAACTATATTTTTCTATATTTGCCATATTTGCAAAACCTGTTCTTTGATTATTTCTTTACATAATTCAAAAGGTTTTATCTGCCCGTACGTGCCCGTTTGGCTTCTAGAGGTAAAAAAGTTTAAAAAGACATGGTTGCAGAAATTGTATGGCGTCCATCCCTTATATGTTTTGACTGACAGTAGTTTGATCAAATAGTTTGAAAAAAACTACTCATTGAAATTAACAGGTACGCACCTCACATAAACAATACTTTGGCGTACAAATGGTCAGGAACAATATTGACTTATGGTCCCTACAGGTAGGCACAAATCTTATTTGGACACGTGCATAATATCAAAATTGCATTATTCAGCCTAAATCCATATGTATGCAGGGAACAGGTAAATTTTTAGGCATGGTAACATAAGCCTATATATTGCAAAATAAGCATAATGCCTGGATTAGTCTACGCCTGAAAGTTGGCGCAACAATTACTGAAACCATTAAACAATTTAAGTATTGAAAACATCGCGTTGAACAATTTAAAATTATTTGAACTGATTAGAAAGTCAACCACACCAAAGTTTTTCACGGAAGTGAAAATTCTTCCTGAGAAGTTGACATTGATCAGCAAATGGGGCTGCGATGGATCATCCGGACAAAGCGTTTATAAGCAAAGGATATCTTCCGATGACGCTACAATATCGGACGGAAATATGTTTATGGCATCTGTTGTTCCTTTGCGGCTAAAATCGGATGATTCCCTACACTGGAAAAATCCACGTCCGTCATCAGTGCATTATTGCCGACCAATAATGTTTCAGTTTGCAAGGGAATCGGCAGAACTCATAAGGACTACGGTGAAGGACATTGAAGAACTAATAAGCAAGATTAAGCCTACAAAGCTGCAAATTGGTGAAGGAAAATATATTGAATGAAATTACGAGTTCCACCTGACCGTGGTTGACGGAAAAGTCGTAAACGAACTGACAGGAACAACCTCAACAATGTCATGCCCGATTTGCAAAAAGAGTCAGAAGAACTTTTTTTCAATTCAATTCAATTTATTTCATATATAATATGTTACATCTCAATTTTATATAATTAGTTGTAAAGAGTTTAAGATTAGTATCTTTTTCTGCTTAATTATAAAATATTTCAATTAGTTATCATATACATATATATAGACAGAATTATATTGGAGGTAAAAATTTAGCAAAAACCTATTTAAACCTCTTTTTTCGTTTTATTTTTATATTTTTTTTTATCGATTTTTTATTATTATTTGTCAGAAGAACTTTGGTAATTTAAACGATTCTGCAAATGATGAGAATTACGAATATGGAATGTCACCATTGCACGCAAGGATAAGGTGTATGGAATTCTTGCTAAAACTGGCATAAACCCTACCACAAGAGGAGGAAAACTTCGATGAAAATACATCAATAAAGGATAAGGAAAAGATCAGAAAGAAGCAAATACAGGATGCTTTTTTTAAACAAGTTGGACTAAAAGTAGACCGTCCCAAGCACGAATTGACAATCAAATCGTGAAAAGATTGGGAACGATCTTGGATGTTTTAAACTGCAAAGAAAATGTCAATTCTACAAAATATGGAGAATATGCGTCGAAAACTGCATCTCTTTTAGCAGAAATGTATCCACCGAAGAAGTTGACCCCGACCGTCCATAAAATATTGGCGCATGGCAAAGATATAATTGAGTACCAGTCTTTGCCAATTGGAGAGCTTTCTGAAGAAGCACAGGAGTCTCTTAACAAATTTTATAAAAAATATAGATTGCAGAACACATTCAAAGCATCAAGGGTAAGGCAAAATGAGGACCTCTTCAACATGTTGGCAGCATCTTCCGATCCACTTATTTCTTCCCTGCGGCATGTGAAGTCACGAATAGAGTTACAAAATAATTATAGTTTAGAAATGGTTAGTCTTGTAGATATACCTTCTCTTAAGAATTGTGATGAATATTTTACAGAAAATTGAAAAAATAAATTTAAAAAAAAAAAATAATTTTTTTTTAATTTGTTGGGTAATAATTTAAAACATAAAACCCTTAAGAAAAAAAATAAAAACAATCTAAAAATGTAAAAATAATTTTTTTTAGTTACCATAAAATTGATTTTTCTACTAATTTTAACTTTGATAACCCATAAGTAGGCCCCTACAAAGCGTAGCACCCTTTCCAAACGCTCATTTCATAGGCTGAACAGTTATCTATCATATGCTGTTAAAACTGTTCAATTATCTTATTCGGTTCAAAAGATATGATTTTTGCAACGAAAAAACTCAAATGGCGCCACTGTGCGTCGCCTGGTGTTGTAGGCATAGTCTATAGGTTTTAAGTAGCGTGAGTCGTTGTAGTATTCATTAATAAGTGTGATATTATATAAACTTTTGATGTTAAGGACTTCTAATGTTGTGGCTATATTTTTTACTAGTGTTGATCGCCTAGTTCGGCTATTAATAGCGATGCTGTTAACGTATGTGTTGTTGTTTACTGTTGTGATGTTGCCTATGCCAGTGTTTAACATGTGAATAGTGTTGACGTTGGTGTTTAGGGGTGGGTTGTTCCTAACATTTGTGTTGTTATTGACATTATTGTTGCTGCCGTTATTGTTAATATGTGTATTGTTATAGTGTATCAGGCCTGTCACATAAATTGTTCGGAATGGTTTTGAACCCCTATTTTCATATCGATCGATTTTGTTTTACCTTCTTCAGGCTTTGATCGATTTTTGTAATTCCGACAAATTTTAATTTTGGTATTTTTAAGTTATATGTGGCAATATTGTGCAACCAAAACAAAAACTTTTTTCTATTGAAAAATTAAAAGTCATTTCATTCCGAGCAAATTTATCGGGTTTCGTTTTCTGGAGAAGCTTTCTCGGAATTAAAAAAAACTTTTGATCGAAATTGATTTCTGTGACAGACTCGTATATTTACATATACGAGTCTTTATTATTTACATACACACACATTGTTATTACATTGTGCGAGCTATAAATGATTTTGTGCAGCAAAAGCACTCTTTATTAAATATTTTCTTACATATCGAAAAATTTATTATTGTGTACAATTTTTCAACAAAAATTCCATAAGACTTCAGAGCAATTTTAATTAGTGCGTTTTAACCTAAAAAGTTAATTTGAAAGTTGTTATTTCTTGTCTCTTTTGGTAACTACATATTTTAAACTTTTAAGTATATATGTGTTCCTCTAACTTCCAAAAACTTTTAAGTATTTAAGTATATTTTAAGTTTTAAATTTTTTGGTTGTAATTGGCCGCATTATAAAGGATTACTTTTGGGACATCGCGATGCATCGCGAGCAAAAATAAGTACTATTATTTTGTAAGTAAAGTTTTTGCTGGGTAGATAAGGCAAATGGAAAGCTGATCCGCAACGTATACTTTAGGTATATAACTAAATTTTACGAACGTACAAGTTATGAATATCACTTTTTAAGGTGGTTTGGGTTCAAAAATACTCCGCAGAGTTTTTAAATATTTTTATTTGGAAACGCAAATGTTTTTAATTGTAATATGAAAAAAAGTTTTGAATTTAAATGATGTGATGATTTACACAATAGCAAAATGTCTTGCACAATTTGAATTGCACATTCGGCGCAAACGTTGCTACGTTAAACTTTTTGAATAGCTGATGGTTTTTTGACCCGATGTCTTAGAAAACATAATTTTGCTTCTGTAAAGCCGAACAATGATTTTTGTAGTGTGGCGAAATTATTTTTGTGTGACCAGAAAACCAGAATTCGCTCCAAGAATCACATAAAAATTTTAAAATAGAAAATAATTGCAATCCTTATTCCGGAATAAAAAGACAAAAGTGCCAGAATAGCTCTAGAATTCCAACGAGCATTACCGAATGCTGGCATTAGTCTTAATTTATTATAGGGAAAATATTTATTTTTTGAAAGTATGTAAAAGCTTGGAACAGTTCATTTGGTTACATTTTTAAACATTTTTACACAAAAAAATAATTATTCAAATTTCTAAACTTAATGATAAAACAAAAGGCTATTCGAAAAAAAAATATAATGTGTCTTCATACTTTTGTATGCTCTATTGGACTATGCCTTTTTCCTATTTGCAAAAATTGTAAAAAAATAAATTCCTAGTATGCATTTACGTGACGAGGCCTTTAGGGTATACTTATCCACTAGGAATTAATTTCGAAGTAGATTGGAGCATGTTCATCCGTCTTTTTATTAAGGTACGTGTTGAAATTTTGAGAGTTAAGTTACTGAAATTTAATACAGATTTTTGTGTACGTTTGGTTCTTTGGCTCTAGCCCGTTCTTAAAGGCGAAAACTATTTCACTTTGCCCTTATACAAACAACCCCCAGAATAGGAATCAATTTCTCGAAGAAGTTAAACTTTAATACAAGTAAATTGTTGTAAAAAAATTTAAATGAAAAAATTTCTAATTGTATTGTATTGTTGTTTTGTTTTTTATGTTCTTAGGTGCGCTTGATTAACACAGAACATATCAGCCATGTCACAGAGTACAATTCTGTTCGGAATGATTCCGTTCGGAATCGAAGAAAACATATTTTTTATTGAAAGAAAGTATATTTTGATAGTTTTTTGGCCTTTAAAATACAGAAAACTCCCATTCCGTTCATGTAAACAAAAATGGCTTCATTCCGCAATTTTTTTTTGTAATTTTCTGAAGCACCAAAATTCGTAATGAATTACATTTCCGAACGGAATTGTACTCTGTGACATGGCTGAATATGTGTAATGAGTGTAAGCAAAAAATGAGAACGCTCTCTCGAGGCGTCATAATAGTTATATACTGTCTTATCTTATATCTTATATATATATATATATATCTTATCGTCCACTGATTTTAATGAAATATATATCGTTTTAGAGGATTTTTAGGATTAAAGTGTTTAAAAAGTATTTTAAATTAGATTGCAAACACACACACACACACAATAATTTATTGTTTTTGAAAATGAAATAAAAATTTTCGTTCAGAAATTTTTATTTTTTTATTGTTGTTTCAAAATATTTTAATTCTAAGAACAGGCAATTTAAACTTTATTTCAACTTTTATTCTCGAAACCTTATCGCATACACATTGTAAAAATAGTAAAATAGTAAGTAAACGCTCTAATAGGAACGAATAAAAATAAATATGAAAAGTCATTTGTTATTTTCTTAAATTTAGGCATCCCTTTTAAATAAGAATTGCATATTACATACGTACATAAAAGATTTATTTTAACTGTACATTTCAAGTGGTCGAATTTCGGCCACATGGCGGTCCTAGTATATATAAAAACTCTCATATTTCTGCATATGGTTATCAACATTAAAATACCCGCTTATTTATTTAGTATGATACAATTAATAAAACCCTTGAGAGGCAGAAATTTGATAACATCTGTGTATCAATGCATTCTATCGGAGTATAAATTGTTCATCAATTCAGCACGTCTTTGGAATTCTCTGTCCCTTAACAAACAACAAATCCGCAACGCAATACAAGCTCAAAATGTTTTTTTAATTGATTTAATTATTGAACAACATGTCTTAATTTTATAATTTATTTTAATAAATATTTGATATTTATTTTTAAACAATTATTCTAACAATTATTAAGTCAAGGGACTTAAGGAATCTCTTTCATCTCATCATCAAGACATCTTGTTAAATTTATTGACTTTAACAATAAGTTTCAGCATATTTTGCATTTCATTCAGCAAATGCAAATATTTTTTTATTTATAAACTTAATATATGACACCTACACCTGATAAGATTTGTAAGAAGTATCAACAGATTTGCTTTATTCTAGAGCACTTGACAGTTAGACAGTAATGCTGACAGTATAAAGAATTTCAATCTTAAACGAATAAAAAAAATAAAGAAAACTGATAATAAAAAAACAAGTGAGAAAGTTTAGTCCAGTCCGACCATATAATACCCTCCCAATATTACCCACCACAACATTTATACAAAAATTTTCGATAATGTATTAAATTTGGGACCCATGTGCAAACAAAATTATGTTATCAGATTTCAAATTATTTGTAATAAATATGATACAGGTATCACCATCAATATGAAGTTATTCCATCATACAGTGATTTAAGGGTAGAATTTATATAAAATTTACAGTCATTAACAACTAAAGTCGAGATATGACAAATTTTACTTATTTCTTTTTAATTCTCCTTATCTTATTGCCGTTGCATTAAAAATTAAAATATTATAAAATTGCCAATACTGAGCCTGCAAATATCGGGTGATTCATCGTGAAGTTTGACTTACAATGTAATATAAAACACATAAATTTGAAAAGGAACTTAATTTATGGCATTTGCTGTTTGAAAATTATATCATGTAAATGTTGGTCACGACTACGTCTGAGGTGGTCCATTCGACAGGATCAATGTTCGACGACTTGTTTCAGCACAGCAACTGGTATTTCGCGAATAACAGGAGTAATGTTGGCTTCCATATCGTTAATCGTAGCTAGCCTATTCCTGAAGACCTTAGACTTTACATATTCCCAAAGAAAACAGGCCAAATGTGTGATATCATACGATGGGTGGCAAATGAACCATAGCAAAACCACACAAGGTCATTGCTTTACACGCTCTATGGCTCGTATCGGCACCTTGTTGAAACCAGAGCTTACCAAGACCATGCGCCTTAATTTCTGAAAGCACATAGTCCTGTAACGGTTACCATTGACCATTGATTTTCTTCATGTTTGAAGAAATATGGACCAATGATTTTACCAGCCCATAAATCACATTTTTATTGTTTTTTTCTAGAGCACATTCACTGGAAACTGGGAAGCTGTTGTGGTGTGGGTTTGCCAAATGATACTGAACAAAAATTATGAAGCAGTTTGATATGAGTCACAAGTGATGTGTAAAAAAAGCATACTAAAGATCAAACCTCAAGATTAATCACCCTTTATAAGCTT
This sequence comes from Pollenia amentaria, assembly GCA_943735925.1. NCBI lineage: Eukaryota > Metazoa > Arthropoda > Insecta > Diptera > Polleniidae > Pollenia > Pollenia amentaria. The sequence continues at coordinate 51,024,404 of OX031007.1, forward strand.
TATCAAAATTCCGTGCCGAAATCGGACAGACAGCCAGCTAGCCGGCCGGGCAGAAATGGTCTAGAAATAGTATTTTTATTTGTTACACACATCAACACAAACGCATAGTACCTTTCATGGTGTAGAGTATACAAATTTAGCATAAGTAGTTGAGTAAACCTACTAGGGTATTCATTCGGTTAAACGTTAATCGGTTAACCGATTAATTACTACCCGATTAACTGATCGGTTTATTTAAAGCTGGCTATTTTCGATTAACGATTAAACCGGTTAATTTAAGTCGATTAACCGATGTAACAAAATTTTTAATTTTTTGTTGTATTATTACATATTTTTTGTGTTTTTAATTATTTGTATCGTGTCAAATGCAAAAGGTATGTGTTTAGAAAACAGTTTTTCACATAAACAAAGATGGTGTTCAGTGATCTTCAATTTAAATAACTGTTTGTTGTCAACAGCTTTTATAAGTATGTATTTAGTTATTTTTTTCTTCTCATTTCAATCTTTTAGCAGTAGCAACCGAAACAATTAGAACCTTAAAAATTTAAAAAATTAATAAATCACCCTAATGGCATTATGGACGATTTTATATGCTTAGAGAGATCCAGGAAATGGACTGAGAAATAAGATATTCTGTATTATGGGTTGCTTTCGATTTCTACAACGTCTCCGATAAGTAAAATAATTTTTTCCAAGCCAAGTTCTATCAAATCTAATGAAAAGAATCGTCTAATTCCTAAACATTTAAACCATATTATTTTTCGAAAAGATTATTTTATAAGACCTCCTTAAACATAAAAGAAGTAATCTTCTTAAACCTCCTTAAACTATTGAAATAACTAATAAAATTATCTCACAGTTCATTTTATAATATATAATATGTATTAATTAAAAAATATGAATTACATATTTATGAATTATGTTTTCGTTTGCTCGTTTTAGTTCAAGAATTGTTATGTTTGTTTTGTTTTTTTTTACTAATTAACTCTAACTTATTAATAATCTACGAATTTTTATTCATTAAAATTACTTAATTAAAAAAAAAAACTTTATTAATCGATTAACCAATTAAACCAAAACCACGATTAATTAATCGAACGATTAACCGATTAAAGCAAAAGCCCGATTAAATGAATACCCTAAAACCTACAGAAATGTAGGAGGCCATGTATACAGTCAAACAACAACAAGAAAACGGTGATAAAAATTATTTTTTAAAAGAAAAATTTTTTACTAAAGAAAGATAAAATCTTTAAAGTTAACGTGATATATATTCACAATATTAAGTCGAGTATCTGAAAGATGCTGCTGTTTGTTTTAAAAGCAACGTATGTATTGTGATAACAATAGAAACACTATTAATGCAACTAAATATGTTAATAAATAAGAGTTTAAAAATCAACTTAATCTATATAAAATTTAAAAAAATAGTGGTACAATGGAATCTTATCTATAGACCAATACCAGAAAAAGTATTTCAAAATTTTATCAATACAACTTAAATTTTTATGCACAGCTTATTTTCTTAACAGGTATTTTTATCTCTCATTTATTTGATAATAACGTTTAAGATATAAATTTAAATATATTAATTAATTAGTATTGTGGTTATTTTATTGAACTGTTTAAGGCTTTAATCCAAATTTTTAATATTTTATTCAGGCTAAAGTTCATTAAATTTAATTTTCATTAAATTATTTTTATGAAGAAAGAAATTTTTACAACATGAAATTCATTAAAATTTATTGATAATTTTTCATACTTGACTGAGCTGGGAGTTGAACACAGGTTTTCACGGACAGGTTGCCCTGTCATGTTTCAATTGTAACGACACAATCTTCTCAAAGGGGTTTGTCGTCTTAACACTCACCACCATCGAAGGCAGTTTCCAGTCAATAGCCAAACATCAATCTTTAAACCAAATAGGTAGATCGAAATTTGGTTTTTATAATGATTATATTTTTTAATTAATTTACATGTTCATCCTTACTCCCGTCTTTCATACTTTTTGTCAAGAATTCTTCTTGAAGTCCAAAGTACATTATTTTCTGTTTGTCATGTTTTGTCTTTCTTATTCACGTTTAACTTTTGAACTTAAGCCTGAATAAAATATTATAAATTTTGATTAAAAAATATATTAATTAATTAAAATTTTCATATCGATTAAAATATTTCTTATTAAATAAAATATTTTCTAATCGATCTTGTTAAACAACATTTCGTTTGTTTTAATACCCTGTGGAATCCAAATCTGTTCACAGATTGATTCCATCACGTCAATGCGGTTGGGCTAATACATTTTATCATAACTTGAGAACAGTTTATCCGATTCTGATAAAATCAACAGTTTTGATAATATTCGGAAATAAGTGACGGTAGAATTTTTTAATGCAAAATCAATGCAATTTATTTTTTATGCCTTATTTCTGGCGAAATAAAAGTGATGCCCAAAATAATGAACAATATTAACTCTTGTCCACCGATTTTCATGAATTATGGCTTATTTTATACTCTCCCATAAATGATAAAAATGTATAATTTTTGTCTTTATAATTTCTTTTATGAATTTTTTTTACAAAAACTAGAACTAATTTCGCATGAGAAAAAAATTTATCACCACTAAATTTTGAATAACTCTAAACCAGATCAACATATAAAAAAATGTTATATAGTTGAGATAAAGTCTTAATTTTTTTTTTAATAATTTACAGTTGCTAGGATCAAAATTGGACAAATTGTGAAAAAGACTAGATGTGATAGGAAAAAACTGAAAACGGACTTGAATTTATCACCTTATAATCATAAGTCAGTGTCAGTCCAAATAAAGCCGCCTCAAGAAAATCTCTTTAAAACGCCTTTAATGTTTAAAATAATGATATTATATAGCAATTTGATCCAATTTAGTATTAGAGCACTAAATTACATTACCAAGTTTTGTGATGATCTGTCTACAATATTATATAAATACACTGATAGAAACGGCGTCATTACGCTGATGTATTTTGACATAAGCACTATGACAAGTGTCTTCGTTTTTGACCCAATGACACTTTACATCGCCGTGATGTCAGCATTAACATAACTTGGCCAAAATGTCATCAAGGTCAAAAATTTATATTATGTCATCAATTGGATGACACATTGTCATCACTTAAATGACAAATAGGAGTCGGTTTTATAAAGCAAGTCATCAGTGCGATGACAAACTGTCATCAAATTGAGTCATTGTAATTGACCTTAAGTCAAATTGAGTGAATATCATTATTTTCTTACCCGTGACACATGTTTATTTCAATTTTGTTGTATTCCACCCTTTGTTAACAGCAGAACTCTCAATTATAAGACAATAGCAGTATGCCCGATATGGTTTTCGTAATAATTCTACTTTAAAAATTCTATGTATTTAAATAAATAATTAAAAAAATAGAATATATTTTTGCTTCCAATTTTTACTTTATAAACATGAAAATAATATTAATAATATATTATGACATGATATATTATGTCATCGCACTGATGACAGCTTGTCTTAGCACTAACGACAGTTTGTCATAGCAATTATGGCAACTGATACATCAGCGTTATGACGCATAAAAATATAAAAAAAATTTAAGATGACGGTCGTCATTGGATTCATGTCACTTTTTGCCTAATTAATGCCATTTGTAATAACATTGATGTCACAATTCTGATGTTAGGGCATCATCAAGATAAATACGCATTTTTCTATGAGTGTAGGTCCCATAAAAAGCCCACTATAGGGAAAACACTTTAACACCCTAATAACGAGTAATGATTTGATTGGGAAATTAGGCCAAATTTAGATACATAGACGTGAGTAGCGATCAATTACCAAATTTTGTTAAATCGATTCATAATTTACAATAGGTCCCATATAAAGCGCAGTACTGCAAAGCAAACTAGCACGCTTAAACCCGTAACGGGTTATAATACTTTAATCAAAATTGGTCAAATTTAGTTTAATGTACAAAGAAAAAAAAATAAAACTTGATATCAATTAAAAAAAGTTTCTGATATTAAATAAAAAATTATTGCAATTTGCACCAGCAAACAAATTATAAGCATCAATTAGACGTTTAATTCACCTGATTAAAATTCTAATTAAAACTGACATTATTTTTGATTAATGTTTTAATTGGCGAACAATTTGCGAGAATTTTTAATGTGTAGCAAGAATTGTCACCATACAGATATCTAATTATCAGTCGAATTTTTGTGATATATTCCACATAAGTCCCACTCGCAAAAAACCCGCTTTATGCTAGGAACACAACTGGGACGAACAACGAATTTTTGGCGCCGAATATTCGTTGCCAATAATAAACATATTGGTGTATATGAAAATACTCACAACAATAGCGTCCGGCGAAATTCTTCGTACGCGGCGACTTTGCCATAGATTTTTTTATATTTTATACGCCGGCGAACGACAAACAAATCAGTACCAGGTGACAATGTTTGCTTTTAGTGTCGAAGTATTTTAGTAAATAAAGTAACTTTTTACTTTAATAATTGTTTTTTTTTCACTTAAAATAAATATACCAAGTAATTTGTTATAAATTAGTTTATAGTTGTATTTTTGATTATGTTTTAATTTTTAAGCATTATTTTTTTTTTTTAATATGGTCACACTTTTTCTCTCTCTTTGCACAAACAGCAATCAACTTTCTCAATTATAAAAGCTGCTAGTTATTCGTTGTTTTTGTGATTCATACGACGAATTCACTCAGCGAATTTTTACTGAAAAATTCGTAGTGTTGTGCAATATTCGTCGTTGGTCCCAGTTGTGTTCCTAGCATTAGGGTGATAAAACTGTAACCAATCTTATATTTAAATCGGTAAAGGCAAAGCAGTTAAGAACACTTTCCTCCTCTGTTTGTCAAACCGATTTGAACAATACACCATTTAACAGATATTTACCTACAGCAGTGCACAATTTATATTACATTAAAATCAGAGGGGGAAAAAAGGGTAAACATATTAGGGAAATAAGCGGACAGGGGTCTGGTACATTTTTGAAACACTGCCATTTTCGGGAGTATAACCTGTATTTTGGAACTTCTGTGTCACCCCTATATATATTTTAAACCAATAAATATAGAAATAAAGTTTATAATAAATTCGTAACTTCTCTAAAAATACAAATATAAATTTGGTACTTTTTTAAAATTCGAAAGTGTTGAGGGGTAAAAATCGTATCTATTTTTGGTTAATTTTTTACAAAATATTTTTCTCCGTTTATTGCCATATATATGTACATATTAAATTATGGACTCCAACTACAAATATTGAAATTTTTGATACTACAGCTGGCACTTTTTGAATTTCCTTTAATACTGGACCTGGAAACATAAAGTAAAAAATGGAAATTCCTAAGTGAATGAGAATCTGTAAGACAGATTTTTTGGTACTTTTTTCTTCTTTAGTTGGTACTATTTGAATTTTTATTAATACTGTTTGGGGGTTGGTTCTTTTTTCCTTTTTTTTGTTAAGTAAAAAACACTTTTTTTTGCTGTCTGTTTGGTTTTTTTTGTATTTACACACTTTATGTTTTATTTAAGTTTTTTGATGTTTGTCTCACAAAGGTCGCAACTAGAGTAAGTTTTTAATGTTTTAAAAATGATCTTACAAGCTAAGTTTCAGTACATAGAAAAATAGTGCAATGACAAATGTGAAAAAGTAAATAACAATTTAAGGACCGTTACTATTTTACAGGGTGCTGTGTTCATAATGAGTCATCATTAAACACCGGGTGTTTTGATTAACATGGTTCATCATTAAACATTCCGGCCCCCATGACTTGGTGCAGGTTTACCAAAGGTCCGTAAAACACGAAACAATGTAGCACGGTGTTGTGATGAATTTGACAGATATGGCATCTAGGATCTCAATTCGATTCAGGGTTGCGGGTCGTGTGAGGTTGTATATGTTGACGGCAATCAATCTGTTGAAGATACGCTACGAAATGTTTCGTGGGATGCCATACCTGTAAGTAGGAATTCAGAATAAAATTAGTGTGGAAAATTGTAAAAAACTTATACTATATTTCAAAACAAAACCACAATTTTTGAAATGGGTCTGGTAACGATCCCATTTTTTGTCTGGATGTCAACCACTCTACAGTTTTTATCAGTTCCAATATGAGTCTTTGTGATGCGACCCAGTTGCCATTCATTGGGTGGCAAATTGTTGTTTTTGATGACGACTAAATCGTTGACTTTAACGTTATCCCTCTGAGACTTCCACTTGTACCTGCGATGCAGTTCGGCCAGGTATTCGGATTTCCATCTTTTACAAAATGAGTGGTATATGACCTTTAGGCGTTTCCAGCGGTTGAGGAGGGTCAGGTTTTCGCTGCTTACATCAGATTCGGCTGGGGTCAATAATGGAGTTCCAATAAGGAAGTGTCCAGGGGTCAACGGGTTAAGGTCATTTGGGTCATCGCTAGCAGGACTTAAGGGTCTAGAGTTTAAACACGATTCTATGCGGGTGAGAATTGTTGACAGCTCTTCAAACGTGAATTTCATATCTGGTATCATTTTCTTTAGGTGGGTTTTGAATGATTTTACACCGGCTTCCCAGAGTCCGCCCATATGTGGGGCACCGGGGGGTATAAATTTCCAAATGATATTTTGATGGCTATAGTTGTGAGTAACTTGGGTTTGAAGAGTTTTTAGAAATTCTAGACGATCCTTTTTGATGAGTTCTGCAGCTACGACAAAGTTCGTGCCGTTGTCCGAATATATGATTGCTGGACAGCCACGCCTTCCAATGAAGCGGGAGAAAGCGGCTAAAAATGCTTGAGTCGATAAATCACTAACTGGTTCTAAATGTACGGCCTTGGTGGCAAAGCATACAAAAATGCAGACGTACCCTTTTGTAATGAGGCAGGCTCGACCAGTAAAGTTTCGAATTGTAAAGGGTCCAGCGTAATCGACTCCAGTTGTGGTGAAAGGGCGAGAAAGTGTTGTGCGCTCTGGTGGTAAGGAAGCCATGATTTGGCTCAGTGTGTGTTTTTTGTACAAAACACAAGTTTTACAATTATTAATCACCATTTTTACTAAGGGCCTTAAACGAAAAATCCAAAATTCCGTCCGAAGTACTCGGATCATAAGTTGGTTTCCACCATGAATAGTTATTTTATGAGTGAACTCGGTCAGCAATCTGGTGAGCTTAGAGTTGTACGGCAACAAAATTGGATGTCGTTCGTTATATGTGAGCGCTGGTGATTGAACCAGACGTCCGTTGGCTCGGATGACGCCTAGTTGGTCCATGAACGGGTTGAGAGTTAAAATACTGCTAGAGGACGATATCCTTTGTTTGAGTTTTAACTGCTTATATTCTTCTGGGAAGTGTTGTTTTTGCGTCAAAATAATGAGTCGTGTTTTGACATCTTTTATTTCTTCTGGTGTAACTTCGTTTGAAGATGTCCGAAAGCTGTTTCTGTTTACACCAGTATTCCTCCAGAATCGTAGGGCATAAGCTAATACTCTATAAGCGCGTGACAAATTGGAGAAACGGTTCAATGGATCCTCTTGAGTCGTAGTAGTTAACGTCCTTACGGTTTTTGCTTCTAAGTTGGTGTCATCTGGACTTCTGGATTTTGGCCATTTATCTTTGGGTAATTTTAGCCATGAAGGTCCAAGCCACCACAAGTTGTGGGTTTCTAATTCTTGGGGCGTACATCCCCGGCTGGCTATATCTGCGGGGTTTTCTTTTGATTCGACATGTTGCCAATGGCTATTGCCGACTTTATCTACAATTTCTGAGACCCGATTTCCAACGAAAGTGTTCCACGTGCAGGGGGGCTTCTTTAACCAGGCCAGTACTATTGTTGAGTCGGTCCAAAAATATGTGTCGATTTGCGTAGCTTGAAGATTTGGCAGAATTCCTGAGGCTAAATTTGCCAGTAAAACGGATCCACAAAGCTCCAAACGTGGTAGCGATATTTGTTTAATGGGAGCAACACGAGTCTTAGAGGCCAGTAAATGTGTAAATATAGAATTTTCAGACTGTATTCGGACGAAAAGAGTCGCAGAATAAGCCTTTTCTGAGGCGTCGCTAAAGCCATGTATTTCCACATTTAAATTAGGGCTGTACTGGATCCAACGAGGAATTTTCAGGGCATTTATTGCAGGGCAGTTTTTGACGAATTTCTGCCATTTGAGGCAAGTCAAGGGTTTTAGGTTGTCATCCCAGTCGACTTTATCTAACCAAATCTGTTGCATGATTAATTTGGCATCAACAATTACTGGAGCTATCCATCCGCAAGGGTCAAAGAATTTGGCAATTGTAGATAGAACTTCCCTTTTTGTGTAATTTTCTTTCAATTCAACACCTGGGGCAGTGAATGTAAAAGAGTCTGAGGAAATGTTCCATTTTATCCCGAGTGTCTTGGTTCCGGCGTTCTCGGATAAGTTTAACCAGTCGAGCGGTAGTAGGGTCTCATTTGGCAAATCTTGAATAACTCGTGGATCATTTGAGGTCCATTTCATCAGATCGAAACCGGCAGATTTTAGAACAGTTGTAAGTTCTTTTCGTGATTTGATGGCATCGTTTAATGTGTGGCCACCAGCTAAGACGTCATCTACGTACATGTTGTGTTGTAAGATGTTTGACGCCAGGGGGTGAGTTGTCCCGACATCTTCGGCTAGTTGAAGAAGGGTTCTTATGGCAAGAAAGGGCGCGCAATTAACTCCAAACGTCACTGTGAGGAGTTCGTAATCCTCAATAGGATCTGTCTCGGATTTTCTAAACAATATCCTTTGATATTTTGTTTGCGTAGGGTCAATGAGTATCTGGCGATACATTTTTGTGACATCTGCGTTGTACACAAACCGGAAGAATCTCCACTTCAATATTATGAGCACTAAGTCTTGTTGAAGTATGGGTCCTGGATACAAAATGTCATTCAAACTTCTCTTATTTGAAGACGGGCTCGATGCGTTGAAAACTACTCTAATCTTCGAAGTCAACTTTTCGGGTTTTATTACTGCGTGATGCGGCAGGTAATAATTTGGGTATTTACTAATTTCCAGGGGAGATATTTTCCTCATATGTCCTAGCTCGAGGTATTCTACAATAACTTGGTCGTATTGTGTCTTAAGTTCTGGCTTTTGGCTAAGCATGCGCTCCATTCTCACAAATTGGGCCATGGCAATATTTCTAGATACGCCTATTTCTTCGCCATTTTTAAAGGGTAGGGTAACAATATATCTACCCGAATCACTTCTACGGGTTGTAGACTTGTAGTGATTTTCACAGTGCGTGTCCTCTTCTGACCTCAAAACCTTTTTTGGGGTCTCCTCCACCTCCCAAAAGCGTGAGAGGATTCGGTCCAGGGACGATGTGTTTAGTAACGATATCGTTTTTCTAGGTGAAGTTTTTGTACAAATTGGTCCCCCCACAATCCAGCCAAATACTGTTTTTTGTGCCAAAAGGGATCCAATGGACCGCATCGGTGTTTCCATACTATATATTGAGGGGCCTAAGTCGAGGCCTATTAGTAGGTCGATGGGTCGACTTTGATGAAAGTGTGGGTCTGCAAGTTCTAGTTTTGCAGCCTCTGCGAATTGTTCTGCGTTTAACGTTTGGGGCGGTAAATTGGATGGAAGGGTCTTCAAAACTGGTGCCCATACCTCTAACTTAAACGATGTGTCCACCCTGGAGCAAAGGTTAAACAAACAGGCTTTGGTCGAAGTTTCAGAAACTGTCTGACTCAAGCCGGAAACGTGTACTATATTACGTTTTGTAGGTAAGTTTAATCGGTTTTTCAACTTGTCCGATATAAACGTGGATTGGGATCCAGGGTCGATGATTGCTCTTGCCTGGTATCTTGCGCCTCTAGTTTCGATTTGTACTATTGCAGTAAATAACAAAGTTTCTTTGTCTACTAGTTGTGTCGAGGACTGATTGCTTCCCCGCAGGGTCAAGGAAGTCAGGTTAGGAATACCTGATCTGGAAGTGGACTGTATATATTGGGCTTGCGCTGCAGCACTTGTACTAGCTTGCTCGTCAGCGTTATTTGGTGGTAAACTTATAGGCTGGGTCACCGTTGCCTTGTGCAAAAAAGTGTTATGTTTTTGTTTGCACAGCCTACAACTATATTTGCTTGAGCAGTCCTTGACACCATGATTTATTGACAAACAATTAAAACATGAATTTGTGAGCTTTACTATGTGAATTCGGTCATTCACATTCTTTTCCAAAAAGTTAGGGCAGGACCGTAATGGGTGGGGCTCTTTACAATGTTGGCAATTGTGTGTAGAGTCTTTTTGTCCCCCCTGTGATGGAAAACGTTTCTGAGTTTTCGACTCGTTATTGGTTTGAGTCGCGTTTGTTTGAAAACTGTGAACCTGTTTTTGTTTAGTGAACGGCTTAGAACATTCTCTTTTTTGTTGACAGGGTTTGGGTTTAGTGATGGCCGCTATTGACTCTAAAGTCTTAGAGTGGTGTGTCAAAAAAGTGTTAAATTGTTCCCACGACGGAACCTTTGTTATTTCTTGAAGAGAGTTTTCAAATTCCTTCAAAAGTGTTCGGGGGAGCTTGGTCGAGCAAAGATATACAAGAAAAGGGTCCCAAGTGCCAGTTTCTACCCTTAAAGCATTTAAAGCTTGAAGGCAGCCATTAACGGTTCGTTGTAGTGTCTGAATAGATTGGCCTGAATCTTCGGTAACTTTCGGAAGGTCAAATAAAATTTTCAACTGTTCGTTGACCTGAATCCGATTGTTCTCGTATTGAAGAACAAGATTTTTCCAGGCTATATCGAAGCCTTCGTTGGTTAATGGGGCATTTGAAACTATGTTCCTAGCGTCTCCTCCAGTTTTTTGAAGCAAATGAAATAATTTTTCAATTTTACTAAGTCGCGAATTATTTAAAAATAGGGCGGTAAAAAGGTCGCGGAAGGTTGGCCATGTCACAAAATCACCTGAAAACGTATCTATGTCGCAAGGTGGCAGCCGAATAGACGAAACGTCGTTGTTTCCTAAAATTGGGGTTTCGGCAGACGAAAAACGCTCGTGCTTATTCGTGTCATCAGTTGGGGCAGAAAGCGCCAGAATTTCCGCGTTAAGTGATGCCAAACAAGTTTTGTATGCAGCCAAGGCTTTTTTGTACCGATCGCGAAGTTTCTGCCTGTCTATCGGTTGTTCGCCCGATTCCGGTTTCTTGTCCCTACACTCTTCATAAGCCCTTTTGATTTGCTGCCAAAGTGAGTCTAGTTCTACACGAAGAACTTCTAAACTATGAATGTCCTCACCTGCCTTTGATTCTGAATACTCGCTTTCAAAATCTAAAAGGTCATTTGTACAATTAACAAATTTATCGAGTGCCATTATTAATTTTTTGAATTAACCAGAATCGTGAAAAAAAACTATTTTAAATTGGGTCAAAAAAGTACCTGCTAGCGATTAAACAACAACAAGTATCGAAAAAATTATATTATTTTTAAAAATAATTAGAGTCCCACAAAGCGATTTGTTTCCCCGGCATTTGTTTAAAATGTGATGGGGGTGGTAACCCTGTTGGTTCTCTTCGTTTTGTTGTTGTTGGGTCTTTTTTTCTTTTCTGTGTCACTGCTTGTTTATTACTTCTTCTGTTGTTGCTGAGTCTGCTCGTAATGCTGTTGAACTTGCTGCTACTGCGCCAAAGAATTTGGGTCCCGTTAGCTTGTTCACTATTAAACTTTGCAAATTTGTTTTTTGGACACACTTTTAATTTAATTAATTTTTATTTTTTTTAATTTTTTAATAAAAATTTAACTTTTGTTTTTTATACTATTGTTCACTACACTTTTTGCTTCGGTTCGAAGTGACCAAATGTTTGGGGGTTGGTTCTTTTTTCCTTTTTTTTGTTAAGTAAAAAACACTTTTTTTTGCTGTCTGTTTGGTTTTTTTTGTATTTACACACTTTATGTTTTATTTAAGTTTTTTGATGTTTGTCTCACAAAGGTCGCAACTAGAGTAAGTTTTTAATGTTTTAAAAATGATCTTACAAGCTAAGTTTCAGTACATAGAAAAATAGTGCAATGACAAATGTGAAAAAGTAAATAACAATTTAAGGACCGTTACTATTTTACAGGGTGCTGTGTTCATAATGAGTCATCATTAAACACCGGGTGTTTTGATTAACATGGTTCATCATTAAACAAATACTAAACCTAGCAACATAAAATTCAACATGCAGAGTGATTGAGAAACTACAATTGGTACTTTCTGATTTCTTTTATATTTTTGAACTTACAAAATTAAATTAAACATTCACGGGCTTGAGTCGAAAATAACATATATAACGGAGATTGGTACCTCGCCAAACCGATCCACTAAGATGAAAAAAACGAATGCTCGAAAAATGTAAATTCATTTATACACCATATCTGAATAAATAATTATAGTCGAATTTTAACCACTGTGCAAACACTAGTTATAATAAAAATGCCACTGGATTTTGCATCTAATAGTTTTTTATAGACTGATGTCAGATATTTGAATATTTGTTCATGATTTATCATAAATTATAATTTGTAGTAGAGACTCTCGAAAATTCGGCACAACCGAAAGTAGCTTTCTTTCTTGTTTTTCTTAAAACTTAGTAAATTACTTAATGATTATCGTAACAAAATTTTTAATTGCTTTATTAAAAATTTTATTTAACTTAAATTCTTTTTCGATTTTTCTTTTTGTGTCTTATCATGTCTGGATCATAAATACAAATTAAAAAAAGTTTAAAAAAAGTCGACAACCAGATGAGTATTTAGATATGAATGTAAATTATCTTAAACATTAACTGCTCTCTCGGTTGTCTTTATTTACCGCAGATACTTTGTTGAAAGTATTTAAATCCAAGTGGTCGGCATGTGCATAAATAAAATTTGTTCAACACATGCCCTACAGATAATATAGGTAATATATGTTTCACTATCCGTAACATTACCGGATTTAAAAATAACTGGAATTATTTTAGGGCTATGATGCGGAAGATTTACGTGAATGCCTGCGATGGTGGCCTACCTCACGTTGGACTCCGTCGTGCAGGCTACCACCCCTGTGGGTGCGGGCAACCAACATACACATATAGCAAATTCAGTATATAACTTGACAGAATTATGCACTTGCATCTTGTTTTCGACCTGATTCTCCGCTGCGGATTTTTTAGCAAGCAGCACCTCTCGAAATAGCAACAGTATCAAGGGAGATCTTCCAGCGGACGAAGTTCCCCTCAAGGTGGAAAATTGGTCTATGAAGCCGACTTTTAAAAATCTTATTTCATGAGTCTTATGGTTTTAGGCACAACCACCACGCGATGTCCAAACATAACTCATCCATAGTTAGTCTGGAGCCAAAGCTTAAGGGGCACCCGCCTCCCGCGGTACCAGATAGGCATTTTGGTTATACGCGATCTCAAGATATATGTCAGGTATTGATTGTACCTTATTTCCCCGAATGATGTAACAATTAAAGGTGAAATATCCTTGGGATATATCTCTGTATATCCCCTGAGGCTTATTGGGGGGCCTTATCTCAGGGTGGGTTTAAACCACTGGTTAAAAAACTACGCGTTTACTAAACATCCCCGTAAACACATAGGCAGCATGTGTGATGGTGCTTTAGGAAAAAATGCCAGCTGAATCTGTCGAATAGCAACAGCACTTATGGGGAACCGCCACGGGTGTAACTATCTCACAAGGGTGAAAAATCCGCCTTCTGTGTGGGATTCTGCCTTCTCGAGATATTGGGTATAAATATCTCGCAAGAGCATCATCCTGTAAAAAACACATCTCATGATAGTAGTCAAAATCAACGCCCTCCATACTTTATCAACAAACCAACGCAAACCCATCTTCAACCGTGCAACCTTAATCTTTCGTCCCTTCCAAAATAAAGGCTGGTCTTACCCAGCCGCTGCGACCCTTCACCTTACTAACTGAATACAAAATCTTCACCACAACCAGCACTTCTGTGGAAGGCACGTTTCATGAGATGGTCATTTTGAACGTCTAATAAAACGTACCTGCCATAGAACTTATCTCAATCACAAGAATAACCCTAGGGGCCTCAGCCAACCATCCATAGAGTGCCGTGTCACCGGGGGCCACTGACTCACATGTTATCAGAGAGATATGATCTATGGTTAGCCTTCGGGCTCAAAAATACCTGACTTCAGGAGGCCTTTTATTTTGAGGTATAACTACACCTGATTTGCCCCGAAGGAGGCAAATAAAGATGTAAAATATTCTTTAGACGATCCGTAAATTACCCGGGGGACTATTTGAGTGTAAATTAAATGTTCGTTTGTCTTCAGAATACCTATGCATTTTATTTTACTTAAGTTCTTGGAATTTGAAGGACCAGTGGGTTCACTGCAGTAAATGACTTAAAGTATAGTCGATAAACCCGACCATATGACACCACTGCTATTTAAGTGTTTGTGAAGAACGTGTTTATAGAAGAAAAGTATTGCTTATTTGGCAGCCACGATCTGCGATGGACCAACCGCTTCAAATCTTGATACCAACAGTATTGCTTAGTTTCATTATAATTCAATTTTGATTTGTCTAGATTTATGGCTACTAAAGTAATTTCTCATAGTAAGATTAACATTTGAGCTTTGAACGATTATGGACCTAAAACCAAATGGACCTAAAACATGGATGCCGGCCATAAATTTTCAGACTAAATTGTTGAGTTATTTTTACTAATGGGAACTTTCTTTGCAATCTTCCAAATTTTGTATTGAATTGATGTGGTATATGATTCCCAATGACTGACATCTTAATCCTGATTGGCTTGAGTCTGAAACCATCAAATCCAATGACATTTCACTTGATTATGTTGAAGGCTGAAAACATTTTGGAGAACTCAACTGGATGAAGTAAAAATTCACATTGATAACACACAGATCTATTGACTATTCTATTGTTGTTATTAAATTGATTGGATAAAGTGGTCCGAAATGTCATCGTTATAGCCAAGTCCTTGCCTATTAAAGGCTGACCAAATATCCCAACTTTTTTATTTTCAAGGATTAGGCTGTTTTTTTATTTTTCTAATAACTGATTTAACGCGATTCCTAGAGCGGCAAAAAACTTTCAAATTACCATGGGTCCTACAGAAAAATGTGACCCGTATGCAAGGTCCCTAGGAGAAACGTAGTAGGCGCTTATGTTCAGATAGTTTTTTAAATGTCTTTATGTATTTAAGATTTATTGGAATTTTTGGGTTTTGTTTTTAATTTTTGTGTAATTTAATTGACCTTTTAATTAAATTTTTTTATTAAAATATTATATAAATTTTTTAATTTTTTTTTTGGTTGTTGTTAAAATCGACAACTTTTGGGGAAAAATCGTCAAATCGACTTACCTAAATCGTCGTTGCAAAAAACAACTAACTTTTAACAAGTCTCGAAAATGTATGATTATTTTGAGTTTCCGCTTCTAAGAAAATAAAAAATTTTTTGATCCAAATTTTTTAATATTTTTTTCAGGCTAAAGTTCATTAAATTATTTTTATGAAGAAAGGAATTTTTACAACATGAAATTAATTAAAATTTTTTGATAATTTTGCATTGCTGACTGAGCTGGGAATTGAACCCAGATTTTCACGGGCAGGTTGCACTGACATGTTTCATTTGTAACCACACAATCTTTTCAAAGGTGTTTGACGTCTTAACACTCACCACAATTGAAGGCAGCTGCCAGTCAATAGCCAAACATCAATTTTTAAACCAAATTGGTAGATCGAAATTTGTTTTTTTAAATGATTATCTATTTAATTAATTTCCATGTTCATCCTTACTCGTTACCGTTTTTCATACTTTTTGTCAATAATTCTTCTTGAAGTCCAGAGTACATTTTTCTGTTTTTTATGTTTTGTCTTTCTTTTTCTCATTGACCTTTTTATCAGCACAACTTGAAGGACAAATGCAAAGATAGAGCTTGTGCCTTAGCTTTTTAATAATTAGTATTGTGGTTATTTTATTGAACTGTTTAAGGTTTTTAATTTAAATTTGTTAATATTTTATTCTGGGTAAAGTTCATTAAATTTAATTTTCATTAAACTATTTTTATGAAGAACTACAGTTGTAAAAATTCCTTTCTTCATAAAAATAATTTAATGAAAATTAAATTAATTGAACTTTAGCCTGAATAAAATGTTAAAAAATTTGGATTAAAAACCTAAAACAGTTCAATAAAATAACCACAATACTAATTGGAAAATAAAAATTATTATAAAAAAAAATCCGCAATAATAAAGATCTGGCTTTCGGTAATTATATGATGTACGATAAAATAAAATGTGAAATTAAATTAAAAACTTTTGTAAATTTGTACAAAATTTTTCATTTGAAAAATCGTCAAATTAAGGGCATAAATCTTCAGTAGTTCATTTTTGTTCCTAAAAATCGTCAAAATGCCGATTAATTGTCAAATCTGGCAGCCGTGGTACTTGTACTAATTTATTTGTAATTTTTTTTTTTTTTTTTGCTATTATTAAGTAGAAATTTGTATGCCGATTATGGCCCATAGGCTAGGGTAATGAAATTTGATAAATAAATAATAAACTTCTGCATGAAACTTAATAATGATATTCATGGAACTTTCATTATAATTTTGTATTTGCTTCCTTTCCAATAAAATGAATAACTACGAAATGAAAGCAACAAACACAAGAAATTTAAGAGACGAGTAAGATGCAGTTTTTATGTTTACTTAACCCTCGGTCTTACACATGTTTTGATCTTCACATTCGTAACGCATAAGTCTAGCCAGACCCAATGATCTTTTTTAATATAGTTAATATAATATTTTTTTTATCATCAGGAAGTCGACGTTCACGTGTTCTGCCATCAGCAAAGTGTCAGTGCAGTGAAGCGGTGATAACACATCGCTCCTCTGTAAGTTATCTGAGCGCAACTAAATCTCAGAGTACTGTTGTGGGGAATACCACCTGTCAGCAAAATTGCGATAAATGTATTTTATTTACTCGAGGTCAAGTTTTCCTTAACTTGTGTATCATCATTAGCGGTTTTGGTTTAATTTTTTCCTTACCAATTGGTTTTGCTGATGATTACAAATCCAATATTAGGTGCGCAAAATATCTTCAACCCGTTATCTGGAGTAGAGTCTTGTACCATTAGCCCAACTTCAAAACTAATATTATTTTGTCCCAACATATACCAACATCTGTGTAGCGCTTATTCGATTTTGTTCCATTTTAATCATAGAAATAATCATCAGCAGAGTTTTGTTGACTATTGTGTGCACGTAGTTCTTCTTCATCATCCTGGGAACCACACGATTCGTTTTTTTTATGACCAAATTTATTTAGTATCAGATGAATCGTTCTTATTTGGAACGTAGTCCACATTATCATTCTGTTCAGCTGCGAACGGTTGAATTTCATAACCTTCCTCATCACCTTTCTCATGTTATAAACCATAAGCATCTGCTTTTCATCAGCATCTGCACGCGAGTTACTTGAGCTAATAGTTAGCTTACGTAAGGTTAGGTCGAGAGGAGGACGAAGTATCAAGATGCAAATTCATATCTGTGGCGATATACACCTAGGCCCCTATCGGGCCTGTTGTGCGCTTTTTTAAAAAAAACATGGGGGATTTAGGTGGATAGTGCTGCCATCATTCTATAGTGAGGGGTTATGTCCGGCGGTAAGAAACCCAGTTTTTCGGACGTAATACCTTAAGATTTTCCAGTCAAAATTCCTCAGGGATCTCAGACCCAACATGACATCGCTCCCGAGGTATTTAGGTAGTAATTCGGCGAAGGCCTGACAGTAGCAGCGGGAGTGTTCCAGCGTCTCGCTGTCCTCGCCACACGCTCTACAGTAGTCAGTACCTGCAGTCCCTCATGACCAGCCAGGATACGCACCATCATACTAACATCGGATTAACTCCCGTTGAGGAGGCTTTTTGCCTCCCCTCTTCTGGGGTTTGTTTTCCAAATTGAAAACTAAATAAATAATAATAGATAACTGAACAAAAAATTAAAAACAGCAGGAAAATATGGTAAAAACACACCATCTTCAATACAAAATATTTATGGATCTAACCAGACCCATGTGTTACAAATGTGATGTGTGCAGAAAAATATTCGAATAAGTTTCCTTCTAGGTCTTTTCCAGGATATATTTTTTTAATGTTTATAGCCAACTTAGTTCTAACTGAGTGTTACCTACATTGAAATAACATTTCAAATTGAAAAAGGTCTGGCCAGACTCATGTGTAAGACGAAGGGTTAAACAAGAGAATATGAATACTAACAACTCTGAAACAAAACAACCACTGAATAAATGTCGAATAAGTTCATGGAAAAACACATTTATTTTAAAGTCAGCATTGCCAGTGGAAAGAAATGAAAAATATTAGGAGAGATAAAAAAAAAACAAAAATAACCATAAAGAGTAAAAGCAACAAGATAAGGAAGTACATTAATAATAAAAATAATACAAATTTGACTTTGTTTTCAATGTAAATTAATTGTTTTTAATGTAAATTTTTAAACTTCAAAAAAATTTCATTTTATTTTCAAAAACATTTTTCAGCAATGTGTTTTGCTTGGAAGTACATAAAACAGTTGTTAGGAAAAAAATTTAAATTTAATTTAAAAAATGCTTTACAAATTACATATATTATTGTCAAGGTAAGAAAAAGAAAATTACATTAATTTACTAAGTGGCAACATTGCTATTGAGTATTAATATAAAAAAATGAGAGAGAGTGAAAACTGTGAAACAAAAGTCGTTTCATTGAACAAAGTCTTTGTTTTTGCCACATAAAACGAAATGTATTTGCTAGTAGAATGAATAAAACAACAGTTTGTTCAGTGGTCTGAATTTTATTTGAATACGAACTTCATTGAATAAACATTTCAGTATGTTCATGAATGAAGTTATTCATGCAGCCCTTTAATAAATAAATGCATGTGTTATGTTTGTGTTTTGTATTTTCGATCATATTTGAGTGCAAATATCATCATATTTGCAAGATTTTTGAACAAACTTATACTTTGATGGTGGACGTTTGTATTGGATTATGGCCCGGTTTTTATGAATTTCATACTTTTCTCCATTTACGAAGTTCTGAATTTTGTTGCTTTAATTTAACGAGACCAATATTTTCCTGTATGGTCACCAAATAGCATTAAGGGGTTAGCAAATAAATTACTTAGATACTCTGTAAAGCAAAATGTCAATAGCAATTGTGTGTAAAAAATGGATAATTTGAAAAACGTACTATTTTCTTTATGACAATAATTATCGAAAAGAAAAATATCCATTATAGAGCACTCAGTTAATCCATACTGCTACCATTAAGACATTTTAAAATTTAAATATTATAAACATATTTTGTTTTCCACTCTTTTTTTGCTTTGTTCTACAAATATTTGACTGAAGTGCTAAATAACATGCTTTTGATTGTTTTAAATACTTTGTGGTTGTCTCTGGCGCTTTCAAGCTCTTTTTTTTTGAAGCAGAAGCAGACAAATAATTTAAATGCAAAAATTGCTTGTCGTCATCATCAGCAGCAACAACAAATGCTTGTTTTGATCTTGTACTCCTTTTGAAGCTTCCTTATATTTTAGATCGTGTTGTAATTTTTGATTTACATTTTTTTTTAATAAATTTTTTTTTATTTTTTTTTGTATATAATTTCGTAAATGTCTTGTTTTGGGGGGCCCTTTGCAAAAAAAAACCAAATCCCCTCAAGTGTCGAGTGTTGGGAGATGCACAACAGGAGTGTTGTTTTCAAAGTTGTTGCCATAATTTCATTGTTGATCTTTTAACATCGTTCCTTTTTTTCTGGTTTGTTGCTGCTGGTTTAAATTTTTTTCTCTGATTTCTGTGTTTGTGTCAGCATGTTGTTGCTGATTATTTTGAGATTTTTTTTTAAGTTTTTGTTCCATTTGGTTATGTTTTTTTGCTTGTAGTTTGTTAATTCCAGTATTGTTGTTTATTTTTTGCACTTTATACTCGTTCTTGTAGCCAACATTTTCGCTAATTGAATTGAACTTTTTTTTATTGCATTTTTTTTTTCAGACTTTGCATTAAGTACAGTGATCTCAAAAAACAAGCCAAGTACTTTAACATTTGCAATAGTTGTAAAGAACAATTTAAAATTTTATATTAGTTGAGCAAAATGTTTTTCTTATTCGTCCCACTGTTTTTCAATTATTGCTGTTTAATAAATTTTCATTTATTGCGTGCAAAATGCTCATAATTCAATAGTTTGTTGCATCGTATAAAAAAAAAATAATAATAATGTTTGCGCTTAATTTAGGAATGATTTTATCTGGAATGAGGGTGTATTAAGTTCATTCATCTTTACTAAATTTATTTAAATATTTTTTCTGAAACTACAAAAAAATTTAACTGGTAAATAACACATTCCATTTGTGCCGACACCGTTTTCCGAAGGGACATACTATTTGAACACCTTGTCAACCCGAGTGGCGGTTATTGGGGGTAAAAAGCTAATTTTAAGAGTCGATTTCCACGAGTGCTAGTGCAACATTAGTTTTATACACAGAAAAGAGTGTTATCAATTAAACAAATGGTTTAAAAAGTATTTAAATTTAATTAATGTGATAATTGAATCAATTTTTTTTAGTTGAAAGAAAATTAAAAATTAAATTTTGATTTAATTAACATTTTAGTTGTTTTGAAATAAATTTTCAATTAAGATTTTAATTATATAATAAAAAATCTTAATAGACTTTTTTCAATTAAAATAAAATAATAAACATGTAGAATAATTTAAACATGTGAATTGTTGTTGGGAATTGTCAATACTTATTTAAATACATTAACACAGTGTTTGAAATGGCAAAGTTTTTTGATCACTTTTTTAATTAAAAATATCCTTTATTGAAAATATTTTTTTAAAGTTTTTAAAAATTTTTTTTTAATCCAAATTTAGATATTTTTAATTAGGCCAAAGTTCATTGAATTTAATTTTCATTAAATTATTTTTATGAAGACAGGAATTTTACAACATGAAATTAATTAAAATTTTTTTTATTGATAATTTTTCATTCTTAACTGCGCTGAGATTTGAACCCAGGCGTTCACGGACAGGTTGCCCAGACTAGTTTCGATTGTAACCACACAATCTCGTCAGTGGGGTTTGCCGTTTTACTCACTCGGCTATTGAGGCCGGGCGACGTCAATAGTCAAAACATCAATCCTTAAACCAAATGGTATTTCACTTTGGTAGATCGAAATTTGCTTTTTGAATGAATGATTATCTATTTTAATTGATTTACATGTTCTACCTAACTTCTGTTTTTTCGTACTTTTTGTCAAGAATTCTTCTTGAACTCCAAAGTACATTTTTGTTTTTTGATGTTTTTGTCTTTCGTTTTTCTTGTTGACCTTTTTTCAGCACAACTGTTAATTAATTAATTAATTTCATGTTGTAAAATTCCTGTCTTCATAAAAATAATTTAATGAAAATTAAATTCAATGAACTTAAGCCTAATTAAAAATATCTAAATTTGGATTAAAAACCATTAATAGTTCAACAAAATAACCACAATACTCATTATTGTTTTTAAAAATTTTTAGTAATCAATATAATCATTTTGGTAATATGTGCAAAATCCACAACTTGTTTGCTTGATATTATGAATTTGGAATAAATTTGGTGATTGGAGAAATTTAATAATTTTTCTGTGCATATAGAAATAATTTTTACTCCCAATGTGTTCGCTATAGGGTTGCCAGACGCGTTTGATTTGGCTTGGCTATCAAGTTTTTCAATGCGTGTCAAGAATCAAAGGAAAAAATAAATTTGTCAAGCTAATCCGGAATTTCAGAACCTTTTCCGTAAGATTTTCCAGAAAAAAGTAAGAAAAAGTAGCCATTATTGATTGATTTAATTTATTCTTGATACAGTTTTGTGACATAATTTCAAAAATGGTCAAAAAGATAACTGATTTAAAATAATTCAGAAGGGAATTAAAAAAAGGGCCAAGCGTCTCAGAAATGGGTAAAATTTGTCACTTTAAGGATAAAACGGCAACGCTCTATACATAAAGGCCCTAATCATGTAAAGCGCAACGCCAAAGAATAACATTGAAAGCAAAAGCAATGTCATAAATATTTTGTAATTTTTCATGTACCGTTTCAAAATTTTCAACACCACAAGCTATGCGGCTTTGGAAATTTTAAAACGCAATGTGAATTGCTGTAGAAAACACCAACAAAATTAAAAAAATATTTTGTGCTTTCAATGCACTTCTTTGGCGATGCGTTGCGTTTTACATGATTAATGGCCAATTTTCAGGATTGATATTAAAACACATTTATGTTTAAAATCTATTTAAATCTAAATTTTCTTCTTCACTAAACACTTAAATAAAATTTAATTCACCGATGTGGTACATTTAGATTCAATTTTAGTTTCCATTTTAATATCTTAGCAAGGTGGCCGAAATATCACAACAGTACAACAACAACAGGCAAAGCAATAACAGTCAGCTGATTTTTGAGACCACCTTGTAATAAATACACTTTTTATGATTTTTGTTTTTGTATTAAGTAGTGCTACCATACTTTTATCTTAATTAAATAAGACTTTTCAAATAAAATTCAAAAAATCAATCTTTATTTGAATACGATTTAAGTTTACATGAAAATTAACATAATATAGATTTAAATACTATCCTGAAAATTGGGCATAATTCCAAAATCTGCCTGAAAATCTGACGCGAACGTTTTTTTATTCCCTATAAAATCTGTTACAGCAGTGGAACCAAGAAACAAAATGTAAGTGCTATTTTTAAACAGAGTTAAAACGTGGCACGAAATAGTAAAAAATCATACAAAGGAGATATTTAAAAAAGGGACATAGAAAGTATCAAGAGCGTCGAAAAAAGTCAAATTGATACTTAAGTATCCCAAAGGTGTAGGTATGTCACTTTATGTGTCACACAGCGCTGCCATTTTTTAATACTCCTCCTTTAAGAAAAACGCCATGATTAACTTCCTTGATGATCGCTACATAATTTACCGTTTGGTACTAGGTAGAAATGGCAGTCAAGACTAGACTTACATACTTAGACTTAATGATCCACTGTAATTCTACGGATCTCCACTAAACAAAAACTTCACTGTAGAGCCAACCCGAATTTCTAGCAAATTTTAAAATGCATTCCAGTTCAGCGCCAAAGGTATCATACAATCCGTCAAAGGTAGCGGATTCTATTTCGGCTAGTCGCCTTCAGGCCAGGTGGTCTACGTGATCCTCATTATTTTCTTCATATCGGCAGTGTTCATAGTTTTCGGCTTCCAGACGCTGTGCATGCATACCTATAAGACAGTATCATCGATAGCAGAGACATGGTTCGCCCGTGATCCAAGCGGGAACACAATTGGCGGCCAATCCTACATGCAGTGTTCGCGGCCCAGCTGTATTTAGCAGGAGAGCAGAGGCAGCACAACGCCTTTAAAATCTAATAGAAATAATCACTGTGCGATGAAAAACTGCCATCAGTGCGATCACAAACTGTCATCAGTGCGATGACATAATACATCATGTCATCAGAAGGTTGACAAACTGTCATCAGTGCGATGATAAGCTGTCATCAGTGCGATGACATAATATATCTTGTCATAATATATTATTAACGTTATTTTCAAATATAAAAAGTAAAATTAGAAGCAAAAATTCCCATATTCCATTTTTTTAAATTATTCAGTTAAATACGTCAAATTTTCAAAGCAGTATGATTGCAAAACCCATATCGGGCATGCTGCTGCTGTCTTGTAATTGGGAGTTTTTCTGTTAACAAAGGGCAGAATACTACAAAAGTAAAACAAACACGTGTAACGGGTAAGTAAATAATTATATGCTCTCAATTTGACTTAAGGTCGATTACAATGCCTCAATTTGATGACATGCTTTTTAAACCCGACTCCGATTCGCGATTTCTGTGATGACAATTTGGCCAAGCTATGTTAAGGCTGACATCACAGTGATGTAAAGTATCATGTGGTCAAAAACGAACATACTTGTCATAGTAATGATGTCAAAAAATACCAGCGTTATGACACTTTTTCTATCAGTGTACGTTCAAAAAAATATTATGGTATTTTAACAGAATGTATTGTTGTCCTTTTTGGTTATTGTGGCTTATATTTGGTTCGGCTTGACGTCATTTATTATAAATTTAAAAATAATTTTGATTTAAATTTTTTATATTTTTATTTTGTACCCAATGTTTTGAGGCAACTCCGTTGCTCATCTTCAGGAGATCAAACCAAAAATATATATATATATATGTGTTCCTCTTACTCCCATTGGAGCATACAGCACCAAACAAAATTTAAAAAGGCACCTAAAATGGTGGTAAGCGCACCGAATTGACAACGCTACTTTTCGGAGTATTTTAACAGAATCTGTAAACAGTTCTAGAATTTTCTTCCGAAAATATAAAAATTGCGTTCATTTATTAAGTCATATATTCTTAGTTACCAAAAACATTACAAAGACGTAAGTTAATGGTGCAGCCAAAATTGGAAAATATTATGTTATAAATCTCTTTTTTCTTCATACTATAACAAAACTAACTCAAAGTTTATGTACATAAACAAAATTTAAATATTGAAAATAATCCATATTTTATGTTTTTTTTGTTTTTTTTTTTTTTTTTTTTTTTTGGAAATTGGATATAAGCAAAAAATTCTATGTTAAGAAAACAAAAGCAATAGAATTTAACCTGAATCTTACTTTGCACCACCACATATATTTTTATAAAAGGCTATGCACCGAATGAAACCAAATTTACAACAAATTTTGATTGCATTATTTTAGAATAACTTATTTATTTTAAGTGCATTCTTATCATAAATCCTGCGAAAATATAGTTTTTTTTAAAAATAGAATACATATATAAGAGGTAGGCATGCCCATGCACCCAATGCAACAATATTTGCAACAACGCTAGAATGTGATATTTAACAGACGGATACCAGTTTTGCCACATTCTGCTATAAATTGTGGCTAAAAATAAAATATGTTTTAGTTCAGGGTGAATGGGCTTTAATGTATCTTTTTTTCATGACGAGAAATTTTACTAGTTACTAATTTTTGTGAAGATCAGTCCATAATTTAACATATTTTAAAGAGGAAACCCAAAAAACATGGGACTTTCGGCTTTCTTGCCATCTTTTCAGATAAACATAAATCGTTAGAATGATTAAAATGCCGAGAATATTAATTAATCGAGAGCACCAATATTTTTATGCGCTATAAATACTAAAACAAATGTGATAGAGGGTATTTAAACAGGAATAATTTTTTCCAATATCTTTTTTTTTTTTTTTTTTTTTGTGTATAACTTCAGCCTTGGATTGCATGTATTTTTTGCATTTCTTTTTAATTCCATTTATCCTAAATTTGTATTCACTTTTTTCGTGAATTTTTTTTCACTTTTTTCTACTTTAGCATTATTGTGTAAATTATTTGCAAAATTTGCTTAAGCAAAAACGCAAATCATATTTTGACGGGGGCCTGCTGTTTTTTAGTGCAACACGAAAAACACAATAAATTATTTTTACGTAGCAATGTGATTACTTAGTGGCGCCTAGTTTTCATTTTTAATTATGTGGCAAAAACAACTGAGAAACAATTTGGATTTTCTGTTTTCTTAATGGCGCTAACAAGATGTTAAATGAAATTATTAGAGAATGAATGAAATAAGGCATTATTAATTGACACATAATTAGTAGTTCTATTCAAAACAGATGATTGACGTAAGCGGATAAATATAAAGATTTTCTTTAATTTAAAACAATGCAAAAAGGAAAATTTAAAAAGTTTATAAATGAATTTAAATTAGTTCACTTTAGAAACATTCTAAAAATGAGGTCATAAAAATTTAATTTATTTATTTAAAAAAAGAAAAATAATATTGTATTTACACATTTTCCACCCATCATAAATTATTACAGTTGCCCTTAAACTCCAAAGCTGGTTAATGATCCATTTCATATCAAATACTCAGCGATTACATACCAAAATTAAAAAAAAAATTCCATTAGCAAATCACCCAACCAACACACACACACACACACACACATTTTCCACAAAACATATTTCGACATGAAAAATACTTACCTACCAAATGTCTGAATACCATTTAGTTGTTTAGAAAAATAATAGTAACAGCAACACAATTTCCATTAAGTCACAGATATCTGAAATTATGTCAATCAACTACTTATGACAAATTACACGTATTTACATGCATAAAATCATCTAGAATATCCTAAATATTACAACAACTATGCAACATTGAAGAACCACCAACATTTAGCAATTTTTAATACAAGTTGAATCATTATCATTTTAAACATTTTATACAACTGTAACATTAAACATTGACAGCAGAACTGGTAGAGCCATCCATGTCGCCAATAAGTCGTCAACAACAAAGACACTTCCTCAACAACACGGCGTAAAATCAATGAGGCGCGACCAAAAGAACGATGATGGCCATGATGACGACAAAGTGAACAAAAATCTTCTCTTACTAGATACGACATTTGAAACGTCAAAAGTAAAGTTAAGAAATCAGGGAATCTTAATTTTGAAATACACTCGAGAAAAATAGTGAAATGTAGCAAAATTTTCTAAAAGTCAAAAGACATATTACACAGAAAAAATTAAAAAATTTTTCTAATCACCCAATTTATAATAATTTCGTTATATCAAGCAAACAATTTGTTGATTTTGCCCCTATTACAAAAGCAATTATATTGATTACAAAAAATAGTAAAATTTTTAATATTTTTTTTTTAATAAATGATATTTTTTTAATTTAATTAAAAAAATTATCAAAAAACTTTGCCATTTCAAGCAATATGTTAATATATATAATTAAATAATGACATTTCCCAACAACAATTCTAGAAGTTTAAATTATTTTATTTGAAACGAAAAAAGTCAATTAAGATTTTTGGTTATTTAATTAATATTTTAATTAAAAATTTATTTGAAAACAACTAAAATGTTAATTAAATCAAAATCAAATTTTTAATTTTCTCTCAATTAAAAAATAATTGATTCAATTAATTAAATTAATAAAAAACTTTTTTCTGTGTACATTTTCGAAAAACATATGAATAACAAATTAAACGAAATGTTTTTTAAAGTAGCAAATTTTTTTTAAATCTTTGCATGTATCGGGCGACTCATCGTGAGGTTTGATTTATAATGTAAAGTAAGACACATAAATTTGAAAGTGAATTTAAAATTTTTATTATCGGTTAAAAGAACAATTTATTAACTGTCATAACTTATACACCAAATATCGGGTGATTCATATTGAGGTTTGATTTACACATGAATTTGCAAGTGAACTTATAATTAACATGGTGCGATAACGTTTACCATTGATAATAACATTCTGATATTCCTAATTTTTGAATAAATATGGACCAACTATTCCACCAGACCATAAAACACACCATACCGCTGTTTTTAATGGATGCAGGTTTTGTCCAAATCAGCCAAAATACGGCAATTTGGTTTATTAACGTCGTCAAAAAAATTTCACGATAAATCACCGGATTTTCATTGAGTTTTTCATGAGCCCATTTGGAGAAGCTGTTGTGGTATGAGTCTTTCCATGATGACTTGCGAAAGGATACTAGACAAACATGACAAAGCAGTTGGAAGGAGCCACGCGTGATCTGTAAAACAAGCATATTGAAAGTCAAACCTTTCGATGCATCACCATTATAAACATTTTTATAACATATTTATACCAATATTATTAAACGTTGCTATATATAGCAATAGCTTATTAAGGCAATTAAAGAATGCCTAATGGGTGTTCTTTTAAGCCCGATAGAACTGGAAATTGTAACAATCCAATCTTGGGCCACTTTTCTAGCATTGCTGCCCGTATGTCATGAACAACGTTGACTTCCAAGGTATCAATTGTTGCTGGTTTATCAGCATAAAGCAGTAAGTTCATTGTGTACCACAGATTTAATCGAGAGGTATCAAATCGCACGACTTAGAGGACGGTCCTTTTCTTGAAATCAACTTATAGCCAAGTTTTGATTTCACCAAACAGTGCATTCTTGGAGTCTCTTCCTCTCACTCCATATGCGGCAAATTTGATTATTAACAAACCGTTAAGCCAAAAATGTTCATCGCTGAACATAATTTTGCGATAATTTTTTTTTTGATTTATCGTGAAATTTTAAAAGTAAATTTGGATAATCGGTATTCAAGCTCGTATCTATTAAATTTCAATTTCAATTTATTTAAAGTCTTTGGAATTACAAATTATCCTTACAGACTACTCGCCTATATTAAACTTAGTAAATTAGTTTTAAACTTTTCTTTAGAAAAACTAAAATCTAATATAACATTTTCACTTAATTTATTAAACAATAGTTGAGATCTGACTGAAGTGACTCATTGAGAGCATAATCAGTTTTATGCAATCCAATATCAAAATATGTATGGTACACGCAGAGAAAAAATATGTTGGGGTATGGTCACCTCCAACAAAACTATTTTTAGACAAAATTTTAAACATATTATGTTTAAATTTAACCATATTATTGTCACCGACAAACATATAATTGTTAAATTAGTCCTCCATCAAGAAGCAACAACCATATTATGGTTGCTTCTAAACATGTTATGGTTAAATATGACAATAATTTGTTTTTAAATTAACAATAGTATTTTCCTCTTTTCTAAGAGCAACATGCTTTGGTTGAAAATCAACCATGCTATTATAAATGTTAAACATATTTTAGTTATTACTAACCAAAAGATGTTCGGAGGCAACCATAATATGGTTGTGCCTTCTTGATGTAGGACTAATTTAACAATAATATGTTAGTCGGTGACAATAATATGGTTAAATTTAAACATAATATGTTTGCAATTCTCTTTAAAAATAGTTTTGTTGGAGGAGACCAAATTTAAACATATTTTTTCCCTGGGTGTACCTAAAAGTTCTACAAGGAACTTTAAAATTTACTAGTGCCAATAAATTAGGACATTTTATGTTATAATTTATTATATCAAATAAGAACAAAATAGATTGGATCGATCTTCTTTCCTCAAGTGTTTTTATTCCTAAAATATTACATCGATTACTATAGGTATACAATGGGTTATTACCGTCAAAATTCAGCAACAGAGCAAATTTTGTAAATTTGAGCTGAACTCTTTTATGAACTGTATAAAAAGGATTCCAAATAAAAGAGGCATATTCAAGAACTGATCTTACGAAAGCGCACTACAAAATTTTTCTCGTTGAAGATATTTGAATTTTTTACTATTTCTTTTCACAAAAGCAAGTAAATAAAACGATTTTTGGATAATGTAATCCAGGTGATTGGTAAAAGTTAGTTTATCATCAAACAGTAAACCCAAATGATTTGCCAGTGTTAAAGATCATAAATGCAAAATTTCCCGTAAAAAGCGAACATATTTGAATAATTTAAAAAATTTCGACATATAACAGCAATTTTTGTTTTTAAAAAATTTCCTATATTGGAAACTGGGACGAACGATAAACTTCGCATAGCACGAATAAATGGTCGGCAAGAATTCGTTGCGTGAAGTAATCACATGACACCCAGCAAGTGCAGCAGGAGCAGAAGCTACTACACCAATAGAAAAATGCATCTTCATATTGATGATGCCCTAACATCAGAATTGTGACATCAAAATTATTACAAATGTCATTAATTAAGCAAAAAGTGACATCAATCCATTAACAAATGTCATCATGAAATTTTGTCATATTTCATGCGTCATCTATGCTATGACTGCAGTGATATCAATTCGATGCCACATTTTGTGTATTATTAACAATGTTTTCATATTTAAAAAGTAAAATCAGGTATGCTGCTGGTGTCTTATAATTGAGAGTTCTTCTGTAAACAAAGGGGGGAATACAATAAAAGTGATACAAACATGTGTAACGGGTAAGTAAATAATAATAATAATATCTCAATTTGACTTAAGTCATTTCCAACGACGCAATTTAATGACAGCCTGAATTGTCCTTTCTCCGATGTTACTGAGTCATCACACTGATGACATGCCTTATTATATCGACTCCGATTTGTCATTTCTGTGATGCCAATGTGGTATCCCATTGATGACATAATTTCGATTTTTGAATCTGATGACAATTACAGCAAGTGGTTGTTAAGGCTGATATCACAATGATAAAAAAAGAGGCATGGGGTTAAAAACGAAAACACTTGTCATAGTACAGATGTCAAAATACATCAGAATTATTACCCCTTTTCTATCAGTGTACCAATTTTTCCTAAGATCTCTGCCTTTTTCTGGACATTTTTGTAGTCCTTGAACTACAGATTATATAAGCATTAAATTTGTTCATCTTTAATTTAATTTAATTTTTATTATATGTTTGTTTACATATTTCAAGTCATGAGGTGACCATTTTTCATAAGAAAACAAAATACTGATATAAAAAGAAATAGTACAAAAAATATTATGTGTATAACAATTAAAAAAGTGGTAATTAAATTAGGACGGTATAAATACATATAAAATAAAAACAACATTACAACATTTAAAGAAAAACTAATATTATTTAATAAAACACTTAAGAAATTCTAATAAAAAGCGGTCACCCTGTCCCAATTTATTCGTTGTTCGTCTGCGTAAAAAAAAATATTTCGCAATGATTTCATATACACTAATGTGTTCTATTTCTGATGACGAATATTTTTTAATATGTCGTTCGTCCCAGTTGTGTTTCTACCAATAAACAGAAAATTTTCAAAAAAAAGGTAAAAAAAATTTGGAAAATTTCCTTTTAACAGCAGAAAAAGTTTCTAAAAACAACTTACTTTTAAAAAAAAATTCGCATAAACAGCAAATTAAGGGAAAATTTTCGAAAACCGGAAAATGTTGGAAAAGTTTCTTATAAACATATTTTGGAAATAGAAAAAGAAAAGTTTAAGAAAATTCTATACAAATATCAACTGTTCTTAAAGTTTTTCATCATTATCAAAAGCCTGTTTTCGAAAAATTTTCTATTAAAAGCTGATTTTCCATGAATAACAAATTTTTTAAAAATTTCCTATAAATATAATATTTTTCGTTATATTCCTTTAGCACAGCACATTCTTGAAAATTTATTAAATATATCAAATTTTGGATAAATTTTCTAAAAACATAAAATTTTGGAGGTATTTCCTATAAACCATAGATAGGCAAACACATACATTTGTATTTTATAGTAATGCTAGTGCCATTTGACTCTCCCGCTCTCAGTTTCAAGAAAAAAAAAACTGCATGTAAAGAAAAAATCTGATTCTAACTTAAAAAACTGCACATAAAAATAGCAAAAATAAGTATATAATCTATTAATATTTATATTTTAATATTTTTATATTAACGAAATTAGTAGGCTAGAATTGTAGGACAAAATTGTACGTTTGTACAAACTTTTTTTGCATTGTTAATTAGGGTATTTGACAATATATAAAAACGTGTTTGTAGAAGAACCAAAATGTTGAATATTATCCAAACTATTTGAGCTGATAAGTGCCAAACTTAATCATTACAGCTTGCCACTGTTATACGAGTATATGATTAGAAAATTAGGTGAAATTATGCCGTAAGAAATAAAATAACAACATTTAAAATAAAAAAAATTGTAATGTAATATCTGCACAATTTACAAAAAAAATGCACACTTGGCAACGCTGATCAAGCAACAAGCTTAACACAACCTGCTTGTACGACTGCTCATGCAAGTCACAATTGATATCATGTTTTTCTTCCCTACGTGTGTTAAAGTGCGTGTAAAAAAGAGAATAACAAAGCGCCCATGTTCGACCTTTTGCCTATGAATGCTATAAACAGCAAGTTTTGGGAAAAAAATTCATATGAACAGCAAATTTTTGGAATAAATTTAAAAGCAAACTTTTAAAAGATTTCCCATAAACAGAAAATGTTTGGATAGTTTCCTATAAAGAGCAAATTTTTGAAAATTTTCGTATAAACAGCAAATTTTTCGAAATTTATTTCTAAACAGAACATTTTGTAGAGAATTTCCTGTAAACAGCAAATTTTGGGCAAAGTTCATTATAAACAGCAAATATTGGGAATATTTCCAATATATAGAAAATTTCCTACAAATATCCAATTTTCGTAAAATTTACATTAATTTACGATTTTATTAAAAGCTAATTTTCCGAAAATTTGAATTTTTCAAATATTTCAACAATTTCTTAAAATTTTATTAAAATAGAAAATCTCCTGCAACAGATAATTTTTGGATAAATCCTTATAAAAAGAAAATAAACAGCATATTCAAAGAAAATTTTCGAAAAACGCAAATTTGTGTTATATGATGTTTTAACCATTAGGCCATCAAAAAGATTTCTGCAAATATCAAGCTTTTTTCATTTTTTTCTATAGTTAGTCTTAATATTTTTTGAAAACTTGTTTTCTTGAGTGTATAATTAGAAAACTGCTTTATAGCAGGTATGACTTTCAACGTCTCTGACATCATCTTTGA
Organism: Pollenia amentaria; assembly: GCA_943735925.1. NCBI lineage: Eukaryota > Metazoa > Arthropoda > Insecta > Diptera > Polleniidae > Pollenia > Pollenia amentaria. The sequence goes on from OX031007.1 coordinate 51,056,979, forward strand.
CGTCGCATTTGTTGTTCTTGCAGTTGTCGTTTAATTTTCGCGTGGTTTTTATCAAAAGAGTAACACATGTAAATGTTTTACACAAAAGGAAATGCATACAATTTGTATGTATTTTAAACCGTGAAACACATTAACAACAAAAATCAATGAGGCATATTTAACACAAGACAAGAACACGTATAGCAAAAGCCAAGAACATCAATACCGGCATTAGTTTGTGACTCAAAAACATGCCACATACAAATGCCAGCTCATACCCCATCAATGTTATTGAGTACAAGACCGAATTTGAACGTTTAAACGCCTGTGTGCGTCTGCCAAGGAGTTTGTGTGTTTTGTGAGCCATGTTATTACGGCAACTGTGTTTAATGTTTGCGTTAATTATATGGTTAGCAAAGCGTAAGCGTGTTAAAAATCAAAGAGAACGTTAAGAAGTCCACAATCGAACTGTGATTAATATACCGGTTTTGCTTACAGGCAAAATGCTTAAGACTGGATTAATAGTCATCGAAAAGTTCTTTCTTGAGCAGAATTCTGTTCTGCGGATGTCTACAACTATTGATTAATTAAAAGAAAATGTATTCAAAAGATATAGAGGAAATTCATTGCGGGATGATAAGGGGCTTCAACTGCTAGAGAACAACCAATGAAAAGTTGACCCAATTGGAAATGATACTAATTAGATGCAAATTTTTACAATGTACACCTTGATTAAAACAAGACAGATTGCACAAACAATTCTAACGTCAGTGAGGATTGTCAAAGTAACTGTGTTTACGGTTTGTTAAGCAAATTGTAAATGTCGGAAAAAATAATGACAAAGAGATGCAACAATAAAATTAAAGATGTTTTTTTGTAACCCTGAAAAGTAACTCCTCGTTTTAGGACATTCGTCGAATCGACGAACTATTTATAAAAAAAATTCTAGCGGAAGTAAAAAATAAACAAAAAAATTTTTACTTATGCATATTATTAAAAAAAAAAAATAAAGCATAACAAAATATAAGTTCTTATTCTCTCTCAAAACTTGATACGAATAAACTCTTTTTGTGTTCTAAAATTATTATGTTTTTAAAGCTTTCGTCATCTACTAACGTTGTTATAAAAGAGGGAAAATTTAAATTCACATAAAAAAGTTATATGATAAAGAGTATTGAGTTTCGTCGATTCGACGAACAGTCACCATTTAGGGATAATAGTGCTTTCAGTGATTTTAAAAATTTTAAGGACAATGCATTAATATTTCAGTTTGGAAGATATTATACAAAAATAACTCTTTTTAAAATAAGTTTATATTTTAAAATTAAAAAAAAAAGTTTGAATGCCATATTCGGCTATGGCAAAACTTTGATACCCCACCAACAGTTAGAATATTTTAGGAGGGGGCTCTATGTGGGATTTATAAATAATTAACCTATAAAAACTAACGCCCGTATTATAATTGGGTGCAGTATAGAACTATTTTAGATTATTGGCCGATCATCAGAAAGTTTTATGCCTAGAAATATAACTATAAAACATAATTTGAACTAATTTGAATAAAATGTCATGATTCATAACAATTTAGCCGCACTGAAATGATTTTCAGTAGTGGAACTTATATTACACCCATGGTTATTTATGGATCAATCAATCATCAAAAAATCTGGATATTTAGGAGTACAAAAACGGTTTACAGTGGGCTTTATACGGGCCTGTGGTATATTGTGGACAGATCTTCAAAAAATTAAGTAGTCTGATTTCTGATCATATACAAGAATTTCTGCATAATTCTATACCAATCCGTGCATTTCGCCATTATTTAAGTTAGTTTTTGTAACAAAATTATACATTTTTTATAGTGATGCAGGGCTGTGGACTCCAAACGCTGAAATTTTTTAAGTGCAACTCCGACTCCGACTCCAACTCTAACCTTTATGCTTGTGTTTCACACAAAACCAAAATTTTAATACTGTCTTCGTAATCGGTTTGACAGATCTTCTTTTTCTTATTTTTGTTTATTGCTAAATTTAATTGTTTGTTCGATGTTACATGTGTTAAGAATGGAAAGAAAAAGTAATTAAAGAAATATATAAAATAATTATTTTTTCAGTAAATAGAAAAGCTGTAAGCAAATGGAGTCAATAAAGCGAGCGGGAATTGTTGGAGATATGGCGAGAAAATATTGGCGAGCTAAGTAGTTGACAGAAAAAATAGCCATATACTACTTGCAGCTCTATCAAAAGCTGCAAATATGTTTCCTGTACATTCAATAGGTTGTCTATAACCACACTCCTGTCCTCTGCCAATTTTGCGAATACCCTTCTTCTTATCAATATTTTTTCGATTTTATTCCTTTTTTGATTCTATAAAAATTTTATAATATAAATTTACTTCCTTTACTTTTTTGCTTGTTTACTTTTCTTTGTTCATGTTTTTATTTTTTAGTGCTTTGACAGCTAGTGATGGTAAAACACCGATAAAAATTAGAGCTCACATTGATTTTGAAGTAATACACAGGGTAATAGAAAAAGGATTACGTACAAATGAGATAATCCGTTCTTAAAATTGTGTATGACGAATTATGAAATTTGGATCATAATTGGGCTGTGAATTACGAATGAGAGAGCGAATTGCGAAAATACGCTGCCGTGCGAACATGCTATTAATCGACTTTGAATTATTCAGGGACCTGAAGTATTTTAAGGACTTATATATTATTATATTTTAGTGTTACACACGGAATGAGAAACTTAATAAAGGCCACTCGAGGTAAAAAATAAAAAATGTGTTACACTGATGCCAAAACCAAAAATTAATTTTTTTCCATTCTTGGCCACCTTGTCGAATAACCAATAAAACTGTAACACTGTGTATAATCTCAGGGGAATCAAACAATTGTACCAACAGAAAATTGTTTTTTTTTTGAAAAAATAATTTTAAATTATTAACTAGTAAAAGTATATTTGTTCGTTTGTTTGTTTTAACGAATATTCCAAATTTACCTTATGCTGTTATAAATTTCTCAGAAAATACTATTAAGTCTGCAAAGGAAAGACAATACTTATTTTATGTTTGACAGATATATTTGTTACATTTACTTCGTAAGTAAATTTATGTGTGTTTATACGAGTATGTGAAAGATAATTCCCAAAGAAGACTACATGCATGCTTAAGTTCTGGAGCCAGGTATTGTTTTATAAAATATTCATACGAAATGAACGTTGTGTTCCATAGATAGATGACCAAAATGGAAGTGAAATAAGAAATAATAGTTGCAAATAAAGAAACTTGTATGTATGAATAAAAAAAAACGAAAAGAATTTGCAGAAAGAACAATAATAAAATATAAATAAACAAATAGAAGAATTTTATTTAAGTTTCATGTGTTTGTTTTGGGAAGGATTTGGAGAACACGGTATTAAAATACAAATAAGAAAGTGCAGAAGGAAAAGTCCGCTCATGTGATACCCTACACCACAGTATCGATTTGGGACCTATGGGTATGACATTTCTCAATTTCAGACTAACTCAATTTGAACCATAAAAAGATACACAATCGAGCAACGCCTTAAAGCTATTCAGGCTTTTTATGAAAATGGGCGTTTAAATCAAAATGCATATCGTGAAAAGCATCTTCAGTGATGAGGTACATGTTCAATTAGCAGAATTTCGGCATTTAGGCGAATGATAATGCAAGAGTGATTGTCGAGCAACCAATGCACGTACAAAGAGTGACTGTTTGGTGCGGTTTATGGGCTTGCGGCATTATCGGGACGTATTTTTTCCAAAATGAGGCCGGTCAGGCAGTTACTGCGAATGGTGTTCGCTATCGTAAGATTATAACGAACTCTTTTGACCCGAATTGGAAGATATGGATGCGGACGATATGTGGTTTCAACAGGACGGTGGCAGTTGCCGCATAGATAACGAAACAGTGGCTGTTTTGCGCGACATATTTAATGACCGTTTTATCTCACGTGGTGGCGATGTCAATTGGCCGCCAAGGTCATGTGATTTCACCGTTGGACTTCATTCTTTGGGGTTATTTTAAAGTAAAGGTGTACGCCGATAAGCCGAACAATTCAAGAGCTAAAGGATGAGATAATTCGGCACATTCGCGGCATAGAACCTCAATTGCGCCTCAGCGCCATCGAAAATTTGGACCATCAGAGGTGTGCCGCCGAAATCGCGGCGGCCATTTGGCTGATATTTTGTTCCATACATAATTGAACCATACCAATATTATCATAATAAAAAAAATGACAACAATTTCCTAAATAATTTGTGTTTTATTCTAAATCAACATCGGCCCTAAAAAATTAACCATCATTTACATCATACATCTTCAGATTTGGGGGTTTTTCGTCTTTAAGCCAATTTACGGTCCTATAGTCAATTCTTGGCCTACCAGCACAACAATTTGCCATGCCATTGTATCTAGCTATCATAAAATTAATAGTCTATACAATTATTTAGTTTTCAAAACAGAATTAAGTCTTCAATTTCAGGCAAAAATCGTAAACCCACTAATTAAAACGTCGGCAGTTACTTCACATTCTCTCTTATTGTTTAATTATGTTATTTTCCTTTGTTTTTCATTTTTTGTTTACAAAGTGTATGAAATATAATAAAAGTATGGTAGCATTGTTGAGAGAATAAGTATCTAGATGTGAGAGCATTAAAAAAAACGTTCCCAAAATAAAATGCATTTTATTTCACGACGGCTTTCTACGACAAATTTTAATTTCAGATTATATGAAAAATGTGTTCTCGACGCAGTTCTGTTTGAACACTTAGGGTGGGTTTTTAACATGGATATCAGAGATTTAGTCATCTTTAATCTGTACTTGTAGTTTTTTAAATGAGGATTAATTACTTTTATTTGCCAGTTTAAGCGGCCAATGTTGGTGGTTTAAAATTAATCAGCAAATGTCAACACATACACATGTTTGTATGTATAAAAAAGCAGCTGCTTAAATATAAACATAGAAAAAATATATACGTACATAAAAGAAAACATTTTTTTAAAAAACAGAAAATTAGTTCATTCTAGTGAATATGAAGACTAGTGATTCTGAAACATATGAAAACTTAAATAAAACAATTATATGAAGAAATTTTCTTTTTATAAGTACTAAAATGAAGGATTGTCTTCTTTTTCTGTATAAAATTCAAAGGGAACTGATAAAAAGTTGACATTTTATAATATATTTGTTGCCATTTTTGTTATTTAGTATGGCAATTCTGCGAGGTTTAAGCTTCCACTTAAAAACGACAAACACAATAAGAACACAATTAAATTTATTCTCAGATTAATTAATTATAGTTTGGTGCGAAGATTAAACTCGTTGTTAAAACCCACTCTTACTGTATAAGGAAGTTACGACCTTAACTCTATTTCTGGAAGTGGTTTGTATTTGTGTGGAAGCTACGGTCAATTATTGACTGACTCCAATAATATTTGGCAAGTTGATTTTGCCTGCAATAAAATTTGTTTGAACTAAATTTAATCTAAATTCCAAAATAATTCGATGGTGAATGGACACAAAGACTCGTTTCCGCAAAGAACCTTGCATGGAGGCTATTTGAAATTATAGACCGATTCTCACCGTTTTCAATAGGCTTTGCCCTTGTGACAGTTAGAATTTCATTAAATAATCTCCAAAGTGGCGAACTTTACTTTGCTCACAAGGTTAACATTGACAGCATGCCGGATGAAAGGACGACGTAAGATCGATTCAAAAAGTGATTCTGATTCGATCTGTACACTAAGCTGACCTATCCACTATACAATATTATTGTCTATGTTTTACGCCATATTTTTGCCATTTTGCCCTATTTTATGCAATAAGTGGCACAATGGTTTTAACTAAAATATGGAACAACTTTTATTCAAAAAACCAACATAACCTAAAATCCAAATAGCATTGTACAATGTTGGCAACACATTTCACAGTATATTGCACTTATATTCGTTGTGCAATAAAAAGCAAAAGTCTTTTAATTGTCGCCAATATATTGTGCCACCTTCGAATATCACATTCATATCGGCAATACAATACAAAAAATTTAACAATTATATTGCCAGTGTATGGGTCGCTTAAAAGGTGAGTTCGGGACCAATATGTTGAAGTGTTACACCCATTAATATAAACGCCAATGGTGATGTGGATATAAATATTTAAGGCAATTTTAAATTCCGATCTACAGTTAAAAAAAAAAATATACAAATCAGCCGAATAAAACGTTTGCTTTTTTTATAAAGGTTGATATTACCAAATATTTATTTTATCCATATTTTATGACAGTCTACTTTATCCAAGGACATTAATGACGTATACATCTGTAATTAGGTAACAAACAAAATATAACTGCCAAATCGTGGCATTAAATATTGAAACAAATTTAAAACTTATTTTGACATACCTTTTTTAAATGTAAGCGCTACTGGCAGAACTAAAGTGTATCTGCCCCTTCAAGTCCATTAAATAATTTATTTATTCGTCTTTTGTACAGTTATAAAGTGACTAATAATATAAATGAAATATTTAAATACCCTACAGACAAAAATTAGATATGTTCCGTTACATATTTAGAACGTAACATGTATAAGAGTGCTTTTATTTCAAGGCATTTCAAAGATCTTGTTTTTGCTGGTGTTGAACGTCTGTAAATAAAATACGCTAAGTTAAAAAAAATTCTGCATAAGTCTCTATATTATTTGTTTTTTAAAATGCCTTCCTAAGCCATTATCAATCTCGTTCGAAACTCGGTAAGCTCCGCGCAATTTATGGTTGAATATTTAATACTCCGGCAAAACTCTCTATATTACTTGGCAGTTCTTTAAAAAAAAAACTGTTTTAATTGATTTTTTTTTTTAAATTTTGTTTATTCACATAGCAGGCTTTTAAAGGACCTACCTACTCAAATAATCTTCCTAGAAAATGTTCATTATATTAATCGACTTCGATTCACCTTCGTAAATGGCCTCAAGATGATTGTCCATGAAAATGTTTGCTTAAATCTAAAATGAAGTTACCGGATTTGTGGACTTAAATGATCATAAAATTTGTTTATTTCGCCATCTAGAGCTATTAAGATAAATTGTTCACAAATTTTTCTATCTAAGATCATACATGTTAGAGCAGATATCCTTAATTGATCAACCATCAAATATTAGATTAACAGCCAAAATCGGCTGTAGGAAAAATCGCCCAAAGAAAAATGGCCCAAGGAAAAAAATGAAAAATCGCCTAAATGAAGAATCGCCCAAAAGGACATGAAAAATTACCCAAAAAGTTACATATGAAATTTTGCCCAAAAAACACGTAAAAGGGCCCAAAAAAAGATGAAAAATTACCCAAAAACCAAAAACGAATTTTTTCCCAAGAAAAAAAAAATAAAATATTACCCAATTTGCAAAAAAGTGTATTATATATATAAATTTAGTTACATACAAATGTAAGTTTAATGTAAAAAATTGCATTGTATCTTCAACAGCTGCTCGGCAGTATGGATAGTAATACTCATTTGAGTCCTCCGCCAAACTTTGTGCCTGCATTTTGATCATACATTCATTACAGCCTTTTAAACCGAATGAAAACCTTTTCAGTAAGATACTGTAAACCACGTTGCATTTTTGAATAATCTATATTTTTTGTTGTGTCTTGGTTTCTACACATTTTAAAAAAATTTATAATTGTTACAAAATCAAAAATTTTATATAGAAAACTTACTTGGATCTCGCACAGTTAAACGCAGCTCGAATGCAACTCATTGCATTAGTTTTCCCGATTACACTTGCATTTTCTATGCAATCTTTTTTTATTGAAGAAATAGCAGCGAGCTCTTGGTGTTACACTTCTTGATCTGGATGATTATGCTGTATTTTTTTTTTTTTTTTGTTTGGGTTTAATCACGGATTTGTCTTCCAACAACATTTCCACACGAGCCGTACACGAATTATTATAGCATGTATAATAATGCTTTTTTGATGTTTTTGATTTCATTTTAAATAATTGTTTAGCAATTTTAAAGTAAATCAACTGACTTTTAATTATTTTACCACAAACAAATTCATATTCCAATTTTTCCATTGTCACTTTTTTTAACTGTGCACTCTTCAATAGTTAAATATAAATTAATCACTGCATAGTTATAATTAATTACTCAATACAGAAACAGCTTTTTGCAATATGTCCCGTTATTTTTACAAATAACATTTAGGAATTCGACGTATAATGATAATGAATGATTTAGACAAATAGTATGTAAGATTTTGACGAAATTTTAAAAATGAAAGATGGCCCGAAAAAATGGGCTATTTTTCATACAATATTTTTGGGTGATTTTTCATAAAGAAAATTCACCAAATTTAAAAAACGAAAAATCACCCAATAAAAACAAAAAAATTGCCCAAAAATTTGGGTCATTTCATATGAATTCAGGCCCAATTTCACATGGGATTTTTTTGGGCGATTTTTCATTTTTTCCCTTGGGCTATTTTCCTTTGGGCGATTTTTACTGTTTTATTGCCTTCTATATCTCTTGAAAAATATTAATAGGTCCAGAATTTACTCTATTTCCCAAAGTCCCGACCGCTGATAAAAATTACTTTAAAGACCATTATTACAACTTGCAGGTTATTTATTATTTCAATTTTTTTTTAACCTCGTCACTAGGCTGAACCATGTTCGTTTCAGAACTTTTGTATTTATATTGAAAACAAAAACAAACTTTAGTTTTTTATTGTCGTTTTAATGTTAATTCCCAAACGGGAATTTTTATATTACTTGGAAAAAAACAGGCAAAAATAAACATAGCATTTGCTTTTGTTTGGTAGCGAACGGGTTAGTGAAGCAAGAGGGGTAGACAAAAAGACACTATTTCGTTAGATAATATTTAAATATCCGAGTGTAAATTCTGACTGTCCTGCTGGAATTATAGTAATTCTTCCTTCGCAAAACTGTAATGATTTTTAGCAAGCTTTAATTTTCTAATTAAATTTCAAAATGCTTCTACTGGAATTATCGAATTACCTACTTCCTTAGCAAAAGTTTAATAGTTTCTTGCGAGCTTTAATTTTCTCACATTAGGGTGGTACATTAAGGTTGTACGAACAGAGATCTGGTGGATAAATACTAGAACGAGATACTTGAGGTCATTGGTATTCTCGAGACAAAAACATTTATATATCATACATTAAGATCGGACTATAAATGCCTAAGATATAACGAAAAATTTAAAAAGGCGACCCCTACGTTCGGCAAAAAAAATACAGTTTCGAAACTTCCTTGCAAAAATACTTTATATTAGAGGTGGTACGGCGAACTTTTTTTTCCTTCTAAGGTGGTACGCTCTACTGAACATGCCTTTAACATATTTCCCACTTATGCCTAAAGCCAAGTTGTAATTGTGAAAAAAATTTTATACGTGGTTCAAAATCCAATCTTTAACTAACGGCAAGTTACAAAAATGGCCCTTAGAGGCATAAATATAACGTTTTAATAAAGTTTTTACCAATTGTGCAATGTTATGCTGGGTACACACTATGCAATGCATTTTGCAATATGGCAAATTTTAAAATGTTAAAACCCCTGATATATCTACAAGCTATAAAGGGTTTCATTTGGTTGGACCTGTTTAACGAAACCTACATGTTATACGCCAGTCCCTTCAGTTCGGATGACTATCTTGGATTGGCTTACCTCACTGGCTAACTGTTCGGACCTTCCATGGTAACCAGTGATTTTCATTCGATATTTAAAAAAAAACCTCCAGTCTATAGAAGTAAATTAATAAGCCCTTCCTAGTAATAAGTGAAAAAGCTTATTTATTACCTTTTAGATGACAAAAGAGTCGAAAATAAGGAACCCACACTTAGTGGCGCTTTTCGAAACTTTTGCTTACTAGAATATTTATCTTTTTCTCGTGTACCTTATTTATTATTTATTTTGCCTGGGCTTTAATGGTGTTTGCATTACTGCTCATTTTATATACACACACACACATATACATATTTATCCATACAATAAAAGAATATATGTATTTATTTCGTATGAATCAATATTCTTTTGTTTTACTGAACACTGAAACAAAGTTGGAAAATAAATTTTTTTTTTTCAGTATTTAAGTTTTTATTCTTTTTCTTTTGTTCGAAATATTGATTTCAAGGATACTTTTAGTTATTCTTTACTCATCTTCGTTAAAGCAGCTTTATTTAATTGGCCACGTTCTGGAAATCGAAAACGAGTGAAACTGATATCAATACAGATTTTCAGTTGAAATTTATCGATTTAAAAATTTGATCGACTTCAATTTCACTCGAATTCTATTTCCAGAATAAGTTTGAATAATAGTTGCTCTAAGAAAAAATTTTCAAATTTTTTAAATTAAAAGTTCGTAGACTAAACTTTAGTCTAGAGAATATCTAAAATCAGAATGAGACTCAAAACTAGTCTCTTGATTTGACACTAGTCTATAGAATCGTCACTAGTCTATAGATTACCCACTAATCTTAAGACTTGACATAAATCTATAGACTCATCACTGGTCTTATTACTAAGCTTCACAAACAAACGTCAGCATTAAAATTGGTTTGCGGTTTAGACCTGAATTACATTATTGACCGACAATTAGAATGTTTTATGCGTTTCTTGTTAGAGCTTTGAACTGGCTTGAATAAAATATCATGATTCGTAACAGTTCTAGCCGAACTAAAATAATTTTCAGGAGGGTAATTTGTATTGGACCTATGGCGCAATCAACCCAAAATTCTGAAGACTGATTTCTGATATTACAAAAAATAAATAAGAATAAATTTCAATACAGCAGTGTAATTAGTCTTAGCGTTAACAGTAAATTTCACAAAATTGCATGACATTTTTTCTGGCCATATGAGTCTAATATATTTTGGGTATCAAGAATATTTTATTTATTAAACATCACAAAATTACTAAGAAAAACCAATATATATATGTATGTATATATTAAAAATTTATATAAACAAAAACATACATATATCTACAAGTTTATTTTTTAACAAAGAATAAAACATTTTAATTCCTCCTCGACAATTTCTTAACAATAAAAGGTGAAAGACTTTCAGTTTTGCGTTTCAGTCGCTCAGATCTTCTTAAGTGTACTGAAGTCATTGGTACATCATCTTTATTCTTTATAGTAGAATTAGACTGTCTTGAAGTAACAACACTTTGTTCCAAGTTTGCTGAATCAGTGTTAGTTTGGCGTAATGAATAACGCAGATCACTTGAATGAGACTGACTTGAGGAAAAGGCTGGATTAGTATGAGCAACAGGAAAAGGATTAGGAACTTCAAAATTTTGTGCAAAACAGTTTTTTAATAACTGACGCGCAGCTTGGTCCACATCTACAAAATCAGGTTTTGTTTTAAGTATTTTCATTTGGTTCTTATGTCGTCTTATAACTTTGTTACCAACTTGAATTCGATACATGACATTTCCAAAGCGCTGTAAAATAATACCACGTAGCCACTTTTCTCCTGAACCAAAATTCTTACATAGTACATGATCACTAATATTGAACTAATTTATATTAGAGTTATTTAGCTTTTTCTTTGAAGTTTAATGTGAAGGTTTAAGTAAAGAAAGTAGGATACGAGGCTGTCTTCCATGAATAATTTCGGCAGGAGATTTTCCTTCCTTGATCTGTATGTAGTAAGGGAGGCTAAAAGAGAAGAATCCAAATCATTATCAGTTGCTAATGGTTTCTTTAAACAAAATTTAAATGAACGAACAAATGGTTTAGCCAATCCATTTGATGAAGGATGAAAAGGTGCTGTTGTAAAGTGTTGTATTCCATTTATTACACAAAAATTATTAAATTCATTTGAACTAAACTGTGTTCCATTATCGGTTATGATTGATTCGGGAAGACATTCAATAGAAAATATACTTTGCAATGCTATAATTGTAGAAGTGGACGTTGCTTTTTTAATTTTTATAACATATGGAAACTGAGAGTATGAGACAACTATTATTAACCACATAAAATCCTTAAAAGGACCCGCATAATCTAAATGAATTCTCTGCCTAGAAGATGTTGACTTTGGCCAAGAAGAAAATTGTTTGGACGGATCTGAACTGTATATATTGCACGCTTTACAAGAGGATGAAATATTAGATATGTCGTCATCAATACGTGGCCACCAGCAATAACGTCTACTTATTTGCTTCATACGCACAATTCCCCAATGTCCTTGATGTAAGAGATGTAAAACTTTTTCCCTTAGTAATTCCGTTATTAAAATTCGACTATAATCAGTCTGCATTATCAAAACACCTTTATTGTGTGTTAAGTTGAAACGGTGGCGAAAATATGGAATTAATTGTTCATCTACTTTATCAGGCCAACCATTCAAAACATAATTGTGCACTTTACATAAAACCATATCTTTTTTAATATATTCAGCAATTTTTCTTGAATCGATCGGAAAATTATCAATGCTATCATCTATCTCATTTATCTCAACTAGTTTATTAAATTCTGGATCTCCTTTGTATGGTAGTCTGGATAATGCATCCGCATTTCCAGACTACCATTGGGAAATATGTGTGTAAAATACCTGCACCAATCGTATATGAAGATGCATCAGTTGCTAACACGATGGGCAAATTTTCATCAAAATGTGCAAAGTGACCTATTTTCGCTAATTGTTTTTTTTAACTCATTAAACGCGTTTTCCTGTTCCTCAACCCAGATAAATTTCTGATTTCTTTTAGGGTGGTGGTTCTACATTTTGATTCATAGTTCTGATCCTACTGAACCGCTATTGCTGGATTTCAATCCCAAACTGCTTAGGATAACAACAAGCAATTTGAGACCAAGTTTGTTCTTTTCTTTTGCGTTTTCCGAAAGTGAGCGTGTTTTCAACAGACGGACAGGCGGACATGGCTAAATCGACTTGCAACTACTCAAGGAGCCAGAATATATATGGGGGATTTCATGTCAAGTGACCCAACTTTTGAAATCGATGTATTCCGATTTGGATGAAATTTGCACCAAGGTTAGTCTTATTGGATAGTAGTTTAGACACAAATTTTCAACAAGATCGGTCAAAAAGTTTCTGAGTTAGAGGGGGTCAAAATTTGACATTTCGGCCAAACCGGTGATCTTTCTCATCCATGTAACTTATAATCTATTGGTGTTAGCAAAATTTGTCCAAAACAAATTAGATAGCAATTTTTATCAAGCTTTCCAAAAATATTTTTTTTGTTTTTTTTTTTAATTTTTTTCTTTTTTAAATTTAAAATTTATTTTTTTTGAAAGGGGTATTTTTTTTTTTTTTTTTTTTTTGCTCAAAATAAAGCTTAGGTCTTTTCCTTTAAGTTAGTTATGGTCGCTATTTGGGATGCGAGTGGGTTATGTATAAAAAAAAAAAATAATTTCTAAGTCAAGACGAGGATTTTTCAATTTTTAGCATATGCACTATTTTGAATTTTTTCCTATTTGTGTGTAAGTGTTTCTAAAATCTTAAAAATAAAATTTTTGCTGAGAGACTAGACAAATTAACCTTTCCGACGGTATATAACATACCTAACTATCATTTCATACCCTCGATACTGTAATACCCACAATATGTTAATCCCAGGAATAAAATCCCTTTTTTTCTATAGAGATGTTGACAAATTAAATTTTTTTTATTATTTGTAATAATAATTAAATTAATATAAAATAAAAATAATAAAAACAAGAAGATAAATAATCTAAAAAATTTTAGCTTAATCACATAAGTCCTTTAATAATTTTTTTTTGTTTTTTTTTAATTTTTTAAAATTTTTTTTTTTTAAATTTAAAACTTATTTTTTTATTTTTTTTGAAAAGGGTTTTTTTTTTTTTTTTTTTTTTACTCAAAAGAAAGCTTAGGTCTTTTCCTTTAAGTTAGTTATGGTCGCTATTTGGGAAGCGAGTGGTTTATGTATAAAAAAAATAATTTTAAGTCAAGACGAGGATTTTTAAATTTTTTAGCATATGACGTCTTGTCTTTTCAATTATCGAATTTTTAATGAAATAAATTTTGTGCTGTCAAATACGAGGATTCATTCAATAAATCCTTTAAATATTATATGGAACTTATGGAGACTGCAGTAGAGTTTTAAGTTGTTGTAGGACATTGTAGAGTAGCCAAAGCTTCTTATGCTTTGGGTCGTTATATTGTTAAAACATGTAATCGATACCCAGGTTCTATTTGTCTACACTGCAAATTTTTTATTAATAAGTCCAGATATACTTTAGTTGCCATTTTAGAAGTAAACAGATCCAAATTTCCGACTCCTTGGCACGTAGAAAACCTTTGATGTCACTTGTAAATCCTCAGAATCGAATTGCTTTTGACAAGGATATTTTGTGTTACAGACTTTTGCATATGCCTTTTTGAATAGGCTGTTAGTTTCCTTTGTAGTTATGAACTACAAGTATCATTCTTATTTTTGTTAAAAATAAGTACAAATATTTTTAGAACTTATACTAATAAAAAATAAAATTAATTTTTTTTATAGATTTACGCAAATTTTTTTTACTTTTGTAGTTCTGCAAAACATATCAATGGCGTGTACGCATACTTTAGCTGCTGAGTGTATGTCTTTGAACGTCGCACATTGGGTTCAATTGGTATCAAAGTGGCGATTAATTGAAACAAAGTGTTTATAATAAATTTTGGTATAGGGTAAAAGTAGCTAAAATTCTGCATCACTAGCTTTAAAAATCATTCAACTAAGTTGTTCACTTTCTTTTCAGTGAGCGGTAAAAATTAGCAAATTATTGCTGTTTTTAAAAAAAGAGAAAAAATTGGAAATTTTTACAATTCAAGAGATTATTATTAGTGTTAAATCTATTAAAATTAAATATTTTATAATGGAACCTTCAACATCAGGTATTTAAGTATATAGTATTTTTTTTTTTTTTTTTTATTAAAAATTCATGGTAACCCTACCATGAATGAGTAAAGGAAAAGTTTGTGCCGGTCAAAAAATTTTTTAGATATAAAACAAAAATTGTTATTAACACTATGAACGAAAAATATATGTTTTAAAATATCCAGCAATCAACAATAAATTAAAAGTATCAGTGAAATTATGTAGTTTGCGCAATAAATTTGATTTAAAAAAAGTGTATTTCTTGCACGTGCTGAATTACGTTTAAACTGTCAAATAAGTAAAAAAAAGAAGAAACGAGAAAGATACATACCTACATTTATTTAAAGAAAACTAAATTATTCTGTGTTAAATTGCAAAAATATAAATAAAATATTCCAATGGCTCCTAAATCAAATCCGGATAGTTTTACTGCACAGCTTCGTATAGGCATTCAGGAAATTAATGAAAATATTGATAGCAAATTAGAGGCTCATCGCAAATCGACTGAAGATCGCATATGCCAAGCTGTGAAGGACATAAAAGTAGAGTTTAATGCGCTAGTTTCTGAAATTAAAGAAGACTTAGTAGCAGAAATAAGCAACATGAAATCTGATATTAAACATTGTTACGAGTTTGTTAAACAGATTGACAAAAATAGCACAAACAAAATAATTGAATTGGAAAAGTCGCAGAATTTAATTATAAGACGCCTAAATCGCCCTGACGTCATTATTACAGGACTTCCAGCTGCTTCGCCTAAATTAAAATCAATGATATCATGTTTGGCTGAAGTATACGATGTTCCCTTTACTGAAACTGACTTCCAGTACACGGCAATAAAAAACAATTCAGAGGCGTTATTAAGATTTAATTCAATCTCTACTCGAGATAACCTAATGAAAAAGTATTACAGTACTCGGAGTTTAACGTTAAAAGACTTGTTAAAACAAGATGAAAACAATGAAGGTGCTGATCTTGAGGAAAGAGTTTATTTAAATGACCATCTTACACCCATGGCGAACAAGTTATGTTATATATGCCGCCGACTAAAAAGAACTAAACAAATTTCCAATTTCAAGTTTAGGAATGGCAATGTTCCAAAAACAATCATAAAAACAAATACAGGAGCCGAAAAAACACTAGATATATTCAACTTAATGGAACAATACCAATATGTTTTCAAATGATTTTCACATTATTCAAAATTTATATTACTTCTTTTATTCTTATTTGCATTATTAAGAATATTTTATTTACATTAAACAAGGTAATGAACATAGCCAAATGACAACTGTTTAATTTAATGGAAAATGTTGTTAGGTTGAATGCAAAAAAGAATAAAACGAAAAAAGAATAAAACAAAAAGAAAAAAAAAAAAAAAAAATACTACTAAATAACTAAATATTTTAAACAAAATATGTATGTACCTACGACTTGTATTTACAATTAAATTTTTATTTTGTATCATTCCCAAAATGTAAATTACTTGTTTATAGTGGCTTTGTAAATAATTATACTTTAATTTTTCTTTTATCTTACCTTCTTCTGAATATTTTTACACTCATTCTTTATTATTATTAAAATAGGCTATTCAAAAATCACATATTTTGTTAATTAACAAATACAGTATCATTAAAGGAGAATATGTATTAATATTTACAAAAAATGCTGCGAGATATAAGAGAAAGAACATAATCAATTGGAATATAAAGTGTCTCAAAATTAAAGAAAATAGGTTAAATGTTAGTAGAACAAAATACAAAACTTTTAATGTTAGTGAACATTTTTGAAAATATATATGTAGGTACTTACATATATATTTCTATTTTGAATTTTACATGCACAATTTTAGTTTTATAAATATTAAAATGTTTGACTGGATTAATAATTAAAGGTGTATTTTTAGTCTTTACGCAGTATATAAAACAGTTAATATGTTAGTTATAAGTTTTTATCTAATTTTACAGCCTAAATTTATAACGTTTAAAAATGACATCGATTAATTTCAATTTAGGTCCAGTTGTCGGCGATGAACGGAGTGCTAGAATGCTTCTTGGTAATTTAGGGTCTGGATTTAAAATAGGCCACTGTAATTGCCAAAGTATAAAACCGTCTCCATATTCGACTAAATTTGATGAATTTCAAAACTTGCTTAGGGGGGCATCTTTTGATATTATGGCTTTAACGGAAACATGGCTTAAACCAGAGGTACCTAATGGAACAGTTAGTATTGAGGGTTATAATTTTTGTAGGAATGATCGACCACGGGATCATGGGGGAGCTGGAGGTGTAGGTCTATATATTTCAAAGTCTTTTAAACACAAGATAATTCATACACAGTCGCAATATAATGAATGTGAGTTGCTTTTTGTTGAAATAGAGGTTGAGAGCATTTCTATTTTGATTGGAGTTGTCTATTTGCCAAAGGGCAATATAGATATATTCGAAGCACTAGTTTGTGATATTTTTGAAAGATACAATAACATTATAGTGGTAGGAGACTTCAACAATGATCTTTTTAATCATGTTAAGGCGGGAAGGGTTCGATCTGCTTGTAACCGTATGAATCTTGCAATTAGGCACAATTCCATTCCAACTCATCTGGATGTGGGACATAACGCAACGACTCTTCTAGATTATTTTCTTTTAAGTAATCAATCATTCGTGAAATCAACAGGCCAAGTGTAGTGTCCGTTTCTATCATCCCATCATGCCCTTATTTATGCATTAATTGACATACCTGTGACCTCTGATCAAAGTCCCGATAAATATTTTGAATTTCGCAACTATTCGTTGGTTGATATAGGTAATTTAAATTCTTTCTTATTGGAACAAAATTTAGGTAACTTTTATGATACTACTAATATAGAACTGCAGATGAATATACTTAACGAATTAATTTCGAAAATGTTTTCTCTTGTACCTGTAACCCGAATTAAAGTTAGACGAAACGTTGATTGGATTAAGTCACATGAAATAATATTTGCAAAATCCCTTAGAGATATAGCTCACAGGGGATACATCGCTGACCCAAACCCAGTAAAATGGAGGATATTCTGCAAATACAGAAACAGAGCCAAGAAAACCATTCGTAGGATAAAAAAAGGTTTCTTTAGTAATATGTTTGAAAACGCGGATACTAAAGATATGTGGAATTGTCTAAGGAAAGCAACCTCTGATAGAACAAAAGCCTTAGATGTAGAATTGACTGCTGATGAAATAAATGACTATTTCTTAGATGGATTGGACCAGGATTCTGATGATTCATTTAATAATTTAAATTTTAACAGTAGTGTTGAAATGTTTTCGTTTAGATGTATTGATACATCTGAATTATATACAGCTTTTAGTAATGTCAAATCAAATGCATGCGGTGTAGATGGTGTACCGCTAAAATTTTTTAAAATTATTATACCCTTGGTAGGCACCCACATTTTACATTTCTTTAATTCGGTCCTGACAAGTTCAAATTTTCCTATGAGTTGGAAGCTGGCAAAAGTTATTCCCATACCAAAGACTGGTGGATCATATGAGAAAGAAAATCTTAGACCGATAAGCATTTTGCCAGTATTATCAAAAGTATTTGAGCATGTTATTAAAGCTCAAATCATGGAACACATAATGAAAAATTCAATACTAGATGACCGACAAGCAGGTTATAGACGAAGTTGTAGTGCTTCTTCTGCTTTGTTGGGCATCACCGAGTCTATACGAAACAACATAAATAGAAGAAGGAACTGTGTTTTAGTGTCATTGGACCTTTCAAAAGCTTTTAATCGTCTCAATCATATAAATCTTATAAGAAAACTAAAAGATGAGTTTAGATTCTCAAAGTCATCCTGTTTGCTAATTTATTCATATTTAACTAACAGAAGACAGTTTGTTTCTTTTTGTGGCCAAATGTCAAATCAGAGGTTGGTGAAATTAGGTGTGGCACAAGGGTCGGTTTTGGGTCCTCTTTTGTTTTCTATGTATTTGAATAGCTTTTTTCAGGTGATTGAATCCGAAACATGTTGCGCGTTTGCATTTGCTGACGATATTTAATTACTTATAAATGGCAACTGCTCACAGCAAATACTCTGTATGGAAATAAATAGAGTGCTGGATCGGGTCAACGATTGGATGTCGTCAAATTTTTTAATGTTAAATATATCTAAAACTAGGATTATGAAATTTGGTTCAATACAATTTGATAATGCAACAATTGGTATAAGTGGAATGGAAATGGAGACGGTAGAAAGAATGAAAATTTTGGGCATCACATTAGATAATAAACAATTCTTACTTCAGATTTTTAAATTCATACATTCTACTAGGAATATGCAGATTTTTATTCCTAGAATATATAATTCTTTGTTTGAAAGATCATTCTTGATCAAGACTGCGCGTATATGGAATAATTTACCAAATGATTTACGATCATTTTCATTTTCTTATAATGTATATCGCAAAAAGTTAACTGAATATATTAATCAAAATAACTAATAATACATCATACATATGTATATGTTCAATCGTTGATTTGGATCTATATTCACTTTTTTTCGTATTCATTTTGTTAATGTTATAAATTTGGGGCTGTTTAGTTAGGTTAGTTATAAAAAGATATATATATGTACTTAATTATTATATAAATTAATTGGGTTACTATGAAAAAAAAGGAAACAACTTTGAATATCATTTGTAATATATATTTGGCCATTGAAGGCTTCTTTATTACACAATTTAATAAAAAAAAAAAAAATTATGTGTATATATTTTTAATAATTTTTTTAAAAAAGGTCCAAAATTGGTATAATTTCCGCATTTAAAGGCACACAAGTATTAAGTAAGTAAGAGTTGGTATTAGTTTTATGGATTTTTAGAGAAGTACAGGATATCAACTTATATTTAAAAAAAAGTCTAGACTTCATTTTTGTGTAAAAACTCTCGAAAACAAACATTTTTAAAAAAGTTTTAAATATTTTATTTTTTAAGATTAATTTTTAAATCATGTTTTTTCCGAAAAACAAAAAAACGGCTAAAGCCTAGTACTATGTTCCAATTTGTGAAAAATGTTCAGCAACATCTATTATTTCATGCGAAAAATTCGAGATGTATCAATGCTACCTATCTCGCGAGTTTGCACAATTTGACGTTTTTAATCTATCAAAGTATGCGACATTGTTTTGCATATGTAAACAAAACCCACATGTATTTTACTAAAAGAATTTTTTTAAATAAAAAATTAGGTAAAAATTAAAGTAAATATGGATGGAAAAACTGTTCCCGGTTGTGTTATTTATGTTTTGCAGTTCTTATTTAAATACGAAATTTAAACTTTTTTCATTTGTTTCAAATTCTACGTGAAATAAGCAACAGCTTATATTATTTCGCAGTTGTAAAAAAAATGTTGCCAGAAACATTTCGCAACTTTTTCACAAATTAAACAGAGTACAACTCTATCAACATTGTTTCATAGAAAATACGCACAAGTTTTTTTCATATGAGTTTTGACAGCATTTCACGTGAAATGTTGAACAGAGTACCAGGCTTAAAAGGTTAAAAAAATGTTTTTCCATTTAGTTTTAAAGGTGTGTTTTATGTAAGTATTTATGATTATTCAATACTAAAAAATGATAATACTCCCTTTTGGGACTTTAAAAAAAAAAAATTTGTACATATATAAAATTTTGTGAAAAATAAAAATGGGACTTTAAATTAAATTTATACTAATATAAATACATAGAATAAAATAATTATTTAAATTTTTTAATAGCACATTAAGTATGCTTTAATTTTTAATTTTATTTATTAGTTTATCGCTTTTCATTCCAAAGTTACAGCATAAATTGTGAACTAAGGTCTTTTTTCCAAAAAACAATAATGCGCTTAACGGGTTAAAAAAAAAATTATTTTTATAAATATTTAAGATTTATTTATATTTTTTTTAAATGCTGTGTTTTATGTGCTCTTAATAACTCATCAGTAAAAAATCTAATATTTTAAAACTACGGCTTCTATGAATTAATCGCCACTTTGGGTACCATCGAACCCACTGTGCGTCGTAGTACATATTAAAAAACTTAGAAATATTTGACAAATGGGTCCTAAAAATTCAGTTCATAAACTTTTGCTTATGTTTAAATTAGTAAAGAAGTAAATTAGAAATCAATTTGGTGTTTGGTCTAGAATTCTAATTCGAATTGATATACATACCAGAGAATGACAACAAGTACCCATAAGAATAATATACAGAGGTATTTACCCACGCTTAACGTTATTGTGTATATCCATACTTATAACACAAATAATAACAACAGCTATGGTTGTGCGTCGCAAAAAATATGTGTATTACTTATACTTACGCACGGCAATATTTCACACAACCACATTCAGTAAACTTAAATACATGAATGTATGCAGATATTATTCAATACCCATGAATGTGTTTTGGTTATCTGCCATACATATAAAATATCTATGTGTAAGAAAATATACATGGGTACTATCAGTATTTTTGGCGCTACTGCGTAAATATAAAAAAAAAATTTTTTATGAAAGGTTTTAGCAAAAATGTGCTTTGATCACTAGACAGGTATGGGACTTTGTGCATATTTTTTTTTTTTGATACATAAAATAAATTTTTTTTGTAACATCAGCAGTGAAAATGTATGTCTACATACATAAAAATAAAATTATAAACATGCAATGTCCTGAGCGGATTAGAATCTATAAGATAAGACTTTTTGATACTATTTTGTTTTTCAATTGATATTTTCTGATATTTACATAAAAATTTATGCTCGTTTACATTAGGCAAACGCTAGTATATATAAAACGTTTAATTTTTATATCCTAAATTGGTATCTTCGAAATTAAAAAAAAAAAAAAAAAATTTAAGATGGTTTAACTCTTACGGCACAAATAAAAATTTTTGAGGCCGCAGTACGCTATTTTTAAACCGAGAACTACTTTTGTTTCTGCAAAAACTATGCGAAAATAAACATAAAATGAAACGTTTGAATTATAAATCGTTACAGAACGGCGTGTAAATGTATTGAGTGGCGGTTACACTCTTTCTTATTAGCACAACATACAATTCAATACTTACATACAAAAAAACAATATCTTCCGTCTCGTGTCACCTCTCTATGCTATGTGCGTGTGAAAGCGACAAGTATAAAAAAAATTATGCGGATGCGTAAAGGTTTTATACATGCAAAAAAAAATTTTTTTGCACTTGTGCACTTGTCGCTGTCACACGCACATAGCATAGAGAGGTGACACGAGACGGAATATATTGTTTTTTATGTATGTAAGTATTGATTTGTATGTTGTGCTAATAAGAAAGAGTGTAACCGCCACTCAATACATTTACAATACACTCAATACATTTCTGTAAAGATTTATAATTCAAACATTTCATTTTAATACGGGTAGTCAAAGTTGTAAAGGAGAGTTTTTGTTAAAAAATTTTATCCAGTGTATGTTTGTATATTAAAAGTTATAAATTTACAGTATGGAAAATAATCAAGAAATTTTAGAGAAAATAAATGATGGAGTGTACAAGCCATTGAAAAAATCTGGAAGAAGTATTATATGGTCTTGGTTGTATGAAATCCAAAAGGATGATGGGAGTATTTTAGAGGGGATCGTATATTGCGGTACATGCAAAAAACTTTTAAAATTTGTTGCTCGCCAAACGTCAAACTTGATAAAACATAAGTGTGTTCATGCACAGCCACAAGACATTGCTCCCATACAGGTAAATAGTACAGACAAAAAGCTTTGCTTTGATGTATTTATGGACTTCACAATAGAAGACTGTCGGCCTTTCAGTATTGTTGAAGGTTCGGGCTTTCGAAAAATGATTGAAACGTGCATAAAAATGGGTGCCAAGTACGGAGGAAACATTGATGTAGCCAGTATTATTCCCAGCGGCAGGACATTGTCCAGAAAATCTAAATTAGTGGCTGAAGAAAGAAAAAAAGAACTTAAGCCCCATATACAGAAACTATTTCTCAATGGTGAGGCTGCAGTTACTATTGATATGTGGTCAGATGACTTTATTAAAAGAAGTTTTTTGTGTGCCACATTGCACTTTCCAGTAGATTTTAAACTGGTAGAGATTACTTTAGGAATGAAATCAATGGACTTCAAAAGCAATTCATCAATTAATATAAATACAAAATTAAGCAACCTTTTGGAAGAATTCGGTGTAACTGATTTTTCAAAGACGGTATTCGTTACTGATCGTGGAAGCAATATCGTAAGCGCTCTGAAAGATATTACCAGATTAAACTGTTCTGCCCATCTCTTTTCTAATACCTTAAACGATGCTTTCGAAGCCACTGACGAATTAAAAGGAATAATAAGTGCATGTAAAAAAATTGTTAGATACTTTAAAAAAGCTAATATGCAGCATATGCTTGATACAACTTTAAAAAGCCATTGTCCAACAAGGTGGAATTCGAATTTCGCAATGTTCAAGTCAATTTTAGACAATTATGGAAAAATAAATGAATTAATTGGCAATTCTGAAAGACGTAGTTTGCTAAACTTCAATATGTCTGTCCTGCAAAGCTTAGTTGAGGTATGTAACGACTTTGAAAAAATTTTCAAAAAGCTTCAATCCAGTCAATCTCCTTCACTTTGTTTTGTTGTTCCTTCGATCACAAAAGTTAAATCTATTTGCTCTATTCAAAATAACGAAGAAGCTGATATTGCGGCCCTTAAAACGAATATTTTGACACACTTGGGGAAGTGGAGTTCAAATTTGAGTGTCTTGCATAAAGTTGCATTATTTTTATATCCTCCCGCAATATCTTTACAGCTGAACGAACTAAATGATATAAAAGAGTTTTGCATTACAAAATTAACAGAAGCAAGCAATACAAGTAGTCTTCAAGACATCGAGTCGTCAACAGTGTATAGTTCACCGAATAGTTCCCTTTCACCACAAGCGCACCAACCACTTGGCTCAATACTGTTACCAAGCAGCTCATCAATAACTATACCTGCACCAGCCACTGCGAATGAAAGTTTTTTTTTCCCCACTTTAACAACCGGGTCAGATCCCACTCTGGAAACAGGAAGAAATGAAGTCGAACGTTATTGTAATGAAACCGTAAAACTTACAGAAGATTTTAATGTAATGCTGTGGTGGGAAAACAATGTCTGCAAATATCCCAAGTTATCCAAATTAGCTATGAAAATCTTGACCATTCCTGCTAGCAGCGCAGCTTCCGAACGCGTTTTTTCCCTAGCTGGTAATGTTATAACCGAGAAAAGAAACCGATTAGAACCCAAGACAGTGGACAGCATTTTATTTTTAAATTCTTTGTATAAAAAGAACATTTGGTAAAATGCGTTTTTACTTAATTTATATACCCTTAGTAATGACAATGAAGTTTTGTTTGTTTTTAAATTATTTTTATGTTTTACTTTGCAACTTTAGTTTTAAGTTTGTGTTTGTTTTTAAAAATTACTTTTATTTTTTATTTTGCAATAAATTTTGTATAGTTTTAAGAATAATAAATGAATATTACTATCTTCATTACGCATTATTGAAAACTATGATGAATTAAAATTTGATTTACAAAAATTAAAACAGCCTTTTTCTTTATAGTGTACCAAAAGTAAGTATTTTTTCCCTGGTTGCCCTCAATTGTACATTATTTGCTTGGATCTATCTATGTTTTGAATTCCATGAAAATCTGTTAGATAGTTTCGCAGAGGCAACAATTGCCCCCTGCCGCCCCTCGTGGTCCTAGTTTAAAAAAATGCATAGCTAATGTGGCCATATAAATAGGGATCTAACTATGTTCTAAATTTCTTTAAAATCTGTTGGATAGTTTCAGAGAAGCAGAATTTGCCACCTACCGCCCGTCGTGGTCCTAACTTTTCAATGTTTTTTTTAACCATCAGTGAAAGTATCCCTTTCCAACTCATGTATTGGTTTGTAAATAGGTTGAGTGGTTCTCGAGTTATAAAACAGCTTTGAAAACAAAAAGCTTACCGCCTAAGTTAAATCTTAAAATTCTTAAAAAATTATATCGCTATTTTCCTAAATAAAAACCCAAAATTGAATTTCTGCCTAATTCCAAAATTTTTAAAATTGCATTTGCCATCTCTGCGACGGTATACATACTCTGTGTATACTTACGTTATACATACGTAAATACACATACTTATTTATTCTTATGGGTATTGCAGATAGCCAATACAAGTTTTATTTATATCTGCATGTACTTTCTAAAAGAAGTATGAATATACAAATACACATTGCCAGCGTATACCTATACATATTTAATTCAACTTGTTATGGGTAATGGTATGTATGTGTATGGTTTTGATCTTTACCCATACATGCCCATACATGTTTTCTCACTAATACTAAAAGAGTACTTAAAATGATACTTTTGTCATTCTCTGATACATACCCACGTAAGTCTTGCTATATTTCATCCTCACCAAAATTGTTATACAATAAAATCTTTAGAAATAAATTTTGAAAAATGTAATGCAAAAGTACAAATTAAATACTTTATTTTTAAAATTTGTCATTCCTTAAAAAAAATCAAACAAATAAATCTGTAGCATATTAAAAATTTCTCTTTTTTGATTGAATAAATTCACGTAAATCGTATGTTGTTGGCACATGCCTGCAATAAAAAGTGTTTACTGATGTTTCGGTCCAGTCCAGTGTCAAAGTTCATACATGTTGTTGACGATACTCGTTGCCTGCAAAATACAAATAACAACAATTACATTAAAGTATCAAACACATAAATGCTGAATATTCGTTTTTTGTTTTTCTTTAATTTTCCTTTTGACGTGGTGTATTCAATTCATTCTCTTTTTATTTTAGTTAAGGAAAAAAAACTAGCAAGCAAAACAAAGAAAATTTATGGCTTAAGTGTGAGTGAACGAGCGAGCGCACGAGTATTTTGAGCCCGGGCATATAATCCAACCATATTGAATATGAAATGAAAACGCATTCAAATTAAATATTTATATGAAAATGTCTGTATTTGTATTGTAGCAGGTAGTCGGTGCTGCTACTACTACCGCTGTTGTTGCTACTGTTGCCATAGCTTAAGAGGAGATCCTGTAGCAGTTGTATAGTTTAGTGGCAGTATTTCAAATACAAATGGAGCACAAATAACACTGAAGTATAATTTTGCACTATAGTCGTAAAAATACAAAATACATGTAGTCAAAGTTCACAATGAGAGTGATAAAGAAAGGAAAAAAATAAGGTGGAAAAAACATTTAACAGATGAAATAAAAACAAATTTTATGACTAAAGCAGGTGTAACAGTCAGTAGCTGGAGTTTAAGTATCTTTTTTTAAAAGTTTAAAACACAAACAGTCCCTATTTGTATATGACTTTAGATCTCTGTAAGGCTGACTAGCTGTTTGTCTGTCCATTCAATTCATGTTGTGTAGTATTTTTGCAGTAGTCGTGTTTTTTACATTCTTGATTTCATGTGCCGTTGTATACTTTTCATTTTTCAAAATTTTTATACACTCCACCACCACAATTGGTAAATAATGGAAATATAAAGTTTGTCATGCCGTGTGTAACACCCAGAATATAAACACATAAAATATGTGTTTGTATTCTGAGTCCTTAAGTAATCCTAAGTCGATTAAGCCGTGCTCGTCTGTAGAACCTACGTTCACTTCCGGAAGTCTCACCAGAAAACAACAATTGTGATGTCAAATTGCTGTTAGTTCTCTTAGGCATTTTGGAAGTTCAAAAGGAAAAGAGTTAAAAGCCTAAACTCTTGTTTCTATTCTGTTTACATATCAGTTGCAAGTAAGAATTAATATTATAACTTCATTATGTATGCCAACCGAACTTTAGTTGTCGCCTGTACTGCGATAAGCGGCTTCTTCTGTTTACTGATAGCCTAATACTAATAGATTCAGTTTTCTTTTCAATACAATTTATGACATATTTGCGTGTTCTTTTCGGGATCTCTGCCAAGCGTTTTGAACGGTATAATCTATCAGTCGCTTAAAAATTATTGGCCTTCACTTTTTTCCTCTTTATAAACGAATACATTTTGATCCATTCGATTTACACCACGCATGAATTTGTTAACTGTTGTTGATTACAGTTATGCAGCTATTCTATTGTGGAAAGCCTCTGTCTTTTTCTAAGTAGAATTTCACAATCAGCTTTTAGTTATTTTGGAATACCTTTTGTTCAATTTCAGCGTCAACCTCTCCAGTTAAATAACCTTTAGTTTCTGGAGTCACAAAAAAGTGGAATGCACATTGTTTTCGCCACCTTCATCTTCACTACCAAACTTGTCAATATAGTGCGAAACCATTTTGTAAAGCGTCAATTTACTTTAAAATCGCAAATGGCAAAAACAAATATGTTTTGTGGAATATTTATTTTTATTGCTTTTGTACCCATGTGTCCATATGGATACACCTATAACATTCTTCAAAAAAATAAACGTCATAAATACAAAATTTCGAAATAGCCACTACTTTTTTTTGTTTAGTAACCCTCTAACTATATTATTCATCAAAACGTTCATGATTCAAAATAATGTATAAGCAAATATTAAACAATACTTCTTTCTTCAACTCAAAATATCATAGTTAGTTTTTTTTTTCATTTACACACTTTTGTAGCCGCGCTGTTTTTCTTAAACGTCCACAAACTGCACTGAATCTTCGCGCAAGAATGAACGTTGATGCTTAACAATTCAACAACAGGTAGTACCGCTATTCCAAATAAATATGTTTGCATATTCTGACTCTCTAGCAACTGCTTATATATGTATAAGTATATTGGGACAAGGGGACAATTTGGGATAAAGCGACAAAATAGTAAAACTTAACATCAAATAAAGTTTGGTTCAATTTAATTTAAATTAAATTGTAACTTTTAATCCAAATTTAGATATTTTTAATTAGGCTTAAGTTCATTGAATTTAATTTTCATTAAATTATTTTAGCCTAATTAAAAATATCTAAATTTGGATTAAAAACCATTAACAGTTCAATAAAATAACCACAATACTAATTATTGTTAACAGCTAAGGCACGAGCTTTGTTTACATTTGTCCTTCAAGTTGTGCTGAAAAAGGTCAACAAGAAAAAAGAAAGACAAAAACATCAAAAATAAAAAAAAAAAAAAAATGTACTTTGGACTTCAAGAAGAATTCTTGACAAAAAGTACGAAAAAACAGAAGTTAGGAAGAACATGTAAATCAATTAAAATAGATAATCATTCATTCAAAAAGCAAATTTCGATCTACCAAAGTGAAATACCATTTGGTTTAAGGATTGATGTTTGACTATTGACGTCGCCCGGCCTCAATAGCCGAGTGAGTAAAACGGCAAACCCCACCGACGAGATTGTGTGGTTACAATCGAAACTAGTCTGGGCAACCTGTCCGTGAACGCCTGGGTTCAAATCTCAGCGCAGTCAAGAATGAAAAATTATCAATAAAATAATTTTAATTGATTTCATGTTGTAAAATTCCTGTCTTCATAAAAATAATTTAATGAAAATTAAATTCAATGAACTTAAGCCTAATTAAAAATATCTAAATCTGGATTAAAAACCATTAACAGTTCAATAAAATCACAACAATACTAATTATTAAATTGTAACACCAACTTTTATTATGATCAGCTTACAATTTACCAATGGTCCCGTATAAAGCCCAAATCCCAATTAAAAACTCTTTAGGCCCTAATCATGTAAAACGCAACGCTGCGCCAAAGAATAACATTGAAAGCACAAACAACGTCAAAAATATTTTGTAATTTTGTTGTTGCTTTCTACAGAAATTCATGTACCGTTTTAAAATTTTCAACGCCACAAGCTATGGAGCGTTTGAAATTTTGAAACGCAATGGGAATTTCTGTACAAAGCAACAACAAAATTACAAAATATTTATGACATTGTTAGTGCTTTCAATGTTATTCTTTTTGGCGTTGCTTTGTGTTTTACATGAATTCGGCCTTAATATGCCCAAAAACGTAACAAAATGTGGTCCAATTTATTTATATTAGACTAGAAGCCATACAACCAAATTTTGTGATATAAAGCCCACTCTCATTAACATGCCTTATGGCCTAACAAATAATTATATTGTGGTGAAATTTGTTTGCTTTGTATGATTTGATATTATAAAACAAAATTATGTAAGAATCGAATCATAAATGAATCGGTCCCATATAAAGTCTACTTCCAAAAAACACATAAAAGTCGTGACGAATAAAACTATTGTCGTCATATTTCCTGTGAAAACAAAGAAAGGAAACAAATCTATTTTTAATAATATTTCTATATTATTATTATTATTATTATTATTATTAAGGAACAAAGGGCCACCACAAACTGATTCTATTCAGTTCTATCAGATGCTTTATGCTTAATTTCTCTCCAACTAAGACCACTTTGAGTAATTTCGCAATGGACGACCTCTTTTTCTTATACTACCCCGGGGTGTCCAGTCGACATCCCAGATTTCTATAAGACCAATTTTTATTTTTGATAAGAACACTGAAATTTATTGTTGTCAGGAAACTTTTCCTAGGACTTTAGAAAAACTAAAAATACTATACAAATAAAACTGTAATGGGAATAAGAATTATAAACACTAAGTACTTGTAACAATATTAAAGTTTAAACAAACAACAACAACAAACAGTGAATTTATCTTTTCTCACATTCCCCTACAATTGGCTGGTTTTTTTCTAACTCGAATTGTCGTTGTAATAGGGTAAAAAGAAAAAAACAAAATTAAAAAAACAAATTACTTAATAAAGCAAATTGCCAGTTAAGTTTTTTTGCGCGGGCACATGCAAATTTATTATCAAACATTTTTTTGGGAGTATAAAATTTATTATTAATAAGATTTCTATATGACGTGCATTTTTGATAAACACACTGAAATTTATTGTAGTGGGAAAGCAAAATTCTGTGCGCATTTCCTTCGGTTCGGGTTAATCGTATTCGCCTTACTTCTCTCTCTCTCTAGTTTAGATCACTACGTCTGATGAAGGCGTTGCATTGGCGGCGGTATCTAAAGCCTCTAGTACACGGAATGTAAAAAGCCACATGCGCATGTGGTTCTGACGTAATTTTGACGTCAATGCAAAGCCACAATAAGCATTGCGTGTTGTGTGATGACGTCAAAATTACGTCAGAGCCACATGCGCATGTGGCTTTTTACATGCCGTGTACTAGAGGCTTAAAAGAAGCCCAACCCTTTGGGTTGCACTCAATAGCAATTTTCGTATTTTTATTGGAAGTTCTACGCAGCAAGTGGCCAAACCAACTTCTTTTGGGCTGAATAATTTCAATATGGGTTTGCCGCAGCGTTGCCAAATGTACAGATTTATCTGCATTTTGCAGTTTTTCTAAGCATTGGCAGTTTTGAAGTTTTTTGTTAAAAAAAATAAGTTTTTTCTGTAAATTATGCAGATTTTGCAGATTTTGCATTAAAATTTTATAATATAAATTTTGTTATATTATTTTTTATTTCTTTAGCCCTTATCTTACCTAATTTGCTTAACACATGCTCGTATAACAAAGGCAAGCTTAAAGAGTCAAACAATCAGCTTGGGAAACACGCACTTTCCGTTAACAATTAAGCCACCCAAACCTAATAAATCATTTTTCTATAAATTCTAATAAAATACTTTTATTCTTTTAAATATTTATGTTTCGTCGTTTCCTTCTTGACGGCAAAATGTTCACTTAAATGACTAAATTTAGCACTAGGTAGCGCAAACAGTTCGGTAAATATACAACATTTCGGTTTTTCTACAAACATGATTGAATCGTTTGTCAAATACCCCAATTAACAACGCCTGAGGATTGTACAAACGTACAATTTTGACATGTTTGCCAAGCCGTTTGAGTAGTTTATTTAGCTTTTCTTTTGAAAGTTTAATTATGTCCCTGTTTACATTTTGTGATATTTGATGTTTCAATTTTAGAGTTGCATTTAAGTTTCAATTGCAGCATCTTTTCATATATGCTCACTAGGCAAATTGGAAATCTGATCTCGAAGTAAAATTAATTTTGCATTAAATGAGGAATCAAAACAAATCGCACGACAAATATATATTTTTATGTGCAGTTTTTTAAGTAAAATTCAGTTTTTTTTCTTAAGATGCAGTTATTTTCAAAAAAATTATGACTGAGCTGGTTGGCCGTTTATTTGTTTGTCTCCAAAGGCTCCGTATTACTTTATGTGTGTTGTTCGAAAACTTTAAATACTCTTTGAAGACATCATGGTCTATTATATTTCACGTGTCACATGCATAAAGAAGAACAGGGTTGACACATCAATTCAATATACTGATTTAGTGTTTGTTTTTTATAACTGCAAATTATAGTATAAATAGTATAATTGGTATCTGATCCAAAAAAAAAATAGAATGATAGGTATCCAATCCGAAACCACCAAATCTAAAAATGTATGCCATTCATGTGAAACACATTCCCATAAAATACTTAAACCTTCATAAATTTAGAAAATTTTCACAAAATCTAAACGAATAAATTGTTACAAATACTGTCTTTTTTTAAATTTTTTATAGCGATATCTTTCTACACTCCGAATAAGTATACATTTTCAATGATGTAAACTTTTCTTGTAAATTTAAATGGCCAAAAACGAAATGAAAAATGGAGATAAAACCTCAAGATTGAATATCAAATAGCTAAGTTGCCATTACTTTTTTACAATAATAAAAAGCAATAGTTGCCAACTTAACAATTTAAGGGTAGTTTACACGATCACACATGTCGTAAGTATTTTGAGGAAAGTACAACCCAGTCATGATAAGTTGTTATTGCTTTGTCAAGCAATTATTAGATCAGAGAAACATTTTCAGAAAAATACGTACGACTTGTGTGATCGTCGAAGACCTCCTTTAAATCACTGTCAAAATCGGATTTTCCTTTGCCTCACACCGTTTGTTTGACCATAAAAATATTTGGACAAATAGAAATCGGTTAACGCACAAATTTAGGTTTATCTGCTAGTAAAGGGTATCAAGGATTCGACAGAGCCTCGTGTTTGTTTTCAATTTAAACCCTTTGCCGAAAGTAAAAGAATATATATAAGTTTGGCATGCTATTTGTAATGTCTACGATATTGATCTTAGACCCTATAACGCATATATATTCTGGGTCCTTATGAGGACCGAGGTTGATTTAACGATGTTCGTCTGTCCGTGTGTTCGTTGAAATGGGGTTTCCGAAGACCCCAGATATGATGTGGACCTAGTAGTTATATGTTTATGTCACATATACTCCGAAATTGGTTGCTATTGAAATTCAGTCTGATCGGTCCTCAAAGTGCCTCTTATTTTTCCCAAAAATTCCTAACTGTTGTTGTTGTTTTTCATTTCATTTTTATGTTTCCAAATTAGAAACAAGCATCTTGGTTATCAATAAACAACATTCGAAAAAATGTGGGCGGGATTGGACAAGTGGGCGTGGCACTCCCCATACAAAAACATTACAGATATATGTATATCTGGAGAAGGGCCAGAGTCAAAGTTTCACAATTAGGCACAAGCATCTGGGTTTTCAATTTACAACATCCGTCAAAATGTGGGCGGGATTTGACAAGTGGTCGTGGCACTTTGTGGCACTGGAGTACGGTAAGAGCCAAGGTCTCCAAGTTATGTACAAGCATATTGGTTAGCAATTCTCAACATCCGAGAAAATGTTGGCGGGATTGAACAAGTGGACGTGGCACACAGTGAATTTATTTATATTTAAAAACGGCATTTATCAGGTATGTGATGGAACCGAAAATATCGTTTTTAGTATCCTTTAAAATGGATTTTTAATACATATTCCTTTTATTTTCTGTCTTTATTCTTTTAAATTTTATATTATATATGTAAACTGAAGTGTATTATAAACAAAAATTTAAGACTATAACTCAGAAATGGATTTTAAAATCGCTCGAAATTCACAACACCTTTTAAAAATGTTCGTTATGACATCAATCGATTTTCATCACATACCCGTATAAAACTTTTTGTACTTATCGCACTGTGGTGAAGGGTATATAAGATTCGGCATAGCCGAATATAGCACTCTTACTTGTTTTTTTTTACCGATTTTGCCATTTTACTGTCTTGGAGTCATGTTACTTAACGTTGAACAAAGTATATAAAAGTTAATGCCATTGAAATAAATTTTACTTTTTTAATACATTTTTAAGCAAATTTTTATTTATACTTACGTGATTGGAGTGGGCAATTGCACAATGATAATGACGATATTGTAAACGGAAATTGTTGGTGTTGATGGAAGTAGTTGTCTTCTTTCTAAAAAGTTTGTAGTATACGTTGGATATTAATCTTAATAATGTTTTACTAATAAAATTTAATTTAATTTTTTTTTTACATTTTAGTCTAAGTCGAGGACTAACAAAACCATTTAAATGTCTC
This sequence comes from Pollenia amentaria, assembly GCA_943735925.1. NCBI lineage: Eukaryota > Metazoa > Arthropoda > Insecta > Diptera > Polleniidae > Pollenia > Pollenia amentaria. The sequence goes on from OX031007.1 coordinate 51,090,296, forward strand.
TGTTAATTTTAGTCAACCCATTGTGTATTCTGTACTTTTTCCTCTCTCTTTATGATTGTTTGTCATGTTTGCATATTAAGTAGTACCAACTACTAAATATGATATATCGAATTTGTTTATTTAGTTTTGACTTTCTGCCTATAGAATTGACAATACAGTTTTATCCTGTCTTACGAAAAGTGTCATGTCACTTAAACTCAAGAACCATATTCTTTGAAAGCTTTCTAGAAAGTATTACATGTAGTTCCGGCATTCTTAGAGCCAAAATTACCTAAACAGATTTAATTTTATATGAGGAGTTTCATAATAAAATCAAATAATTTCAATTGAACAAAATAAATTTATATATGTACATATCGCACACTAAATCATAAATAGTTACAACCCATAATTCAAAAATGTTCAGTAGCTCGTTTCTGTATTTCTCGCATCGCAAATTTTCTCATATTAAGTGTGAAACAAAAAATTTCATCGTTTCTCGATTTGTGAGAAAAAAGTGTTTCTGTATTTAAATGCGAGAACAGACAACACAGATTCTGTTTTAACTGGAATACTTCCAGTAATTTAGTGTCAAATGCAAGCGAAACGTCAACGAAAGAAATATATATAATAAAAATAAGGCTGCCAGATTTAAAGATTTATCGACATTTTGACGATTTTTTTTTTGTTCCAAAATTGGCAAAGTGACAATTTGCTGATTTTTTTCTAGCGACGATTCAGTCTTTGAAATAAAACAATTTTAAATAGTTTTATATGTTTGTGTATTAGGCACCAAAGAAAACCGATATCTTTAAAAACAAGGCAGATTAAGAAATGTATCGGCAAAAGCAAAATTTCGAACGGAAACTGTTTAATTTTTATTTGCTTGAATTATTTAATACATTTGTTTGTGTGATCAAAAGATTAAACTATTACCCCATTTTTCAGTCAATGCACTTTAGGAAATTTTTGCCTTTTACTTTGTCCAAAAGTGTTTATTTTATTTCAATATGATATTTTGTCACTCCATTATGTGATTTCTGCAGGGAAAAATAACAATCTGAAATTTTAAACTCTTATCGGATAAAGGAAAATAAAATAAATAATTTTATTTAAATAGACCTCAAGCTTATGTATGTATAAAATATGTGTTTTACCCATGAACTTAATGTTTTTTTTTTTTTTTTTTTTTTTTTTTTTTTTTTTTTTTTTGATTATGTGCTTATATGATAAAAATTTATGATTTTATGATAAAAATCGAACAAAATTCGTCAAAATTAATTTTAAATTTTCCGAAAAAAATAGACGATTTTTTTATTTTTTCTTAGGATATTGACGTTTTTTTTCACAAATTTATCTGGCAGCCCTGCATAAAACAAACAATGAAAAGCTAAAAAAATTTTAATAACAAAATATAACAATTGTGTTTTATATACTTATTTTTATCATTTAAATTCTTTCTTTTAAAATAAAATAAAATAATACACAGTCTTGTGTACATACATACATAATTTGGGCTCCATTTTTTTAAATTTTTTTTTCTCGCATCAATTTCAAATATGACTTATTTTGACAGTTCTTGTGAAAAACTTTTTGCAAAATATTGTTACAGAAACACTTGTTCTCACATCCTTCCAATAATTGCTGGAAAATTATTTAAATGACAGATAATTCTCGCAAAGTAAAAGTACAGAAACACTTATGTGAGAAAAATCATTTTTTGTTTCATATTGCACTGTTTTTGTCATAATTCACTTGTTTCATGCGGGAAATTTTACGATGCGAGAAATACAGAAACGGGCTACAGGAGGGGTAAAAACTGGCTTCAAAATAAAAAAGTTGAAGTAGACAGTGACGCAAACGAAGTTTTTGTGGTCGTTATAGATTTGATTTGTGAACTGGTTTATGAAAATATAAACGATTTTGATAAATTTTAAAGTGCGACTGTTTATTACTTAGTGTGGGATATATATAAGTCTGAGAAAATGTGTCTATTTATTGTAGTAAATTTTGAAACCCTTTACCACAGGTGGAAAGTGTATCAGTAGAAAAGATTTACTTGTGTTCCTGCGTTGTTTGCCTAATTTTAAGGTTGTCTTAACCACTGCGTGAGCAACAGTGCGTTGCCGAAAGTATATTTTTGTGAAAAAGTATCCTTTTTCCGAAAAAGTTTCCTTGTTTGAAAAAGGCATCTTTCTGCAAAAATCATCCATCATCTTTCAGATTTCTTATCCTTAATAGTTCTCATTCTTTCATGACAAAAGCATAATTTTGCAAAAATTATCTTTTTGTGAAAAAGGTATATTTTTATGAAAAACGTATCATTTAAAAAGAAAAAAGTATCTGTCTAGCCTCAGCCAAAAGTCACCCTGATGCGCGCCACCAGAGGCCTCTAACCCACGTGGTGCCAGATAGGATCTCTGGTCAGCCGTGGTCGTAAAATATCTGTTAATTTTTAATTCTGTTTTAGCGATATCCGTCTGTCTGTGTGTTGGTTGAAATGGGTTTTCCAAAGACCCCGATATGATGGGGACAACACCTTTTTCATTGAAGTTGAGAAAATTCAAAATGGAAATGAGAAATTAAATTTTAAATTAAGAAAATTACAAATAAAATTGGGACCTTTAATTTGAAATTGAGAAAATTCTAATTTAAATTGAAAATATCAATATCAAATCGAGAAAATTCCAAATGAATTTGAGAATTTCAATTTTAAGTTGAGAAAATTCCAATTGATTTTAATTTGAAATTAAAAAAATTCCAAATAAAAGTGAGATTTTTAAAATGAAATTGAGAAAATTCCAAATAAGATTTCGAATTGAAATTCTCAATTTTCTCAATTGAATCTGGAATTTTTCCCTTTTCAATGAAAAATGGTGGAGTGAAGCATATTCTATTGATAACATTTGGTATCGATCGGAAAAAATGGTAGTCGGGGTCTGTAGTGGGATTCTGTAACTTTTAACAATAACGACTGTTATTTACTTTTATTTTCTTCGACCTTTTAATCATTTATGGCTTGTTTGTTTGGAATTTATACGTCTGCAAAAAATTAGAAGCATAGCTGCATTTTCCAATTTTTTATGAATTTTTAAAAAACAAAAATTTCGAAATTTTGTTAAAAAAATTATTTTTTTTTCCAAAAAAAAAATTATGTTTCTAAAACGACTGCGGATATTAGAAAGAGGTTTTACTTTTCTTAAAGGAATTTCGGGTTTTTAAGTTTTTTCAATAAGCTAAAGCGTTTTTGAGTTACGCGAGCATATGTTGTGCAACCTCCTCCATTTTCGAAATAACGGTATATCTCGAAAACCAGAGCCAATCTTAAAAAACCGCGGGCACCACTGGATTCAGCGTACCCGAATTATGTTGAAACGCCAGGTGCCCAGCTTTTCACGAAAAAAGGTGTCAATTTCTTGCACAGTGTTATTAATATCATAAATATTAGAATTTTCCAGTCTTTCAGAAACCATTGGTTCATAAGTTAAATACATACTTGTAAATCTTAGGTTAAGTAACCGTATTCACATTACCTTCCCTATGTTCTTTGTACTGTCTAATCAATTTACAAATCAATTCTCTTGGGAAACTATTATTCTCCAAAATATTTTTTATTTTTATTTTATTAATTCTATGAAAAACTATATCACTAATATTAAGTACTTTATCTATGTATAAGACTTATGGCTGTATTTATAATAACTCTTCTCGGATGTTTTGAATAAAAATTAATTATTCTCCCTGACGAAATTGGTTTTTGGTACCCATCTACTAATAAATTATTGTGTTTTCTTATTATTAATGTGTCTAAATATGGAAGTTTATGATCACAATCCGTTTCAATTTTAAATCTAATATCCCAGGGAAAGGAGTTTAACATATTATTTATTTCACATTCTGAAATAATACAAAGTAAATAATCTACATATTTTGTTATGATTTTTGGTGTAATAGATAATCTTCTAAAACATATATCTAGTAGCTCTTCCATAACTATATCTGCTACAACTGGAGAAGCTGTAGAACCCATGGGTAATCCTTTTTGTTGAGAATATATTCTGCTACCATATTGAAAATATCTACTATCGTCTATACAAAATTTTAGAATTCTTAAAAATAATTCCTATCCAATAGTCGTATGCTCTCTAATTATATCCCATTTTCCTTCTATTATTTTTAAGGCTACATCTATAGGTATACTTAACAAAAACAAGTGACTTTACGATAACAAGTGTTGCTTAAAATGTTACAGATTGGCAAGTCGTTAATTTGCTTGTTAAATTTTTTAACAATGGCAACTATTGTTAACATCTTTTACAGAATCGCACTACTGGTCTATAAGGCAGGTGATTCAAAACGTAGTTTAAGCTAGCAACATGTAGCCGAGCGTTGTGATTGTAGGTTTTTACAGCTTTTGAATGCGTATTCTGGGCGTTTTTCGATATTATCGAATTAATCAGAACTGGTCTCCTGCAATTGTCTAACTCAGCTTATGATAAGGGGAAACTTTTGGGCACATTAATGCAAAGGAATACATTGGTGCCATATATTTTAGGCCTTGAAATTGTTTGCTGTTAGTTGACTTGGCTTAATACGTTTTCTTGCGCTTCAGGTTTACATTGTTATTAATACTGGCAGTTAGGAGCATTTCACATAATAAATATTAAGTGAAAATCAAAGACTTTGCAGAAACATTTACCGCATTAAAATTTCTGGTTAGTGCCAAAAAAGCCCTTAGACATAGGGTTAAATAGCTCGATTTAGTAGCCTTTTTAATTTTCAAATTATTAAAGGTTTTAAGACTTATTAACACTATTTTAAACCAGCTTAACTAATGTTAAATTATTTGAAAAAATGGTTAATTTAATTGAAATTTGGCAAGCCAAGCCATTACGTTATCTCCTTTATATGTCACTTCTTCTTTTTTTAACTTTTATTTACTTCCAATCGGAAGAGTTTAAAGCAAATATACGGTTGTTTCATACTCTCATAAAATTTTATTACAATAAAATATGACAAAGAAAAAATGCATTTTTAAAACTAAAATATAATTTTGCATTCACTACAGACCACAAAATATAAATCAATAGACCAATAAAAATTCTTTAATAAAATGAAAAAAAAAATAATACATTTAACGATTATTTTATGGACTTTTAACATTAAACGAAGAGAAAAACAATTTAATTACGGCAAAAGGGTGACAAAATTAAAACCCTCGTAAAAAAAAAGTTGAATATTTTATCGTTACTTTTTTATGAATGAATTTGAAAAAAAATATTATAAAAGTGTCGATATGACGTGTGATTATAAATTCAAGTTATAAAAACTTATGAATAAAGAGGAAATAATTTAAAGCAATGATATTTTATGAACTACTGAAAAGATTCTTTTAAATCCAGGAATTATGAATTATGTGCGTACCGACGAAAGGAAAAAAGGGACAATGTAACAAGGCAACAAAAAGATCATTTAATTTTATAATTTATGAAGTATTTCTTCTATATTACATATTGATTTTTTTTTGTATATATGTTATTTTGTTTTATTTTTATCAATTTGAATAAAATTGGTATTAAGAAAATAATTGTTTAAATAAAAATTGACAGTTTAATTAAAATAATAGAAAATATTAAATTTATATAAACAGTGGTACAAGAGTGACCAAAATTTTAAAAATTTTTACTGACTTTTTTTAAGATAATCGTATCGTTTAAATAAATATAACGAAAATTTATCGAATTTGCTATTCAGTAAAATTGTTAACGATATTCGCTGTCGATTAAAGACAGCTGTTACCTTAAGCAGTTTTTTTTCGTTATTTTTACGACAATAATTTAAGTTGTGTTTATTTAATCGATAAAGTGTATTTTATGTTTATGTATGAACAAAAACAAAATTTCTAAATTAAAAATGTACAAAAAAGCAAATTATGAACAAAAACAAAATTCTAAATGTAAAATTCACAAAATAAAATAAAAGAACAGTAAATTAAGCACAATTTCAATTGTTTTTTCTTTATTCTCTTTTGTGCTTTGCGCTTATTTTAACATTTTGTAGAAAGAGGTGTACAAAAACTACAGCTATTTACAATCGTTAAAAATAAATTACAGAATCACACTATCGTTACTGCAAGCGAATATATATGTCGACAAAAATTACTATTGTCGTATCATTAAAAGTTAGTGATTCGCATCACAAATGTGTGTATGTCTTAAAATTAAACTTTTTAGAATAGCATAAAAATAATTCTTGATCACACTATGGGCTAGGCATTGCACATTATAAACTTTGTTATTACGTTAACCCTTATCCGGACCCGGTTATATGGAAGATACGTAGAAAATAAGCATTTTCGCAAAAAATATCTAGTTAAAACACTGTTAAATATGAATGGGCCTGGCAACAGATACTTAATTACTTCTTTAGATGGCATTTTAACCTATTGTTGGTCTTGGCATGTTTAAAAAATTTTCTCCATGCGCCTCGAATTTCGCACGTTGTCTCCAGTTTAATTTGCTAGGGATTTTTAGGTCTTCCCTGTTTACGCTTTCTTTCATATAGATTCTCGAATGTCATCTATTCTGAAACAGTCGTAATACTCTTTCGATGTGCCGCAGTCAGCACAATCGTTGTACCTTTAATGCGTCATTCTATGTTGTGAGGTTCATACAGCTTATGACTTATTCGTCGCCTATACTCTTCGCCAATTTATATGGGCTCTTACATTCAACGAATAAATTTTCTCCCAAAAATTCCTAGCACATATTTTTTGATTTTTGCAAATACTCATTTTTTGGCATGGGTATTGCAAGCGGTTTTCGTTTACGTGGAGATGACTTTACTTTTGAAAGCTTTCTTAGTCCATAATAACACTTGTTTGGGAACACTAGCCTTCGTTTTATTTCAAGGCTTATGTTATCTCCTTTTTTTTAAAACGGATCCACGGTCGCTCGTTTCTTCTACTAAATCAAAATTGAAATTGACTGCTGGCGACGAAACGCCATATTTTAGTTACGTTAATTTTTCTGCAGTTGCAATCAATATTTTTGTTACTTTTAGCTGAATCCCTCTCAATCTTTTCAAAGACAGTAGTTACTTACTAGGGTATTCGTTTAATCGGGCTTTAGCTTTAATCGGTTAATCGCTCAATTAATTAACCAAGGTTTTGTTTTAATCGGTTAATAATCGGTTAATTTTGTAATTGATCGGTTAACCGATTAATAAAGTTCTTTATAAATTAAGTCATTTCAATAAATAAAAATGCATAAATTATTTATTATTTAGAGTTATTAGTAAAAAAAAACAACATAACAAACATAACAACTCCTTAACTAAAACGAGCAAACAAAAGAATAATTCGTTAATATTTAATACATAGTTTTTAATTAATATATATTATGTATAAATTAAAAAATAAACTTTAAGATTATTTTATTAGTTATTTCAGTAGTTTAAAGAGACCTTAAAATTTAAAGTTTTAAAAAATAATTTGGTTTAAATGATTAGGATTAAGGCGATTCTTTTCTTTAGTTTTGATATAACTTGACTTGAAAAAATCCTTTCACTTATCGTTTATGTTGGAGAGATCGAAAGTATTCCAATACCGAATATCGAATTTCTCAGTCCTTTTCCTGGATTCCTCTAAACGTAGAGTCTTGTTTTAATTTTTTTTTAAATTTTAACTCTTCTAATTGTTTCGGTTAGTTCTGTTGAAAGATTAATAGAACACCTTCTGTGTTTGTATGAAAAAATATTTTCTAAACACATAACTTTTGTATATGAGACGAAACAAATAATTAAAAACTCAAAAAAATATGTTATAATTCTACAAAAAACTTAAAATTTTGTTACGTCGGTGAATCGACTGAAATTAACTGCTATAATCGTTAATCGAAAATAGCCAATTTGTAATTAACCGATCTGTTAATCGGGTAGTAATTAATCGGTTAACCGAATGAATACCCTAGTAGTTACATATCTCATGTAAATTTCAATAATATCAATATAATTTGCATTAGCGAGAAACATATGACTTATGTCTTTATCGTTGCCTTTTTATTCAAAAATTTTAAAAAAATTCACGGTAAGATGTGCCGTTGTCTGAGACCTCTTTAAGTAGTTAATGGTTCGGAGATAACAGTTTCTATTCTTATTTCTTACAATCGCGCACAAATTTTACAGAAATACCGTGATCAGACATAAGATACGCATATTATTTTATAAGGTATTCCAATATTCATCCAAGGCGTACAAACTTCTAGAAAGATTTGCTTTTTTTTTTTTTTTTTTTTTTGTGTTATTATTTATAAAATTTTTGCTTTCTTTATTTTTTGTTTCTCTATTTCGCGAAATAAATATTTCACGTTTATATTTTATATAAATATGTTTAGACTATCATTAGTTTGTGCAAAGCCACAAACAACTTCAAAAAATATACTTACGATGGCAACATTCCTATATAAAACAAGTACATGCTCTTAAATGCGCATCAAGGTACCCTGATATACGCATTTAATGGTGTTCCGAATAAATTGGTCTCTCACGCAAATTACAAAAATCATTTTGGCTGTATGGCTGCAAAAATACTAAGTTGTTAAAAAATTAGTAGTTTTCAAGAAGTTTCAGACAAAAGACATAAGGATTATCAATTTTAATGAAAAAGGTTTAGTTAAAAACACCAAAGGTACCAGGTGCGCACATTAGGTTTAAAAAACGGAATTAATCCATCTTTTTCAGAAATTTTTAGAACCATGTAAAGAGCGTTTAACATTAAGCAATATGGCATCAACATTTCAAAATTGGAAAAATTGGACCATGAAAATTACAGAAATTTCTTTGTTTTATATTGGGTTTTTAAAGATTATTAATTTCATGTTGTTTTCTCCAATGGAAAAATTACGATTTATTTTTGGGTTTTTATTATTTAATTTGTATACCCTCACCAAAATATTGGCGAGGGTATTGCGTTTGTGCTGATGTTTGTAATACCTTTAAAGTATACAGATGGACTAAGAATCATGTTTTGAATCGATCTAACGATACTCGTCCGTCCGGCTGGCTGTCCATATTTGCTGAAAAATTTTAAAAAAATTCTTAACATTTGTTTCTTGGTGCAAGAAATTCGATTCTATTTAAAAATCACGAAAACCAGACTAATGCTAAATAAATGCAGCATGAACTCATAAATATCTTTCTTTTTTTAACAAAATCTGGTTACTTTTATATTTCTTGTTTTAAGAAAGTTTTGATTATATGTATACTAAAAATCTGAATTTTTCGATCACGAGAAAATGTTTCTTTATTTAAGAAAATTTTCTAAATACGAACGAAATAAGTTAAAATGAAAAAATTAGTTTTGGATTTTGAAAATTCTTGTTTTAAGAAATGAAATTGATTACTTTAGGAAATAAACTTCTCTAATGTAGAAACCCCAAATTCAATTAACGTGTATGGTTATGATTATGTCATTATGGTAAGTTACCCATAATCAAATACAGTGTTGCCCATAAGGTTGGTTCAAACAGCTGTTTTTTATGGCTATGGTTATGTCAACGTGCGCCAAGATAGTGTCGATAGTTTTCCACGAAAACGAAAAATGGAATTGGTGCTTTTGGGGATTGAATTGAAAATGGGAATTTAATGCTTTTGAGAATTAAAATGATAATGGGAGTAAAAACGAGAAATTGTAATTTTAAGCAAATAATTATGCAAAAATTAATAAACAAAAATAAAAATTAAATATACACAAAAAAGTATAAAAATAATAAAAGGAAATATATTAATAAATAAAACTCTTTTTTACTTATTACAAAAAGATTTTTTTTATCATTAAAAACAAATCATAAACATTTTACAAAAAATAAATGATTAATAAAAATATGAAGTATCAACACATTAAAATTATTAAAACCGAAATTGGTTATTATTTTTTCGGGGAAATCTTGTTTCATCCAAATTGGTCAGTAAAATCTGCGATTAATTTTTTTTTTTTTTTGTTTTGATGATACCTGATATCAGTGATGCCAATAGTAGGGAATTTTACCTTTTTCGAAAAATTTAAAGCGTAGGAAAAAATTACAGATTTTTATTTTAAGGCAAATGTAGGGAATTTTCAAAATAGTATATCCCTTTCAATATATTTAGTCAATTCACAAGGTATCCTAACATGTCATATTGTCAAAATGTCCTAATATTTCATAATGGTTTAAAAATATTGTTGTTGGTTTGTTAACAAAAAGTGTCTTAAATAAATAGAACGTTGCTTGCTGTGTTTATTGTGCTGTCGTAATTAATCAGAAAAGTCCAGCGCTGAGCGGCTGAGCCGTACAACAATATTTTTAAACCATTGTGAAATATTAGGACATTTTGACAATATGACATGTTAGGATACCTTGTGAATTGACTAATTGTGTAAAAATAGGTAAATATTCGTATTATTTTCATTTAAAAAATTAAAATTTTTCATATACAATTGCATTTAAGTGCAAATGTAGCCTTTAACTATGAGCGCTAAGAGCCTGGCAATCTTCAACAAATGGCAAAACCATGTACGTATTAGGGTATTCATTCGGTTAACCGTTAATCGGTTAACCGATTAATTACTTCCCGATTTACTGATCGGTTAATTAAAAATTGGCTATTTTCGATTAACGATTACACCGGTTAATTTCAGTCGATTAACCGATGTAACAAAATTTTGAATTTTTTGTAGTGTTATAACATATTTTTTCTGTTTTTAATTACTTTGTTCGTATCATATACAAAAGGTATGTGTTTAGAAAATATTTATTCATACAAACAAAGAAGGTGTTAGTGATCTCCGTTTTAAATAATTGTTTGCTGTCAACAGTTTTTGGTTTCATGTACTTTTTATATGTATGTGTTAAGTTATTTGTTTCTTCTCATATTATTTTTTTAAAAGAAATAACCGAAACAATTAGAAGTGTTAAAAATTTTAAAAATTTAACAGTACCCTAATGGCATAATGAAAATTTTATATGTTTAGAGAAATCCAGGAAGAGGACTGAGAAATAAGATATTCTGTATTATGGGTTGCTTTCAATTTCTCTCTAAATTAGTCAAGTTTTATCAAAAGTAATGAAAAGAATCTCTTAAATCCTAAGTATTTAAACCAACTTATTTGTCTAAAAGATTATTTTATAAGATCTCCTTAAATTTTTGAAATAACTAATAAAATGATTAATTTAAGAAATATGTATTACATATTTATGAATTTTTTTTTGTTTGCTTTTTTAGCGCAAGAATTGTTATGTTTGTTATGTTATTGTTGTCCTTTTTTACTAAAAAACTCCAAATAATAAATAATATATGCATTTTTATTTATTGAAATTAGTAAATTCATAAAAAAAACTTTATTAATCGGTTAACCGATTAAAAACAAAATTAACCGATAATTAACCGATCAAACCAAAACCTCGGTTAATTGATCGAGCGATTACCGGATTAAAGCAAAAGCCCGCCTAAATGAATCCTAATACGTATATATAAGGGGGCGCCTAATATTCGGGTTCACATGCGAACTATTCGCTTATTTTTGCTATATGCCTTCACACTAACATTCGCTAAAATGTGTGCGAATATTAAAAGATAATATTTAATGAATGAAATTTCTACAGAACCGAGAAAAACGATCACATCTTCTTAACTAAGAGAAATAAAATCATACAATTTGGAATTTAAAAAAATTGAATGAATACTTTCAAGGATGTGGGAGGATATATTTTCAAAATAACATTTTTTTTCTATATTTTTGTTTAGGGGAAATGAAATAAATTTTTTTTTTTAATTTCTACGGAGCCTCTCTTTTATTTGGTACCGAGGTTGCTAAAAAATATTAGAAACGTATATTAAAAAATTATTTAAAATAAGTATTCTTGCAAAAGGTTATGTCCCTTAAAAAGGACAAAAGATGAGGAAATGAAAATCAAACACACAGTTTAACTTAGCTTTGACTCTAGATTGAAGGATATATAGAGCGTTTCTGCGAAAAAGAAAAAAAAATTAATTTGTCTCGCAGTGTTTTTTGTTAAATTTTTATATGTGTGAGTATAATAAGCATTGTACATATATACATACAACCAGAGAAAAAACATGTTTATATATAGTCACATCCAACAAAACTATTTTAAACATATTATGTTTAATTTAATCATACTTTTGTTACCCACAATCATGTTCTGGTTAAATATGTCCTCCATCACGAAGCTACAACCATATTATGGTTGCCTCCAAAGAAGTTTTGGTTAATAATAACTAAAATATGCTTAACACTTATAATAGCATGGTTGGTTTTCAACCATAGCATGTTGCTCTTGGCAAAGAGGAAAATACTATTGTAAATTTAAAAACAAATTATTGTCATATTTAATCGAAACATGTTTAAAGACAACCATATTATGGTTGTGGCTTCTTGATGGAGGACCAATTTAACAATAATATGGTTGTCGGTGACAATAATATGGTTAAATTAAACATAATATGTTTAAAAATTTTCTTTAAAACTAGTTTTGTTGGATGTGACCATTTTTAAACATATTTTTTCTCTGCGTGTATCTTGGTTTTTTTCTTGTTGTTAATAAATACTTTTATAATAAATGTTAATAAATCCTTTAATTATAATACTAACAAAATGTTAACAGAGTATGTATTTGTTTGCCTTAAGCTAAAAACAATATATTTTTAACGTAGGAAATTGTGTAGAGATTTTTCTTTTTGGTTTTAGAGATGTAGGGATTTTTATGAAATTTATATTGGCATCACTGCCTGATATATATATTTGGCTTGATAAGAACCATAGTTGGGGGTAGTGCACTAAATATTGATTTTAATCAGCACTACACTATCACTAAATAAAATTGCAAAACATTAGTTTGCACTATTTTTCACAATCTTTAGTGATGATTTTTATTTTTTCACTAGCACTAAAAAAATTTGCAATATTTTTTCACTATCACTAACAGTGATTAAAAGCATAAAATCTGCACTCAATTCAAATAGTGCAAAATTTGTACTTGCAATCAAAAAAAGCTGCATATAAACATACTATCACTAAAATTTAAAAAAATTGATTTTGAGTGCGCATAGTTTTTGGTTCTTGTTATGATATGCATAAGGAAATAAAATTAAACAACATGAAATTTTGTCAATAACGGATTATCGCAGGGCTTTAATCATGAAAAATAAAGTTTTTTGGTTGTAAATTTAGTGCAAAATTTTAAGTTTCACTCATATGAGTGAAGAGCAAAAAAGTTGCAAAAAACTGATGATTGCTTTTTCTTAAACCATATTATTTTTTTTAAGCAAAAATTTGTAACATCACTATCACTCATGTTTAGTGAGGCTGCTAACTTAAAATGCATCGCTCAACATCAACAAAATGATTGCAATAGTTTTGCACTTTCACTAACTGTAAGTTGAAACTCCAAATTAGTGCACTACCCCCATTTATGACTCGTGGCTCTTTTTAATTAAAGTCACTAAATTTGTTGCGATTACTCGTTGGCTTTGTTAAAGTCAACTTTTTGTACCACAAATTTATGGTTTAAAGTTAATCGTTTAAGCAACCGCCGCCTGTATTGTAAAATAATATTTCTACAATTAATCGTGGTGTATTTAATTTAATCTTTTTCATTCTAAAATAAGATCTCATATTATTGCCTTTTTAACCACTGTCTTCTTTGAGACCTATTCATATCGCTCATTTCGTGCAAGACCGTCACAACTCAAAATTTGAAACTTTACAGGAGAGCCTTTTTAAGATTCTAACCTATTATTTTTTTCATTCTCTTTCACTAAAATACAGTTATAAAATCAAATGTTTCTTTTTTGCTACAAAGAAAACCACATGTACAAGAGGATTGCCAAACACAAACTGAAATGTGACCTTGGTGATGTTAATTGCTCAAGTTTGTTACGAGATGTCATAGCGTCACAAGCATCTGTACTACCGTTATTTTTTCGATAATTCTCTCCGTTCTTAGATCAATTTGTAGAGATTTAAGAGAAGAACATTTCTGCATTACTAACTCGAAAATGCCAAATTTTGAGTTGTGACGGTCTTGCACGAAATGAGCGATATTCTCTAACTTAATGCATACATTGTTTATTATGAATTTTGACACATTTACGATGCCATAAACAACTTTAGAAATAGAAAATATAAAAAAGACCCAACTAGAAACTCTACAACCAAAGAATTAAACTCAAGATCCATTGACAGTAGTCTTAATCATTGATGACTTCTGTGACGTCTCTTAACATTGTTTTAAAAAATATAAAAATGTCTAAAATTGAAGACTTTTAAATAAACTAAAAGAAACAAAAAAAAAAAAATAAAACTAGCTGGAAGAAGAGCACAACATATCGAAAAAGAGGATACAACACAGACAAATACTATTAAAACAACAACAGTAAGAGGGCAACAACTATTGCTTTGAGTGCAACAAAAGGCAAAAAGTCACAGGTACGAGTAAAACAATCAGACAGACAGACGGACACACTTTAGTAAAACAAATAGACGGACGGACAGTTAAAGAGACACAAAAGCGGTAGCAATTTAAATTTATGCATAAAACTACAATAACAATAGAATACATAAACAAATGCACATGAATATAAATAAATAATTTCATATGCAGCACATTTAAAGGTACATGACACATTTTGTTGTTGTTGTTGTTGTTGTTGTTAGTAACAACAGCAACAACAATGATTATGTATGAAAACAACCTAGAAACATCACACACAAACAATACCAATCAACACTTTTGTAGTGATGATACAATAGATGAAGAACAAAATAATGATGTTGATGGCAAAACTGATAATCAGGGCAAGTTTTTTAGGACTTTATTTTTTTTACTAAAAATAAATTGTGGAATTTTTCGCAAGCATTTGGGAAAGAGGTTTCATTTGCATGCAACTTGATATTTTTAAATTAAGGAAATAAGGTTATTGCAAAAATATAATTTATTGCATTAAAGACTAAAAGTAGGAACTTATAGACTGTCTCTTATAGTTCAAATACAGGGTGTTGCATAAGAGGCTAAGGATATTGAATAGTCTTAAAATTTTTTTAATGTACTACTTCCTTAATGAGTCGGCAAATTTATTAATTTACACGTGAAAAAACGTCGCTGCATTTAGTCGCGCTATTTTCAAAATGCTAGCCATGACTTGTTCAATATTTTTGGAGCTATCGTTCGATTTTCTTTTTAAATATTACTTTTAAGCTGTGCTTTGATTTATGGATAATTCACGTACACACGTTTTTTTTAAATACCAATAATAAAACATTGGGAAATGGTTATGTCCGGAGAACGCTGCGACCAATTCAAATAGCAGCCATTTAATAGTTCCAATCGGTGATGAATTTTGAGTTTTTAGCTTTTGGCCCAAATTGACGATTTAGAAGGGCCAAAATACCCTTGATAGTGCCAACATTTTGCGATTATACGGTGGCCAAATATAAGGAACAAATCAAAACCAGTGCAATAAAATAAAACGTCGAAAATGGCGATGGATTGGCTATATTTTAGAAGCACCAGGAAAAATTTTGCTCAACAAGTGCTTACTTGGAATCCTGAAGGTAGTAGAAGCTACGCCGCGCCCTTAAAAAACCTGAAGGAGAGCTTTTGAATTATGATAGAATAATGTATGCCGTGAAGCGAATAATATAGTGAAATACAGTGGCATGGTTGAGATCCTAAAGCTCCAATAGGAAAAAAGAATGACAGAAGAGAAGTTATTCGAGAGTCTACTAAAATGATTTTTGGTATTTACTTGGTATACATACATACTTACAGAAAAGACTTTTTATTTGCAACACTAGAAAAAATATGGTGGGGCATGGTTACGGCAACTACACTATGTTTGTTGTAACAATATATTGTTGTCGTATACAAAATATTGTTGTTTTTATTTGATATCAACAATATTATAGTTACTGTAAACATGTCAATGCTCATCGCAATTATAAATTTAAGTATGGTTCACTGAAAAATAATCATTTTTATTACCACTAAATAATGATAACTTTGAAAACATATTATATTTCTCCCAGCCATATTATATTCCTCCCATATATTTAATAGCCATAACATGATAACTTTCTATACGCGTACTCATAATATATTTAAGATGCAAACAAAATATCTTTACTCTAATAATATTTTGTTATCGCCATTTGTAAAATCATTTTGCATCAGTTGTGTCGTTTGTTTCACATATCGTCAGCTCATTACTGGTTTGACCTACCGACCATTTTTAAAAAAAATGAGTTAGGTATGAGGAATATATTTTTTGAATACCCTCTTTCTAAATCAAAAACCTGTTTCGCGAAAATTTTTATGGTTTCTGAGATATAAAGCATTAATTTTGCTGCATATCAACTGTTTCAATATCTTTTAAGTACTGTTTTGCTCTACAAGCCATTGTTTGGCGATTGCAGCAAATTCTTCATACAAAAACGTACAAGATATATTTTACTGTTGCTTTGCTGCATAGACCTACAAGCACAAAATATAATAATAAGAACATAAGCAAAAGCAAAATAAAATGACGACAAGAAAATAAATTTGGGAAAAATTATTTTATAAAATAATAACACCTCGTGTTAATAAATAGTAAAAATTTATAAAAAAAAAATATAAAAATGGAATCTTCTTCACCAGCTCCTACACTTCCAGATGAAATTAAGTAAGTATTATTTAAATTTTTACCATATTAAGATATTTGTTTAAATTTTTAATGCTTTTAGAATGATTTATGAATACTTTGAGGATGATGAAAATTGGACCGATTCTTACCTATATGACACATCTTTAACTCAAAAGCTACCATTTAAATGTGCGTCAAACCCTCCACAAATGGAAAACAATAACAGGTACATACTTGAATATTATTTTGTTTTATTTGAAAATAAAAGTTCATTACTTATATACATTCATATGTTATTCAGAATCCTTCCTTCGTCATCAAAGAAAAGGCAAACAAACCCTGAACTGTGGGAACGTAACGTAAGAAAACGGCTTCGAGAATCTGGACAAGCTTACGTTTCTATAAATAAGAAAGAATCTCCAGCAAAAACTCCTCAAAATAAAAATCGAATTAACTCAACCGCAATCAAAATGTTTATTAAACAAAATAATATTGATACCGTAATACAAAAGTTTTCAGAACCAGGACATTCTTTAATTCAAGAAGTGGACTGTGTTCATGGTGTTATTGACCGGTACTTAAAGAATATTGAAATTCATAGTCCTCTTCATTTACTAAATATGCTTAAAACAATGCCAAATAATAAAACAAAATTAAAAGTTATGGAAATACTTCCGGAAGATTTTCGCACATACTCGTTGGTAGCAAATAAAATGGACTTTCGACAAGTCCCTTTTGCTAAAATTAAAGTACTTCTATACAGTAAAAATAATGATTTATGTATACATTATAAAACTTCGACGAGAGAGGAAAAATATAAAAATGCAATTTTGGTTAAGTCTGCATCAAAAAATTGTTTGAAAACTCCTGAGAATTTGTTGACGCACGTTTTGAAAATATCGAAACCATCAATTATTTCCAGCGATAAAAAGAGAGACATAAAAGACTTGCTTATATTTCTTCCACATGTTGATAAAAGTTATTATAAAAATTTACTCAATATTTAGTTTTAAATTTTAAGTGTTTTTTCTTGATTCTATTTTACTTTTGTATTATTTAAATTGTTTACTTTGTGGCTTTTTATGTACCTTTTCATAACAGTAGAACTGTTTTTTCTGTTTTTGTAAAATAAAACCAAATAAAAAAAAAATTTCATTAATGTTGACTTTTTATTAGATTGTAAATATAGAAACATTCATCTCAACAATAAGTTACTCAATACACAGCAATAAGTATACGTATGCAGCACAAAAAGCCATTTTTTTAATTTTTTTTTAGAAAAGTGGCGTATGCGGCACAAAACAATATTTTTCATTTTCAAAAAAATACTTTTAAATTCTAACTTTATTCATGAAAGTGAGCAAAAATTTACATTTTTCTTCATAACATATACCGGAAGCAGTGGTAAAAATATAAAAAAATTCTATCGGGTACATTTTGAGAAATCTTCATGCAAATCTTCTTTGTCGTTTTTCTCCACTCCGACTTTTTGGCATATGCGCCAAACCAATTCTGAGCTGACGATATGCCTGTCGAATTATTTATTATTCAGTGGATAAACAATTTAAAAAAATATATCCATTAAAAAACCAAGTTAAAAAAATTAAAAAATAAAGAAATTGTAGGTACATTAAAAAAAAAATAAAATTGTAGTGTCACAAAATAAAATATCAATGCTAAAAAAATTTTAATATTATTTGAAAATAGTGCAAAAATATTGACCATTGATTTGTGTTATTTTAGAGAAAAAGAAGGAAAATTGCGACCTACAACAAAAATAGGTTACAAATATTATGTTTAAAGTTGCAACATATTATGGTGTGAAATATCTGTAGCAGTTTTAAGTTAAGGTTGCTAGTAAGTAAATAACCATAAATATATATTAAAAATAGTTTTTGGTTTTAGATTTAATCTACATATTATTACGATTAACATGATAATAATATGATTACTTCTTAACTTATTACGATTAACATGATAATAATATGATTACTTCTTAACTTATTATGATTAACATGATAATAATATGATTACTCCTTAACTGATTATGATTAACATGATAATAATATGATTACATTAAATTATAATATGATGTAATAAAAAACAAATTAGGATTAAGGGAAAAATATTATGATGTAATATTACGAATATATGTGGTCATAATATGATTCAAAAATAATCGTAATATATTGACTACAATCATGAAACTTATCATATCTGCTCTCATCAAACCAGGCAATATCTTTCCCTTCATTTAATAGCAATGATATTTTGGTTAGCTTAAAAAGGTTAAAGATGTCTTTTAATCATGGTCCTGATCTTGTTCCAACATGTATTTTAAATCAATGTGCTGAATCATTAGTTACGCCATTAACTTTAATGTTTAATGCTTCGATTATATGTGGTTATTTTCCTGTATTATGGAAAGACTCTTATATAAAACCCTTATTTAAATCTGGTAATAGATCGGATATAACAAACTATAGAGGGATTGCCAAATTAAGTGCTATTCCAAAACTATTTGAAAAACTTGTTGCTGATTTCCTATGCCATCACACATCGTCATTGCTGGCAGCATGCCAGCATGGTTTTCGGAAAGGCTGTTCAACTACAACCAATATACTTCATTTAACAACTTTGATCAACTCTGCATTTTCACAAAGGAAACAAACTGATGCTGTTTATACTGACTTCAGTAAAGCATTTGATAAAGTTAACCATCAACTTCTTCTTACTAAGTTGGATTTGTTAGGTTTATCCCGTAGAAGTTTAAGCTGGTTAAGTTCTTATTTAATTGGCAGAAAGCAAAAAGTACAATTCAATAATTGTATATCCAAGTACATATATGTTTCGTCCGGTGTTCCTCAGGGCAGTCATCTTGGCCCACTTTTATTTACGCTGTTTATTAATGATCTGCCCAATGTTATCAACTTCGCCAATATATTGATGTATGCTGATGATGTAAAAATTTTCCATTCTTTTAATTGCTTTGTTGATCATTTTTATCTTCAATCGGATCTTAATAACTTTTTGTTATGGTGTAATCATAATATGTTGGAGTTGAATCTATCGAAATGCAAATGCATGCGTTTTTATAGAAATAACTGTATTGCTGTTAACTATGCTTTGGGTGGTCATCAATTGGAGTTGGTTGATTCATTTCTTGATCTCGGAGTCCTACTGGATCATAAATTAAACTTTGTTTCACATATAAAGTTAACTGTAAATAAAGCTAGAGGTATTCTTGGCTTTATAAAACGCTGGGCTAAAGAGTTCACCGATCCATACATAACGAAGCAACTTTACGTGTCACTCGTTAGACCTATCTTAGAATACGGGTCAATCATTTGGGATCCATATTACAACATTTATAATTCTCATATTGAATCTGTCCAAAAACAATTTTTGTTGTTCTGTTTAAGTGGTCTTCAATGGAGTCACTCGACAAGATTTCCTTCCTATTCTAGCAGACTGGCTTTAATAAAACTACCATCGCTCAAAAGTCGTCGTACAATGTTAAATGTATCTTTTATGGTTAATCTTATTAATGGTAATATTTGTTGTGAATTTCTGTTAAATTCTGTTAAATTTAATATACCTTGTCGCAATACTCGTCATTATAATCTGCTTTTTGTAAAGTTTTGTAGAGTAAATTACGCTATTGCTGATCCTTTTTCAAGGTTATGTCGACAATTTAATTCTTTGTCTCAATTTGTTGATTTTTCTTTAAATTTAAATGTTATAAAGCATAAAATAATTGTTTATCTTAACTAGTAATTTTTTATGTACATTTTTAAATCCCTCATGCAATTCTTTAATTTTAAGTCAATCTTGTTATTAGTCAGTAAGGATAATGTCCATTGATTAAATATATTTAAATAAATAAAATAAATAATATGTTGCTCTGAGAATATCTTTACCACAACCATGTTTTTTTCTTTGCGTGAAACAAGACAATTTAAAAAAATTCGTGTTCGAAACAGTGAGAAAATTTTATTGAAAAATGAGCTGAACAGTTAGTAACAGTTATTAATTAATAGTTGAATTTTAATCTGAAAGTTCCTAAATAAATTAGAAAGTACCATAGTCATACATTCAAAAATGTCACAATTGGCGCAATTGTGCCACATTTTGCATCACTGGCTCCATTCAATTCCTTTCTTTTTTTTAGAAATATGTTATTTCTGAAATATTTTAATTTTCTTTGTTTTTGTGCATAGGAAAATCTGCCCTGCAGTTTGTGATCATTCAGTACTATAAGATTATGTGCTGTCTTATCTTCATTATGATGATGTTTGACGAACATTGATGTAGACAAAGTGTTTTGGTATTTACTGATATTTGTGGTAGCTAGAAGTTTATTAATATTCCAATTTAGTGTCAACTTTATTTTGAATATTTAATACATTAAGACACACTCTTGCTAATTGGCTTAACTCGTTGTTGGGGGACACAAAATACCATTTTGATTTCATTATTCTATAAACAAGAGATCTTAAAACGTATAACTGCATTCAGTTTTCGTTTCTATCAAGTTTCGATTATGTTTTCGAAAAAACTATTTAACTTGAGGAAAAAATATGTTGTAGAATGATCAGGGAAACAATCTATAATCGGTTTATTTATTTATCTCAAGAATTGACAATATCACTATGTAAAATAAAGTTGATTTTGATTAAAAAAATTTTAAATTAATATATTTTTTTAATGTAAAGTTTATAAGTAGTTAGGAAGTAACAACAAATAAAAAAATTTGTATTAAAAAAGTGACTTCTAAACTTTAACTGGGGATATGAGCCATAAGACTTCCGGCAACACTGCTAGAATTACAGAAATATCAACTTATTTTCGCTATACTGCATTGGAGCCAATTTAATAGTAGAATTTTGTTAGCTGAAGATTACGGTCCACACTAAGCGTTTTTCGCTGTCAAAAAATAGACCTTCCTTCTATGGCCCTAATCTTGTAAAACGCAACGCATTGCAACGCAACGCCAAAGAATTATATTGAAAGCAAAAACAAAGTCTTAAATATTTTGTAATTTTGTTGTTGGTTTCTACAGATATTTATGTACCATCTTGAAATTTTCAATGCCACAAGCAATGCAGCGTTTGAAATTTTTAAACGCAATGTGAATTTCTGTGAATTTCTGTACAAACAAAATGTTGTTTGTAATGTTCTGAATAAATATTCTAAAGACACTATATACCAAAAACTTTAGTATCACACTATTATTGCAACACAAGGTTACAACTTTAAATAGGCCGTAAAATGAGTTTCAGATGTAAACTTTTAAATCGCCGATACACGTTTATATTTTTTTTTAGTTCCCTCTATAAAAAGCAATTGGCAAAACATTTTTTGTTTGTTGAACAGTGTTAACAGAGTCAGCTTTTTTAAAAGAAGCTGACTTTGTTAACATTACAGGATTTGATTGTCATGAAAGTATTGCAATCAAACCAAATGCAATTAAAGTATCGCAATCAAATTCATTGCAATTGCAGAATTGCAATCAATAAATTTTTTAATTGATTTAAAAAAATAAATTTTTTAATTGATTTAAAAAAATTTATGGTCTTTAAAATCGAAATATTTATTGAATGATTTAAAATTAAAATCCGACTTTATTGAAATCAAAAAAATTGCAATCATTAAAGAGAAATCGTGTGATTGCAATTTTTTACAGATCTGGCAGGTATACTGATGTTTATTTCAAATCTACTGAAACAAATTGTATGTAAATTGCAAAATATTTTATTAAAAATACAAAATTGTTGTTTTGAGATAAATTTTTAAAAGATATATGATAATGTGTTAAAGATAACATTATTAATTTTTTTTTTACAGTTCTTTTAATTCTTGCAATTTTTATTTTTAGTGCAGTTTTCCCTTGTTCATAAACACAACTGAAGAAAACCCGCGAATAACGTTGTAAAAGCCACTTTTTGCAAAAACAGTTTTTTTGCAGATTAGCGTTGACATTACTGTCTTACACTGTTTAAAGGTCAATTCACCCAAAATTATGCACCTTAACGCCATCAAAATGCGATACAAAGAGTCAGCCAGTGGAAGAACGTTGTAAGTTACTAACAATATGATACAAACGAACTGGTTTTTCAAGGTGGAATAACGTTCTAAAAGCCGCTTGCGTAGTGGAAAAACGTTTTAAATGACATCGCGATTGTGAATATTGAACGTTTTTTTACTAAAAAAAGAATATAAACTGTTATTAAGCATGTTATTTAAAATTCGATTTACTTGATATTTTGCATAAAAGTTTTTATTGTCATTATTTTTGATAATCTAAAAAAAAAAATAAAAAAAATTAGTAATCCTACCTTCTAAAAACGTTTTTTTGCTCTTCTGAAAAATATTTATTTTGTAACTTACAACGATATTCGCGGCTGTGCTGCAACTGTATATTTTGTGTTGGGCAATACCAACAAGCTCGAAAGTTTGATTTCAAATTGAAACTTATATGAAATCAAACTCTTTCTTACTTGGCAAACGAATAATAATGTTTTTAAAATAGTTTGAAAAACATAACATTTTCACCAAATTATCCCTTTTCCCCCTAGTTTCAAATTTAGGAAGGCGTTTATTTTCAACTTTCTTTCAAACGTTATTTTGAAATGTTTTTATATATGGATTGTAAAACATGTTAGAACTTAAACGAAATTAAATTCAATATTTACTTAAATAAACTGTCAGCTAAATATTCGGCACCACCGCTGCTGCTTAAAGGTGAAATAGCCTTATCTGCTAAAATTGTTGACAAGACAAAATCATCCTCTTGGTCACCAGAATTGTTGTGGCTCTTATTAATCCGTTTTATCTTCGACTTCTTATATATAGTAATTAACTTTTTTACTTACAAATTATTTTTAGTTTTTTTTTCGATAAAAGACTCGACATTGTCTAGAGCACTGTCATCTAAAGAAGTTTATAAGCAACGAGATGACCGAAACAGTCCGTCGCGTTGTCTTTTATCAAAGCCTATCCACGACAACATGACCGACATTGTCTTGTAAGGTGTTCTTTATCAACAACTATACATGATAGTATAAGCGACAGTGTCTTGTTAGGTTTTTCCCTTATCGAAATCTATTCACGCCAACATGACCGACATTGTCTTGTAAAATGTCCTCTATTAACAACTAAACACGACAATATTAGCGACATTGTCTTCTAAACAAGCAAAAATAGTTTGTTCAAAATAAAAAACCAAAATAACTGTAAAACAACTAAAAAACCCAAGGCAAAGTTATGAAAATCTGTCAGTCAAGTGTGCGAAGTCAAAGTCTAAGGTAGGATCTTAAAAATATGCATGTACTGTGGTATATTTTTATTTATTTATTTAGGTTTATAGGCGACATTGTCCTGTAACTTTATCGACATTGTCTTGTACGCAGTGGTTGATGACAAAGTAGAATCCATTGTCGTCTATATAGTTATCAAAGACAATGTGAATGACAATGTCGTTCATGAGGTCCTCAACGACAGCCTGAGCGACATTAGTTTTCTTTGTGTCGTGCACGATTGACGCGACATTTGTTTGAAAACGTCATCGACGATTGCATTAGTCTTCCCTTACGTGTCGTGCAGGAATTAACATTATTATTGATGATTGGTACACGATATAGCCACCTGGGTTTTGCTTCTTCACATAAACAATCATAACTTTATTAAGAATGTGTGTTGGCCAGCAACGCTTTAACGGGTTAAAAGTATTCTTAACCAAAAACAAAACAAAAAATTCACACATAAATATATTGCCAGATATTAAGCAAACAACACAAAAATGTTTATTTAAAATAAACATAAATTATTATATAAATATTTTATTACACAAATTTTTTGTTTTAACTTAAATGATGGATGTATGAACATTTCACGTACTTTCAAATGAAGTACATTCGAATGAATTCTAGGGAAACAACAACAAAACCCAGAAAGACCCACATGAATTTTAAGAATTTAAAACCCTGATTTATATTCATAAAGACAATATCATCAAAATATACTGTAAACTGTATAACATATTTTTTTCTTCTTTATTTACTCTCTTATAATTTATTTAATATTATTATAATTTTTTTTTTGTTTTAATTGAAAACACACCTTTTGTTCTGTTAAGCACAACAACATTAGGTTTGTTTCGTAACTTGTCTGGTAAAGTTCAAAAAAAGAGAAAAAAATAATTTTTTACTCACTCAGTAGCTCGTTTCTGTATTTCTCGCATCGCAAATTTTCTCATATTAAGTGTGAAACAAAAAATTCCATCGTTTCTCGATTTGTGAGAAAAAAGTGTTTCTGTATTTAAATGCGAGAACAGACAACACAGATTCTGTTTTAACTGGAATACTTCCAGTAATTAAGTGTCAAATGCAAGCGAAACGTCAACGAAAGAAATATATATAATAAAAATAAGGCTGCCAGATTTAAAGATTTATCGACATTTTGACGATTTTTTTTGTTCCAAAATTGGCAAAGTGAAAATTTGCTGATTTTTTTTTAGTGACGATACAGTCTTTGAAATAAAACAATTTTAAATAGTTTTATATGTTTGTGTATTAGGCACCACAGAAAACCGATATCTTTAAAAACAAGGCAGATTAAAAAATGTATCGGCAAAAGCAAAATTTCGAACGGAAACTGTTTAATTTTTATTTGTTTGTGTGATCAAAAGATTATTAAAAGACTATTACCCCATTTTTCAGTCAATGCACTTTAGGAAATTTTCGGCTTTTACTTTGTCCAAAAGTGTTTATTTTATTTCAATATGATATTTTGTCACTCCTTTGTGTGATTTCTGCAGGGAAAAATAACAATCTGAAATTTTAAACTCTTATCGGATTAAGGAAAATAAAATAAATAATTTTATTTAAATAGACCTTATGTATGTATAAAATATGTATTTTACCCATGAACTTAATGTTCTTTTTTTTTTTTGATTATGTGTTTATATGATAACAATTTGTGATTATATGATAAAAATTGAACAAAATTCGTCAAAATTAATTTTAAATTGTCCGAAAAAATAGACGATTTTTTCTTAGGATATTGACGTTTTTTTCACAAATTTATCTGGCAGCCTTGCTTAAAACAAACACAATGAAAGGCCAAAAAAATTTAAATAACAAAATATAACAATTGTGTTTTATATACTTATTTTCATCATTTAAATTCTTTCTTTTAAAATAAAATAAAATAATACACATTCTTGTGTACATACATACATAATTTGGGCTCCATTTTTTTAAATTTTGTTTTCTCGCATCAATTTCAAATATGACTTATTTTGACAGTTCTTGTGAGAAACTTTTTGCAAAATATTGTTACAGAAACACTTGTTCTCACATCCTTCTAATAATTGCTGGATAATTATTTAAATGACAGATAATTCTCGCAAAGTAAAAGTACAGAAACACTTATGTGAGAAAAACCATTTTTTGTTTCATATTGCACTGTTTTTGTCATAATTCACTTGTTTCATGCGGGAAATTTTACGATGCGAGAAATACAGAAACGGGCTACAGGTCAAAAAATACGAGAGGTAACCACGTACGACAAAAATTTATTTATAGTTTTTAATCACAAAAGACAACATCAGACTTTCTTTCTAGTCCAGGAAATAAAGAGATTTAACTTCGTTAAAAATAAGAGAAGGCTGAATTTTTGCACGAATCTTCCTATTGTGGCTCTTAACTCCGTCTCAAAAACCTCCGTCTATTATGTGCCGCTCAAAAAGTACCGCGGGGTCAAAAGAATCGGGGTTTTGTAAAAATCTCGCTAACGGTAACATTTATCGTACAAATACTTCCTATCGAATGTTTAGCTTAGAAAATTGCCTACAAGCAATATGCATGTAATTTTTTCTGAGCACTTACGGGTTTTAAGAAAATTCGTTTCGAAAAATTGCCATCTATATGCGAACCAACGTCACACAGTGGGCGATTTTGTTAAAAAAGAAAATAATTCTGCATTTTCTAAGCAATAAGTCTGTTTAGAATTCAATTCAAGATGACAATTAAGGACTTGTATTCGAGTTCAGGTTTTTGATTTGGGGTCTATAGACTTAGCAGGATTGCCGCCATAGGTTTCCAAAGTAGGACACTACGGTTATTACAAAAATTATAAACGATCCGGAATTCTTAATTTTAGACCGATCTTAGAGTTTTTTTATATCAGTAAAATGAACTATTCGATTTATACAAGACAGTAGGTGGCATCCACAGTTTATCTCTAATAGCACTATGCAACAAATGGGAAGTTTGTTTTTTCCTTGAATAACCACTATATTTTTTGATCCGCTATAGTCATCCAACTACAAAAATCATCATTATTTCAAATTCTATGGTAAGGTTTTTTTTTAAAAAATTTTTTTTTAAAAATTTAGATATTTGAAAAGGCTGCTCCTTACATCTTATCGTAACTTTTGAACGACGTACCCGATTTTGCGATCCGTCAAAACATTTTAAATTATGCCAGCATTAAGTTTCTTTAATATCACTTTTTAATTTAGCCATTATTTTTGGAGTTATTGAGGCCAAAGTAGCAAAAAAAATATTTTTTTTTTGTTTTTTTGTAAAATGTTTGAATTAAAAAAATTTATAAAAAATTTAAATCAATAAATACTTACCAGTTATAGTACTTAAGCTCAAAGCTGCATGTATTAGAAGTAAAATAAATTTTATTTCATGAAAATCCATAGATAAATTCCCGTTTTATTCCCGATAAAGTGAAAGTACCTACTTTGACATTTTTTTATCGCAAATTTGTATAGAGCTAAAAGTTTTGTTATTTTTTAACGGGCTTACCCTGTTTATTGCACAGTATTTTGTTTAATCCTTTTTTTTATTATTTTTTCATAAAGCTGTATATATTAGAAAAAAAATAATTTTTTTTTTTATGAAAATCCATGGATAAGTTCCTGTTTTATTCCTGATAAAGTGAAAGTAAAAACAAAGTTATCAAGTAGTTATTTTTTTTAGCAACAAGATTTACAAAGCATAATCTAAAAATAATTTCGACTTTTGTTTTAAGAAACCAAATAAAATCTCCTATCATATTTTCATTTCATAGGCCCTGATAACGTTGCTCCATGGTCTTAAGTTGTTGATGAAATCACCAAGGTTTTCCGGAAAACAGTCCAGATGCGAGTGCAAGAAATGTATTGTTAGTGACATATTTACACCTTAAATAAGAAATTAGGAAAAATAAACAAATATGAATAAGAAAATTCATTTAATATTTACCGATATAGTTTTCAAGCAAATCACGGACGATTTCTTTGTAATTTGGACTCCTGATATATCCTAGAAAGTTAGAAACAATTTGTCGAAATGAATTCCAGAAGCAATTTTCGAATTTAAGGGCCATCGAAAGCCCCTTCGAAAATTTTTGTACATGAACGGTTTGGAAATATTGTTTTCAAATAACCAAAGGCTCTACTCTCCTTGTCTAGTGCTTTCACAAAATTGTTAACTAAGCTTTTTTTTAAAACAAAATCTTAACATAGAATTTGAAATAATGATGATTTTTGTAGTTAGATGACTATAGCGGATCAAAAAAATATAGTGGTTATTCAAGGAACTTTTGCTTGTTGCATAGTGTAGTTTAGGAAATACCCGACTTCGAAAATTTAAATTTGGTATTTTTTTATCTGCCTTGGCCTTGGCTGTATAGTAGTGATGGGCAAATTGAAAAAGTATATCGATATATATCGTATCGATATTTTTTAAGAGTATCGATATTTATTAATTAAAAATATCGATATATCGTTGTATCAAACGTATTAAGCTGAAATTTTTACGAAATTTAAAAACTTAATATACGAGTGCCTATGTAATTAATATTTACATAGCTACAATCATTTTACATGTAATTCCATTCTTACTGCCTGTTTGTATAACGCAAGCGCAAAAGTGACTCGCTTAACTTTCATTTTAAACAAAAACAAATTTTAAAATTTAGGTTTTAATGTAAGTTATGTGAACGAAGTTTTCGTTCGAAATCGAGGGACAGGCAGTTAATTCTGCAATGAAATAAAATTCAATAAATATGAAAAGTGTATTTATTCCCAAGACCACATTTTTTTTATTCGCCATATGAAATATATAAAAAAAATTAATTACGAAAAATTTAAATGGGACTATATAATGCCGGCAAACGAAACTTGTGGACACATACTATAGAGGAAACTGTACGATATTTTATTTTTAATATATAAGCGAAGAACATATTCAAATAAAAAAAAAACCAAATATTGCTTTCTGTTTTATTAACATTCCAACTTTCATTAGTCTTTGCTGATTTTAATAAGGCGATTCTTTGCATAGTTCTAGGAAGCTTGTCCGGAATATTCTTCCCCGCTTATTATTTTGTTGTCATCTCTTAAATACTATGAATATATACAATGGCCATTTTCTTTCTTAATATTTGGCAAACATATTCAATTTTATTATAAAGAGGTCTAAAAAATATCGAATTCGATAGTAGTAGATAAATAAATATGTATCGATATATGGGTATTTTTAATATCGGCGATATATATCGATTATTATTTCTTTAAATATCGATATTTTGACATATTGATATATATTGCCCATCCCCTTGTCGTTTGAAATATTATCCAATCTACTCCAAGGCGCGAAACCAGGTATGACATGGGTTCAGCCGATCAGCTGGCTATGGTTTTTGTTTGTTGATACAAAATTAGGATTAGCTGTCCGGCTTTAACCGAAATCGAAACCGCAGTTTTTAATGCATAAACACCCAAACCGAAAACCGACAAAAAATTTCGGTTTTCAGCTTTTATTTTTAAAAAATATTTATGCTTTTATCAATTGCAAATTATACATAACACTTGTGCTTCTCATAAAAAATTTTATACATTTGAACAATGGCAATGTGTTTCAAAAATTCTTAAAATTAAAAAAAGTATTTTCAGCAAAGTCCCAAAAGAATTTATTTATAGATAAAAAAAATTATTTTTTTTGGAAGATTATGTTTGTGTATATATAAATTTTTTGAAGAATTTTTTTATAATAGGGAAATTAAAAAAAAATCACTCAAAAATATCAAAATATGCAAAAAAAATATGCATTTGAAACCAAAACATGCAAACATTTGCAAAACAAATCGATTCCATTTTAGCTCAAATTCAATGATTCGGTAAGATAATTGGTTGACAGCGATCTCAGACTATCGACAAAAAACATACATTTACATGAAACCCGTAGCCATAAAATTTACCAATAAAATTTGGCAGCATATTAAACAGGTTTGTGGAGTCGTCAGAAAAAAGTAATTACTCCGGCACCGACTCCAAGCGCTGAAATTTTTTAAGTGGGACTCCGAATCCGATTGCGACTCACAACTCCTACTCTAACCTTGATGCTATATGTATTATCAAAAAAGTTGTTTTTGGGAATACATAATTTTTTTCATTAAAAAATTTTATTTATTGTGCTTAATTCCCCTTTTTTATAATTGATAAAAATACTTATATTTATTGTTGGAGGATAAGCTGTTCCTATGCGCATTTCGCTGGTTGCATAGGCCAGATCATCAGGAAACGTTCTCCTAAATAATTTTAGAAAAGCCAAAGCTTTCAGCAAACAAGACTACAGAGGGAATGAGAATTACCTACGCTCAAAACTTCTTGTTAAATGCGACTGGTCCTTATTTGACTTTAAATTTTTTTAAACCCTCCACTACTAGGGGTGAATTAAGGTATACAAAGTTTGTCATCCCGTGTAAAACGGTTGATTATGCATCTTAGATCCCATAAAGTATATATATTCTAGTTTTTTGAGTAATTCTAAGTCGATTTAGCCATGTCGGTCTGTCTGTTCGTCTGTTAAAAACACGCTCACTTTCGAAAAACTCAAAAGATAAAAACAATGTTGGTGTCAAATTGCTTCTAGTTATCCTAAGCAGTTCAGGAAATCCAGCAAACCCTGATCAGTAGGATCAGAGTTATGAATCAAATTGTAGAACCACCACCCTAAAAAATTTACAATCTAGTTACAAAAACTAACATATAAGGTGGCATAATGCACGGCATGATATAAGATTTTGCACAAACTCGTTATATATGACTAAAATTCATACTGTATGCTTAAAATCGTAATATATATTTCTTTCATATTATATTGTGCTGTCAAATTTCGTAAAGATCGGTCCAGAGTTTTCCATAGGCTCCATATAAAACCTACTCCCGGAAAATAGTTTGGTATGCCTAACACCGTAAAAAATAACGCTGTCATTATAAGTTCAATAAAAATTTGATGAAAATCGGTCCATAATTTACCCTAGGCCGCATATAAAACCTAAGACAGTTAGGTATGTTAAAAAACGTAAGAAATAATGCTATTGTAATACAATTTGGTACGTCAAAGTTTTATAGAACTAAAAATAACACTATAAAATTTCGTGAAGCTTGATCCATAATTGACCATATTAAATCCAATATTATGCTCACTCTGGGAAATTATTTAAATATGCCTGAAACCGTAGGAGACAAAGATATTGTGGTAAAATTTGGTCCAATTTTGGTTCATATGGCTAGAAATAATATCATGCAATTTTCTGATTATCGGTCCATATTTACCTTAGATCCCCTATTAAGCAGCCTTCTGAAAAGCATTTTAAACCAGGGACCGAAAGTAACAGTTATTTTGAATTTTTAAAACAAAAAATGCATATAGAAGTTTTTTTTTTTTTTTTTTTTTTTTTTTTTTTTTTTTTTTTTTTTTTTTTTTTTTTTTTATAACGTTTATTTACACATTTTCATATAACATATTTTTACTATAATAAACAAAAAGTATTACATATAACTTAGATATAGCACTGTCCCAAAACGGGATCTCAAGTATACTAATTATGTTGTAACTATTATTTTGATAATATATATTTATTTATATTATTATACGTATAAATTATATAAAGTATTAATGTAAGAAAAAAATGGGAAAAAACTTTACTTTTATATCGCAAAAGGTTAAAAAAAGGTCAGGTAATAAAAGAAAAAAAGAAAAATTATTCGGTGAGCCACCAATATTTGGTAACATTTAAGTTAGGAATAATATTTTTATCTTTAGAAAAAATGCTAGTCTCAAATCTGAGGTTTTCAGTGGTAAGTTGATTACTATGTATGGATTTAATATTGGATCTTCTATAAATGAGGTAAAATATAGGGACGCCATTTTCATTTTGCATAAAACCATTACTGTCGAGGTATAAGAAGGCCTCAGGTGGAACATATCCAGAATTTAGACATTTTATAATGTATTCTTTATTAACGTAGTAAGGTGCCATAATTAAATTATTGTCATTGTATTCAATACATCTTAGCATATGATTCCTTATAACTTACAAAATAAAATTGTCAATTCTGCTTACTTTTGCCTCATTATACAACTTCTTATTCGAAATGTATTTAGTATAATTGCTATCTGGAGACCTATATATTGCCATACAGGCTCTTAAACATTTTCTTTCAAAGATTCTATATTTCTCCATGTATGAGGGAGAAATATTGAACCATATTTGGCAGCCATATGTTAAAATGGGACGAATTAGGCATTGATACATAATTATCTTGACCTCTGGTTTAATGTTTTTCGAAAAAAATAGTTTCTTATATTTAAAAAGAGCATTTCTGCCCTTAGTAATTTGTATGCTAATATGTTTATCAAAATACAAGAATTTATCGAGATAAACTCCTAAGTACCTCACCATATCCCTGGTTGGTATATTCACATTGTCATTAGATTTAATACCAAAGGATTTCCAATTCTTTTTAATGTTATTATTACATTTTCCTACAGGAGGTCGGAAAAGTATAGCCTCACATTTATTGGTGTTAATCTTCATTTGCCAATCAGTAGCATATTTTTGTACGATGTTAAAGCACCGTTGAAGGTTTTCATTAATGTTTGTAATCTTATTATCTGAATGATAAATAATGATGTCATCCGCAAATCCTATAATATTATCAATTTCGTTTAAGAGATCGTGTATAAATAAATTAAAAAGAATTGGGGAATTAACCGTTCCTTGTTGTAAACCATTTACAATAGTAAATTTTTTTGCACTGAAGCGGTTTTTATCACAGACTATAAAGGATTTATTGCTTATCATATTGTGTACAAGTATAACAAGGTATATAGGAAATTTGTATTTTAATAATTTATATATTAATCCAGGGATCCATATACTATTGAATGCTTTCTCGAAATCAATCAGACAAGCTCCTGTGCACATCGATCTGTTTAGGTTCCAGTAAATATCAGAAAGTAATAAATGTATCGCGTGGACCGTAGAGTGTCTATATTTGAATCCAAATTGCCTATCGTTACCTAGACCATTCCTTTTGCAAAGTTCTACTATATAGTTGTTAATACATGCCTCAAATATCTTGCTTATATTCGGAAGTAAGCTAATTGCCCTCAAATTTCTTGGGTCACTGGGGTCTTTATCTTTCTTTGGCAGCACTACCACTTTAGCTGTCTTCCATGCTCTAGGAAAATAAGAGTTGTTCAGCATATTGTTAAAGAGTATAAGGTATTCTAGCACAATCACTTCTGGGATATGTTTCAAGATAATATTGGGAATGTTATCAATTCCTGACGATATTTTGTTCTTTAAGTGAGAGAAGATGTAGAAAAGTGTATCTTTATTTACAAAAAACTGTTCATTAATTTCATTGGCCTTATTGGATGAATTAAATATTGTTACAGTTGATCTATTGTCTTCAAACTCAGTTTTATTTTTTAAAAAACTAGAGAAACGACTATTAATTTCAACATGAAGGTTGTTATCAGGATCAATCTCCTTGTGAGAGTGAACTGATTCTAAAAAGGTTCCAATTACATTCATCTTCTGTTCATCGTCTTTTACCAAGTAATCATTACTAACATTCTCCTTTTCTAGTTCTTCAGGGTTAATTCCTGAATACCTAAGCCACCTTTCGTTTTCCTGGGAAACCCTAATAAAATCTATATTGGAGGCCTGTACGGATCTAAACTGTTTCTTTACCTCGCTAAACATGTTAGATGAGTCACGCTGGTCAATGTTCCTAAGTTTTTCTTGAAAATGATTATTAACTGATATGCAAAAGTTTTCGTTAATAAGTTTTTTGATTAATTTTAATTTAGTTTTCAATAAATTTAGTTCCGTATTTGATAATAAGCATTCTAGTCTATTATGTTTCTTAATAATTGTTACAATTTTACTCTTTTCAGAATGTAATTTTTTAATTGTTGGATTGGTAAATTTCTCAGAAGAGTTAATGTCTCTGAATTTTGGGACTGATTTCTCGATAGAGTTAGTTATAAAATTATTCAATCTAAGTAAGTAGTAATCAATTTCAGGGTTAGATAAATTCCTATCATTCTCAATAGGTTCAAAATTATCAAA
Organism: Pollenia amentaria; assembly: GCA_943735925.1. Classification (NCBI taxonomy): domain Eukaryota; kingdom Metazoa; phylum Arthropoda; class Insecta; order Diptera; family Polleniidae; genus Pollenia; species Pollenia amentaria. The sequence continues at coordinate 51,124,382 of OX031007.1, forward strand.
TTCATTTAACATATTCCTCTTGAATCGTTTCCAGTTAGTCCTTTTATAGTTGTATTTCAAATTTGGATGTTCCCTGATAAATGACATCGGACTATCATTTTCCATGCCTAAGATTGTTATTTGTAGTGCATTATGGTCACTATCATAGTCAATTGTTTTAAGACAATTGTTTGAATTATTCTCTTTGTGAATTACTAAACGGGAGTCTGCCAAACACAGGTCCAAATATGAATGGCTGCGAGGATATGAAGGTGAAACAGAAGCGTATAAAACACATCTAAATAAGATTTCATTATTTGACATCCATTCCTTTAACTTATTTCCCTTTACGTTATGCGTATTGTTTCCCCAGTCACTGTGCTTACAATTAAGATCCCCTGCTAATATATAGAAGTGATTATGACTCTGTAAATCTAAGGACTGAAAGAGTTGTAGTAGTTCATATTTTAACAAATTAACATTGTTACCAGAGGGATAGTAAGCTGATATAACGAATAACATTCGGTTTGATGGCATTGGAATCTTTACCACGCAAGCTTCCAGACATTTAAAAGAATTAATAGTTCTATTGGTATGATTAATGAATTTTATCCCATTTTTTATTAAAATTGCTGTACCACCCCCAGCTTTTGCGTCTTTTCTATCTTTACGTATCATACTATAGCCTTTAAAGTTCATTTTATGTCTAAAGTTAAGTTTAGTCTCATTTAATAATAACAAATCTGGTTTATAATCATTTACAAAGTTACTTAAGTCTAATCTTCTGCTTAAATTAATTATGGAATTAACATTAATTTCAAAGATGTTTAGTTTTTTTAAAATTATTTCAGCCATTTTGAATAATTATGATTCTAAGATAGTGAAAATTGTATCTATTCTAGATACTTGTAGCTGGAGCTGTTTGTTCAAGTTTATAATCTGATTAGATAAATTTTGCATAGATTGATTTAGTTGTTCTAATGCTACTTGAATAGGATTGTTATTCACATTTTGGATATTATTCATCTTAACAGTGTCTGCAAAAGTCATGTTGTCATTTACATGAATGGATTTATTGTTTGTCCGAATTTGTGATAAGTTTTGTCTTTTAAAACGAATTTTTTGTTGAAGTTCTTTATATCTTCACATCCCTTGTATAAAGCCGGGTGGCCATACTTTTTACAAAGGACACAAAACAGCTTTTCTTTTTCGTTTTCAGGAACATTTTGTAGGGGGCATTTACCAATATCATGCGTTTCGTTACATTTGACACATCTATGTGGAAGAAAACAATTAGATGCGCTGTGAAGAAAACTTTGGCAGTTTCTACATTGCGTAATTTCGGGTTTTCTCAGGGGTTCCCAGTTGACGCATCGATATAGAAGACTCTTAATTTTTTTAAGTTCATCAACTTTACTGTCATTACTTATTTGGACTAAGTAAATTGGTAATTTGTATCCCTCTTTTATTGCTTTCTTGGTTGTAAAAGCGCTAACCTTTTCGAATTTTAAATACTCGCTTCGGAATTTACAAAGTTCTCCCAAAATATCATTCATGTCCACTTCGGCACTTAGACCTTTTAGTAAATAGGTCTTTGTTTTTGTTATTTTTGGTGTATACGTGAAAAACTTGGTTTTACTTTTTTCTAAATAAGCTTTTGCTCTAAAATAATCATCAATTGATGACATAAACAGTGATGTTTTTTTGTTACGAAATTCTTTTACTTTGAATTCTGATATTTTTAACCCATCTTTGATAAATTTAATAAGTTCATTAGGTTCCACATCAAAAATATTTAGAGGTGGAACTTTAGTTAACGAGCTTTTGTTTTGTTTGTACGATGTATTATTATTGTTTGAGATTTCTTTATTAGTACTAACTTCTTTATTTGTAGTGTTGTTGGAAACATAATGAGATGTTGATGGATTATTGCGCTCTTGCACATGTTTTTCAAAAATTTTTAAACGTTCTTTATCGCAGTCTTTATCATTATCGAGTATTGAATAATAATTATTTTTAAGTTGTTTTGGCAATGTTTCATTACTCATTTTGCTTTTTCTTTTACGCACATTCTCCGATTGATCTACTATTTCTTTAGGCACATTATCAATATTTTTTAAGTCATTACATGCATAAGAGTTTTGAGCACTAAGCTCACTCATTACTTGTTTTTTTTTTTTTTTTTTTTTTGTTTCGCTAATTAAGAGTCTCTATCTCTTGTTTATTTAAAAAAACGATATTGTTAACCGTAAAAAGAACAACAAAACGTTGTGGTAATTATTAAATGAAGAAAAAAAAATGCACATTGAATAGACAATAATTCAATCGAACTCCGCTAGACGTCTGTCTCTGTTGACATTCAAAATTGAACTCCTTCTGCATATAGAAGTAAATACTGGCAAACTGATTCAAGTATAACAAATTGATCCTTATGAACTTTTCTATGATAAAATATTATGATTTTCAAAGTTTTGATTTTTATTTTTTCGATCATAAATTACAGTTATTTTATGATTTTTATTTTATTGAACAAAAATAACAATTATTTTTTAATTTTTATTTTTTCGAGCAAAAATAAAAGTTATTCTTTACAGAAATGTACGCGTTATAATTGAGTAGGTGAGATGCAAAACTCGTTCGTTACAAAATTAAAAAACGAGATGGCAATTGATTCTCGCAGTTCCGATGGGCGCTTTATGATATGGAATATACTGATTGTATAAATGCATGTTATATTCCATATTTTTTTCAAGGACAAGTATTAATACAATCAATATATTTTTCCCAAAAAGCGCTTAATAGAACTGTGAGAATCAATTGTCATCTCACCTTTTAATTTTGTAACGAACGAGTTTTGGATCTCACCTACTCAATTATTGAGTTATCTTTAAATATTTATTTAAATGTGTGACCATCATTGGGATATCTTTTACATATTTAAAGTCAACCAAATAATAATAACACGTACATTTCTTTAAAGAATAACTTTTATTTTTGCTCGAAAAAATAAAATTCATACAATAACTGTTATTTTTGATCGAAAAAATAAAAAAATAAAAATCAAATAAATAACTGTAATCATCTGACTTTTATGAAAAAATGAATAACTGTTACGGTCACCGCTTTAAACGCTTAACCAAATTTCACTTCTGTATTGAAGTTTGTTCCATTTATCCTTTAACAACATCAATCACTCTGTTGATTAGTCCATAATTTAGCATTTAAATTCCCCTCCTGAAAATGATTTTAGTTCGGCATAAACTGTTACGAGTCATGATATTTTATTCAAGTTAGTCTGATTGTCGTCCAATTGGTTAAATCGGAAACAATTTTTATGTTTACGTACGTTTTTATAAATTTATAATTTATAGCTCTCATATATTCTAACTGTCGGTGGAGGGTATCAAAGTATCGGCATAGCCGAATATAGCACTCTAACTTGTTTTTAATGCAGTACCTTTTAAATGGTTAAATATAGCAAGAAAATGATTACATATGTAAAAATTTTAACTCGGTATTTGAAATATTGCATCGCAAATTTCGAAGAATTTTTATTTTGGAAAATATAAAAAAAATTTTTTAATTTTTTATGACGAAAAATTTTGTAGTCGGAGTCGCTAGTTTTTCCGGGTACTACGACTCCGACTCCGGTAGAAAAACCTCAATCCGACTCCTCAACTCCGACTCCTCCGCCCTGATTTTAAAACTCTTATACTTATTTTATTTCAGAAATGTCTGGAAAAATCTGGAGTTTGAAAAAATTTCAAATTATCAGAGCACCAGTCAAACACAACAGTGTGCAAGATTTGTAAGAAATCCCGAAAATCGAACCGAAATCGAACGGCTTTAAACCTTTTAAAACCTAAACTACGGTTTGACATTTTTACTGATTTTGGCAAACTCTATACGGGTTTTGGTATTTTTACCCAGCAAGAGTAGCAAAAAAATTATTATTATTTTACAGGGAAAGAATTATTTACTAAATTACCAGAGAATGTGGCTAAACCAAGATCATTTTGCATGATCTCGTCCAACCCAAAAATGACTTATTCTAAATATATGTGTGGCTAGGGATAACACACATGTTTCTTTATTTAAGAAAATTTTACTAAATTACGAAAAAAATAAGTTTAATTCGAGAAATTATTATACATTTTCTTGTTTTCAGAAATGGAATTGATTTCTTTAGAAAATAAACGTCTTTCAGTGTAGCATTTTCCTTCTTTCAGTATGGGATTTTCACTACCTGATACCTGAATTCGCCTTGATCTACTTAAGGAAAAAGTTTTGCCTGTTTTTTTTTCAAGAAGCAGAAAATTGTTCTTACAAACCCGCTCTTATTTATATAACTTTCGAGGACGGAAACAGTTTTGGTAACAGTGGAATCCTGGGAGTTGTTTGTACGGGAACAAATATAATATCAACAACTTAATACAACAACAACAAAAATTTATTATTATTATAAATGTTATTTATTTTTCATTCAATATGCCACCACCCACTATCAATTGTTGTCATATAAACTCCATATTACATTTTAAATTTGAGGTGTCAAGACATTTTAATAAATTCCAATTTTGGAACTCATTTAACCGTACGTCTTACTCATGACTCTGACCAGACCATTTTCAATGTGTTTTGAATGGGAATTCCAAGCACATGTAACAGGGAAGGTTAAAATTAACTAAATTGGTTTTTTTTTCTTTTTATTTGGCTTTTTTGACAATTTAAGCATTTTTAAGTTGGGAAATTGTAGGTCATTTATTTATGTTTTTAAATCTAAATGTTAAAAAAGACAAATTTTACAATTAAATTTATTAATTTATGACCAATATAAGTTTCAGCTGTCAATGTTCCTAGTTTAAATTATAGATTACAGTTGAAATTTTTAAAATTTGATTTAAAGAGGCGCCAAGTACCCAATAAACTTAATTTTTTGACAGAAAACATCAAATAATTTAAACATTTTTGGTGGAGAAATTTGACATTTGTTACAATAAAAGTAATTAAGTTTTGAGGGCGCAAAAGAAAATATTAAGGCTTTGAAAAATAAGGTCATAATGATCGCCAAGACGTTAGTTTTGTAGTTGCATGTTTTAGTTATAAAACGGGCCTACTTAATTTATGGTAAGAAAAGAATGTGTAAATTTTTTTAAGTCTTCCAAGTTATATGTGCGCTTAGTAATTTTAAGCAGTGGCTTAATAATTGCCTCTCGTAATTAACCCACAATTTAAACCATTTTGTGCTTTTTACAAATAGAAACTTTCACCTAAAAATAGGTCAGTAACACAAAAATTTTGATAAAAAAAAAAAAAAAAAAAAAAAAAAAAAAAATAAAAAAAAAAATTAGTAAGAATACTATATGACGAAGATTTGAAAATTTTCAAATTTTGACGCGTAGATATGACGCGTTCATACATACGAACATATACAACCTACAAATGCTTCTTTGAGAAATGAAAAGTCAATATCCTTTATTCTAGAAATATATGGACAACTCTTTACAAATATTCAACATAAGCTTGGCATCAAACGCTGGGTGTTGACAAACGGTTCTAAAACAGAGGAGCGTACTTCATTTGCTGTTAATAACAAAAATCTATCTATAATTTACGATGATTTACTAGAAAATTATTGCAGCATTTATACACCTCAAGCGTTTGCAATCAAATTAGCCATAGAAGACTCATTAAAACATAAAGGAACATTTATTATTTGCAGGGACAGCCAGTCTACACTATCTGCTATTTTAAATATAAACAGCACACATCACATAGCTTCTGATATTCTAAATTGCTTAATTAGATTACCCTATAAAATTCGATTAATCTGGGTCCCTGGACACACAGGTATTTAAGGCAATGAAGAAGCAGATAGAGTTAGAGGTAGTGCCTTGCGAGCACCTCTACAACTCTTTCCCACGCAAGAAAACAATGACATTAAATCAGGAAATACGAACAATTATAAAAACTATAAAGCCTAAATGCCCAACTATAAAATGCAAGGTTATGCTTAAGCTTCTGTCAAAAATTAACAAAATGCATTTTAAAAAGCAAAACAAAATAAAAAAAATTTGATTCCGTACGGAAAGTGCGAACAGTTTCGCATCTTGCTTATGCAAATAACTAAAACTTAACAAAAAGTTTCCTTGAGGTGAAAATGGCTTGACAAATATGATTTTCATGTATTTGCACAGATGCTTAAGCCAACTTAAGCATATTATAATTGGGCCTTAACGATTGGAGCATATACAATCATCGCTAGAAAACAATTTGCAACAATAGTTTACCTGGGGGGAAACCGTATTATTTACCTAACAACAGTATCTCGCTATTCGGCAAAATTATTTTCTAGATTTCGTCTTGGTCATACTTTCACCACACACTAGTACTTATTATTAAAAGAATATAAAACAACATGCAACTTTTGTAATATCCCGCAATCTGCAAAACATATCATAGATATCTGCTTGTTATTTTCCCAAGAAAGATTCTTAAATTGTGGATCTGCTGGACCTTGTTCCTTGTTCCATCTCATGAAAAGGTTTAAAAAATGTTAACCTTTTTAAAGGGATGTAAACTTGTAAAAATGCTTTTAAACCTTAAAGAAAGACTCACTTTAAAGTATACATGGTTATATTAGTAATTTTATTATCTTTTATTAAAAGAAAATAAATACATAATCCGTTTAATGTTTTTGAAGATAATTGCACTTAATCGACATAATAGTTTTAAAATACACATATAACGGTTATTATTATTAGGAGTTAATCAATTAAAATTGATAATCTATGGATGTTAGACGTGCTCTTTTAAAAAGTAGATGTGCTCTTTTTTAGAAAATGTACTTTAACAACATGAAACTGCAAAAGTGCTCTTTTTGTGCTCTTTTTCATAAAAATTTTATATGGATAATTTCATGCCGAGAGTGGGACCCGACCCATTTCGATTTGAATGAAATTTGGTGTGGAGTTTCCTTTCATCCTATAAGAAATATATATTTAAGAAAAAAATTAAAAAATTCAAAAGTTACGTCATATTCAAAATGTCATAGGCCCTAATTATGTAAAACGCAACGCAACGCCAAAGAATTACATTGAAGGCATAAACAAAGTCATAAATATTTTGTGATTTTTTTGTTGCTTTCTACAGAAATTCATGTACCATTTTAAAATTTTCAACGCCAAAAGCAATGGAGCGTTTAGAAAAATCGACTTTGCTAAAATAATGTATAAAACTCATTTAATTTCTTGGGGACGTAACGTGACATAAAGTGTACTTTTAGTTGAAAGTGCCCACATTGAGCTTCAACAAAAATGCGACATATAAACATAAAAAACTTTATCAATGTCGTTACTTTTTTTTAACACCTAAAATCACACAAATCAGATTTAATAAATACGTATTGCTCAAAATTTTAATATGTGACCCGGTCCATGAAAAGGTGGCTTATGACTCAAAAACAAAAGTTCGAAAAATCAGCTGTTAAAGATAAACAATGCATTTCGTCAGTTTCTCGGTAGTTGTTCTCCTTCGTTCTGTTTCTGTTGGTCTTTTCCGTTATAAACTACACTCAAAAAAAAAAGTTCTGCTGGCCTAAAAGTTGTTACATAAACAAATTTATAACCATGTTAATAACAACAACCTGTTAACCGATCGTCAATCTGGATTCAGACCTCAACGTGGCTGTACTTTAGCTCTTACCGATGTGATAGAGGAAATTCGTAGTAACCTAGATGAGAAAAAAATAACGTTTTTGGTATTATTGGACCACTCAAAGGCTTTTGATACAGTGCACCATTCAATTTTGTGCATGAAATTATCCAAACTATTTAAATTTTCCACGTTTGCGGTGAAACTGTTGTCATCATACCTCTCAAGTAGATGCCAATCAGTTGCAAATGCTGAAACTATATTGCGTTCTTTACAAGTAACTAGAGGTGTCCCACAGGGATCCATCCTTGGACCACTGCTATACTCCTTATATGCGAACGATCTCCCAAACCAACTATCGTATTCTAGTATACAAATGTATGCTGATGATGTTCAGCTGTATCACAGTAGTCCTAAAGAGTCAGCTAATATGAAAATACGGGAGTTAAATCATGATCTTCAGAAAATACTTACGTGGGCATCGGCTAACGGTTTGCGACTTAATCCTAATAAATCCAAATGCATATTAATATGTAAAAGAGCCACTCAAATAAATTTTGAGGTAAATTTATTTCTTGGTGATTCGAGAATCGATGTTGTAGATTCACCAAGAAACTTAGGAGTACTATTTAACAAAACTTTAACCTGCTTCTGAATGCCAATACTTTATATTAAGCATACGTCTCTGGAATCAACTTCCAAATGATTTGCAAATCACTAGCAACGCTATAAGATTTAGAAAATTACTAAGGGAATATTTTTCGTAAATTTTCGTAAATTTTTTTTTAATGTTTTAAATGTAAACTTTCTTATTTTTATAAACCTTTACTTTATATATTTTACTCTATTTAAATTTAAATATAATCTATGTAGTTTTTAAAAAAAAATATTTTTTATCAATGTATACTTTAACTAGTCTGATTCTAATGCTGTAATTTATAAGATATTGTGTCTTGTTGTATTAGAAAATCGAATTAATAAATACAAATACAAATACAAATACAAAATATTAGCAAATTTTCTGTAATAATTACAGTTTTTTCTTTAACTTTTACAGACTATTTTATTTGAGTGTAGTGAAGTTTAGAGGAAAAAAACTGTGTACTGTGATCTTCTTTCTCTACATTTTTAGTACACTTCAAAACAAGTTAGGACTTTCTGCTTTTCACCATGTTAAAGAGCGTCTCAAAAACTATCCGAACCAAAAAAAAATGTGAAAATTACTTTTTTGAGTCATAAGCCACTTTTTCATAGACCGGGTCACATATTATAATTTTATTTTAGGATTATTTTTTACTGGTTGCAAAAGAAAAAAATCATATCTTAAAAAAGAAAAAAAAAACACCTTCAAAGTTTCAGGATTTTTAAAGAACAGTTTGAGGAATTAATCAGCCAAAAAAAATTAGGTTTTTGACTTGGTCCATTTTGAAAATTAAATATTTAGTAGATATTACATTTGTAAAAATTTTTTTTTTAAATATATTATTTGTAGCATCAAGTATTCTCTTTAAAATGCCATAGAATCATCTCTGTATGTGCAGTAGTTTTTGAGATATTGAAAAAATAAACTAAACATATTCGGCTAATTCGGCGAAATTATGACATTTTGAATATGACGTAACTTTTGAAAAAAAAAATTTTTTTTATTTTTTTCGTTAATATATATTCCTTAAAGGATGAAAGGAACCTTCATACCAAATTTCATAGAAAAAACAGATGACTCTCTTAGGTATGGTTTGTGTGTCTGATAAACTATATGGCTTTTATAAGGGAAACATAGTTCTTACAATGGAATGAAAACAAAACCAATTTTTTTTGTTGCGGCAAGTTTTGCTTTACTTTTAAAATTTGTACAAAAAGTGCGCCTGAAGCACGTTTACTGTTTACCGAATCTTATCATGAATACGCTTCGTCGAAAGATATTTCGACGATATTTGCGATTAGAGTTGCAATATCATATCAGCTTCGAGTTGAATACTATGATATTTGTAACGTAATGAAGTTATCTCTCTTGATAATCATTGACACAAGTTACAGACACACTTGTTTCTCACTTTTCGAGAAATGATAGAATATATTGTTTCAAATTTCTTTGATGCGAGAAGTTCTTACCAAAATTACAGAACATCGGTACTGGCTCGGGAAGAAGCTCGCGCTTAATTGTCATTATTTTTCAAAGTCAGTCCAGCCGTCCTTATTTTTCTGCCCTCGCACGTTTTATAAAAAGGGTGGTTAAATTTTAAAGGCCGATGTTGATTTTGAATAAAACGCAAATTTTTTAGGAAATTATTGTCATTTCTTTTTATTATGATAATATTGGTATGGTTCAATTATGTATGGAACAAAATATCGGCCAAATAGCCGCCGCTACGTCGGCGGCACACCTCCATCTGAATGTCCAAATTGTCGATGACGCTGTGGCATAATTGAGGTTCTATGCCGTTAATGTGCCGAATTATCTCATCCTTTAGCTCTTGAATTGTTGCTGGCTTATCGATGTACACCTTTTCTTTCAAATAACCCCAAAGAAAGAAGTCCAAGGGTGTAAAATCACATGATCTTGGCGGCCAATTGACATCGCTACCACGTGAGATAACGCGGCAATTGAATTTGTCGCGCAAAAGATCGATATATCGTCCACATCCATATCTTCCAATTCGGGCCATAAAAAGTTTGTTATCATCTTACGATAGCGAACACCATTCACAGTAACTGCCTGACTGGCCTCATTTTGGAAAAAATAGGGCCCGATGATGCCACCAGCCCATAAACCGCACCAAACAGTCACTCTTTGTGGGTGCATTGGTTTTCCGACAATCACTTGTAGATTATCATTCGCCCAAATACGGCAATTCTGCTTATTGACGAATCCACTGAGGTGAAAATGTGCCGAATCCCTGAAGATGATTTTCACGATATGCATTTTGTTTTGAAGGCCCTCTCATAATAAGCCTGAATAACTTGCGCGATTGTGTATCTTTCCATGGTTCAAATTGAGTTAGTCTTAAATGTCAAATGAAATGCAGAAATAAAACTTGACGTTTAGGTGTGGTTCACATTCAACATCGGCCATTAAAATTTAACCACTTGTAATTATCCGCATTCGTTAATGGTTTGGCATCCCATAACCGTGTTACACTTTTTCAGCCGTTGACATTAAACATTCGTTTTTAACCCAACTTTTTGTAACGTGCTTGTGGAGTAACGTTCGAGAGCTTGTTTAATTTAGTTGAACATGGTTTGATGTTATATTTTTCTATGCCATATAATCCTGTTTTGTAATAACAAAACCTTTTGAATATACTTTCCTTGATATGGCAAACAAAAACTTTTTACTTAAAAGACCTTTTAACCTAAATAAACATATTTTCATTACATTTAATGTATAAGAACTAAAAATCGTATTATAATTTTAATTAGTATTATTTGTTTTATTTTATTTAATTTTTTGTTTCTTTTCTATAACTTACATTTTCATATCTGTCTGTCTGTCTGCCTGCCTGCCTGCATTTGCAGAGATAAACATTTTCTCTGTTGTGCTTAAGTAAATTTTTGTCTTTTGTGCGCTGACTGTTTGTCATTAATGTTTTCCTGACTCAATTAGTTTTTATCCTTCGTTTGTATGTTACTTCTCTTGAGCTACAAAAAAAAATGGGTTTTTGTAAAATTTTGAAATAGAAATTAGGCTAGAAAGTGTTTTACCATTGCATTAGTAAACATACTTTTATGCAGTTTCCTTTACTTTGTGTGTTTAATCAAATTAAAAAATATAAAGGAGAAATTAAACTAAATGTAGCTATTGTTTAAGAATTTAGTAGGCTTATAGTTCAGTTAAGCAATCAAATATATTTTTATGCCGTTGTCCTTATTTTAACTACGGCAGCAATTGAAAAGTTATCATCATATAAAGGAACTTAAAAAGAATAATTAGTATTGTGATTGAAATGTTTATGATTTTAAATCCAAATTTGTATATTTAAATCAGTCGGTCGGCTAAGAATCATTTTTTGAATCGATCTGACAATATCCGTCCGACTGGCTAGTTATCTGTCCATGTAGCCTTGTGCGCAAAGTACAGGTCCCAGTTTGGATGATAATTTGGGGCTGAGATTAAATTGTTTTAATAACACCTTCCGGAATATGTAGAGTTCTTGTACCCATATACCATATTATTATGTTGGTATTGTGATTAAATTTGATCTCAACTTATTTTGTTGCAATCCAATTCAACTTTCAAAATTAACCTAAGGACCCTTTCTAAAATCACTTGAAGGAAAATAAATCTCATGTAGATAAAGATATCTAAATAATAATTGGCACAAAGGACTTTTACATGAATCGTTACATCATAACAAAATTTTGTTCTGGCGGGTCCACGATTGCCCATTGGTCCCAAATAGGGTACACTCTCGAAAATTTCTCCTTCTATACTGGGGCGTAAGGTACTAAATGACCGACTATACTTTGCTACTTGTTTTTTCTTTTTGTTGTCGAAAAAAAAAATTGGAAGACTTGAAATGGAAAGGTCCTCTTTTGAAAAACGATCTAACAAAATTTAATTTTGTTTTGTAAACTGACGATCGATAATGAATGATTAAGCGAATTTTCAATCAATTGACATCGTTAATAACCAAATTCGAAGAACATTGGCAACGGTAGATGGCACATCAACGGAAATTAAAATCTCTTAAATATACAGCTTTTTGTGGAGTATCATTAACAGCCATACCTAAACAAGAGCGGAACGCGTTGTCTAGCTGTCAAAAATCCTCATGCCCAAAAAAGGTGTATGAAGCATCCTTAAACAGCGCGGCGTCAACGCTTTGCAATTTGAAAATTTGATTTTGACAGCGTGTTAAAATAAGCCGTGTTGCTATATTTGTTGTTTTGATAACCCTGTTTTTAACTTTTGATAATAAATAATGTCAAATTAGCCATTTTTAGGTCAAACTAGCGGGTTTTATTCCATTTCTTATTTATTTTATAAGGGTTTTAGTAAGCACGAAAGTTAAAACTACTGTTTGTGAGACAACGCTGATGCTCTTGTTTAGGAATAGCATATCAGCGTTAAAGGTACACGGAAGAAAACGTTCCGTATTCGGCTCTTGTTTAGGTACGGCGTAAGGACAATCAAAATGGGTAGTGCAAAGTGTGCAAAAGCTGCAATTGTGTGCAAAAAGACACACATTTGCACAACTGAACAACAAAATGTACGATTTTGCAATTTTCTTCATTTTACTATGTTTGCACTAAAAAAAACCTTGGGCAAAAACTTATTGCGAATTTGCTCAGTTGCAAATAAAAGCAAACAACAACTTTTGACGTACGGACCGCCATATTTTTTTTATTTGTTAAAAAGAAAATTATTTTTCACTGGTTTTAGGTATTCGTATTTGTTAAAAAATTTATTTTAATTCCCTTGCTTGTGCATAATTGTAAACAAATGAAGATGCTTGATAACTTATGATAGTGCTGCTAGGAGTTTTTTGTGTGGACAGAATAAATTTTTAAAGAAATAGCACATTTGCACCAAAAATAAAAATGGTAGGCTCACAATCAATCATAATATGCACTGAAAATTAACAAAGTGCAAATTTGCAAAATGACCAACGTGATTACCCTTATTAAGAGTTATTGGTCTATATATATCCTCGGCTCGGTTCAATACCGCAACACTTTGGTAATAAGGCTAGCTGTAAAAATCCATACACAAATGTGTTTTCACCATGGGATATTACAGGTAAGCGCATTATTTGAATAGGCGGCGATTTTAATCGGTCTCTGCGGTGAACGCAGTGATCAAACCGTTCCATATCTTTCATTTGACATCATGTAAAGGAACGTACGTACGTTCAGAGGCCACAGAGCATAAGCCAACTAAAAAATAATACTAGAGAAGCAATGCAAGTGCTAGTTTCAAAAAACTTTAAAACAGTCGTGGAAGAGATGTTAGAAATGGCACGATTGTACGAAGCTAAGAATGGGCGGGACTTCCGATTTATTATTTTCTAGGCACAAGTAAACTAAATTTCCTTTTCATGTTTGCAAAAGGCGGATTACCAGGTTATATGGACAACAAAATACTTTTATTAATTTTTTTCTTATATATATTTGGTTGCTGTTAATATAACTACATAACCATGTAACCTAATAATAATGTGCAATTAAATATATGTAAATTGTCTTTAATGCAAAGAAATTGAAGGCTCTTCGTTCGAATCACTTGTTTTTTCAATTAACCTTGTATTGTAACTGTTTCGCTGCTATCTTTGCTTTAATTAATTTTTGTATAGGGTGGCGCATAAGTAACGTTATGATCGCAAAAAAAGGAGCCATAGTTGGATAAGCTGGGACTCCATCTTGTTATGGCCACAATTCTGGATTGTTATCTACCTGGGCCATAAAAAATTTTAAATCATTGACCGGTACTAAACGCCATTCACGTAAACCGCAACTTGTTCATCGTTTTCCATAAAATATGGTCCAATGACCTTTTCTGAAGTTATTTCATATCATTCTGTGCATCTTAGGGCCATTATTACAACTTGCCGTTAGTAAAAGGTAGAATTTTTTCAGACGTAAAACAAGTTATTTCTTACTCTAACTTAACTTAAGCCTTCCCGGTAGGATGAGCTTGCCTTTAACATATTGTTTACTTTAGCAAAGTTGGAATAGTGAAAAACTTTTTATACGAAGTACAAAATCCTACCTTTAACTATCGGCCCTTAAGCCCCATCTAGCTGACAGTAGCAGTCACGTTGCAAATCAGCTGCTTCATTTTGTTTGTATGTAATTCAATTAGAACGATGTAACTTAATCGTAAGATGTAACGTCTTAATCTGAAGAAAATAGATTTGTCTTATTTTTTTTACTGTACTGTCATCTAACTGGGGCTTAAATGTGTGAATTTGATGTTTAGCAATATCTCCTATATTTTGGATGCCCCATATCTTTTTAGAGGTGAAAATGGGCCTCATCGCTCACAACTGACTAATCGCTTGCTTACTTTAAAAATAAAATTTAAGAAATTTGTTTCTTTGATCTCTGCTGAGTGTTTCCATCATAAATTTCCAAAGTTTTTGAAAGGTAATTCTGAAAAAAAACCCTAATCAAATATGCAAATAATTGATGTTTTCACTCATTAAATCACAACGTTCATTATGCGCCACCCTGTAGATTTTTTTTAATATCGCATTATTTTCGCTTTGTCTATTAGTTCTTCTTCTTCTACCTAATGATTTGTTACTTCTTCATTTTCTTTAAAAATTTTATGTATATGCTTCATCTTAAGAACATAAATTTTTATTCTTCATTTTTTAAACCTTTTATCTGCAGTTTTTTTTCAATCTTCACTCTTCTCTTAGATTTGCTATTTTCTTACTTTTCTGTTAGAGCTCTGCGACAAGATAGAAATAGAGATAATGCTATCTCAAAAAATAGTTGAAATCTTCTGCGAATGTTAGAAAAAAAAACGTCGCACAGACTGCATTCCTATTGGCTAATAACTTCAAGCTAGAAAACTCGAGATAGTTTTAATTGAAAAGCAGGTTGCCAGCTTAAAAAAAGTCGAGAATCTTACGAACGTTCAGACTTTGTTACTCCTAGTCAGGGAAACATGACGTTATCTAACGGGAAATCATGTGCATAGCGTAATATTTATTTCTATCATTCTTGCTCAGTAATGCTTCACCTATCTAGTCTATCTAGTCAATTATTTTCATCTGTTGCTTTTCATCAGCACTTTTTTTCATTTTTACTGCTGTTTTTTCTTTCAAAAATACATTTAACTTTTATTTTCTTTTAAGGTCTTCTCCAATTACTATCCTTTCAAATTTGACTTTTTTATCTGCTTTTGCCCGTCCCGTTTCTGTTCTCAATGCATTTGCCTTTTAATAGCTTATGTTTCTTTTCTACATATTTTATTCATATTTTTAACATTTTACTCTTACTAGCTCTCTGAGTTCCTTCTT
This sequence comes from Pollenia amentaria, assembly GCA_943735925.1. NCBI lineage: Eukaryota > Metazoa > Arthropoda > Insecta > Diptera > Polleniidae > Pollenia > Pollenia amentaria. The sequence goes on from OX031007.1 coordinate 51,139,984, forward strand.
ATTTTATTTTTTCGAAAGAAATGTATACCTTCGCTTTTATCGATATCGTTTTTATTTTTTTCCTCCACTCATACTTTGATTCCTTATTGGACTTAGAATTCATTTAAATATTTTCATATCTTCTGTAAGAAATGCCCTAATTCATTCCTATTCTCTTTAATATTTCATAACCCCTATTGAGAAAGTTCAATATCCCATTTTTTCTTTACTCCAATGTTCCTAAACGATTTCTTAATCACAACTGCCACCATTGATTTTAAGATCTTCAAATTTTCCCTTCTATGACTTCCGTCTTTTTCCAATCTACTTTTCTCCCTCTCCTTCAATCTTCTCCTCAAAAATTGTATATCCCTTATTCATAAACTTTTTTCTGTCCCAATATATTCTATTCTAGTACCGTTTTTACCGGTTCCTAATTCCATCTTTCTATTTTTATACCCTCCACCACTGCTAGTGGTGAACGAGGCTATACTAAGTTTGTTATTCCGTGTGAAACTTTTTTATTATACATCTAAGACCCCAAAAAGTATAAATATTCTGACTCCTTGAGTAGTTCTAAGTGGATCTAGCCATGTCCGTCTGTCTGTCCGTCTATTGAAAAACGCAAAAGAACAGAACAAACTTGGTCTCAAATTGCTTGTAGTTATCCTCAGCAGTTTGGGATTGCAATCCAGCAACATCGGTTCAGTAGAATCAGAACTATGAATCAAAATGTTGAACCACCAACCTAAAAAAATTGATAATTTTGATACAAAAACAAACATAAATTGTGGAATAATGCATGCATTCGCTTTATACGACTGCAAATCCTACTGTTGAATTTCACGAAGATCGGTCCATAATTATCCATTGGCCCTATATTATGCGACTGCAAATTGCACTGTAAAATTTCGTGAAGATCGGTCGATAATTTACTCTAGGCCCCATATAAACCCTACTCCCGAAAAACAGTTTAGTACGCTTAAAGCCATAATTAATAATGCTCTCATAATAGGATGAGAAATTACACTGCCACATTTCGTGAAGATTGGTTCATAATTTACGCTAGGCCCCATATAAACCCTACTCTCGGAAAACAGTTTATTGCGCCTAAAACCAAATAAAGCCCACTTTGGGAAAATAATTCAATTCGCCTTAAAGATTTACATAGATATTGCGGTAAATTTCTTCTAACTAAAATTTATATGGCTAGAAAAAATATCATGCAATTTTGTGATATTCACTGTTTACGCTAAAACTAATTACACTGCTGTATTGAAATTTATTCTGACTTAATTTTTATAATACCAGAAATCAGTCTTCAGAATCTTGGGATGAATGGTCCATAAATTACCATATGTCCTATAAAAATGATGCTCCTAATAATCATTTTAGTTTGGCTAAAACTGTCACGAATCATGATATTTTACCCAAGCCAGTTCAAAGTTCTAACAAAAAACTCATAAAACTTTCTTATTGTCGGTCAATAATTTAATATAAGTCCAAACGCCAACCAATTTTAATGCTGACGTTCTTTTTTTGTGAAGATTAGTTAATAATATATATGTATTTATCATGTAGCGCCCACTCCTGTTAGGGGAGGGTATCAAAGATTCGGCACAGCTGAATATAACACTCTAACTTGCTCTTATTAAAAACTATTATCCGCTATCGTAGTAAATAATTATACTCTCTTTATAATTTGTTAACCTTTACGCTATTTTATACATTTCCATTTTAAGATTTTTATTTTTGTTATTAAATTTTTTACCCTTATAAGTTCTCCAAACCACGTACTCAAGCCATGTCAATTATTTATTTTTTTTAAGCTAAAGTGAAATAGAGATTTTTACTGTAATACAAATTTAGTTTTAAAATACATTCGTATCTTCAATCCACTAAAGTTAATGAACTTTTTGTAAATGACACTTAAGTTAAACGAGCAAGTGAATGAATATACATACTAAATTCGTAAATATGCAACAAAATATGAGCCCACAAACTTGCAGTTGAAAATGCACAAAAATGTGGGTATAAAGAGACAGAGGTAGTGAAAGAAAACGAAAAATTGGTTAATGCGCCCACAACATGCACTTTAGATTTTTCTGTCATTGCTAAAACAATGAGTGGAGATTAAGATAATGTGGGAAAGTGATGGGTAATTTACGAATTTGTTGGAAGCTACAGGGCAAACTAAATCTTAAAAGCATTTACTGTTTCCATTTGATCTATTTTCCTTTTCGTCGCACTAAGAGTTACTCTCCATTTAGTCTCTATATCGTTTCGATCTTGTCGATCTCTCCATCTCCTCTACATCCCTTCTCCATATCTTAACTTAATCTCTTCACCAATTCCTGTTTATTTTCTTTCGTTCTTCTCTTTTTCTCCTCCCTTCACTTTTTCTCCTCCCTATCACCCCTCTATATCCTTTCGATCTGCTCCCAATATTCTTTCCAAATGCTAAAACAATGAGTGGAGATTAAGATAATGTGGGAAAGTGATGGGTAATTTACGAATTTGTTGGAAGCTACAGGGCAAACTAAATCTTAAAAGCATTTACTGTTTCCATTTGATCTATTTTCCTTTTCGTCGCATTAAGAGTTACTCTCCATTTAGTCTCTATATCGTTTCGATCTTGTCGATCTCTCCATCTCCTCTACATCCCTTCTCCATATCTTAACTTAATCTCTTCACCAATTCCTGTTTATTTTCTTTCGTTCTTCTCTTTTTCTCCTCCCTTCACTTTTTCTCCTCCCTATCACCCCTCTATATCCTTTCGATCTGCTCCCAATATTCTTTCCAAAGGCTCTCATCTTCCCTCCATTTCCTTTCCATATCTTGTCTTTATATCTGCGATCGGCAAAATCAGGGCGCCGCGTTTTCTCTTCTCTCTTTTATTACGTCCGTGTGCACACCCATTGAAGAGAATTGTACAACATTAACAACAACATATGTAAAATTCATACAACGCATACAATCGCAAAATGGAATTATGTAGGCTGCCGATCGCAGCTTTATATCTTCTCTATCTCCTTTCCATGTTCTCTCGACCTACTTGCATCATCTCTCCATCTACTTTCAATTTTTTCTTCATTTAATGCCCATATCCTCTCCACGTCCAGAACATCTTCTGTCTTTCTTCTCTCTATCTTCTCACCACTTTCTCCCAATGTCCATCTCTTTTTCATGGATTTTTTTTTCAATTATCCATTTGCTCTATTCGCTTCTCTATGGATTTTGATATTTTCCTTAATCTTATCCCAATGCTTAAGAGTTATTATTGTTTTTTTTTACTGAAGATCTTTTGGACTTATCAATCATTCTGGCTCGAACCCAGTTACGGAGCATTTTATGGTGAAAGTCTGTGGACAGGAGAGTGTATAACAATATGCGAACCGATAGAGATTTAAGAAACGGTAGACTCGTTAGGTGGTAGAGATATACCAAAAGTCACTCGGATCTTATGTCTACTACATGTTCAAGGTGGAGCAATTCAACTCAAAAAAGCCCGCGAGAACGAAAGAAAAATTTTGAGGTACCGTGGCATAAAGAAAAAGTGGTAACTATTGAATTTAGGCTTAAAAAGAGCTTTATGTATTTCCATAGTTAATATGTTAATTGTTTCTAAAGCGAACAGTGGAAAGTCAAATAAGTTTTTTATGCTAGGATAAAAATTAGGATTTCTTTGCCCAGACAGGAAAGCACTGCATCACTAAAATTTGCAACCAAAGAGTTAAGAGCTAAATGCCAGATCCCAAGAATCAAATTATTATATTAGCATATTATTTTCCATAACATTTGCTACAAATTTGCTGAATATACCCTACACCTCAGATGTAAAGAAAACATAGTTTCATATACCGATATGCTGCACGAACAGGCCGATGTGATCTTTCAAAACGCCGACAAATGTATATTTTTTTGTCTCCTCTACCAGAATCAACTGCCAGATCCCGTAATTTGGAAAAAGTTTAAAATTGTTGCTCAGTGCTATTAATGCTACAAAAATTGTTATTTAAAATTATTATTTATTAATTTTTTTTATTATTTTTTAACTAGACAAATTGTATTTTAGCTGGGCAGGAGCCAAAAAACTGGGTACTCCCGGCAGTCTGGCAACCCAAGTAATGCCACAAGCTTGTGTGGAACTTTAAATTGCAAGATTTCTAAGCGATTGCTACCTAAAGCCTAATAGAGCCTAATTTAGTACTACGAAAATAGTAAGGTCTCTTTGGGGAACACCTACTGGCTGCAGTTATAGCAAAATCGCTATTGAGACCTGAAAACCAAACCAGTCCTTCTTCTGAATCAAAACTTTTTCCGTTAACTATAGAGTGCCCGAAAAGTACACAAAACATTTCAACAAATACTGTTGACGTAGTAATAAAAATGGCAGTACAGAAAAATAGTTTCGGTTAAAAACTGCCAAATAAGTAATATGAAAGACTGAAAAAATTTTATTTTTTTACATGTTCCTACACTTTACATTTAGTAGTTGCCCTATAAATTTAAAAAATTTACTACACTCTGGCAAAGGGAAAACTTATTGCTCTAAATGAATCCTATATATTTGATTGCACTCGTATGTCTGTGTGTGATCCTTTTGTCTTTTTTTTCGGCAACTGTTTTGAAGTGCAGTTGTCAAATGATGTTTTCACTTTGGTCGGTTGGATGGCTGGTTGGTTGTTACTGCAAGTGCGACTTGAAAAAAGTTTGATATGAAACAAAAAACGGCTGGTATGAAATGAAATAGATGTAGAGTGGTAACTGTCTAAAATGACGTTTTTTTTTTTTTTGTATTATTTTGTTTAACTTGTTGTTACTGTAGTGGAAGTTGTCACTATTTGTTGCAACCAAGAGAACAACGTTTGGAAAAAAATACAAAATTCCATTTACAGCTTAAATTTTTTGAATTGTCCTTCTAAGTTTTGGTTGTACAATTTTGCTTTTGCACAATATTTGTTGTTTTATTCAGAACAGTTTGTATTTGTGTTTTTTTTTTTTTTTTTTGTTGCTCATTTAATCTCTAATCATTTTTGTTCTAAGGCAGGAATGGGATTGTTATTTTTATCTTTGTTAAAAAAAAAACAAAAAAACGAAGATATCATTCCTCACAGCGAACAGAAACAGAATAATGTTGCTTTTTCACTACTAAAGCAACGAACGCAAAGCAGGCCATATTAGTAGTGTTGCAAGCTCTTTACAACCTACAGTTGCTAAGTTTTAAATTCTAAACATTTCGATAACTCAAAGCGGAATAAATCGTTAAATAATCGGCTCGGTCAACCGGCCGAATTAACGTTAAAGCCATATATTCATGCACCAAGGTTAGGCCCTGTATCAACCATAATTGATTTAGTTGAAGCCACCAATGGCAGTGTAGTCTGCATTTTGAGAAGGTGGCCACAACTATTCTTTATAGTTACCGACAGATAGATCACTCATTTAAAAGTAGGTAAATTCCAGTGAAGCTAGGGAGCAAAAAAAAACTACAGTACTATTCCAACCATATCACAGCACACAAGCTGATCCAAAATGGACTTTCCCAGTTTATTGTTAATATTGAAAATTTCTTCGTAAATTTTAATTTTAAAAGGTCTTTTACTTTTTTGTTTTAATCTTCGCATTACCAAAGGTTTTAAGGTATATTCTCTGTCAACACCCACTCGGCCATGAACAAGTTTTTGTCATACAAATTTGTGTTTTGCTTGTAATATTTTTCGCATATAAAAAAATCAAAAAACTGGGAAGTGAATACTATAAATGATATGTTCTGAATCAAATGAAACTAATATGGGTTAGCGGGGTTAAATTCCTTTTTTATGTAAAAGTATATGAAATTACCCTCTTGGCCTGACCTGGCCAATTTTTTTTTTTTTTTGGTTTTGTTGCAATATCTTGTAATATCTTTCAAATAGGACAAAATATCAAAAAAAAAAAAAATAAAAAAAAAAAAAAAAACAGAAAGGCGAATTCTATGAAATGATATGTTCTGAATCGAATGAATGAAGTTTGAATAAAATCAGAAAACTACGGCTAATCATGCGCTTAGTTCAATCTAACTACAAACAACCCAATGCAAAACTCGTTTCAGCTGTGGTAAATGCGACATTATCGATTACTTGCATGGGGAATAAAATAATGATATAATAAAATTAAATAATATGTTCGTACAATCTAAAGTTATAAGCATACGTTCAAAAAAAATATATTTATTTACTTTTTATTTAATTGGGTTTATTTTAGCTGTTCTAGTTGTGGTCTGGCCAGACCAAGTGCAGAACTTATGGCGATTTCTTTTCTGAGAAAAATGTTGCATAAATGGTACATGCTCTACACAAAAGAGATAGAGCATGTACCATTTATGCAACATATTTCTCAGAAAATAAATCGCCATTAGTGGTAAAAAGTTACCGAGAATCCTAGGGTTAAGGAAGTTATTAAATAAATAAAACCGAAATCACCCGGGTAGGTATTGGTGAGGCGAAGCATAAAAGATTTTAAAGCCAAATAAACTTTCTATACTTGTGTAACTTATAAATTATTAGTGCTAAAAAATTAAAGCTTTTGTGTCAATGAGAAATTAAAAAAAAAATTTTTTTAAACAAGCAAATTGCCTGAAAATATCCTATTTAAAACAGCACAACTCCTTCCCATCAAAACACGTCAAAGAAATATTGCACCATTTTGTAGCCCGAACCCTCCTCTTTACCGATATAAATATTTTATATCCGCCAGTGTGAACCAGAATAATTTTTTTAACCCAAGGTCAGATATTTTTTGCAAAATTTATGAATTCAAAATTTTTGGAAAAAAGTGTTTTCTCTACAGATTTGCAACGTTTATTTTTTTAATATTTTGGCTTTAACACAAATCTAAAGTCAACATTTTTCTTATCAAATTTTTCTTAGGTGCCCTCTTTTACCTATCCCGTCTTTCCCCAATTTATAAGCACCCAACTTCTCCATTTACTGACGGCTTTTAAATACTATTTTTTGATAATTTGTATTGCGGTTATTTTATTGATCTGTTTATGCTTTTCGATCAAAAGTTTTATATTTAAATCAGGCTTGAGTTCCTCATATTTAATTTTCATTAAATTATTTTGAATGAAGAAAGGAATTTACAACATGAAATGAATTAAAATGTTTTTGTTCCAGATTTTTTTTTAATTGGAATTTGCCAACCTGATAAGATTTAAGTTAGAAAGTTGTTAATAAATAAGTATTAGTTATCAAAGTAGCTGATAAAATAATACACTTTATAAAAAGAAACATTTTTAAACATGTTTAAATACTTCTGTTTCATACTAAAATTCAACTATAAACGAAAATGTATTTTACAGCCCTTATATTATTTTCTTGTCAGTCGATTGTTACGTTTAATGCCAAAAATTAAAGGACTCAAATTAATTCCAACCCAATCAAAAGTTATGGATTTTTCTAAAATTAGTCCGCTGTGCAATGGTAAAACACCGCCCGGAATATGCGACTAGACATAAAGGCGTAATATTCCATTATGACAATTCTCGGTTACATTTTGCCAGATCAGTGAAAACCAATTTAGAAAAAAGTGGTTACGAACTTTGCCTTTTTCTCCTTATACATTAGGGGCATAACCAAAATAAGAACCTATCATTACGGTATGGGCAATGTTATACTGATATTAAAAATCGATATCAGGGTTCATTTCGATCCAAAAACCTTCGGCATGCAATTTGTAAAACACCAAATTTTTTTTTTTTTTTTTTTTTTAATTTTTATTACAAAGTAAAAAATTTAAAACAAGCTTTATTAAATAACTTATACATTATTGTTCTTCATTATAAACTTCAAATTGAGAGTTCGTGTTGATTTACAGAACGGAAAAATGTCTTGAACAACTTTCACCGCCCGCTCAGCGCATATATTGCTGCGCTGTTGTTTAAAAATTCTTGATGGCTCCTTAACCCAGTGTCGAAGAAAACAGTTGTGAGCGTTATTAAATGTTTCCAATGACTGACTTAAAATTTCAAAGTTTTTTTCATCATAAAAATGGTCCGAAAACCAAACGTCATACCAATTTTAATAATCAAACAAGTAGAAATTTCTTAACTAATTCTGAGCTATATTAAAAAAAAGAAAAATAATTAAAAATGTCTATGAAAATAATACATATTTTAACGCATATGTTTTATAATGGGAATCCTTTCCTTTCTCTAGTTTCCAGAAGCAGATAACGCGGAGAAAACCTACAAAAACATTACATAAAATTGTTTGTTTTTTTAGTTTGACTATTGATTTTTTTTGGTGGGAGTCCTTCCCCAAAAAATATTTGTGGGAACATCTAAAAAGTTAATATTAATAAAAATATATGTATTTTTACGTTATATTTTTGTCGCATAAATTGTAATATAAATTTTAATGGTGGGTATCCTTCCCTTGTACCGTTTTTTTGGTTTCTTTTTTTGGAATGCAAGGAATCGCCATTTCATAAAAAAAACACGAAATGCAAAGACCAGCATGGCTTTCGACGTTAGAATTATGGATTTCCTGTAAAACTGAAAAAAATTATAAGCTAAAACTTCATCGCGATCGGTGCCGAACCTTTTTGAACGCTCGCGAAAAAAGGAAGGCACATTTCTTCATATTTTTTTATGCACTATCTCACTATGATAGGTCCTTTTTGATATTTGCAAAAAAATGCAAATGGTTATATCCTTATTATACATACTCTAGAGCTTGCCCGTACTGATTATGATTGTCGATTCAGAACCATTCAGAATAATTCACGTCGTTTTTTGCTAAAAATAACAACAACTATACTCATTTTTAAACTATTCTATCTTCTTGCTTTCTTCAGTTTGATGTTGAAAATTTTAACCAAAAATAGTAATTGAACAACAAATTCGAGAAATTTAAGCTACATAAAATTAAGAAAAATACATACATAGGTATATATATTATATAAAATATACATATTTTAGTACCCATTTTTCCAGCCCTGTTCCATTCTCTTGATCCTTTAAATTGTGAAAGTATGTGTATATGTGATGTTTGGTTTTATTTTTTCTCTGTATGAGTTTTTATATTTCTTTATTCTTCTTTTTTTTTTTGTGTGGTTTCGTTAAATATTCTATCTGTTGCGGCAAATGTCATATAAAGTTACAAGTTGTCAAGCCTTCATAAAAAGAAAAATACAAAAAAAAAAAAAAAAACTAACAGAAAAACAAAATGAAAACGTAAAAACACCATGTCACTGTATATAAACACTGCTAAAATATTAATATGACATGGTAATTCTTGAGAAAAATATTAAGAAAATTAAAGAAAAATGCATACAAATTGTTTGGGGTGAACTCGTGAATTGAAAGGCAGGCTCATGGCAATCGTAATCTTGAATTTATAAAGACACATTTGCTGTTTGAAGATTGTTTGTTTCACTTTAATGGATATTGGACCCTGGTGAATACCTTGTTTAGTTTCTAAATTTATATTGATGATGTATTCATTTATTCACACAGGATAACAAATGTCTGGATCATTTTCAGAAAATGTCATTGATTTTGTAAAGCCAGAGTATATAAAATAAGTTTTAATAAAGATAAGAGATGAAGTTTTATGACGACACAGACAAGTATGATAAATATGATGTTTATTTTTAGATTGTTCACAAGATATTGAAACAACTAATTGAGGTGAAAGCAAAATAGCATATTTCCAAAAAAAAAAACATTTAAAAGTTTATGGGTGTGTCCAACTTATTTTTATAGCGTAGAGCTATGCTTGTCTTTTGATCCCCCTAAGGGGCCATTTGCAAAATAAAATGTTGTCAATGCTCATAAGGGATATTGGTATTATGTGGTCGGACATGCCCGTCTTTACTTTCTAAATGTTTTTTTATAAATATTATTCTTATAAATTCTGTTCTAAAACAGTAATAGGAATTTAAATCAATTTTAGTATTTGTGATGGTTTGGCTACTGATACAAATGGCTTAAGTAAATTAGAATAATATACCCTACATTATCTTAGAAATCAACACTTTCTTATGCCTTTGTGCTACAATGCTTTCTCCACGGCGGATGTTATCCACCTCAGTGACAAACTATGCGCTTACCAAACGCCCCTTAATTTGTTGGCAAACAGCATACAGAGTTATCAGTTTGAGTGTATAGTCCGGTAGAATTAGGATCTCGCCCTTTGTTTAGGAGCTGGAGCTATCTAGCCTCCAATGCTTTAGGAACAGCCAGCAGCATCAGTTGAACAACAACAGCACCTATGGATGATCCTTCCTTACAATTCGAAATTAAAGCTCTCATTTAGTTCAAGAAATCCCTTCCTGCGTTTTTTGGGTTTAAGCCACAGTCTCAACAGCACTAACTGTGAAAAAGCATCGTTCTATGAAACACACATTTCATGAGACATTCAACTTCTTCTGCATCATCAGCTGTTGGCTCTTTATCCAAGTCTCGCCATATGCACAACTCACTACACTCCACAACAACAGCGGTGCCTCAACTTTTCGCTATCATCAACTACAAAGTCTTCACAACTTCCCCTAACGCAACTTTAAACACACAGAAATCTCCCATACAACACCTCAACCTTGGTCCCTAAGCTTTTAGCCACTTCACAGGATTCAGGACTTCGCGCATGTTACCTCATCACTTCATTTGATCCACAACTAAATCGTCTTCACTCCAATTATTTTTGCTCTGCTCACACCTCACGGCTTAAGTTTCCCGCCCTCATCCAAAAGATCCACCCAAAAGGTTGACTTCTTTGTCTGTCACATTAAATGTATTTCTCACAAAATTTTTCTCAAGCACAAGGACACCTCTTCTCAAGAGAGCATACCCCTTGGGGCCTCAATCAATAGTCAGTCTGGTACCGAAGTACCAGGTGCTACAAACTCATGTGGTACCAGACAGGAACTCTGGTCAGCCACGATCCCAAGAGATTAAGATCTCTAGAACCCTGCCAATTTTTAATTACTGCCGAATTCTAGGTATTGGTTGCACCTGTTATCCCCCGAGAATATAACATCAAAAGGTGAAATGTCCTTGAGATGATCCATAAGATCTCTAGAACCCTGCCAATTTTTAATTACTGCCGAATTCTAGGTATTGGTTGCACCTGTTATCCCCCGAGAATATAACATCAAAAGGTGAAATGTCCTTGAGATAATCCATAACCCCCTGACGCTCAACTGTGCTACAGTTAATCGAAAAGTTTGAGTTGACTGACTCATTAAAACCGGAAATTTACAATTGTCGCATTGATCGTTAAAAAAATAAAGCTGTTTTGAGGATATGAGTGGGGTATCTGCTCCACTACATTGGTATCATCGCAAAGGTTAAGTTTACTTAAATAAACTGGAAAGCTTTGAAAAACCACATTCGGAGTAAAGTTTTCGATACAGAACGACAGTTGTGCTGAAATGTCAAAGAATATTTTATTAAAAGTATTAACTAACACCCAATTTTCAAGGTGGCTTTTACAGCGTCATTTTTTTCTTCATTCCCTTTTGAAGCAACTTCCAAAAACCCTTTGGATTTATACGATGATTTTTGGTTGCATGTCTTTTTTTATTTAATGTAGTGCCTTGATTATCCGTAATTCGACTAACCGGCTGCATCAATTAACTGGGAAATAAAAAGATTTTATTGGCATTGATTTGCATTTTTTTGCAACGACTACCTCTATTAAAATTACTTTTTCCCCATATTATTTAAATATTTACATTATACATATATTTACCTATAGTAAAAAAACACAAAAAATTTATAATCCAGAATGTTGCCGGTCCCGTCTGTTATGGATAATCGAGGTCTGACTGTATATTCAACCTGAAATATCAAAGTAAGAAAAAGAATAAAGCGGAGCAAGAAGTTTAAAGAAATATAAAAAACGACTTGAAAAACACAAACCGATTCTTTTTGTTTACCCCTCTTTTTTCTCGGCACGTTTTGCCCACAAACAAAAAGCGACGTCGTAAAAGCCACCGTGAAAATTGGGTGTTAAGCTTTAAAGCGCGGGACGTTTCTTACATATCGTTACCTCAAACTCAGAAGGCCCTAGCTAATCACAAATAAAAAATCAAATTTTTCTACAAAAGAGTATATGATAAACGCTTAAAGACCTCACTAACAGTTTGCATAAAATATGCAATATAGTCAATTGTCAAAGCAACTGGTAGGTCTTACAAGAAAAATTAAAGAAAAATACATTATAAACAATTTTATACTCTTTGTACACTTGCATACATTTCGGAACAACGCATGGATGATGTTGAAATGTGAAACATGCTGTCACACTTAAAACCTCTTACAGCTACTATCAATCAAAAATATAACCATTTATACAAAAAAAAAATTTTTTTTTGTTAAATAAAATTATTTTCTACAAAAGTTGTAAAAGAAAAGCCAAAAATGTATTTGGAACTCATTTTTTTCATAATATAAAAAAAAACAAAAAAAGAAAAACTTGACAAATGGTAACGCTGCTTTCAAAACAAATGCCATTTTGTCAGTGATGCCCCAATAATAATTAATTTCCACTAATTAATTGCCACTAGTGATGACACTCAAATAATCGGAAAATATATAATGGAATACAATGAGATAGGAACATCTTGTAAAGATGTTGGTTTTCAAATAGCTCCATGTATCTCGAAATTTCAACATCTTCGCAAATTGGTGGTGGATGTTAAATGTTGACAAGTGTGAAAAGTGTATTAGGCAATTTATCATTTAAAATAGTTTTTTGCTTCTTCTGTAAAATTTTCAAAATGTTTACCGTCTTAGGTAACGATATTTGCCTAGTCATATTCACAGACAAGCTTACTACCAACTAGCATACTGGGAAACCCATTTTATACCCACATCACCATAGCGGGGAGGTTATGATGCATTTGTGCTGATGTGTGTAGCATTTTAAAATATTTGTTCTAGACTCACCATTTAGTAAACCGAACGACTCAGAACTTAAGCTGTTTTAAAGAAGTCCGTGCGTCTGTCCGGCTGTATGCCTGGTTGTCTCTCTATGTAAACTTTGTGCGCAAAGTACAGTATTTCGCATATAAATAACTTTGGTACATGAGTTCTAATTGTAACAGACACCGAGCGCATTAAAAATGGTTCGAATCAATCCATAATTTCATATAGCTCCAATACGAACTTCTCTCCGGAAAAGGGTCATTGTGCCCACAACCCAATATTAGTATGTGAGTATGTCGATATTTAGCACAAAAAATATTCTACTACAACTTAAAGCAGCTTACCAAATTTTATTGGAATCGCTTTATATTTTACCGTAGCTTCCATACAAATAACTCTCCCAAAAATAGATTTTTTAATGCCATAACTTCCTTATGAATGTTAGTATAGGCAAAAAAAAAAAAAAAAAAAAAAAACCGATAGCTTCTTTAGCAGTTTCTATATCGGGTTAAAATTTAAAATGTTGTGCTGGTAAGTCCAGATTTGATAAATGTCCTATATAAAACCTCTCCCTAAGATCACTTTAATACGAAAAAACATTTCATATAGATGTGGATATATATGGGGGATTTCATGTCAAGTGACCCAACTTTTGAAATCGATGTCTTCCGATTTGGATGAAATTTGCACCAAGGTTAGTCTTATTGGATAGTAGTATAGACACAAATTTTTTTTTTTTTTTTAAATTTAAAACAATTTTTTTTTTTTTTTTTGAAAAGGGTATTTTTTTTTTTGCTCAAAAGAAAGCTTAGGGGTTTTCCTTTAAGTTGGTTATGGTCGCCATTTGGGATTATGTATAAAAAAAATAATTTTAAGTCAAGACGAGGATTTTTAAATTTTTTAGCATACGACGTCTTGACTTACAAATTATTTTTTTTTTATTAAAAGATTTTGTTTGTTGTGCTTAATTCCCTTTTTAAATAATTGATAAAAAATAATGAAATTTATTGTTGGAGGATAAGCTGTTCCTATGCGCATTTCACTGGTTGCTTAGGCCAGATCATCAGGAAACGTTCTCCTAAATAATTTTAGAAAAGCCAAAGCTATCAGCAAACAAAACTACAGAGGGAATGAGAATTACCTACAAACACTAAAAAAGTCTTCTTTGCAACGATATCAAAGCTTAACCAAAATACCAAACAATAAATCAGTGATGAGTTTATCTTTTCTTACATTTCCCGCTACAATTATTTGGAATTCTCCCAACATTAATTGTAGTTGTAAGTGGGTAAAGAAAAAACATATTAAAAACAAAAACAAAGTGCTTATCCTCCAACAATAAATTTCAGTATTTTTTATCAATTATTTAAAAAGGGAATTAAGCACAACAAACAAAATCTTTTAATAAATAATAGTATTCCCAAAAACAACTTTGATAATTATTTTCTTTTTATACATAACCCACTCGCATCCCAAATAGCGACCATAACTAAATTAAAGGAAAAGACCTAAGCTTTCTTTTGAGCAAAAAAAAAAAAAAATACCCTTTTAAAAAACAAAAAAAAATACAAAAATAGTTTTAAATTTAAAAAAAAAAAAATTTTAAAAAATTTAAAAAAAAACAAAAAAAATGTATTAAAGGACTTATGTGATTAAAATTAAATTTTTTAGATTATTTATCTTTTTGTTGTTATTATGATTATTTTATAATAATTTAATTATTATTACAAATAATAAAAAAAATTAATTTGTCAACATCTCTATAGAAAAAAAAAGGGATTTTATTCCTGGGATTTACATATTGTGGGCATTATAGTATCGAGGGTATGAAATGCTAGTTCGGTATGTTATATACCGTCGGAATGGTTAATTTGTCTAGTTTCTCAGTATAAGTTTTATTTTTAAGATTTTAGAACCACTTACACACAATTAGGAAAAAATTCAGAATAGTGCATATGCTAAAAATTAAAAAACCCTCGTCTTGAGCTAGAAATTATTTTTTTTTTACATTTTTTATAAAAAAAAAATACCGTTTTCAAAAAAAATAAAAAATAAGTTTTAAATTTAAGAAAAAAAAATTTTAAAAAATTTTAAAAAATACAAAAAAAAATTTTTCGATTTCTAATTTGTTTTGGACAAATTTTGATAACACCAATAGATAATAAGTTACATGGATGAGAAAGAACACCGGTTTGGCCAAAATGTCAAATTTTGACACCCTCTAACTCAGAAACTTTTTGACCGATCTTGTTGAAAATTTGTGTGTAAGCTACCATCCAAAACGACTAACCTTGGTGCAAATTTCATCCAAATCGCAAGACATCGATTTCAAAAGTTGGATCACTTGACATGAAATCCCCCATATATATATATATATATATATATTTATATTTATTAATTTTACTCCCACTGAGCATAGGGTATTAACAATAGCCGTCTTCCATTTCACTAGATTTTGTGCTATATATCTAAGTTGATTCCATGTTAACTCAAAAGATCTCATTTCGGTTTCGGTGAAACGTCTCCAAGTTGTCCATGGTCTACCAACTGTTCTTCCTACTTGAGTAAACGGATTCTAACGCAAAGCTTGCTTCGCAATGCTTATATCCTCGCGACGTAGTACATGCCCTATCCACTGTCATTTGCGTTTTCCGATTTCAGAACTCACATCTATTTGATTTGCTTGGCGTAGAAGCTCTAAATTCGTTCCTACACGAGGCCAGAATATACATAAAATTCATCGGAGACAACGATTTACAAAGGTTTTCAATCGATACGTAACACCCCTGTTAATCTTCCAAGTATTGCATTCATATAACAGGAAGGATTTAACGTTGGAATTGGAATTGAATATTAAGTTGTTGTTCTCCTAAATCTGAGCCAACATTCAAAATGCCGTTCTTGCTCTGCTGTTGTTTGCTTCTACATCTAACTCTGTGCCACCATCTGATGCGTCTATACTTCAAAGATAACAACACTGGTCGACCATCGCATATCTCTGGCCGCCTGCAGTTGTGGAGTGTTGCCATTAACAGTCAGACATTTGGTTTTAGCTGCATTTATTTTTAGGTCTGTGCCATTCAGATTGCCTTGAATGTTTGAAGAAGACTGTTCTATGTCACATACTTTGTTTGACAGTATGCAAATGTCATCCGCATAGGCTAGGTAGCTTAACAATGTGCCATCTAATCGCCATTGGAAAGACTTACTTTGGAACGGGATCTTTGGTGACAAGTAAGAAGAGAAATGGCGATAGTATAGAGCCTTGGCGTACTCCACTCATTACTAAAAAAGACTAAGATAATTTTCCTTAATGCAGCACATAACCGTTTGGACCGTTGCACAGTGGCTGAAAATCGTTTTTCATCGGCCAAAAATCTGTAACTTTTGAACCGATAGAGATAAACTTGCAATTTTTTTTTTGCAGGAGAGAAGACTTCTTGAACTTTTGCAGTGTTAATTTTGTTAAAATCGGTTCAATAGTTGTTGAGAAATTTAAGGTCAAAGTTGAACTTTTGATGTTTTTTAGCATTTAGTATGAAAATGCTAATGATTGAGATTGAGAATTATGGTATTTTTTATTCAAAAAGTGGGATGTTTTTCTGCCCACTGTTTTAAGAACTTTTTAATCTACAAAACTGCCAAATTTCATTAATATATCTTTGTTCATGTCAGATTTATAGAATGTCAAACCTTAAAATTATTATTTTTTACTCATGTTGAAAGCCCTTTCTTTTATTCATTTACACTATATAAATAATAATTTTAATGTTTGACATTCTATAAATCTAACATGAATAAAGGTATCATAATGAATTTTGGCAGTTATGTAGATTAAAAAGTTCTTAAAACAGTGGACTGAAAAACATCCCCATTTTTGATTAAGAAATACCCAAATTCCCAATCCCGGAAAACGGCTTTAAATTTTTTTTTTGTTCAAATAAGGCAATACAATTTACCACTCGATATTGATCAGAATTTTCTAGAAAATAATGGACATATTAGAAGACATTACTGTTGTAATTGTATAAAAATTGGTTTGTTGAATTATTAGAATTTTTTACTCAAATTAATTTTTTTTTTGTTTGAAAAATTTGATTTGGAATAGGGCATATGGGAGTAAAGATGTTAAACTGACTTAAAATTGCTTCTACAAGCATACTCATAATGTTTTCTTTCGAAAAATATAAACATTTTTATTTATTTCTGGAGAAAATATTTTTTTTATCAGCGAAAGAACAAATGAGTATTTGTATTACCTTTATATTACCTTTTATTTTGCAGTTCCGATCGTATTTCAGTGCTGCAGGAATATATATTGAGTTTTCCTTCAATGTAACTTAAAACATATTCCTCCTTTTCATTTTTAAAATACTCTTCGGATAATTCTTTATAGCTGAAGCTCTCCATTTTTATAGATATTAAAAAAATTAGATTGTTATTGCTTAGATATATTTTAACAACTGAGATTTTATTCGAATACTACTGGCTTTTATACATAGCTTGCGTTATACTGTGTTCCTAGGTAGCAAAATAAGGTAGAATAAAGAACTAAAATGGGCTTAAGTAGGATACGCTTAAAATCCCACAGGTATTGGTAATTATATAATATAAAATACTTGGCTTGGTACACTTATATTTCAGTCATATGAATAAGTAAAATTAAAAGAGCAAAATAAATGTTGCGAATAATTTTACACAAACTAAAAAAGTGTTCTATAGGCTGGTCCAAACAGGTACAAAAGTGCACTTGGGTTTAAAGTGGATACTTTCACCTACCTACAGCTACTAAAATTTCTTTAACCCCTTTTGACCTCATAAATTCTATTCTTCTGAACTTCAATTTGACTAAAATATAGAACCTGAAAAAAAATTTAATAACACAGCAGGTATAATCGGTACAGTAATACAACATAACATTGTTTAAAGACTGCTTTACTACCAATATAAAAAATGTTGAACCCACTATTGATAACAGTTTGACATAAAACATAATAAAAATCAAGCCAAAAAATCCGTTTTATCGGAATATCTCCAAAAGCAAAGGAGATAACCTAAACATTTAAGCATATTTTTTGTAACTCAGCTTAAGTTAAATTTTTTTTTTTGCAATCCATAAATATATTTTTGGTGAATTTTTTAAAAGTTTGAATTTCCGAGCTTACCAATTTTAGAGGTCCGCAAGTCACTCTCCCGACCCTCCTTACACCCAGGCTACAACTGACATCAAATGGTTAACATTAACACTAACATCATGTTAGTGTTAGGTATAGCCTACTCATGTTAGTGTTTTGTTTGTGTTTTAACAGCGTTGTTAAGCAATCTGTCTTGAAAGCTATTTTATAACATAACTTGACGTTTAAGTTTGACAGACAGCTTTTTTTGTTGCTTTTTATTAACTTTTTTATACAACTTGTCAAAAATACGCGCGTGGCTGATAAATAATTAAAATTAAAGCGCAAAATAAAGTGCAAAATAAGTTTTCCGAAAATAAATTAATTTTAAAAGCGATGTATTCTATGTTTAAGCGCTAAACTTTTTCTTCGCTATGAATATAACACACAACCTGTCTTTAGCTTGTTTTTAAACTTATGTTGTAAGATATTTACGTGTTCTCCACCTAAAACACATTGGCAATTTGACGAAGTTATTCTGCCGGCGTTATTGCTTGTGTTAAGACATCACAAATTGCACGTGTGGCCGTAGGGTTAGAAAAGCTACCCGGCCATGACAGTTTAAAATTTCATTCAAATATGTTCAGCCGTTCATAAGAAGCATAATTATTTTTCAAAACAAAACGCTCGTAAACCATTGTGTTATATTTCAGTCATATGAGCAGCTTAAATAAAAAGAGCAAAAAAAATGTTGCGAGTAATTTCATTAAAATGAAAAAAGTGTTCAACAGACAGTTCCAAACAGTTGCACAAGTATATATGGGGTTAAAGAGGACACCTTCAGCTTTCTGATGGTACTAAAATCTCTTTGACCCCTTTTGACCCTAACAAGTTCTACTCCTCTAAAATTCGGATTTAACTAAAATATAGAACCTGGGGAAACATTTAATAACACATCAGGTATAAATGATACATTGATGTAATGATCCATTTCTTAAAGACTACTATCCCATTAATATAACAAAAAAAATTTCGACCAATTATTGATAACGGTTTGCGAGAAATCATAATTTAGTTCTGATCAAATTTACAAAAATTAATTTTTTTCTAAAACAAAATAAAATATTTGTTTCCAGTAGCATGCCACAGCCACAATTACGAATATTTTAATCTAGTTTTTTTGATACCTTAGTTCTAATATGTTTGCTATCGAATGGCATGAAAATTTTTGAAATCGGCGATGACAAAAAATTGGACTTTTGGCCGATGAAATTCAATTTTCAGCCACAGTGCGTAGTAACTCTCCTATATAAGGGTATTATGCTTCGGCGGAATACCTCTTCTGTGCAAAGCACTCCACATGCAGTCGCGATTAATGCTGTCGAATGCCTTTTCAAAATCGATGAAAGGTAGATGTAGGTTCAATAATCAATCGACACATTGTTGAATAATCAATATTAGTTCTGAAGTATTATAAAACACTTTTTTTGGTTCATTAACTTTAAAATATAAGCCACAAATTTTCCTTTAATTTACACGCTGAGAAATAAATCACTTTAATCATAAACTTATTTTCAACACCTTTACCATTAATTGGGTATTAAATATATTTATATATTTATTACAAGTATTAAGGGATTAAAAAACAATTTGTGACAAATTTCTCACACCACCACCACCAGCACTGCCAACACCTCAACTCAGCTATTGCCTTAATTTGGCGTCATTTGGGTATTTATCATTAATCTAAACAATTTTCTTAAACATACAAAACAAAATGTAAAAAAAACAAGCCGCAGATAAAAATAATCTTTTTAGTTGTAACATCGAAACGTATCGATAAAAACCAGATACAAAAATTTATTGAAATTAAACAGAAATTCAAAGTCTACACAGACATTTAGTTTGTTGCACTTTCTTAAGTTTGTATAATTTCAAAAAATATGAACAAATAAGAAAAAATATTGTTGTTAATTTTATGATAAAATTATCAATTTATGAGTAAATAATAATAATTGTTATTATTAATGCCATGAACACGACAAAATGATAAGAGACAGAACACATTCTGTCTTTATGTGTTGAATAAATAAACCGCAATATGAATTCATCACGTTGAAAAGAAAAATAAGAAGAGAAATCGAAAAATCTAGTGACAGGAATAAATTGATGATCAATTATTTGAAGGTTTTGTTTAGGATACCCTACAGCCCACAGTGTTCGATTTTTAAATTTAAGCGACCAAAATTAATTACTGAAAAACTAAGAAACGCAAACAGCTGACATAGTGATTTCTTACATATTTAAAAATAGTTTTGGTAAAAATTAGATAAACCCACCCACGTCTACTTTTCAGTACCCAATTATGAGTATACACAAGATTGAAAAAAAAATAAAATTTTTACAAGAAATAAAAAATATATCCAATTCAGCTTGATTTTTGAAAGAAAAGAAGAGAAAAGTGAAGCTAAATAAAAAAAAAATCATTAGGAATCCGCACGACAAGTATTATAATGGGCTCTATATGATATCTATACATTATTAATTAATCTTTATAAAAACGAATGTTAGCATTAAAATTGGTTGCGGTTTAGACCTATTTTAAATAATTGACCGACAATCAGAAAGTTTTATTCTTTTGTTTTCAGAAATATGAACTAGCTTGAGTAAAATAACATGATTCGTAAAAGTTTTAGCCGACTCATGGAAAATTATGGACCAGTCATCCCAAAATTCTGTAGACTGATTTTTGGTATTAAAAAAAATATACCAGAATAAATTGCAGTACAGCATGATATTTTCCTGGGCATATAAATCAAGTTGGAAACAGGTTAACGCAATATCTATATCTGCTACTGTTTTAGGCGAATTTAGTTATTTTTCCAGAGCAGGCTTTAAATGGGGCATATGGTAAATTATGGACCGACCATCAAGAAATTTATTAGTGTGATTTCTGTAAAGTTTCAAATGTTATTATGAAAGTATTAGTTATTACGGTTTTAGACGTAATAAACTATTTTTCCGGAGTAGGGCTTATATAGGCCCTACGGTAAATTATGAACCGCTCTTCGCGAAATTTACCACACTGATATCCACTCATATAAAACGAATTTGTGCAAAATCTTATATCATTCCGTACACTATTTCACCATTTATGTTAGTTTTTGTAACAAAATTATTAATTTTTAGGGTGGTGGTTCCACATTTTGCTCCAAAGGTCCTACTGAACCGATGTTGCGGGACTTCCATCCCAAACTGCTTAGGATAACTACAAGCAATTTGACACCCAGTTTGTTTTTTTTTTTCTTTTTTCGAAAGTGATCATGTTTTCAACAGACGGACAGGCGGACATGGATAAATCGACTTAGAACTACTCAAGAACCCAGAATATATATACTTTATGGGGTCTTGGATGTATAAAAAAAAGTTTCACGCGGAATGAAAACTGTTGAAGATATATAAACAATTGTTAAATTACTTAAGGGGAATTATACTTCAAATAAAGGGTGATTTTTTAACCGCAGTTTTTTTAAAAATCTAATAAAACACTCAAATTTGCATCTTCTATTCAAATTTTTTATTGGAATCGATATATTAGTCTAAGCCATTTACTTTTAAAAAATAACTTCATGTAAATGTTGCCCGCAGCTTCCGTTCAAATGGTCCATTCGTAAGGTCCAATTTTGCACCACTTTTTCGAGCATTTCGGCCTGTATTCCATGAAAAATACGTGTTATGATGTACTCTAAGGCTTTAATCGTGTTTGGCTTGTCCACATAGACCAACGACTTCACATAACGCCACAAGAAATAGTCAAGAGGCTTCAAATCACATGATCTTGACGGCCAACTCTCAGGACCATTTCGAGAGATAAACTGCTCACCAAATTCATCCTTTAATATGCCCATTGTTTCACGAGCTGTGTGGCATGTGGCACCGTCTGGTTGAATCGACATATCAACCAAGTCCAACTCAGCCAATTGGGGCAAAAAAAAAGTCACGTATCAAGGCTCGATATCGTTCGCCGTGGACGGTAACGTTTCTTCCACGGTTGTCTTTAAAGAAAAATGGACCGATGATGCCACCAGTCCATAGACCACACCAAACTGCCGTTTTTTTTGGGATGCATCGGTAACTCTTGTACGGCATGTGACTGTTCTTCACCCCAGATGCGGCAGTTTTGCTTGTTTATGTATCCATTTAGTTAGAAATGAGCCTCATCGCTGAACACAATTTTTCGACAAAACAGTGGATTTCCATCGAGCGAATTTTGATAATAAATTTCAACGATTTGCAGTCGTTGCTCGTTTGTGAATTTCTCCATGATGAAATGGCAGAGTATACTGAACACTTTTCATTTTCACAGATGTAGTTTGACACAATTACCAACCAGCGCTGCCAGCCCGAAAAACTTAATTCATAAAAAATCACCCTTTAATTTGATAGTAGTTTTACACTAATCGGACAAACTGTTCTCAATTAATGATGAAATAAATGTATTAGCATTACCATCGGGCGCTGGTTGGTAATTGTGTCAAACTACATCTGTGAAAATGAAAAGTGTTCAGTATACTCTGCCATTTCATCATGGAAAAACTCACAAACGAGCAACGACTGCAAATCGTTGAAATTTATTTTCAAAATTCGCTCGATGGAAATCCACTGTTTTGTCGAAAAATTGTGTTCAGCGATGAGGCTCATTTCTAACTAAATGGATACATAAACAAGCAAAACTGCCGCATCTGGGGTGAAGAACAGTCACATGCCGTACAAGAGTTACCGATGCATCCCAAAAAAACGGCAGTTTGGTGTGGTCTATGGACTGGTGGCATCATCGGTCCATTTTTCTTTAAAGACAACCGTGGAAGAAACGTTACCGTCCACGGCGAACGATATCGAGCCTTGATACGTGACTTTTTTTTGCCCCAATTGGCTGAGTTGGACTTGGTTGATATGTGGTTTCAACCAGACGGTGCCACATGCCACACAGCTCGTGAAACAATGGGCATATTAAACGCCCATAATAATGATTAATAAATAAAATTAACATTTGTGCACCGATTTTCATAATATAAACCTTGATTTTTTAAAACACATTTAAATGTAAACTTTTTGTCTCTATAATTTTTGAAAACAAAAAATAGTACTTATTTTGCATGACAAAAAATTTATCGCCACTAATTTCTGAAAGACTCCGAAAGAGTTGAAAATATAAAATAATCTTATTTAGACTTGAAGGATATTCTATTCCTAATTATCTGTTGTTGTTTTAAACAAAATCGGACAAGTCGTTTTGCAAGGTACGATGAAAGTATTAGCGGAACCCACTTTTTTTCAGCCGAAATAATAGTCAAGCCAAAGAATGGTGTGCTAACAACATTTTGAAAAATTGTTCAGCGGAGGCAGTTTGAGGAACAAAATTGTTTAGTTTATTTTAAAGAAACAATTTACTTACAGAAAATTGGCATTAAATAAAAAAAAACACAAATATACTTTGAAAACATTTTATTGCAAAATTGCTAAATTGCACATTTTCAGGAACCAATAGAGGTAACAAGATAAATAGCATTAAGTATACAAAAGCGATATCTGAGCAACACTTTTTCATCAATTACCCCCTCAAATACAAATTATTAGCAATGCAAGCCATTTCAAATCTGCCATATTTAGGCACTTTACGTAATTATTTTACCTTCTAAATTAGCACTTTTGCCTTAATTTTTGTCTGTTTTTTTATGTTTATTTTATGTTAATTAAAAATAAATTAAAATTGTTAGTTATTATTTTGCTTTTTTTTTAAATAATTATTATTACTGTTTAAATTTACGATAATATTTACATATCTATAAATATGCCAAATAACTAAGCAATACTTTAATATAAGACTAGTTCTTGTTGTATTGTAACAACAAAAGTAATAAATAAATAAAAACAAATAAAATTTTGGGTCTGGAAAAAACACAGAAATTCATAAAAAAGAAACAAAATCAAAACCTTTTCTATGGATTTAACAAAAAATACTCGAATATATAGACATAATAAATATTTTAAAGAATTAGTCTTCTAAGGCACAATTCAGGCGCATTGAAAACATATGTATATTTTTCACTTGATGCACTACTTACTGTATTAAAATATGTCCCATTTAGATTTTTGATATCAAAAGTCACTCTATAAAAATTCGTGATGATTAGTCCATAATATGCTATGGGTCTAATATAAATTCCCCTCGTGAATAACATTTTAGTTCGGCGTTAACTGTTACGAATCATTATATTTTATTCAAGCTAGTTTAAATTGTTAGAAATAAAATCATAACACTGTCTGCTTGTCGTCCAATTGGTTTAAGCCAGAACCATTTTTTATACTGACATCCGTTTTTTATTAATATTATTAATTATTAATTAATTAATAATTTATAGCTCTCATATATTCTAACTGTCGGTGGAGGATATCAAAGATAGCCGAAAGAAAGCCGCATATAGAACTATAACTTGTTTTTTAATGCACTACTTTTTAAATTGCTAAATATTGCAAGAAAATGATTCTGTTAAAATTTAAAATTGATATGTGAAATATTGCATCGCCAATTTCGAAGAATTCTTATTTCGGAGCGTATTAAATAGAAAATTTTTTTAAATTTTATATACCGAAAAATGTTGGAGTCGGAGCCGAGGGTTTTTGTGGGTACTACGACCCCAACTCCGACTCCGGTACAAAAACTTCAACTCCGACTTCACGGCCCTGGTTGAAACATTAATGTTTTAATTCGAGCGGTGTCACAGTGATACCACAACGGCAATTAAAGGTCAAAGTTATATCAGTCATTTTTTATTGATGCTCAAATTTGAATTTAAAAAAAAATTTTGTTAAATCGGTTAATCGTTCAATCGACTGAAATTAACCGGCTTAATCGTTAATCGAAAAACCGATCAGTTAATCGGGTAGTAATTAATCCGATTAATCCGGTCAACCGGTTCACCGAATGAATACCCTAACAAGTACGTTTTCGTTTATGGGATGTTATTATGTGGTAAGAACCCTGTGGGAAATTCGTGTTAATTATTCTTAAAGCACTTATCCCGTGATCAGTTACCAAAATATTATAATAAAAAGTGAAGGATTGTGAAAGGTGAAAGTAAGACATCACTTAATTGGCGATTATGTTAAAAGTGAAGTTCTTTCAGAAGAAAGGTAATTGACAAAAAACTAGTCAAGGGACACGATTTTGTGCGGGCAGTGGAAGATTACTTAGGTTACTTACAAAGTGTGAAAAAAGTGTCAATTAACTCCCTCCTAAGACATCACCATGTTAAAGTGATATCACTCACTCCACATAAGGTGTTAGAGCTAGAACCGGTCCCTACAATTTTAGACATGGCTTGGTTCTAGTTTCCTGACAAGAATTGTTCGGAGATACTTGGCTCTTAAAGAAGGCCTTACAAAATTTTTGCCGAAAAAAACGGGTGAATCAAAAGCAATCACGTCGGTAAGCTAAAAAAGAAGAATCTGACTAAATGAAAAAGTATCGTAGTATGACAAGTTTCTCATTAAATATAATTTACGTATTTACTGACATACCAGTATTTATAGGTGAATACTTTTTTTTAATCAAGCAATTCGAGTAATTTTAAAATACAGCACCCTTCCAAATCGCATTGAACCACCAGTTTTCATTGCTTACAAATCGCTTTAAAAGAAAGTGCATCAACCCACCTAAAGAAAATTAAATAAGCTAAAGGATTTCACTGTCATTTAAGGTCTGATGTCTGGCGTCTTTGGGTATAACCAATAAACTAAACTAAAACTTGACTCTTCAATAGCTGGGGCTGTGGCAATGATATGCATTATATTTTATTATTTTTTGTTTATATTTACACAAAACTCTAACCCCCGCCACATACATATGTATGTATGTTTGAAAACAAATTGTTGCATATTGTGTTGAAGTTGTTGCTTTTTTTCTCCATTCAGTTCATGGCGACATTGGTGGGTTATGATAAGTCTTTGATAGATTGTTTAGTTTATGCCAGTCAATCGATGGATGTCTAGGTTAGGATTTTTTTAGTTTTATGAAGGTGAAAATTCCTTAAAATATTTACTTTCAAAATAACAAATAGTTTTACATTAACACACACACACATGGAGTATTACAATGAAACATGGTGTGAAATGACATTTATTTTTGTTTGTATTCTAATTCTTCCATGTGTGTATGTGTGTATTTTAAAAAATATTGTTTCTTATTTTAAAGATACTGTTTCATATCAATTGACATTTCTTTTATGTCAAAATTGTTTTACATCTCTTTTAGGGTGTTTGTTTACATTGCGAGTTTATTTTTAACTAAGATTTATTTGTTTTCAAATACGATTGTGTTTATATAATCGGTATATTTAGGTATTTTTTTGTTTAAAGCAATATATTTACATTAAACTTGGAGGAATATCAAGAAGGATCGAAATGATAATGACCCCATGGCAGCTGTGGAATAACATAATAAAGTTTGCTCTAGTCTTCAATTATTTTCAATCACTTGGTTTGGCTTACTTAAAATTCTCACATTTTTTTTTTAATTGTTTATTTTAATATCTACACACAATTTCCGAATAAGCATAATCCAGTAAAACCGACAACAAGCTGATGAAAGTATTTGTGAGCTGAAAAATAGATTGCATGCAGCTTATTCTTCACAGTCAATTTTAGAATTGCTTACAAAAGTCGAATATATAGCATGTAACAGAAACAAAATAAGCGAAATAAAATTTCAGCCATGTCACACAGTACAATTCCGTTCGGAATGATTCCGTTCAGAACCGAAGAAAACATATTTTTTTATTGATATAAAGTATATTTTGATAGTTATTTGGAGTTAAAGATACAGACTAATCCCATTCCGTTGCTTAAAAAATGGTTTCATTCCGAAAATTGTTTTTCGTAATTTTCTGAAGCCCCAAAATACGGAATGAATTCCTTTTCCGAACGGAATTGCACTCTGTGACATGCCTGTATTCTTAAAAAGCAGATGGAAAAACTGTAAATAAATAACCATGTAGTAATTGTTGTGCTAGATGAAAATATGGGCGACACACTGTGTCTCGAGGGTGGCCAAAAATGGTTAAAGTCAATGTTGGAATTTAAACGTTTTTTTAAAATTTTTTTTTTAAACACTCAGGTTAGATGATTTCTAAAATATCTTTTTGAAATGTTTACAAATTTTAAAGTAATAGTGGTTCAAAGTTAAGGTTTGTATACAGCATATGAAATTTATGGTAAAATCCCAAATTTTATGTTCATTTTAAGTATTTGAATATAACGGCTACCAAAATTTTAAACAGTCTTGTAAGTGATGCTTCTAGTTATAATTAGCAACACTGTTTTTGTTCACAAATATTGATCATATGTCAGATACCTTTAGAAAATCGATAATAGTTAGGTATTGTCAAGATTTTTCAGCAACCGTGAACTTTCGTAGAGAATTTAAAAGAAAGTTGAAATAACACTTTTCCTATTCTTTTGTATTTTGTAGCTACAAGTATGTATTTTAACATATTTAAAGTTCAGCTGACTATTTTTCAACTCTGGCTAGAGATAAAGCAAAAAAGAACCCTTCGATGTTATGCGTCATGTTAAAGATTTTGTAGAAACTCATTTTAAACGAGTATTATTAGAAAGGTAACAACATAAAATAAGGCTTAAGGCCCAACCATAATATGCATGAAGTCGCTTAAGTCAACTTAAGCAACTGTGCGAATACATATAAAACATATGTGGCCAACTATAATGTAGTTAATGAAACTTTTCGTTAGGTTTCGTCAAATGTCATTTGCTTAAGCAAAGTGCCAAACTGAACGCACATTCCGTACGGAATCAGCTGTTTGTGCATTATTAAATAAAAAAAAAAAAATTGAAATGAATAAAGAAAATAAGAAAAAAAGAGGAAGTTTACATATATTTATCTTTTATCCATTTTTTATGAATAAGTATGCACAACAACCACCAATTTTTTCTTTTTAAAACGTTGCATGCAAATTAAAAAAAAAAAACAGAAAATAAACAAATACAGGGATGTAATTTCTGGTACTTTTTAATTTGAAGTAATCGCGAGAAAAGAAAATATTGCACAAATATGCAAAAGGGATCTTAAGTTTATGAAAGTAAATTATGGCCACCTAAAAGTCTTCTTTAATTTGCTTATGCATTTGACAGACTTTACGTTAATTTTTGACAGTCCCTTAAGATAACTTATGCATATTATGGTTGGGCCTTTACTCTTTTAAATTTTTCTAACAATTGTTCTAAATTTTTTCTTATCAAAGTTGTTTTTGGGAATACAATTATTTATTAAAAGATTTTGTTTGTTGTGCTTAATTCCCTTTTTAAATAATTGATAAAAAAAATACTGAAATTTATTGTTGGTGGATAAGCTGTTCCTATGCGCATTTCACTGGTTGCTTAGGCCAGATGATCAGGAAACGTTCTCCTAAATAATTTTAGAAAAGCCAAAGCTATCAGCAAACAAAACTACAGAGGGAATGAGAATTACCTACAAACACTAAAAAAGTCTTCTTTGCAACGATATCAAAGCTTAAACAAAATACCAAACAATAAATCAGTGATGAGTTTTTATCTTTTCTTACATTTCCCGCTACAATTAGTTGGAATTCTCCCAACATTAATTGTAGTTGTAAAATAAATTTCAGTATTTTTTTATCAATTATTTAAAAAGGGAATTAAGCACAACAAACAAAATCTTTTAATTGTTCTAAATATCATCGCATGAGAGCTAGATTTGAAAATGAGATGAGTGACTGGCTAGATATAGCGAATTATTTGGTGAATTCATTTGTGATGTAAGTTTTCTTATAAAGTTTTGGGTTACCAATAAAACTAAATTGTGTTATACTATATTAGGAAGCAAGTACAAGTGGTAGAGGCTGACCGAATGTTTCTTATGAGGAGGGTGCAATGAGAACAAAAAGGAGGCGAGTGGAAGAACTTGTCGCATCTATTTCATCTGAAGCTCTTTAAAAAGGCTCAGAAAGGGTAACAGGTTCAAATACTAATGAGAAAATATCTGTTGAAAGTGCTCTAGCAATATACATTGATATGGATTTATCTATGAGGCAGTACAATATGATGAGATAAGTAGTAAATTCTGTTCACGAAGTATGCCAAACTATATGATTGCAGATGCTAAAAAAAGATTTTGCCTGATGACATTCAAGTAACAGAAACTTCTGCAGAGGTTCCCTTACAATAGATTTTAAACAAAACTGTAAGAAGCATTTTAAATGTTCATGATATTGATACCGAAAATTATATAGTTCTGGAATGCAAGTGGGGATTTGACGGCAGTAGTGGTCATAGTGTATACAAACAAAAATTTGAAAATGAGGAAGCTAGTGATGAATTTATGTTTGTTACTTCTTTCGTGCCTTTACGCTTGTTGGATTGGGCAGATGATCAAGTAGTTTGGGATAATGATAAACATTCATCTTGGAGATTATGTAGACCACTTAAAATTATTTTTACAAAGGAGAATCCAAATGTAATACAATAAGTAAGGAATAGCATAAATTCAGAAATTGAAGGTCTAGATACATATAATTACATTTCAAAAAATAAAAATCTTAAAGTTCATTATAAAATGCAGTTGATGAGGATAGATGGTGCAGTTTTTTATTTAATTTTTTTTTTAAATTTTTTTAAATTAATTTAGTTGTTGTAGAATGAGTAGATGAAAAAACAAATAATTAGTATTGTGGTTATTTTATTGAACTGTTAATGGTTTTTAATCCAAATTTAGATATTTTAATTAGGCTTAAGTTCATTGAATTTAATTTTCATTAAATTATTTTTGTGAAGACAGGAATTTTACAACATGAAATCAATTAAAATTTTAATGATAATTTTTCATTCTTGACTGCGCCTAAGCCTAATTAAAATATCTAAATTTGGAAAAAACTAATTTAAAAAAAAAACAAAAAAAAATTTCTTAACAACAGAATTGTGGTGTAAAAATTGAACATTTTGCATTTTCAATGGACTAGGAAATATAGAGCAGCCCCTCGCCCTAGGTGCAGACTTATATCAAATGAAAGATTGAAGTCTCAGCTTTCATTTGAAGTAAAGGACATATAGCAAAAGTTGGCAAAAGTACTTTAAACATACAAAAAACTACAAAAAATACGCAACGCGCACATTCTGTCGCTATACGTATGTTAGAATGCAATAGCATATTTACAACTTTTTACTTTTATTTTTTTTAATTGTTTACAACTATTCACTTATTGTTTATTATTATTTTATTACAATTATTCATTTGATTGATAATTTTTTTGAAGGTCATTGACTTTTGGTTAGATTGTTGCATAATTTTTTAATAAACTGTAGGCTATTCCATTCTCGTAAAAATTCACGTATTTCTACGAATGAAGATGTAATGCACTATTTGCAAATATCATCAGATCATTATATTAATTCATTAAGAATGAGAATGAAATTGAAAAAATTAGAATACCATGATGATGTAAAAAAATTATTGATAGAATGAAAAAAACATTGTTCTTTTTTATTGCATTTCAATGGGAGGTAGGCGTAATAGTGGGCGCGTTATTGTAATTTTTGCATGAAACATTTTAAATGATATAAATTACAGTAATATCAAATTTGAAGGTTGTACCTAAAATATTTTAGAAAATATGGCACTTTTATGTTGAGGTTGTATGAGTGGTGGGGGTAAAAGTGGGCCAAAGTTCAAAATTTTTTTCCGATAATGTTTGTAACAATATAACATTCAAGTATACCAAAATTGAAAGTTATACCCAAAGTATTACCGACAATACGGCATTTTACAAATTTCGATTGTATGGGAGGTGGGCGTAAAAGTGGCCGAATTTTCTTAATTTTTTTTTAAAAACTGGAATTGTCTCAAAAATAACCTGTGCAAAATTTCAGAGCTCTACAATGACTCCTTGTATTTAATGCCGGCGTTGTCTCACTGTGCGGCGTATGGCACAACGAATGATGGCAATACTGCAAGGCGCTTCTTTTCAAATGTGGAACTTTCAGCTCAGATTACTAATGCAGATGTAAGGTTAATAAAAAATTGTTCCATTATGTTAAGAACACTTTCAAGTGGTCATTATATAAATATATCAATGTTTGAAAAGCTTTTATATTTCGAATTATATTCTTGGTACTATATGCCTTCAACTGTGCACACAATTTTAGTTCATGGTGTACCTTCTATTAAATATTCTACCATTCCAATTGAAATATTATCAGAAGAAGCAATAGAATCAAGTCATAAAATTATAAGAAATGCAAGATTAAGACACACGAGAAAATAAGTATTATTGCCTGCAAGAGAGACCTCATAAATTATCTTATTCTGCAGTCAGAGCCATCAATTTCGATGTATAGTCAGAAAATACTTTTAAGAAAAATTGATTTAAAGAAAGGGTATTAGTTGAAAAAAAAGATTTAACGACATAAAAACAGCGAATGAATCATTGGTAGAATCTGAAAGTGATTACAGTGATAATTGTTAATATACTTTGGTTGTCTGTAATACTTATACATATATATTTTATGTATGTATGTTAAATATGTTATGTCAAATAAATAAAATTTATGTTTCTAAATTACTTTTTACTGAGCGGCAAGGACTTACGTACTAAATTAATTTTTGTCAAATTTTGCTCTTATCTGATCACTAATTTACAAATTATAATAATTTTTTAATTTAGGTTGTATTGGAGGTGGGCGTTTCTTAAAAATTGGAAATATGTTACAATATTAATAAATATATTCACATGCAAACTGTCGTTGCTCTTATCTAATAACTAATTTCCAAATTATAACAATTTTTAAATTAAGGTTGTATGGGAAGTGGGCGCGGCACTTGTTAGATTTTCTCGAAGTTACGCATAAATACTTCTTTTCCTAAGAAAAACATGCATGCCAAATTTCACCTCCCTACTCTAGCTGCTTCTATTTTTGGCCACCCGTTGTATGAAATCGCGACGCAGTGCGACATTGTCATGCCAGTATATAAACGCAGAAAAAAATATGGTTGGATGTAACCATATTCTAAGAGCAACATACTATGGTTAGAATTTATAAATGTTTATGTTTCAGGTTAATAAATTATGTTTAAATATGACCATAATATGGTTAAAATTACCAATTATTCGCCAGAAACCAACCATAATATGGTCAAAATTAACAATAATTGGCTAAAAATTAACCATATTTTGGTCAATATTAACAGCAATAATGGAAAAATGTTAACATATTATGTTCAAAATTACTCATATTATTAAAATTTTGTCGCATTCAGACAAAAGTAACCGTACTATTGTTAGAATTAAAAATAAAATGGTCAATGTTAACCATATTATGGCTATTAATTTCAGCCATTTTACCAATTTGGTTATTAAATGTAAATTTTTAATTTTATTTCGTTGTTTATTCCTGTAACATGGTATATTCCAGTTTTATAAGCAACCCACTTTTAATTCCTGTTCCCGCTAGTGCCGACCTTCAGTAGCATTCATTCTGTTTAATTGGGAATTTATGTGTTTTAATCAGTAATTAAAAAAAGTGATTGGGAATTTTAAACAAACCCAACAAGTATGAATTTAAAAAGCATAAAATTATTGTAGAGAGCAAAACAAACATAAGTTGGTTTATTTAAAAATATTATTTTAAATTAAAAATTAAGCATGCAATGTTTTAAAATATTATTAACCATAACATGTTTGGTGACAACCATAATATGGCTAGGGCTTTTGGATGGATGAATTTAACCATAATATGGTTGCGGAGACAATAATATCGTTAAAGTTACCATAATTTGTTTAAGTGTATAGTTGTAGCTTTATTTTATTAACATTATATTGTTAAATTTAACCATGTTTGAAATTTTAAGGGAGGTAAACACTTAACCCAGTGAAAAAAATGTGTGTTTTTGAAGCACTTAAGAGAAAAAGCGCCTTATCAAGAGATTTAATACAAAAGTTCTTAACAGCAGTAAATGATAACGATAAAATACACAAAAAGTCGATATTTCAGTGCTGACAACGAAGGAGGTTGTAAAGCGAATAAAATTAAATAAAAATATATTATGGTGTAGGAAAATCCTGGAAAAAAGGAATTTTAACCAGTAAAAGCAAAACGTTAATGAATATGTTAATATAGTTAGCCCTAAAAAAATCACTTTAGGAGTGCTTTGTTTGCATATTTTATTATGTAAAAAGAAGCGCTTATTGCCAGCAGAAAATAGTCCTCCAAACCGGAGAAAAATTAGGCATCCCATCAGCAGGTTTGAAGCGATTTGAGGTATGAAATTATATATAAAACCTGCTCCTTTTGGAAAACTTTTTCACTGGGTATTGTTAAAGAGAAACAAACTGTTATCAATCGTGAAAAAATTAATGTTAAAAATAACAATAGTTTGTTTATTGCCATTGCGGGCACCATAATATGTTTTTTTTTAAACCATACTTCCACCATTTTTTTTTCTGCATGTAGTACAAAATATATTGCCGAGGAGATACTTGGGTTGTTCACGGAAGGCTGGTTATCAGATTATATGGTTATTTAGTTATTATCACAACAACAAGATATATTTATTTAAATTTTTTTAAATATATTTTGTTGTTGTTAATATAACTACAGAACCATATAACCTGATAATCCGTCTGTCGTGAACAACCCAGTTTTGTTGCTGTTAATATAACTACATAACCATATATCCTGATAATCCGTCTCTCGTGAGCAGCCCAATTATCTTAGATATTATCGTTCATCTCGCCTTGTTTGACCACGTCATTTAAATAAAACTTTCGTCGACGATTTGTATTGAGCTGTCCTCAGTATGTCTTTTACGGCTTTCTGTTGTCTTGTAAACATCTTTAAAGATGTCTTAAGGACGTGGCCAACTGCGAAAGTTCTTACAGGCCCATGATTGTGCTTAGGTTTGTTTTTTTATATACAGCTGAGTCTTGTCTTTTCCCCTCTCTATCGATTCTAGTTAATATTCTTTGCTTTCGGGAATGGACAAAATCGGGGAATTACGAAACCCTACTATGAGCAAAGCAAAGGCACTATAATTTATTAGTAGTAAAAAATTGCTTTCGCCAGACTAGTGGCATTAACATGAAGCCATAGTGCCTAAATGTATATTCTGGCTAATTTTACCTCGTTCTGTGAGTGGCATTTTACAATATATAGCGATTTTTACCCGGTTGTTTCCCTTATAAATCGATTTATTTAAAAGCACAATGTTTTATTCATTTTTGTTTTTATTACTAATTTTATAAATTTCTGTTCATTGGCAAATGCATTTACCAATATTTTAATTATCCTTTTATAGTAAAAAATCTTTTTCTATAGAAAATAAGTTCATTTATTTTGTATGCAATTGATGTTGCAAATCGGCTTATTTTGCACAATTCAACAAATTTTGTGAGGGAAGTTAATTTTTGGAAACGTGTGGCTGCATATGTAAATAAAACAGTAGTGTAGAAGGAAGAAAAAAAGGAATTAATTCTTAATATTGGCATTACGAATGCAAAAAGAGGTGATAAGAGAACATAAAGAGAAACAGGGAACGCTCTTAATTGTGCAATGAGAAGAATTCTGGGTTTTAGATTTCTTTAAAAGTATTTTAATTTTTGGTCTAAGTATCTGAGTGTTTGTCAGTATATCTGTATGTCTTCCTAAATTCAAATACTAAAAATATTTAATTTTCCCCACTGTGCTTGAAAGTTAATGATCAAAATTTCGTTTTGCTATTAAAACCATACAACAATTTCCTTTATATTTCTTGTTTGTTTTTTTTATTTGAATACCTATTGTTTAAAATAAAATTGTGTATTTTTGCCACAAATCGTAACCGCAACTGGACAATATACACAGAACATTCATTGCTAGTTTGCTGACAGGAATTTTTTTTTTGTCCTCCCCCCAATATTGGTTTCACGTTAAGTGTAACTTGGTGGAAAAATACGGAATTAAATACTGAAAGTCAGCACACGCATTACTTAAACCGAAAAAAATCGGTACGAAAAAAAAACGCTAAAATTCAAACAGCATCAATTCAATTTGCAAAAAGATAAACGCACATGTAAACAATGCATTTAAATGCGAAAGGGTTTTGAAAACGTGATTACATTTAGTAATAACGTATGAACAAATAAAAACAACAATCCTTTTCTCTCGAAAAAGCCCCAAAACAAAACCTCACTTTTAGTCCTTTTGTGAATGCAAAATATGTTGATGAAAGTATTTTGATTTTGAGCGAGCTGAATGTTCATTAGTAAATCTGTATTACTGCTGAATGCACTGGCTCATTTGTATCTGCTTCTTTTTTATTTTTGCCGGTTATCCTTAAACCAACAGTGACATTGTTTTCAACAAGAAATTCAAGGATTTTAGTGGCAAAAATGAAAATCTTCAGGACATTTTAATGAGAGATGCTTTTAATAGTTTTTGATACAACATTCACTTTGACAAATTGGCTGCTTATGTCGTTTTGCTTATTGATTCCAGCATGTTTTGCATATTAATCACACAATTGATAACAACAGGGAGGCGGAAATAATGCGGTAGTTTTTGATATCTTTGCTTTACAAATATTTCACGAACAACAAACGAGTACGGTTAGTAGGAAAAACAATAAAAAGGAAAAACTTCACTGATAATTTAAATTGGAAAATTTTTAAAACTTTTAATTAAATATCAACGTTGTTAATGTTCGACATTTCCCATTTTAAATAAATAAAAATTAATCGAGTTCGAGGCCAGTGTTTTTTTCTTTGTAAATAAATATTCCTTTTTATTTCCTTCCAATATTTTGATCTTCTTTGAAGATCATCATAAGGGATTTTTTCCGTACAATTTTTAAAAAACAAAATTAGTGTGGTTGTTGTGTATATAAGTTGTTGCTTTTTGTTTGTTTATAATAATGATCATACTTATGTGTTTTATTTATTTCTTAAATTAAAGGAAAAAAATCCCTGAAGATGATCTTCAAAAAAGATCGAAATATTGGAAGGTAATAAATGGGAATATTATTTACAAAAAACCCTGGCCTCAAGCTCGAATAATTTTTATTTTTTGAAAATTAAAAATAGTAAGAATTGTTCTAAAAACTTAAAAAAACAAGGAAACATTTTAGTTGAAAATTAAAAAAAATATGCGGGATTTTTTTAAAGAACAGGAGTTTTCTAAAGAAAATTAAATTTATTAAGGAAATTATGGCAATTACAAGTTATTTCTATCTTATTCTGTTACTGGCAATGGTTGTTGTTTAGCTCCATGATTAATCCGGATCTGCATATTCGCGGCTTACCGTATTTATCTATGTGGTGCCTGATCTACCTGCTCTTCTCTGTCCTTGGGGATTAAACTGCAAAACTGCCTCTGTAATGTCGTCGCCGCTTCTCTGGAGGATATTACAAATCGACACCCCCACTTTTTTAAATTTTATTTTCCGCTTTAAAATGGTAGTGAGATTCAGAATATCGGCATTACTAATGGTGTTTGGCCAGAAGATGCATAAGAAGATGTTAAGCCATACAGTAGGACTGATTTGACACTGCAGTCGAAAAGACGGGGTTTTGTTTTTCTTTTGTTATTACATCTTCATATTTTATGAAGCGACTGGGTTTTTATATTGGCCTCTGTGCTTCCATCCTTATTGATTATGCCCCCAAGATAGCTGAAATTTTCTACATCTTTGATGGTGATGCCATTTAGAGATGGTATTCTTTGGATTTATTCGCATTATTTTGGTCTTCCTGATACTGATTCCTGATACCAACTGCGTTGATAGAGAGTTTTCGTAGCCTTTCCTCTATATCTTTGAAGCGGTGGGCCAACAAGAAAATATCTTCTGTATAATCAATATCATTCATCCTTTCGGTCATTCATCCTTTCCACTGTATGCCGTTCGAAGTCTCAGCATTAGTATGTTCCATGACAATATCCAAGTAAGAGCAGAAATAGAAAATTCGTCTGAAAAATTAATGTTGAGAAATTTTTTACAAAAATATTTTATATATGGGGGATTTCATGCCAAGTGACCCAACTTTTGAAATCGATGTCTTCCGATTTGGATCCTATTAGGTACAAATTTTCAACAAGATCGGTCAAAAAGTTTCTGAGTTAGAGGGGGTCAAAGTTTGACATTTTAGCCAAACAGGTATTCCTTCTTATCCATTTAACTTAACAATATACAACAAAAGTGAAACCAAATATGCAGCGTATGGATAAACTAAACTGTGATTCTCTGAGGATTTGAGGCCAAACTAGGAGACCCACAAGGGTGATTTATACCTTATTTTATAGATAATGCTCCCAATTAAGTGTTCCATAAGTTTATTTTAATGACATTTACGAATTGGCTGATTTTTTATGTTGTAGGATATTTCAGTGGTTCTCTGAGGGCCAAAAAAAAAATTTTTTTGTTTTTTTTTTAAATTGGAAGACATCGATTTCAAAAGTTGGGTAACTTGACATTTGTTATAATTTGTTAAAGAAAATTTTAAATACCGATAAATTTTCTCTATAAAATCATAATTTTTTGTAGAAAATATAAAATATTGAAAAATTTTTTATATATTAAATTAAAAATATCGATAAATTTTAAAAAAAAATTAAGATTTCGATAAAAATTTTATAGAAAATCCATAACAAATTAAAAATATCGATAAATTTTCTATAAGAAAATTAAAAACATCGACAATTTTGTATAGAAAATTAAGAAAAATGTATCGATAGTTTTTAAAAAAAAATTAAAAATATAAGAAAATATGAAATATTGATAAATGTATATATTTTCATATTAAAAATTAAAAACGTCGATAAACTATTTATAGAAAATTTAAAATATCGATAAAAATTTTGTAGCAAATAAAAATATCTAGAAATATTCTATAAATCATTAGGAATATCGATAAATTTTCAAGTAAAATTTTAAAACATCGATAAATTTTTTGAATGAATATTTAAAATATCGATTAGTTTTTTTTTCTAAACAAAAATGATCGATATTTTTAATATCTGCAAAAACCTTAAAATATTGATACTAATTTGTAGAATATTAAAAATATCGATACATTTTGTTTAGAAAACTAAAAAAAAATATTAAAAGAATCGATAACATTTTTATAAAAAATTTTTAATTATAAAAAATTACAAATGTCCATATATTTTCTGTAAAAACTTAAAAAAAAACAGAGCAATTTTCTGTAGAAAACTAAAAATTGCGATAAAGTTTGTATAGAAAATGAAATATATCGATAAATTTTCCTTAGGAAATTTAATATATCAACAAAAAAAAAATTATAAAAATTAATAATACTGATCAATTTTCTTTAAAAAATTAAGAACATCGACCAATTTAGAAAAAAAAATCGATACATTTTTTATATAAAATTAAACATATCGAAAAAATTTCCATAGAGAATTAAATTGAGAAATTTTCTATAAAAAATTCAAAATATTGAAAGAGTTTCTGCATAAAATTTTAAATTACGATAAGTTTTCAATAGAGCATGCATACAATTGATAAAGTTTCTATATAAAATTTAAAATAGAGGTACATTTTTATAGAAAATATTGAAAAGTTTTTGTATTGGAAATTATATATATCGAGATATTTTCTATAGAAAATTAAAAATGTTGGGAAACCTTTTACAAAAATATTGGAAAATGTTCTGTAGAAAATTTAAATTTACGTTAAGTTTTCTATAGGCAATGAAAATTATAGATAAATATTCTTTAGAAAATTTAAGATATAGATAAATTTTTTTAATGGAAAATTAAAAAATCGATAAATTTTCTATGAAAAGTTAAAAATATTTTAAAATTTTATGTAGAAAATTAAAAATACATTTTTTATATAAAATTAAACATATCGAAAAAATTTCCATAGAGAATTAAATTGAGAAATTTTCTATAAAAAATTCAAAATATTGAAAGAGTTTCTGTATAAAATTTTAAATTACGATAAGTTTTCAATAGAGCATGCATACAATTGATAAAGTTTCTATAGAAAATTTAAAATAGCGGTACATTTTTATAGAAAATATTGAAAAGTTTTTGTATTGGAAATTATATATATCGAGAAATTTTCTATAAAAAATTAAAAATGTTGGGAAACCATTTACAAAAATATTGGAAAATGTTCTGTAGAAAATTTAAATTTACGTTAAATTTTCTATAGGCAATGAAAGTTATAGATAAATATTCTTTAGAAAATTTAAGATATAGATACATTTTTTTAATGGAAAATTAAAAAATCGATAAATTTTCTATGAAAAGTTAAAAATATTTTAAAATTTTATGTAGAAAATTAAAAATTTTCCGTAGAAAATTAAATATTTTTTATAAAAATTAAAAGTATAAAAAAGTTGTCTATGCCAAATTGAAAAATATCAAGAAATTGGAAAAATATAGAGGACATTTTTATGGGAAAATTTTAAAAACATACAGAAAATCTAAAATATAGAAATATTTTCTATATAAAATTTATTTTCTATTTAAAATATCGAAAACCTTTCGAAGGAAAATACAAAATATTGATACATTTTCTGATATAAATTAAAGTATTAAATAATTTTGTATAAAAAAAAATGATAATATGGAGAAGTTTTCTGCAGGGAATTAAAAATATTAAGAAATTTTGAATAAAAAAATATAGAGTAATCTTCTATACAAAACTGAAAACCATCGAGAAATTTTCTAAAGAAAATATAAAAATATCGAAAAATTGTCTAAACTAATCAAAATATTGTGAAATTCTGTAAAGGAAATAAAATATCAAGAAATTTTTATGAACAAACTTTCCAATGAAAATTTATTCTATCAAGGAATTTTTAAGATAAAAATTTTTATACAGAATAAGATTCTCGACTTGGTTCTATTGAGACATTTTTTATAGAAAATTCGTGCAGTTGTTAAATTTTATGTAGAAGTTTTGAGTTACCGACTGTTAAGTTTTTTTTTTGACGAAATTGTGACTATTGATAAGTTTGAATTAAAAGATAAGAAGTTCGGCTATTTTTGATAAATCTTTCATAAAAATTAACATTAAATTTAAAATTTAATTTTCTAAGAAGATTATGTTTCGTTAACTTGTAATAATATTATTTCCTTTTTGCATTAGCAACCAATCCATCTACCAAATCCTTTCTAAAACTACTAATGACTTCTCTTCTGTCTATGATTTTTGGTACAATGATGGATTTAAAAATCCTATAAAAAAAAAAAGATTCAAATATTTAAAACAAAAAAGCCGGCAACAGTCGGGTCAATCCTGTTGTACAGAAAAGGATGGACATCAAAAAAAATTGAATCGCATCGATAATTGATATTGAAAAACGAATGTTAAAAGCCAAAAATAGAATTTCTAATTGAGTTTGCAAGGATTTACGCCCTCACACCAGCGAAAACATTGATGCAAATATACCCTCACACAAACACTAAAAGAAATCAGAACAAAAAGTAACAGCATACAGATGTGCTGCATATCTGTCTATCCTGCCAGGCCTGGACTGGCGCTGTAATGTCGACAACAACACAAGCAGATAAAGCCAAACAACAAAAGCAACAAACATCAGCATACGAAATTGTTCAATCATGTGTAAATGATTCGAATATACGAATCACAATTCATCTATAACTGTATCTGTTACTTTATTGCGATACATTGATACAACAATATAAACTACGACTTGTTTAACCCATAACACCAACCCAACCGAGTCATTGGAAAAACTCTGGCAAAATCCAGCCAAATGAAAAAAAGCTACTGGTCATCATCGAAAAGCATCATGATTATTATCAACAACAACAGCAAAAGAAGAATTAAATAGAAGACTTATCAACAACAACATCACCAGCTCCTGCCCCACCTTCAGTACCAAGAATACAATAATGATGTTGATTATGATGGTAATGGTGTTACAGTTGTTGTATACTTTCAAACTCTCACTAGTAATGTCGACGTTGACGATGGGTATTGGCTTTGTGAATTGTACAAAATGTGGTCAATTAACACATTTGCTGCATTGATGTACCAAAATATCATTTGATATGATGTGATATTATGAGTTGTGATGTGTTGATATTGGTTTTAAAATTTTTGCTAAAAAATATAGAAAAAAGATTTTTTTATAAGATAATTTTTTCCCAAAAGTGCATTTAATATACGAAAGTAACCCAAAAATTTAACTATAAAATATTTATCAAAAACACAAATTTTCCGTAGAAAATCTTTCGATAATTTAAAATTTCTACATAAAATTTTTCGGTAAGTTAAATTTTCTTTAGAAAATTAGTCGATAATTCATATAAATTTTCTATAGAAAATCTTTGATAACACAATTTTATTACAAAACAAATATTCTTTCCACAACTCTAATTTTATACAGAAATCTATCGATTACTCAAGTTTTCTTTAAAAAAATTATTTAGATGGCTCTAACATCGTCTATAGAAATTTGTTATTGATATTCTTATAATATCCAAAATGTTCCAAAGAAAATGTTTTTTCGCTTGCTCAAATGTATACGATTTGCGACGAACAGCTATTGATAACATACATTTTTTACAGAATATCTATTGTAACTTAAGTTTTCTACAGAAAATCTTTCGATAAATAATATTTTGTTTAGGAAATCATTTTATAACTGAAATTATCTAGGGAAAAAGTTTTGATAACTCAAACTTTTTCAGAAAACTCAATTATTCTACAGAAAACCTTTTGATAACTCAAATTTTCGGCAAAAATATTTGGATGCCTTCAACTATCAACAAAAAACATTCATAACTTAAGTTTTCTACAAAACATATTTAAATAACTCAAATTTTTTACAACAAATTTTCGATAACTTAAATTTTTTGCAGAAATCTTTTTATATCATATATTAAAATTTTGGTAAATTTTGGTAAATAAAATATTCAGCAGATAAATTTTCTATAACTCAGATTTTCTACATAAAAACTTTCGATAAATAAAATTTCTACCGAAAACGTTTGATACTTAAAGCTTATTAAAAAAAATATTTCCATAACTCAAATTTCGTAACTTAACTTAACTTAAGTTTTATACAAAAAATCTTTCGATAACTCGAAATTTGTATATGAAGATTTTCGATAACTAAAATTTTTACATAAAAACTTGTGAAAATTCAAAGTTTTTACAAAAATATTTCGATAACTCAAATTAAAAAAATATTAAGTTTTCTACCAAAAATTTTTAGACGGAAAAAACTTTTGAAGAATTTCTTTCCATAACTCAAGATTTTATATCAAGATCTCAATGGCAATCCTTTGACAACTTAAGTTCTCTTTAGAAAGCAGTTTGTTAACTCAATTTTTCTGCAAAATCCCTTTTGATAACTCAAAGTTTTTACAAAAAATATTTCGATACATCAGATTCCCTGTAGAAAAACTTTGGAAAACTTTCCGCGGATAATTTTTTAATACTTAAGTGTTATATAGAAAATCTTTCGACAACACAAATTTTGGCAGAATTTCTTTCCATAACTCAAAGTTTTTGAAGAAAATGTATCGATAATTAAAAGTTTCTCTAAAGCTACCTTTCGTCAAATTAATTTTTCCTCATAGAACTTTTTTATAAATTTAATGGTTTCTATACAAGCAAATGTTTGTAACTCATTTTTTTGATTCAAAATCATTCGATAAACGAACTTTTTCAAATAAAAGCTTTTGGTACTTTTTACTGAAAATCTTTCAACAACACAAATTTGCTATAAAAAATCTATTGATAACTCAAATTATATATAGAAAATATTTTGATAACTTAAATTTTCCAATGAAATTCTTTCGATAACATAAATTTTCTATAAAAAAGATGTTTCGCTAAAAGAAATTGTTTTTTAAAATATCTATTGAAGGACTTTGATAACTTATATTTCATAAAGAAAATATTTTGATAACCCAAGTTTTTTGTAGAAATTTAATTAAATACTTTTATTTTCTATTAAAAATATTTCGATTACTTAACTGATATTTTCAACAGAAAATCTTTGGATACGTTTGTTATCAAAAGATTTTATATAAAAAAAGTCTAAAATATTCAACATCTTTTATTTTTCGAATTTATTCTATGAATTAAATTTTTAGTTATGTATTTTATAAAGCTTTTTGTAATGGTTCTATTCCTAAATTTTTTTAAAAATGACTTTATACACTACCGGACTATTATATTGTATTTATTTATTATTTTTTCTTGATTGCTCAAGTTTTCCTAAAAATTATCTTAATAAATCTAACGAAAAACTATTGCTTGACTTATCTATAACAGACTTCTCGTTATCTTAAACTTTTATACGGAAACATTTCCATTGGCCTGAGACATAGAGTTATTTTTATACCCGCAATTTTTGGATTCCCAGGAAACAAAAACAAATTCCCGGGATCCCGGCATTTCCCCACAAAATTCTTTATTTATTTATTTACTTATTTCTCCAATGAAACTAATATTTCTTACTGGCTATTACGCTTAAAATAATTAAATCTAGTATCTATTATATAACAAAAGCATACAATATTTAAGATTAAAATTATTTTAAGACACTTAAGAGTTTATTTTGATGCCAATAGGATCATAGAAACAAATAGCTTATATACATTGTCAAACTCAGAGCTCATTTGCATAATTAGAATGAAAGAATTAGGCCCTAATCATGTAAAACGCAACGCAACGCCAAAGAATTATTTTGTTGTTGCTTTCCACAGAAATGCATGTACCGTTTTAAAATTTTTCAACGCCACAAGCTATGCAGCGTTTGAAATTTTAAAACGCAATGTAAATTTCTGTAGAAAGCAACAACAAAATTACAAAATATTTATGACATTTTTTGTGCTTTCAATGTTATTCTTTGGCGTTGCGGTGCGTTTTACATGATTAGGGCGAAATACAAAGGCGCACAATAGTTGGATCAAGCGGAAAAGCGTATCTACATCGTACGTCGACATAGATCTAATACTATTTCATACGCCGGTTAAGGCAGTATTGCCATATAAAATGAAAAATTAATTATATAGAAATAATTTATTTTTGTGTTTTGAAATCGAAAAACTAACAACAATTTCAATAAATTTGGATTTTTCTAACATTATTTTCAAAGGAAAACAAAGTACGTCTACGTAAATAGAGCGTGTTTTTAGACATTTGCGGCTTTACGTCTTACGTTCTTACGACGCACTGTGGCTGAAAATTGAATTTCATCGGCCAAAAGTCCAATTTTTTGTCATCGCCGATTTCAAAAATTTTCATGCCATTCGATAGCAAAC
The DNA here is from genome assembly GCA_943735925.1 of Pollenia amentaria. Taxonomy (NCBI): domain Eukaryota; kingdom Metazoa; phylum Arthropoda; class Insecta; order Diptera; family Polleniidae; genus Pollenia; species Pollenia amentaria. The sequence goes on from OX031007.1 coordinate 51,184,336, forward strand.
ATATTAGAACTAAGGTATCAAAAAAACTAGATTAAAATATTCGTAATTGTGGCTGTGGCATGCTGCTGGAAACAAATATTTTATTTTGTTTTAGAAAAAAATTAATTTTTGTAAATTTGATCAGAACTAAATTATGATTTCTCGCAAACCGTTATCAATAATTGGTCGAAATTTTTTTTGTTATATTAATGGAATAGTAGTCTTTATGAAATGGATCCTTACATCAATGTATCATTTATACCTGATGTGTTATTAAATGTTTCCCCAGGTTCTATATTTTAGTTAAATCCGAATTTTAGAGGAGTAGAACTTGTTGGAGTCAAAAGGGGTCAAAGAGATTTTAGTACCATCAGAAAGCTGAAGGTGTCCTCTTTAACCCCATATATACTTGTGCAACTGTTTGGAACTGTCTGTTGAACACGTTTTTCATTTTAATGAAATTACTCGCAACATTTTTTTTTGCTCTTTTTATTTAAGCTGCTCATATGACTGAAATATAACACAATGGTTTACGAGCGTTTTGTTTTGAAAAATAATTTTGCTTCTTATGAACGGCTGAACATATTTGAATGAAATCTTAAACTGTCATGGCCGGGTAGCTTTTCCATGGAGGGTCGGGAGAGTGACTTGCGGACCTCTAAAATTGGTAACCTCGGAAATTCAAACTTTTAAAAAATTCACCAAAAATATATTTATGGATTGCAAAAAAAAAATTTAACTTAAGCTGAGTTACAAAAAATATGCTTAAATGTGTAGGTTATCTCCTTTGCTTTTGGAGATATTCGGATAAAACGGATTTTTTGGCTTGATTTTTATAATGTTTTATGTCAAACTGTTATCAATAGTGGGTTCAACATTTTTTATATTGGTAGTAAAGCAGTCTTTAAACAACGTTATGTTGTATTACTGTACCGATTATACCTGCTGTGTTATTAAATATTTTTTCAGGTTCTATATTTTAGTCAAATTGAAGTTCAGAAGAATAGAATTTATGAGGTCAAAAGGGGTTAAAGAAATTTTACTAGCTGTAGGTAGGTGAAAGTATCCACTTTAAACCCAAATGCACTTTTGTAGTCAATGAAAAGTAGAACATCGGGACTTAGATGAAGAAGCAAAAGGGCTGCTACAGGACAGACGTAATACAAAACCAAATATGGAATATTTGGAGGCAATTTTCCAACCGAATGAATAGTAGATATAATTAACTTTTATTGTTATTTAAGCAAAAAATATGTTTTTGTCCTTATTGTTATTTAAATAAAAAAGAAAATAAACATTTAATAATTTACACTTATTTATTTTTTTAATCTAAAAAGTATTCCAGTGGAACTGGTTCCAGTTGAACCTGTTGTAGAGTTGATAATGTAGAAACCTATTCATAAAATGATCATAGGTATTATTACATGCCTATGCATTTTTTTTAAAGGTATAATGGTATATACGAGGCGAATGTATATGCATATAAAGGTAATACGAATACTCATTTGTTCTTTCGCTGATAAAAAAAAATTTTCTCCAGAAATAAATAAAATTGTTTATATTTTTCGAAAGAAAACATTATGAGTATGCTTGTAGAAGCAATTTTTAGTCAGTTTAACATCTTTACTCCCATATGACCTATTCCAAATAAAATTTTTCAAACAAAAAAAAAAAAATAATTTGAGTAAAAAATTCTAATAATTCAACACACCGATTTTTATACAATTAGAACAGTAATGTTTTCTAATATGTCCATTATTTTCTAGAAAATTCTGAGCAATATCGAGTGGTATTGCCTTTTTTGAACAAAAAAAAAAAAAAAAATTAAAGCCGTTTTCCGGGATTGGGAATTTGGGTATATCTTAATCAAAAATGGGGATTTTTTCAGTCCACTGTTTTAAGAACTTTTTTTTTTAGTCTACATAACTGCCAAAATTCATTATGATACCTTTATTCATGTTAGATTTATAGAATGTCAAACATTAAAATTATTATTTATATAGTGTAAATGAATAAAAGGGCTTTCAACATGAGTAAAAAATAATAATTTTAAGGTTTGACATTCTATTAATCTGACATGAACAAAGATATATTAATGAAATTTGGCAGTTATGTAGATTAAAAAGTTCTTAAAACAGTAAGCAGAAAAACATCCCACTTTTTGAATAAAAAATACCATAATTCTCAATCTCAATCATTAGCATTTTCATACTAAATGCTAAAAAACATCAAAAGTTCAAATTTGACCTTAAATTTCTCAACAACTACTGAAGCGATTTTAACAAAATTAACACTGCAAAAAGTCTTCTCTCCTGCAAAAAAAAAGTTGCAAAATTATCTCTATCGGTTCAAAAGTTACAGATTTTTGGCCGATGAAAAACGATTTTCAGCCACTGTGCGACGTACGACCCAGTTCTATTCCTAGGATAAGGGGAATAAAATTTCTCGAAAGCCGATTAGGAACTGAAAGCTCAACATTACGAAGTAGGAATTATGAAAAATGTTTACCGTTTAACAAATTCAGCAAGAAGGAGAAATTTAATTTACTATATATATTTATTTAATAAAATATTTTTTTATACAGTTTTCTAACCCTTAATCAGAAGTGGTGTATGAAGGTATACTAAGTTTGTCATTCCATATGAATCTTTTTTTAATATTCAACTAAGGTCCCATAAAGTATTTATATTATTATTCCGTCATCAATTCTAAGCTGATTTAGCCATTTGGGTGCTAAAATGGTTCTAGATCTTCTACGCTGTTTGGGATTGAATTCCTGCAGAATTGCTTAAGTAGAAAATGTGGAACTACCTCCCTAAAAACACAACAAAAATAAAATAAATTTATGGCGAAATGCACCTATTGTCATTAAATTTCAACAAATTCGTTTTATAAGGCACCAAATTTCTACTTTCATAAGACTCAAAATCAATTGAAATGCCGCTTATTATAGGAAAACTCTTTAACACGTCCTTAGCCGCAAAACATTTTAATATTGTTGTAAAATTTACACTTCAGTCTGCCAGGACAAAAAAAAATTCGTGAAGAGAGGTCTATAATTTTTCATAGGCCCTATATAAAACTCATTCTCAAAAATTAGCTTAATAAGCCTTAAACTGTAGCAAATTTAAAAATTGTGGTGAAATTAGTTTGATTATTAGAATACAACTAAAGACACGAGTCCGCCCTAGATTTACCAAAGTTTTGAAAAAAGATTTTCTTCAAAATTTTCCGTTTTCCTACAATTTATTCACGGGAAAGCAGGAATGAAAACAATTGAAAATCCCGGGAATTCCCGAGAACAAACTCTACATAGACCACATTTTGATAGCTGAAATTTTCTATAAAAAACTTTTAGATAGCTTCAGTTGTCTATAGAAACCTGTTTGATAGCTTGAGTTTTCTATAGACAACTATTGTTAGCTAGAGTTTTCTATAGAAAACGTTTCCATAACTTGAGGTTTCTATAGAAAACTTTTCCATAACTTGAGTTTTCTGTAAAAAACTTTTCGATAGCTTGAGTTTTCTTTAGACAACTTTTCGATAGATGGAGTTTTCTATAGAAAACTGTTTGATAGCTTTAGTTTTCTATAAAAAACTTGTCTATAACTTGAGTTTTCTATATAAAACTTTTCGATAGCTGGAGTGTTCGACAGCTTGAGTTTTCTTACGATAGCTTAGGTCTACCTTGAGTTTTTTGTTAGGAAACTTTAAAATGTCTATAGAAAAATAATTTAGTTGTTCCATAGAATAAGGGTAGATTGTTGATTTTATTTCTTATTTAAAACACTTTTGTGTATTTCTTCGTAACTCTTTGTGGTGTCTTATTATCATCAGACTTCGATTTGAATTTTTTTTTTTTTTGCTTATAATTTTTGTTTAAAGGATTAAATGTTTAAAATTATTGTAGTCTTTTAAAAACATTTAAAAATTTTTTTATTTTTTAGTTTCGCACAATAAAAAAAAACCAAGAGCTGTTATAATAATTACTCAAGGAGGAGAAAAAGCTTTGATAAGCTTAAGAGGGAATAAATTCTGTGCTTAAATATGGTTAAATGGACAATCAGCTTCGATGAAATAATCTTCAAAAATTTGTATGTGCATTTTAAGCGATAATGAGCGACAGTGGGGCCAGAAATTTTCGGAAAAAATCCTCATTCTCTAAAAAAAAACCTTAATTTGAGAAAAAAAAATATCTGCAAAAAATATTTGTTTGTTTTTATTATGTGTAATAAAAAAAAAATATTGTACTAAAAAACGCTTTATTGCAGTTTTATGTAAACTTTATAAATTAGCAAATGGCAATTCTTAACAATAAGTTATTTTTTTTTATTGAGCTCACATTAAGGGGATATATTTAAATACCTATATTTAATAAATTAAAGCAATGCGTGAGACAATGAAAATTGTTAAACATCTGGGATTTCAGTTCTCATGTTGAGTTTCATTTTTTTTATAAATTTTTATGTAAATTAGAATACACATTCAAATTTATTTAAAAATTTAGGTGCAAAACTCCTACATCTCAAAAAATCATTTACATTTTGACTAAAAAATCTTCAAAATAAAGGTAAATTCTTCATTTTGGCATCGCTGATGGACGACAAGGGGGAGAGATCTAAGAAATATCAAAAAGTTTAATAAAACTGGCAATTTAAGGGCTTTAGAAGATGAAATATGGCTATTAAGAGTAAAGCTTTTTAACCTGAGGGAAAATAATTAAGACACTTTCTGGTTTTATATGATTGATTTTGAAGTTTTAGTTTGATTTTTATAAATTAAAATTTGCGTATATATTTTAAGCTTTTATTAGCTAAAGAACATGACCGAAATATTTTTTTAATATTTGGCTTTAACTTTAACTAATTAGCAACATTAATATTTAAAATTTCTGCTTAAAAACATTTCCAAAATTATTTCCCAACTTCACTTATTAATAATTATGCTTTTTTACGTATTTATCTTACTTGTTATACTTTCCACATAAATTATGAAAAATTAAGATTTTGCTTAAAATTTAAACAAATATTTTAACACAAACAACAAACTCAACCAATTTTAATTTTGGTTGAGCTGGGGGTTTTTTTTTTGCTTTGCGGATTCTGTGCTGCCCCTACTAATTTTGATGAATTTTGCTCCAGGGAGATTAATTATTTTAGTCATTATTATTCCTTATTTTTGTTGGAGTTTTTTGTTTAAGTTTTCTTTTATTTTTTTTTTTTTTATTATTATTATTATTTGGATCCTAAACACGCTGGCTGTGTTTTCATATAACAAATAAGTAAAATGCTGCTTTGGTTGCTTTTTTTTAAATTTGTCTCTTTTCCGCTAATTTATGCAAATGTGGTGATAATTATTATTAATAAACAAAAACATTGTCAATTTTTTTCCATTTTGTAACATTTTTTTTGTCCCCACAAAATGTTGTAATAAAACATAAGTTTTGCGGACACTAAACATAATGAAAAGATAATTTTAAACAAACATTTTTTTTACTGAAAATTTTAGATATTTAGTAAACCGGGAGATACTAAATTTTATTATTTTAATAGTAAAAATTAATTAAAATTTGTAAACTATATTACATTTTATAAAGTTTACCAACCGATATGTTCATACACTTTCAAATATTAAATATGGATTTAACATTTATTTACCATTTATTTATGTATTTAGCTCTAATTTAATATTTTTTCCTGTTTTTTCTTATTTAAAACATCATAAAAGAAAATGTTTACACACATGTTAAACATAGAAAAGGCCAGAAAAATGGTTTAAATTATTGCAAGAAGCACATGAAATAAATCTACAATATAATTATTACCTTAAGGCTGTAATTTAAACATCAACAACAAACAACCGACAACAAAGTATTTTTTTATGGAAATTTATTTAACTAGAACAGATTTGAACGAAAGAGTTTTTTCAGAAAAACCACAATTATGCTAAAACATGGAATTTTTTGTTAAAAAAGAGCAAATTCTTAGTTAAATCAAGTAAGAGCGCTATATTAGTCTGGGCCGAATCTTTTACACCCTCCACTGATAGTTAGAGTATTTCAGGAGTATCATCTATTTGCGACTTATAATTTTTATAAAAACTTAAAAAATGCATGGTGTTATTTCTGGCCATATAAATCTAGATTTGACCTAATTTTACTACAATATCTATATTTGCTATGGTTTAAGGAGTATATAAATTATTTCCCATAGTGGGCTTTATATGAGACTTATGGTAAATTATGAACCGATCATCCGGAAATTTTCAGTATGATTTCTTGCCTTATAGAACTGTGACATACTGAAGCTTGTTATTATAGCATTTTTCGTTTCACTTTAAGGCTAAATAAAATGTATATACAGTGTAGCCTTTACATGGGGCTTATGCACCCAGAGAAACAACATGTTCAAATATATTCACTTCCGGCAAAACAATTTTTGTAGAAAATTTTAAACATATCATGGTTATGGTTCCCCGCTGTTATTCAATATTGTACTGGACTCAATAATGCAGCAATCAACTCGCACTAGAAGAGGCATCACATGGGGTATGAATAGTCGATTAGAAGATCTGGACTATGCTGATGATATCTGCTTACTCGTGCATAACTTTACCGACATATCAGCCAAATTGGAACAGATACACCAGCTAGCATCGAATGTTGGTCTTCATATTAACATCGACAAAACAAAGGTTATAAGCATCAACACAACTAATCTCTCTAAGCTCAGGGTCAACAACATAGAGCTCGAGGATGTGTAATCGTTTTGCTACTTAGGAAGCATTATTTCCTCCACGGGCGGCTCCCGTGAAGATATTGCATATCGCATAAAAAAGGCAAAGCAGTCATTTGGAGCACTACAAAGAATATGGAAATCACCACAAATACATACAGGTACTAAGCTGCGTCTTTTCTCCTCAAATGTTCGCTCTACCTTGCTATATGGATGTGAATCCTGGAACTCTACGGCAAACGACATACAACATCTACAGGTATTCATTAACCGTTGCTTGCGGTTCCAATAGCTTCCAATAGCGACCTGTGGCAAAGAACAGGCGAAACACCAATCCGTTTAGAAATTGCAAAAAGGAGATGGAGCTGGATTGGCCATATCCTAAGAAGACCTCATGATGATATATCGAAGATGGCAATTGACTGGAATCCTCAAGGCAGCAGGAGAAGAGGTAGACACCTGGAGAAGGCTACTAGAATCCGAAATAAGCAAAACAGGAAAAACCTGGTCTGAAATAAGACTAATGGCACAGGATAGATCCGGATGGAAGGATTTCGTAACGGCCCTTTGTTCCAACTTGGAACCATAGGAATCAATATATATATATGGTTAATTTAATCATATTATTGTCACCGGCAACCATATTTTGGTAACATTAGACCTCCATCAAGAAGCTGCAACCATATTATGGTTGCCTATGAACATGTTATGATTAATAGTAACTGAAATATGCTTAACACTTATAATAGCATGGTTGGTTTTCAACCATAGCATGTTGCTCTTGGAAAACAGAAAAATACTTCTTGTTAATTTAAAAACAAATTATTGTGATATTTAACCATAAAATAATTAGAGTCAACCATAATATGGTTGTGGCTTCTAGATGGAAAACGAATTTAACCATAATATGGTCGGTGACAATAATATGGTTAAATTAAACATAATATGCTTAAAAAAATTTTAAAATAGTTTTGTTGGAGGTGACCATATTAAAACATGTGTTTTCTTTGCGTGTGGTAAATTATGCATCAATGTTCACGAAATTGAGTAGTATGATTTCTAGTCATATAAAACGAACTTGTAAAAAATTTGACATCAGTTCACAGTGTTAGATTTTACAAATTTAGGGGGACTAAACTCAAATTTTTTTTTTTATTTTTTTCCTCAAGTTTGAATTCAGTAGGAAAGAAAACTGTCCAAATAATAAATAAATGTATATCAAAGTTAAAAAAGTGAAACAAAACAAAGTAACGGTGCTCCGAATGTCGTGTTTATTACAGACAGTAAGAATGTTAGTTCTACCTGCTGCGTGTGCACTAATTTCAAACCATTATAACTTTTGTTTTTCTTAATATTTTTTGAAATTTTTTGTTTGCTTTTTTTAGTGTTTACTCTATTTAATAATAGTAATAAAGATTGTTAATAAATAGCTGATGATTAATTTCCCGTGCCGGTTTAGATAAATCGTTTTATTGTAAGTATATCTAAAGAGTAAGAAATCTTTCATGGACTCAAAAATATAGAATACCATTTCATTTCAGGGTTATTTTGCCACCAAATGATAAATTCATATATAAAACATATTGGGATTACAAAATATTTTTTGCACCTTTTTGCATACAGCATACGCATGTTTTCAAAACTTCAGCCCAAACTCGCAAATGTCGCCTCAACAAATTTTTAATGTTTTGTGCTTATCTGTAATTTTTGAGAAACGCCCAGAAGACAGCAGAGATAATTGGCATTGAATTGGAACTAATAAAACGTTTTCACCTTGTCCTAGAATGTTTAGCATCAGGATATCCAATAAATTCCACAGCCTTTGAAATTTTCGCTGTAATTACAAGAAATATTTATTTAGAGAAATATTCATGGTACTTCATGCCAGAGACGGTACACAAAGTCCTATACCATGCAAAAGAAATTATAGATAACTGTATACTTCCAATAGGCCATTTATAGGAAGAAGCGCAGGAAGCTAGGAATAACATCTAGAGTTGATTCCAATACTGATTTCAATATCAGTTCTCCGATTTTGCCCAATTTTTTAAAAAAGATGCGTAATTTGATTATAACATCTTGCTCAAAAATTCGTAGCTTTACCTTTGATAGTTTTAAAAATAAAAACTTGAGTTCCCCTAAAATGACATAATCTGACACTGTGCAGTTTGGGCATTTTGCCACCTTTTATGTTAGTTTTTGTAACAAAAGTATCAATGTCCCAAATGTGAAACAACCCCAATTGGATTCATAACTCTTATCATACTGAACCGATTTTCCTTACTGCGTAGAAGAACAGAAAACAATTTGACATCAATGTTGTCTATCCGTCTGATTTCAACAGACAAATAGACAGGCGAACATTGCTGAATCGAGTAAGACTTACTCTAAGACCTACAATATATGTACACTAGAGCCTGGATTTGCGTCTGTCCTATTTGCGTCGTTTCGATTTGCATCGTTTTTTTAAAAATTGGTTAAGTTCGCTTTGCGTCGTTTGGATTGCAATTTGCATCGCTCCATACGATTGGATTTTTTTTACTAAAGTAATAATCACATGTGAAGAATTTTTCTATGGGCGTGTAAAAAGGCGAATTCCCATTTTATTCTGTTAGGTAAGTTATTCTTAGCTACGTGTTAGGAAGTAAGAATTTAGTTCTTAATAAGAAGTTCTATGAAGAAGTGATATGAGTGCAAAAGTGATATGAGTGCTTGGAACTAAAATTGGAAATGTTTCAAGTCGGGTGAAAGAACTGTTGACATCGACAAAGGGTTCTGTTTTAACACCTTCAACAGGAAAAACAATTTGCAACAGAGATAGTGCTAAAAATTAATCATGTAGAGATATCTCGAGTTAATCGCAAATAAGATTCTATTTATATTTAATGTTTATGTGAATATGGATAAAGGTAATAAGTTAATTTGTATTATGTTTTTATGAAAATATATTTTTTTTATTTTTTTAAGAAAAAAAAAGTGATCCGATTTGTGTTGTTTCAGATTGCGTCGCATATCTCCGGTCCCACTTAAATACGCAAATATGGGCTTCAGTGTACTTTATAAAATCTTAGATGAATCGTCAGCTGAGTATTGGATTGGCGCGTATGCCTAAAAGTAGAAGTGGAGAAAAACGACAATGAAGGTTTACATGAAGTTTTCTAAAAATTTACCTGATAGAATTTTTTCGTATGTTCACCACTGTTTCTGGCAGATGTTTTGAAGAATAATGAAGATTTTTGTGAACGTTCATGAACGAACTTAGAAGTTAAAAGTATTTTAATAAAAGTGAAAATTTTAATGCTGTGCCTTTTTTTCTTACGGCAATGAAGCGAAGCAAGAGTAAAATTTATTTTGTTGCTGTCAATTTTATTTTGCTTTTAAACAAAATAAAGCACAGCAAGAGTAAAATTTATTTTGTACGTTGATGAATGAGGAACTTGCAGCATTCGCCAAGCAGTGGCGTGTAGAACAAAACAATACTAGAAAAAGACTAACATAGTTTGTGTGGAGCAAAATAATCCTTCATATCTCAGAAAACATAACAAATTTTGTGAAACAAGTTTTGGATTCAGAAAGCGTGTATTCAAAATATATATACCCCACACCTAAGTAATTTTTTTTTTAAATGGTCGTTACGTCAAACCAATAATGAGCTGAGGGAATATTAAAAGAGTTTCACATGGATCTATAAACTTAGTATACACTCATTTATCACTAGTGGTGGAGGGAATGAAAAAAAGTAAAATTTTATGAAAGTGACTTTTAAGTGCAAAAGTGACTTTTTAGTCAAAAAGTAGGTTTTTAGTAAAAAGGTGATTTTGTCTGCGACAATTTGACTTTGTATTAAATATGTGTTATTTTTATTTGAAGAAGTGACTTTTTAGTGTAAGTGAAAAAGTAAGTCTTTACTGAAAACTTTACGTTTTAGTGAAAAAGTGATTTTTTTAAGCAAACGAGAAATTTTAGTGAAAAGGTGATTTGTTTTTGAAGAAAAAGTGACTTTTAAGTAAAAAAAAGTGACTTTTTTAATGAAAAGGTGGTTTTTTTTTAGTGAAAATGTGACTCTAGTAAAAAAGTGACTTAAGTGAAAAAGTGACTTTAGTGAAAAAGTGACTTTAGTAAAAAAGTGACTTTTTTGTGAATAAGTAAATTTTTAGTGAAAAAGTAAATTATTAGTGAAAAAGTGACTTTTTAGTGAAAAGGTGACTTTTTAGTGAAAAGGTGACGTTTTAGTGAAAAGGCGACTTTTTGTGAAAAAGAGATTTTTTAGTGAAAAAGTGACTTTATTAATAATGTGACTTTAGTAAAAAAGTGACTAGTTAAAAGGTGACTTTAGTCAAAAACAGACTTTAGTGAAAAACTGTCTTTTTAATGTACGCGAAAACTAAGTTTATTGTGAAAAAGTGACTTTTTAGTGAAAAAGTGACTTTTTAGTGAAAAGGTGACTTTTTAGTGAAAAGGTGACTTTTTAGTGAAAAGGTGACTTTTTAGTGAAAAAGAGAGATTTTAGTGAAAAGGTGACTTTTTGTGAAAAAGAGATTTTTTTTAGTGAAAAAGTGACTTTATTAAAGATGTGACTTTAGTAAAAAAGTGACTTGTTAAAAGGTGACTTTAGTCAAAAACTGACTTTTGTGAAAAATTGTCTATTTAATGTACGCGAAAACTAAGTTTTTTGTGAAAAAGTGAATTTTTAGTGAAAAAGTGACTTTTTAGTGAAAAAGTGACTTTTTAGTGAAAAAGATAGTTTTAAGTGAAAAGGTGACTTTTTGTGAATAAGAGATTTTTTAGTGAAAAAGTGACTATTAAAAAAGTGAATTTAGTAAAAAAGTGACTAGAGAAAAGGTAGCTTTAGTCAAAAATTGACTTCAGTGAAAAATTGCCTTTTTCTAAGTATTTTGTGAAAAATTAACTTTATAGTTAAAAAGTGACTTTTTAGTGACAAAGTCATCTCCTTAGTAAAAAAGTGATTTTTTTTAATGAAAATTGACTTTAATACTATTGTAAAAATATACTAAAATTTGTTCAAAATCAACCATATTTTGGTCAATATTAACCATTATAATTGTTAAAATAATCCATATTATGTTAATTAACCATATTATGATTAGAATTAACAATAATATAGTCAACGTTAACCAAATTATGTTAAGTTTTATTTCAGCCGTTTTTTTAATTTTCTTATTAAGTGTCACGTTATAATTTCCTTTTGTCTGTTATCCCATTAATTTATTTTTCAGTCTGTGACGACCTTCATTAGTATTCTTTATGTTTTTCTGGCTTCAATTATTAAAATAAAATTATTGAGAATTTTAAGCAAACGTAGCCGTTATGTAGTTGAAAAGCATTCAACTATTGTAAAGAGAAAAACAACCATAAGTTTGTTGCTTTTAAGCATATTATCTTAAACTAAACATACATTGTGTTAAAGAAGTAACATATCAAACACAATATTGTTAATGTTAACTATCTTATGTTTGGAGACAACCATACTTCTTTTGGATGGATGAATTTAACCCTAATATAGTTGGCGGGGACAATAATATGGTTAAAGTAACCATAATATATTTACTTTATTAAGACATTATGTTGTTAAAGGGTAAACCCTTTATTGTTAAATAGAAACAAAATATTATTAATCGCGAAAAAAGTTATGTTAAAAACATCAATAGCTTGTTGGTTACCATCGCTGGGACCATAATTTTTTTTTTTTTTTAAGTTGTCACATCAGCACATCATACAAATGTTTGGGTGCTTGTATTTCTACTTATTAGCTGATGTTACGTTTTCTTTGTATAAAAGATGTATCGGGTGGTTGATCGTCAGGTTTGGTTTATAATGTAAAATAAAACACATAAAACATTAAAAATTTTTATTATCCGTTAAAATAACAATTTATTGCATTTACTGTTTGAAAATTATATCATGTAAATGTTGGCCATGACTACGTCTGAGGTGGTCCATTCGAAAGGTCCAACTTTGGGCGACTCGTGCAAACATAATGACTGGTATCTCGTGAACAGCATGAGTAATGTTTGCTTCCAAAGCGTCAAACGTAGCTGGCTTATTCCTGATGACCTCAGAATTTACATATCCCTAGAGAAAATAATCCAAAGGTGTGATATCGCACGATCTAGGAAGTCAATTTACCGTAGAAAAACGTGAAATTAAATTGGCACCAAAACGATTTCACAACGAGGCCATTGTTCCACCCGCTTGAATTTTAGGAAGAATATAAGCTGTCCGTTAACATTATGCGATAACAGTAACCATTGACGGTAACATTCTGATTTTTCTCATTCTTAAAAGAAACATGAAACAACGATTTCACCAGCACTTAAACCTCACCATAACTTGGTTTTAATGGATGTAAAGGCAGCTCTTGCTACTTTTCGGGTTGCTCTTTAGCCCAAATATGTTAATTTTGTTTATTAACGTCTCCATTGAGCCAGAAATGTATTTCAAAATTACACGATAAAAACGGGATTTTCATTGAGTTTTTACGTGCTTATGCAGAGCCTTTTGCAAACGCTGTTGTGGTGTGAGTAGAGTATCCAATTATTTGACTTTTGGTTTTGTTCGAGTAAGGAATTAATCGATTTTTAAATTTTAATTTTGCTTGAATTATCGAATAAGAGTTTAATATGTTCGAATAATTTGTATAACTCGAATAATTCAAATAATTGTATCCAATGGAAAATACATACAGGTCTATTTGATTTGATACTTTTATTATTATATTAATAAACAAAACAAAACAATGAAATAAAAATATAGTTAAACAATAAACATTAAAGTAACAATTAATTTATACCACGAATACAGTTTTAAAACTTTTTAAAAAAATAAATAATTAAAAAATCAACACCCTTGCTGCAAAACACAGTTTTTCATGCACTATAGAGACCGAAACAATATTAAAGAAATAAAATAAAAAAAAACTATAATCGGACTATAGAATGATCTGAAGTCCAAAGTTTATTACATGCAATTGGTTCAGCAGCAATCGGGATCCATTAATTTTATTTCAGTGTATAATTAGCAATTATGTCCTACCTGATATACTCAATACGGAAATTCAACATAGGCTTTCATCTCATATTTTTATAAATTATTTTTTAATTTTTTATTTTATTAAAGACGTTTTTGTCGCGGTATTTTTATGAGAGGTCCAGCCTATTTAAACAAATTTATTATTCGTAATTCAATTTAACTAATATATTATTCCTGAAATTTAAGTAAAATTTAAATCAATTGAGATTCTCAGTTAATTTTTATATACACCGTAATTTTCCTGATTTTAAGAGAAGTTCTGGTTAAGATAAGAACTCAAAGTATGAAGAACTTTTTAAATTGGATCGTTTTGAAAGTTTGCTCGATTTAAATTTCACTTATATGTATTTGACTTACCGAACATGGCTGATAACGTTATTTTTCTTTATTTTAAAGCTCTTCTCAATAGGTTTGGGTAATTTGTTTATTAAACGTACATATTACTATTTGTCGCCAACATTCCGTGATTTTGTTTTCAACTACCTATCTAAGGAAACTTCGGTTTTTAAGACTAATCTAACAATACCTAAAATATAAAAATTCATCCAGCCGTTTGGATGGTAAGAGGTAACAAAGAAATTGAAGGTCGGGTAAAAAGAGGTAATCCATAATCTGACAGTGTATGGTTTTAATATTTATAAATGCTGAAGAATTTTTGTACAATGAACGTCAGACTCAAAAAGCGCTTTTTTAGTACAAAAGTTCTTACGTTAGGAATTAGAAGTTAATCGTTATTACATTATTTGTCTCACACACACCCACATCTAAAAAGGGGCTGAAATATGTTCAGAAGTGCGAGTTACACAATAGATACAGAATATAAGAACATGTTTTATAGTTGTAATGTTGTTTATTATTTATAAATCTAAAAAAAAAAATTTTTTTAATTCAAAAAAGTAGAATTTTCTAAGAAATTAATTTTAATCGATTAATTGGCATAAATTGTTCGAGTTATTCGTTATTTGAAATTGGCCATTTTAATTATTCGATCAAATAATAGCGAAAAATTTCTTCGATTAATCGAACAACGATTATTTGAGTGGGTTCTCTAGGTGTGAGTCTTGCCATGATGACTTGCCAAACGATACTGAACAAAAATTACAAAGCAGTTTGAATTGAGTCACGCGTATCTGTAAAAATCAAACCTTACGATGAATTACCCTTTATAAAACAAAGTGTACGAAATTTGCGATTTTAAATAAGCCATCCAAACTATAGTTGAAATAACAAGTAAATTTAACAAAATTTAACATTTTAGTTATTTTAGCTTCAAAATTAAAAATAAAAGCTCAATTGTTTTACAAACAGTTTATTTTAAGCATACGTTATGATTCTTAAGAAATTTTTCTCTTTTTTTTTCTTTAATTTTTCATATCAAGGTAAACAAAATTTGCATACTAGACATATAAAATTTGTTTTACAACGTACAAAATTCCTTATTTCTTTAAAGAAAATCGACATATTGGTATGACTGAAAAAAAAACATTATTGTTAAACAAATTTCCCAACATAATAGTCTTATCTTATTAATTCTTCTTAAATCTTTGTTATGAAAAAAATACAAGTAAGAAAAGTAGCTAACAAAAAAACACATAACAAAGGAAAGAAAAAATTCTTTTAAAATAGGTGCGTTAAATGTTTTAAACAGATGCAACATTAAGATACTGAATATTACCTTACCATCACATACGAGTGAGTAACTTGTTTATGAATAAATTGTAAGTGAGATATAAAAAAATTTCTCGTGATCCACCACTACATGAAACGCATGTGAGACTACAAGATATTCAAGTTGTAAAAGCAGCAGCAATATCTCTATCTTCTTTATGAGTACACTGGCTTCAGACAAACAAAACAATTGATAGATGCGTACGTGTAGTGAATATTTTATAAAGATACTTGTTGTATGCCAATATTTAGCCGCTAACCATGCAACACACCATTCAAAGGCACACCAGCACACACATTCAGCTACTAACTATATTCCTTTACTAAACATTTAGTGTTAGCGGGTAAGAAGTAGTTAGTATCTGCTTAATTTTTTTCCCCTTAACTTCTGCCACACGTCTAAATGAGCTGATGATGTGAGAAACACTTGCAGCTTTATAGATAGACAGACTTCCATACATTCTATATTTTTCTTATAGCCTTAATATCTTTGTTGCAAAAGCATCTGTGTTATGGATACATATGTTTGCATGTATAAGTTAAATTTACATACCTTCTTTATATGGTTTTTATTAACTCGGTTTTTTATGCCTTAAAAACCCCTCCATAAAAGAGATAAGCCTGCAAAAAATAGAAATAAGTAATGATTCTTGTTAAAAAAAAGGATCATATTAAAACTGCCTTTAGGTTTGTTTGAGATAATTTGTTGATATAAAAAATTTAGTGTAATACAGATTCTAATATAATTTATTAATAAGAAAATCTTTTTAGAAAAAAGCCGAAATTTATTGCTGAAAGAATAAGTAATGAAAATCTAAATCATACGTGAAAATATCTAAAGCAGGGATTTGCTGACACTAACAGTGGGCAACTCATATACCACAACATTTAAATCTTAATGTTAAGTATTAACGAAAAAGAAATATATTTCCATAGGGATTTGTCATGGCTAACTTAAAATTTCGAAAATTAAAATTTACAAACATATTGTGCTTACTTCAACCGTGTTATGGCTACCACCACAACCATTATGTGATTAAATCAGCCCTCCATTAGTAAATCATAATAATATAATATTACGGCTGCCTACGGTCATAGCGATTCGTCAGCAATTTAAGTTTAGAAACGTAGGTTGCTAGCCTTCGTTCCCTAGTTTGGTGATAGGGCTGCTATCTAAGCACCCAAACGTGCTATGTTTGGAGCCAGTGTTTCAGAGGATCCAGTATCCGCGATCTCCTACTTCCTGAGACGCACTTTGGCCATTCAGGGTTCGCTGACACCCCAGGTTGGCAACAGAATTTCCTCTTTGCGGTTGTTAATGTTATACCGCCTAAGATCGGTCGACAGGGCCTCGTTTGTCAAAAACAGGGGTCACCAAGTCCTTTCTGGACAGAGGGCGCCCTATGCTCCAGTGGGAGTTAAAGGAACATATATATATATATATATATATATGGTCATTTTATGGTGATTAATAAAAATTATTTGGGTTCCCTAAATAATTGCATGGCGTTAGTACAACTATAAATTTTTTTCTTTAATAACGAGATTTTATATGTAATAAGCAGGGATGTCTAGTCGTCAGAAAAAAGTACTAACTCCGACTCCGACTCCAAACGCTGTAATGTTTTAAGTGCGACTCCGACTCACGACTTCAACATCGACTCCTACTCCAACTGCTACTCTAACCTTGATGCTAAATGTATATGAGACTGGTCCTTATTTGACTTTAAACTGTTTTTGTATTCTCCACCACTAGTGGTGAATGATGGTATACTAAGTTTGTCATTCCGTGTGAAACTTTTTTATTATGCATCTAGGACCCCATAAAGTACCCCATGACCCCATGAGAAATTCTAATTAAATGTTCGTCTGTTGAAAACACGCTCACTTTTGAAAAACTCAAAAAATAAAAACAATGTTGGTGTCAAATTGCTTCTAGTTATCCTAAGCAGTTTAGGATTGAAATACAGCAAGCTCCAGTCGGTAAGATCAGAGTTATGAATCAAAATGTAGAGCCACCACCCTAAAAATTTAGAATTTTGTTACAAAAACTAACATAAAAGGTGGCATAATACATGGCATGATATAAGATTTTGCACAAGCTCGTTCTTTATGACTAGAATCACTGTAAGTCTAAAACCGCAATAAATATTGTTATAATATTAAAATGTGCTACGTCATAGTTCTAAAGGAATATAAATCACACTTTCAAATTTGGTAAAGATCGGTCCATAATTAACCATATACCATATAAAGCCTACTCTGTAGCTCGTTTCTGTATTTCTCGCATTGAAAATTTTCTCACATTAAGTGTGAAACAAAAAATTCCATCGTTTCTCGATTTGTGAGAAAAAAGTGTTTCAGTATTTGAATGCGAAAACAGACAACACAGATTCTGTTTTAACTGGAATACTTCCAGTAATAAAGTGTCAAATGCAAGCGAAACGTCAACGAAAGAAATAGATATAATAAAAATAGGATTGCCAGATTTGATGATTTATCGTCATTTTGACGATTTTTTGTTAAAAAATTGGCAAAGTGCCGATTTGCTGATTTTTTCTAGTGACGATATTATTCAGTCTTCGAAATAGAATAATTTTAATTAGTTTAATATGTTTATATATTCGGCACCACATAAAAACGATATCTTTAAAAACAAGGCAGCTTAAAAAATTTATGGGCATAATCAAAATTTCGAAGGAAAACTGTTTTTATTGCCTTAGATTATTTAATACATTTGTTTATGTGATCAAAACATTAAACTATTACCCCATTTTTCAATCAATGCCTTTTTGCCTTTTTTGGCAAGTTCAATATGATATTTTGTCACGCCTTTAACTGAGCTTTTCAGGAAAAAAACAATCTGAAATTTTAAATTGTTATCGGATTAAAGAGAAAAATTAAATATTGGGATTTATTTCTTTTTCATAAGCAACTTTTATTATATTCAACATTTTTCATTTTTCGAATTTTTTCTATGAGTTAAATTTCAGTTATGTATTTTATAAAGCTTTTTGTAATAGCTCTATTCCTTAAATTTGTTTAGAAATGATTTTATACACTACCAGACTATTATATTGTATTTTCTTGTTACATTTTACATTTTGCTATCCAACGGAAAGATAAGCTATTACAAAAAGCTTTATAAAATACATAACTGAAATTTAACTCATAGATTTAACTCATAGAAAAAATTCGAAAAATGAAAAATGTTGAATATGAAAAAAATTAAAAATAAATAATTTTATTTAAATAGACATCAAGTTTAAGTATGTATGTATAAATGTATAAAATATCTATTTTACCCATGAACTTTTGCAATTTTTTTTTGATTATGTTAATAATTTGTCAAAATTAATTTTAAATTGTCCGATTTTTTAAAACAAATTAGCCGTTTTTTTTTCTTGAAGCGGTTATTTTTTTTTTTTTTTTTTTTTTGCTCAAAAGAAAGCTTAGGTCTTTTCCTTTAAGTTAGTTCTGGTCGCTATTTGGGCCGCGAGTGGGTTATGTATAAAAAAAAAATAATTTCTAAGTCAAGACGAGCATTTTTTAATTTTTGGCATATGCACTGGTTTTCAATCGTGGTCTGGCCAGACCATGAGGTGCACTTAGTGGCACTTAGGTTATAGAACATCGAAGGTTAAATATTGCAAGAAAATGATTCTGTAAAAATTTCAAATCGATAGTTGGATTATTGCATCTCCAATTTCGAAGAATTTATAATGTGGAATATATTAGAAATTTTTTATTTTTATGCCGAAAAATTTTGGAGTCGGATTCGCGAGTTTTTGTGGGTACTACGGCTTTGACTCCGACTCCGGTACAAAAACCTCAACTCCGACTCCGACTTGACAGCCCTGGTAACAAGAAGAGCAAACTGTTTTTAAATTTTACACCGATTTTTATAGTTTTAGTCAGCTATAATATGATTGTCGACAACGGTATGATATACATAAGAGGGTCTGATTCCATCAAATAAAACTGTGGCGAAAAATTATGTTATTACAAAAACCATAATATATTTGCTTCACCTTGCATCTCAAACCAAGTCAGAAAGTATAGTCGGTTAAGCCCTGATGCCCTACACCACAGACAGTATTCATAGAAAAACTATCGAGAATGTACTCTTTTTGGGACCAATCATGGTCCCGGCAAAACAAAATGTATAAATAAATAAATATCTACATTTATATAATTTTTTTTTTGTCTTTAAGAGATTTCCGGTATTAGGTTTATATAGGATCTGTGGTTATAGGGACCTAACATCGCAACATTTTTCCACGAAAAAGAATCTGTTATAAAAGCTGTCGTCGAAAATTGTATATCAATTGCTTACAGTTTTGGCATTAAAGGGCAAGCTCCAATCAAATTAGGTACGATGATTTAAGTTGTAATAATTCTGGGTAATGTGTAATCTAAGTAGGAATAGTATAGGATGGTTTATGGGTACAAAGAGATTATTCTGGAAAGAAGTTTGTATGAGGGCTTTGTGAAATTGTGGACCGTTTTTGACCATTTTTAATAGGATTCATTCTCTTGGCAATTAAAACATATGTACATAGTTCCTTAAACTATCTCCTAAAATGCGACCAATACCTTGCACATAACGTTTACATGGATAGTAGGCCAGACGGACACCCTTAGTTCGATTCATAAAGTGAGTCTGAGTCGACCGATATACTAAAATGTGGGTCTGCAACCAATATTAGTATGTGGTACACCCATTCACCCATAAGTTCAAACGCATAACACCCTCTCCACATTTGGTAGTGTGGGTATTTTAAAACGCAGCTAAAGTAATTTAATTTTGTCAAAGATCGCCCTGATCAGATATCAAAAAAACGGCATTACTCTGTGTAGATTTCTGAAGAACTCAAGAAGTACTTGAGATATCATTGGTATCCCCTCAAGCAGCAATTATAAAACGTTTAGAAGATGCAGTATTCATCTATAAGCAACAAAATTAAGTACCACATGAGTAAAAAGTAATAGGCGTTAAAGAATTTTGTACGTCAAAAATTATATGTATTTTAAGAGCCCAAAAGGGTCACATCTATGCCAGTCGATCTCAGGAGATCATAACCGTGCACAAGAGATTTTTATTTCAACCAAGCATTGGTCGACAATGCTGGGCTACTTGCTGCAAGATGAAATAAAACCAAAACATAGAATAGAGAGGCTTAAGTTAGCGAGGCCGCAGTTTGTTATACCATGTAGGAGCAAATTCCTTGGCCGACCGATGGCCTCTAATGCTAAGACACTTCAGTTGGATTTTTTTCGCTTCGGGATATTAAGTTTCGGGCACATGACCTTAATCATTGTAAGACAAATTGTAAGCTATTATGAAGTGTTTCGGTAGGCTAACTGGTAGTGAGCTAATCTATCAGTGCCGGGACTGCGGGTTCGATTACCACCAGAGACTCTGGTCTCCTGCAGACAAGCGTAGAGCTTCGCGGGATTATCATAGGGAAGAAAAAATAAAGTAATAAGGAAGTTTTTCCTCGCATTTTTTTATTGTATAGAACTTGCTCCTTCCGACTACCACTTGTTTCGATCGATGAAGAACTCACAGCTATAAACTCCACTTTAGAGCATCTTAATAGAACTGTACTTAATTCCTTTTTGTCTTTACTCCATTAAGGCTGCATCTGTGAAACTTTTGGAACATGTTTGTCTTGGCTTAAATATGATAGAAATAAAAATTAAAAAAAAAATAGAATCGGTGGAAGCCGAGTTAATCCACGTTGCAACGCTAAGCCTGAACGATATTTTTAATTTAATTTCTACAAACAAAATTAAATAATGTGCACTCATTAAATAACAAAAATAAAAAATATTTTCAATATGATAAACATCGAACTATTGCCTTATCAACATATTTAAGCTGTTTGACTGTTGCATTGGCGACAGCGTTAATTTACGAGCAATGTTATGATCAACACGATCATTTTGAACATAGGTAATAGCAGATATGATAGTTTTAGCTTATATCCTCGCAACATTTTCTGTTTGCAATAAGCATTCAACGACAGACATTCAAAAGACCAAGTGTAAAAAAGGTGCTGTCTTTTCCTCTTTTCTCAATATTGTATATTGCAGTTTCAATGCATTTCCAAGACCTCCGTCTAGGGCATTTATAAAAATTGACCAGTAATATTTTTTATTTCTTACTTGAATATGATAATGATACATTGCGTTGTCATATAAGTAAATTATACCCATTGTCTTACTATACTGGTTGATGGCATTTGGCATAAGAATATTTACCAATTTTGTATACCCTTCACCGAAGGTAAAAGGGATTATATAACTTTGTCATTCCTTAAATTAAATTTAAAAAAAATTTAAATCAAAAATATTTGTATGGAAGCTAACCAAGGGGTGGAGATTAAGGGCAAGTATGTTTGGAAAAAAATTTAAGGTCAAAAAACTAATGGAGGTCGGTCATACATTGGAACGCCCTAGGCAGTTATAAGGCTATAGGACTTCAATATATCGCACGTGTTAACCAAAAGTGTATTAACTCAAAACTTTTATTTATTCACTTTTTGGAAAAAATCGACGCGTAATATTCATTCCAATTAGTAAAAATTGTGCCATCTTGTCTACGTTTTGGTAACGAAACGGTTGGTTAAAAAATTCTTTTATATGCTTTTGATAATAAATTAAAAAGAGTTTTGCTTATGCTGAAAATTTTGAAATTTAGAGTCAATACGGTAAGTTCGATATGTGAAGAATATAAATATATTGCCCGAAAGTCCTATAACTGCCTAGGAGTCGACCCTTGGGGGATAAAATATATTGCCGACCTCCATTAGTTTTCTCAAACATACACTTATAGAAAAGGTGTCATAACGCTGATGTATTTTGACATCAGTACTATGACAAGTGTCTTCGTTTTGACCCCATGACACTTTACATCACTGTGATGTCAGCCTTAACATCACTCGGCCAAATTGTCATCATCAAATTTTAAATTATGCCATCAGAGGGATGACACATTGGCATCACTGAAATGACGAGTCTGTTTTTAGAGCATGTCATCAGAGCGATGATAAACTGTCATCAAATTGAGTCATTGTAATTGACCTTAAGTCAATTGTTTTTTTCATAAAATATCATTATTTACTTAAACATAAATGTTTTTTTTAAATGTTTGTTGTAATCAATTGTTTAAAAAAAAAAAAAAATATTAAATAGACAACCCCTGAAGATGTCAACAAATAAATAACGAAACGGTGGGAGAAACATGAAAAAAAGTTTTTTTATTTACATTAGGCGCAATAAGCTTAACAAAAACTTATATATAATAAATGTTTCACTTTTGTTGTATTCCGCCCTTTGTTAACGGAAGAACTCTCAATTATAAGACACCAGCAGCATGCCCGATATGGTTTTCGTTAATCAAAATTTGATGTATTTAAATAAATAATTAATAATAATAAATAAGTAATTAATATAGGAAATTTTGCTTCTAATTTTTGTTTTTAAGCATGAAAATAATGTTAATAATATATTATGACATGATATATTATGTCATGGCACAGTTTTTCATAGAACTGATGACAGTTTGTCATCACACTGATGACATGATATATTATGCCATCGCACTGATGACAGTTTGCCATTGCACTGATGACAGTTTGTCATGACCCTGATGACAGTTTGTCATGACATTGATGGCATGGTATATTATGTCATCGCACTGATGACAGTTTATCTGTACTGATGTCAAAATAAATCATCGTTATGACACCTTTTCTATCAGTGTACACAAAATGTGACGTCGAATTGATGTTACTGTATTCATAGCGTAGATGACGCATAAAATATGATAATATTTTAGGATGATGTTCGTCATTGGATTGATGTCACTTTTTGTCTCATTGATGCCATTTGTAATAACATTGATGTCACAATTCTGATTTGCCTCTACTGAATTCAGCTTACTAAAAAAAAGTGTAAAATTCGAGCACAGTGTTATCATTTACAAATATTAAATTTTTTTTATAATAAGTTTATTAAGTACTTTCTAACTTTTAAGCTCCAATCATAAAAATTATATCTAGCAAAAAATAAAGGGACGGGAGTGGAGGTAGATATTTTTTCACAAACTAATAACATTATCTTTACAAAATATCATAGGTAATTATACTTCCATTTCCCTATTGTTAAGTTTGCTCAATACTTTTGGGTTGTCAACGCTAACTTGGCAAGCCCCTGTTTGTAGATGCCCAACATTTGAACGAGAGGTCAAATATGCTTTTCTTAGGTTTAATACCAGATTTAAACTATCTATTTAAAGAAATAAAGAAGTTAGGGATTTTTTGCCGGAATTGACCACCGCACAGTGGCGCCCTTGGAGCAAACGAGGTTGCAAAAATCAAAATTTTCATGAGCGCCGACGAAGTTTTGAATAAACCCATGTTATAGGAACGATTTCAAATATGTGACTCTTAATAATATCCCATTTTTAGTTTAGAAGATATAACCGTTCAAAGTTGACCGACTTTCGGTTTTCAAAAAAACACACAATTTTTAGTAAATTTGTTGCGATTTCAGGTGTAATATCACGATAAATAGGTAACGAATCACCTTATTTTTTGTTTATATTGATTGATGTATTTATTAAATGTATAATGATAAAAAAAAATAACTGATTGCTTTGTGTTTCTCCTGGTAAATCACTATTTAAAAACTATCCGTTTTTTCACTATTTTTCAACTTTGACGGAAAATAAAAAAAAACTATATTTTTCTATATTTGCCATATTTGCAAAACCTGTTCTTTGATTATTTCTTTACATAATTCAAAAGGTTTTATCTGCCCGTACGTGCCCGTTCGGCTTCTAGAGGTAAAAAAGGTTAAAAAGACATGGTTGCAGAAATTGTATGGCATCCATCCCTTATATGTTTTGACTGACAGTAGTTTGATCTAATAGTTTGAAAAAAACTACTCATTGAAATTAGCAGGTACGTACCTCACTTAAACAATACTTTGGCGTACAAATGGTCAAGAACAATATTGACTTATGGTCCCTACAGGTAGGCACAAATCTTATTTGGTTAGTCTTTTACGAATTGTGATGAATATTTTACAGAAAATTGAAAAAATAAATTTATAAAAAAAATTTTTTTTTAATATGTTGGGTAATAATTTAAAACATAAAACCCTAAAGAAAAAAAATAAAAACAATCTAAAAATGTAAAAATAATTTTTTTTAGTTACCATTAAATTGAAATTTCCACTAATTTTAACTTTGATAACCCATAAGTAGGCCCCTACAAAGCGTAGCACCCTTTCCAAACGCTCATTTCATAGGCTGAACAGTTATCTATCATATGCTGTTTAAACTGTTCAATTATCTTATTCGGTTCAAAAGATATAATTTTGGCAACGAAAAAACTCAAATGGCGCCACTGTGCACCGTGCAGCGTTATATCTGTAATTTAACGATTTTCACTTTTGCCGTTTTTATTAAACAAAATACTTAATACTTAAATATCTCAGCTATTTGATCTATTTGTGTCAAAATGAGTTTTTGTTTTATTTATTTAATTTTTTTTATTTATTTTACATTTTTATACATCCAATCGAATGTACTCGTATTCTATTAAAATGTTTATTGTATTGATGGTTTATGTATTTGATTTGAAATGCACATTTGTAAGTACGTTGCGCTGTTTGATTGTCTGTCTGTCTGTCTCATTTAAACTGTCAACAACTTATGGAAACGAGTATTGCACCTATAAAATGCTACTTAACAATCGAAATGATTGCTCATATGTTTGGTCATAGAAATGCATATTTAAAGTTGCGAGTATGTGTACATACTTATGTGCATATGTGTATACCCAATGTTTGTCATGTGAGTTCAATGGATACGAAATGGAACCGGCTAAGTCTTTAAAAGACATTTACGGTTATTAAAGTTTTATTAGATTGTAAGTTTTTAGTTGTTGGTCACCTTTGGAATCTTCAAGATTCTCTTAAACAATAGTTCTTGTACTTAAATATAGTTTAAACCTTATGAATTTTCAATAATCATGCAAAGATTTATATGGGCGAAATGCTGCCCAACATTTCCTTCGTATACTCATAAAACACACAGGCATTAATCAAGATTTCCAAAACAATTCAGGCATACAAATGTACGACACAGTCGGTACAAATGGTGGGAATAAGACATTTATTTTAACATATATGTAAGTACATACATATGCACAGGGTGGATCAAAAGTCACCATGGAGTTTACAAATTTTATAACTTTTTTGTGAATATATATTTTTTTAAATTTTTTTTGATTTAGATTATAATATATACAAAATCGAAAAATTTTAACACTAAAGCCTGGTACTCTGCATGTATGTGAAACGATAGCAAAGTTCTATGGTAAAATAAAATTTGTCTGTGGTAGAAAAATTTCACGTTTGTGCTGTGTGGAATTATAAAATTTTCGACAGCGTAAAATTTAGACATAAAGAAAAGAACAATTGATTGCTGACATATCTTAACAGAAGTCTAAGTCGGCAAATTTAGTAGTGGATCACCTGAGAAAAGACTTAGTTATTCAAAATTAAAAAATTATCGGTTACAATTTGTTATTATTTTAAATATATGTATTTGTTATTAATATATTTTAACCTGACTTCAAAAAAGAAGGAGGGTTTCAATTTGGTTGTATGTTGCTTTTTTAATGTTTGTAACCCCATAACTCCGTTATTTGTGAACCGATTCTTTTGCATTTTAATAGGGCGTGTCAACAGATCGTACTTCAGACGTTCAATTTTTCTGTCCGGTAATTTTATTTTTGAGCTACTTCATAATTATTAAACCAATTTGCAGAATCCGCTCTTACTTTTAATATTTGCAGGTTGCAAATGTGAACAAATTTTGACGAATTTTTGGAGGTTGCACATTTGGCTTTTTCAATTTTTATTTTTGACGTTTTTCTGCGATTTTTTTTATGCTCTACTGGTTTTAACCCATAAACAGATATTTTATGCTTTTTTAAGCTCTTAGGAAATTTCTCATTTTTAAGTAACCCAAATCCTAATAAGCTGATTATGTGATTAATGATCTTACAAACTTTTTTATCCAGTTTTGCTTATTTTGATTTCTTCTTAATCGAATATATTTCCGTGTTATTGTGATTGGTTTATTCCAATTGCACTTACATACGATTGTGCCTCGGCAATATAACAAAATACTTGTAATGTAAATGTAATTAGCGTTATGAAGTCTATTACTGAATTTTAAATTTATTTAAAAAAAATATTTTACTTTTATTAGACACTGAAGATTATAATAACACAAGCGTTATTAATAAAAAAATTGTACATGTAATAATTTGTGATCTTATAATAGCTTATATAAATATGAAACACGGCTAAAAAGAAAAGTTTGTCTAAAAAAATTAGTGTAAATATGCCTTTCAAACCAGCGGCGACTTCAACTCAAAATTTAAATTCAGCGGCGGCTTAGAGGCGACTTTGAGCTGCACGACCTGGGAGTGTGTCTATGATAATTGTGTGGTTTACAAAAATTTCTACGCTAATGTCAAAATTTATACTAGCCCCCTGGGCTAGTGAATGTTTATTCACCTCAACAGTGTTAAAATTTTACTTTCGTGAGAACTTTGCTACCATTTCACATACGCCCTCTGTTCAACATTTTACGTGAGAAGCTGACAAAACTCATATGAAATAAGCTTGTGCGGAATTTGTATGAAACAGGGACCGAAAATAACATTTATTTTGAAATTTTAAAACAAAAAAAGCATATAGAAGCAAATGCTGGCAAACTGATTCAAGTATAACATATTGATCCTTATGAACTTTTCTATCATAAAATATTATGATTTTTAAAGTTTTGATTTTTATTTTTTCGATCAAAAATTACAGTTATTTTTTTACTTTTATTTTTTTGGACATAAGTAACAGTAATTTTTTGATTTTCATTTATTTGAACAAAAATAACAGTTATTTTTTGATTTTTATTTTTTCGATCAAAAATAACAATTATTTTTTGATTTTTATTTTTTTGAACAAAAATAACAATTATTTTTTGATTTTTATTTCTTCGAGCAAAAATAAAAATTATTCTTTAAATAAATGTACGTGTTATAATTGTTGAGTTGTCTTTATATATTTATTTAAATGTGTGATCATCATTGGGATATTTTATGCGTATTAAAATAAATATTTAAAGGCAACTAAATAATTATAACACGTACATTTCTTTAAAGAATAATTTTTATTTTTGCTCGAAAAAATAAAAATCATAAGATAACTGTTATTTTTGATCGAAAAAATAAAAATCAAAAATTAACTGTTATTATTGTTCAAAAAAAAAAAATCATAAAATAACTGTTATTTTGATCGAAAAAATCAAAATCAAAAAATAACTGTTATTTTTGTTCAAAAAAATTAAAATCAAAAAATAACTGTTATTTTTGTTCAAAAAAATCAAAATCAAAAAATAACTGTTATTATCAGACTTTATTGAAAAAAGGAATAACTCTTACGGTCTCTGGTATGAAATTCTGTTGATAGAGTTCAACTCTGTTCTATTTATGAAAAAGTTAGTGCTCTTTCACACTGTTCAATTTTTAGCCGTCAATTCTTGAGTTTTTGGGAGAGAAGGG